>JAWNPB010000148.1:24292500-24892500 GCA_035045355.1 Drosophila lacicola | reverse complement strand
GCGCACTTATCGCATTATCTGTTTCGTAATATTAACTAACTAAGCAAATACCTGAGGCTCCCAAACTTAATACTCAACAAATAACGGCATTTAAATGTACTTAGTTATTTGTATATGCATATACTTACATATATATTTTGTAAATATCAATAAATCTAGACGGACAATTCATGAGTGTTTCGCTTACGTGACGTTCTATCTCTTCACAGTCTATACCTAAGACATTTTACTCTATATATTTGTGCCGAAAAAATTAGAATATTCAAAAAGCTTTGAAAATGATTTTGAAACTTTTATGCAAACGTTTTTCGCTAATTAACCACTGTTGTGGGTGGAATTTCCCAAATCGTTGAAACACGTATACATTAAGTCCTTATGTAGAGCTTTGAAAATATGTTTGAAGCAAATCGGACATAACTTAAAACTTCATCAAAAAAATCTTTGAATCGCACTTTCCACCGAGGAAGCTTTGATTTTGCGAAAAATGTGATTTTTTTAAAGATCTTTGAATATGAATTTGAGCGCACCAAATCTTTCACCCCCATTTCCCCCCACCAAGGAGGAAATTTCGGTTTTTCGAAAAGTGTGAAACACCCCTTAAATGAATTTGAACAAAGATCTTTGAAAATGAGTTTGAAGCCGATCGGATGGTAAACAAACAAGTTTCATACAAACGTTTTACGCAATTTTTCCACACTTGCGGGTGGAATTTCCCGAAACCCCGTCTTAACGTGCACCTTCATCGCATAAGGTAACTACAGTAAAAATTTCAGCTTCCCAGCTTTTACTGTATGGGCTCTGTATTTTATATATATAGAAAATTATAGGCTAAAGTATTTGATTCGCTAAGATTTATGAAACTACGCACTCAACTTTGAGGGCTCACATAAGGTCTAGGGCTCGTCAGTCGACAGAGTCATGACTGTCCTGGATAAACAGACGTAATGCAGACTAAAGCCACCAAACTCTTTAGTTAAGGAAGAAACCACAGATATATCTTTGTCCAGTCTCTAATGATGGTATAGTCGAGGATATTTTCGATATTTAGATTGGGAACTGACGAGAGTACAAACACAAATGAGTTTTTAGTGGCCCACCATAATATTATTGGTATTAATAATAGGGTATTTGTGGCATATTTATGCTCTGATCAATTCGTCGCCCCAAGCATTAGAGCAATCCGAGCTGTCTTATCGAATTGATACCTAGTCAGTTCTATGAAGGGGATAAGAGGGTAATACAGCCCGAAGTTGTCTGTGATTGCACAGCTGACACACGTTCAGGTCGGAGAGATCGTATCGCTGGAGGTGTCGAAGGTGTGATGGATGTTTTGGCCTGGCCAGTCGGTGGGTTGTTCGTGGATGCAAATATAAACAGTTTACAGACATTTATGTGACTTTATAGCCGTACAGTATAGCACTATATAGTTTCGTATGCTGGTTGGTAAAATAATAATACTAATAATAGAGACAGTTGTGAGCTGCTCCGTGTTTACATCATAAATACTTATTAACTACTTATTTGCTTGCCGCTCGACTTGCAAGCGCTTCAAACTGGTCGTGACCTGTTATTTGCGGACTTGGCTTCAAATACAATAACATACAGAATATCTATACACCCAATATATATACTTAATACAGTCCAACTTTCCTATAACAAACTTCGCCCTACTATTTAGCTTGTTTTAAATATTTTTGGGAAATATTTTCGTTTTGCTTCATCTGCTTTGCAATATTTCTTTTACCTATGCAAGATTAATATATTTATTATACTTAGATATAAGATGAGAAAGTGTCTTAAGTGACCTGTTTAAATGTTAACTATATCTTAAGCCGATCGGCTTGAGGTCAATGTTAGTTATAAGAACTAACCACAAAAAGGAATAAACACCAGGAGTAAACAGGTTGTCTGCATAGCTTATTTAAGAGTCTGCCGTCAGCAGACTTTGCTTAAAATAAATTTAATAATAATAATAATAATTATAATAATAATAATAATAATAATAATAATAATAATAATAATAATAATAATAATAATAATAATAATAATAATAATAATAATAATAATAATAATAATAATAATAATAATAATAACAATAATAATAATAATAATAATAATAATAATAATAATAATAATAATAATAATAATAATAATAATAATAATAATAATAATAATAATAATATGTCATAAGTAAGCAGGTTATGTGTCAACAGCTCATATTTAAGAACACATATAACACAAAAGAAGGGATAAAATAAAGGAGATATTTCGTCAAAACACGAATAATACCCGAATAATACACATATAAAACTTACCTTATATGAGTTTGCATTCCTCGTATAAGGATTATTTATGTAGCTCTAATTAGGCGAGAGATCAACGAAGATCCGGGCTCAAATCCCACTTATGAATGAGCTGTTAATGGAAATTCTTTTTATTTTTGCTGCCTTTTGGAAAGAAACCTAGGCGTGCGCAAAATTTGGGGACGGATTAAGCACACAGACTGCGAATTATATCACGCAACTTGGAAATCATCCCAATCGACTGGCTAGACGTCTTCCAGAGAGACGTAAGATGTGAGGAGTGCGAATGCGGAGGAGATTGCGGAGATCTCATCCAATCGATCCGTCAGATCGGTTAATATAACCAACCTGTTTTTGTTCCTGTTTTATTATGTTAGACTTAACTGTAGAATAAGTTGTATAGAATTGATTCATGTTAATTTAATTTATGTTGTTCCTTAAATAGCTGTAAAATTATAAATAAAACAAATTTTAAAAAATAAATTAATTTTTAAAGTTATTTTTGTAAGAACAAATTCTAGAGCTTAAAGCTCATGGCTTAGAAACACAAAATGTGTAGGAAGTTTTTAACAAGTTTCAATTGAAAAGCATCTGATAATAATAAATGTCCTATTGCACGGCGAGTTCGTTATTGTGGGCCTTGCCTGTAGGTTAGCGTAAACTTGGGTGTACTTAATAGGTATTCATATTCAGAGTGGTCATTTGATTGCCTTGACGGACCCGTTGCGTGTGCAACGAAAAGTGTTTCTCAGCACAGGATACGAATTACAGTAACTGTGACAGTTGAGAAACTATAGCTTTAAATATGGGTGTCGTAATGCCGTTAACTGTTTTCCCAGAGCTTTTCGGTGCATTGTTGCGAGGGCTTTTCCAGTGCAATTCCTTTGTTGATAATTTGCTAGCCGCTTTGTATATCACTCATACGTCACGTTGGCCCTGCCATGTAAATTGCATGAATTAGGCATCTTATTTATCGCATTTATATAACTGTATAAAGCACAAGCATACACACCCACACACTCACGCACACACACACTCACACATGCACATAAATGTTACGAAATGCAAATAGAATGTCAGCTCGATGTTTTTCACAGTTAAATGTCGCACACACACACACGCACATACACTGACACAAAAGCGTTGGCAATTGTTGTTGCTGCCTCTGTTTGCCTGCATTTTAATTTGTCAAGATTGTCAAGAAGTTACGGCAATGTAACAAAACAAAACACAACACAACGAAACAACAAAAAAATAAATTAATAAGAAAAATACAGAAAAAATTTTCAATATAAAAAAAAAGGTTGTCGCACCCCGCTGACAAGCGAAGCTGCTACCCCCCCCCTCTCCCCCCCCCCCCCTTCCACACCTTTCTCACCTGGACAGCTCCTGTACTGACTTTCAATTGAATTCGTTTCATTTGATTAAATAAAGAACAGCATTTAATCAAATAAGAGGAAACGTCGAGTGCAACTGAAAAGTGCAAACAAAACGGAGCGCGTTTCATTCATCTGCTTCTTCTTCGTCATATTTATTTTATTATTGTTTTCCAACTGCTTATATGTTGTTCTGTAAACATTAAATAAGTAAAAATTAAATTAATTAAATAAAATAAATAACAGCAGAGACGGCGAAAAATGTTCAGGAACAATTAAAATAAATAACACAATTTATGGCAACAGCAACTGTATAAGACAACACGCGAATGGAAGGTTATTATTCACTCTCCCACCGCCTCCCCCTCTCACATTGTCCCTCCACCGTACCCCATGAAAATGTGGCCCATTGACACTGGGCAAAAGAAGCTACGCCTTTCGTTGGAAATTCACACGTTTTACCACAAATAGCACAACAAAATTATTTGAAGAATTTGTCAATCACGTGATTCCGACTACGACTTCCACTTCGATTCGCTTCGCTGCATGCCCGGGGCGGGGGTGGGGGTGTGCCAGATAAGGGGTTAAATATCTTTATTATTAGCTTAAACTATTTTCAATTAGTTGCATTCAATTTATGCAATAATTGATGGAGATTAACTCGCCAGTGCACGCAACAATTTCTGAAATGAGATGAAGGTTTCCCCCAGTTCCGATAGTCTTTAACTAATTGGAAGTTGTAGCTAAAACCTTTGTGATTGCTTTAACAATTATATAATAGATATCATCGCTTAAATACGCTATCTGAATTTGTAAATATCTAATTCAAAACACAATAAAAAGTTGCCTTATTATAATTATGCCCCACGGTCAGTTCCAAAATGCTTAAAAACAGGCATGGATTTGATTAGATTCTATAAAATCACTTTCTTTGAGCATTATCAGCATTAAGTAAAATATTACTTATAAAGTTTATACAATATATCAAAAACTATCAACATCCATTGGATATGCCATTTTCTAAATTATTTCCTCAAGGATTTTATGTACAGTCAATTCATTCTAGAAATGGAAAAGGAAATCCTGTAAAAATATATTCAGTCAACAGCCTATAAAATTTTTTTATTATTTTTAAGAAATTCTCACACTTGAAATCAAGGTTCAAGGTTCGAATTCCCGGCTATAGTTATAGTTAGCTATGCTATAGTTGAGTGCTATTTAAAAAGTTAGTTTGAGATTATATTATACATATATATATATAATTTATATTTTTATATTTTTAATTTTTAATAATTTTATAGTCTTCTTGTATTAGTTAATTGGATAAAGAGTATATTGGTTGTGTTTAGAACGCATCTTGAGAGTCATATCTACTAGTAATTATTTAAAATATATTATTAACATTTTTTTTCTTATAACATTTAGTTACAAATTATCATCACAAATTTTGTAAAGGACTGACTATACAGTGAACACATTGAAAATGGGTAATAAGGATATAATGGTTTTGTGCAAATGTATGTAACAGGCAGAAGGAAGCATCTCCGACAATATAAGGTATATATTCTTGGTCAGCATCAATAGCCGAGTCGATCAAGCCATGTCTGCATGTCTGTTCGTATGTATAAGCCCTTCATTTTTAGACCTTATAAATTCTTAATATTTTGAACGTAGGTCCTTCTAGTGCTTACGATAAACGATAGCTTGCTCCGTTCCAAAGCAATCGATAAACCTCGATATCGAACTCCACCAAACTCGAAATGTAGCTTCCAGATTAGTATATACAGATCAAGTATCTTTCATTTTGGTGTTGGTAGAAGAATGTTCAGGGTATCCATTAGTCGGGCACTCCTGACTGAAGCACTCTTAATTGATTTTAATTTATTTTAGTTTCTTTAAGCCCCTTCAGACTTTCATAAATAAACTTAAGTGCGACCATAAGATTCGCAAGAGTTTCTGTAAAAACTCATTTTGCGCCAATGTTGAAAACAATTAAGAAAAACCCACTTTTGAATGTATTCTCAACATTGTTATCTCTATATCTATATGTCTATATATCTATCTATATATGCATATATAATAATTGTCAGATAGCTAATTTTAAGAAAGAGTAAGCTCCAAATTCATATAGCTAAATCTGAAAAGTCCACTAAAAGTAATGTGCACTCGGAGACTGAGACTGCGACATTCCTATTTGTTTTTCAAAGAAGTATGTCACGATAATTGTGGGAGATGGCAAACGCTATTTACTTTTTTCTGATTCTCCGAAAGAATAAGACTATAAACAGAGCTCAGTTCTCTGGGATTATGCTTGATGCACAAATCTCCCATGACTACTCGCAGACGGTGCTGTGAGCATTCAACAAACGTTCACGGAGTCACGGAACGGCTCTGGGGTGAAGGTGAAGGTGTTTTCTATATTGCGAATTCTTATTTAATTATAAACGTGTTTGACTCTCGTTTCGTTCATTGATTTTTGTCAAAAATTTAAATAATTTGGTTTAAGCATTATTTATTACCGCTTCAATGAAAATCGATAACTCGCACATTTTCAAAGCTAGCTCTGCCAAGCTTTGCAAGTGGACAGCCAATAATTCCACTTGAGGACGGAAAAGAAGAGCTTAGATTAGGACTCTTATTTTTAATATAATTTGAAATACGACTCATGATCTGCCGTTAAGGTCGACTCCTACGAAAATCGATAGCACCTTTTGAAAGCCACTGCTTTGTTCCTACAGTATTATGGGCAAGTAGACTTGATAATTAACGATAAATATCGATAAATATAATTACACTGTGAGCAAGCCTGCAGATGAACAACAATCACTTTTACTAAAGGGGGCCTCATTTGAAATTCGATAGACTACTTATGACCTTCCATTAAGATCGAACCCTACCCGACACGGAATATCCATTTGGCTGATTTAATCGATAATTATCGATAATAATAATTACACTGTGACTAAATACTAAATACTCACATTTGCTATTGCTTATTTTACTTGCCATGTTGTGTAGTAATTCTGATAATTCTAATAAAGTACCCAGAAAGCAACTTTGGTTAACAAAAAAAAAACTCTAGCATAATGTGAATTCAGCTTTTCTTTTTTCTTTTATTAGCTAATTTGTTGATACTTTACTTTAGCAACTTAACCTAGCCGCACTATAAGGGGATTGAGATGCTTATCATTAAGTATTAAGTTTTGTACCTTGTTTTTATTGGTCGTTTTAACATATATCTATCCAAGTGCCCGGTTTGGGAAATCGATGGAGTGGATCCTGTGACGTCTCCGTTGCTTTCTTCTGCAAAGCAGTCTTGGCAGTATTATAGGATAAGCAAAGAGGCGGGCCACGTAGCTGCTGGATTGCTGTCCTAGAAGGTCGCCCAGCTAGGAAATAACCCTTGCCAGGGCCTGATTGCGGATGTTCCAAGGTGCCCCAGTGCTTAGTCTGCGATACCTGGCTTGGAAAACACTAATTTATCTCCAATGCGATTTTGCTGCTGTTCCAAAGATTTGGCTTGCATAGCGCCCAACTAGGGCAAGTAGTGTTTTGTACAGCAGAGCCTTGTTGCTGAGAGAAAGCTTGCTGTTTGCCATTAGGAGCACTGTGACATACTGTTGAAATGATGGACTTGCTCGTCCTTATGCTCGACGAGCTCAAGGACTCCTTCTGACGTGTCTCTATCGACCTGGGCATGGCCACTTGGTTGCCCACCTCTCGAACTCGAGCCAGTATTCGTAGCCTGGCTACGAGGAGAGGATTTATGATTTTAGCATATTTTTAATTTTCATTGCATATTTTTGTGGTCATTTATGAAATTAACACCTCGACTTGTTATTCGATTATTGGCCTATAAAAGCTTCTTAAAATTAGCGGTGGTTTGTCTGTGCGTCATTTGGAGCACTTGCTGACGGCCTCAGTGTTGGTAAACAAAATAAGTAGTTTGCCCAATCACATATGTATGTATGTAATTTGCGACCACTTATTGCACCTGGGCAATAATTGGTGCGGCAATGCGAAAATTAAAATAACTTAAAATAACTCTAATTGCATATTAATTAATCGCACGGATGGCGCTCAAAATTTTCCACACGCCAAATGCTTACCGAATATGCTATTTTTCGCACGTAAATAAAACATTTGAAAGAGTGATATTAAAAAAATAAGTAAATATAAATAAAATTTGTATTTACTTAGAAAGACAGACATATCTGAGCCTCCAAACGCCCGACGCCCACGCAGCTGGTGCAAATTAGTGATAAATCCATAAAGAGCAAACAAGCGAGATAAATGAAAAGGCCATAAAATGTTAAACAAACGCCGAGACGGGCAAGAAGTCAATTTGACGAGTCCGGCGTGTCCGTAACCGATCCCAGGTCGGACCGGACCCAACCAGTTGGATGGCTAACGGCGGAGGCGGTCGAATTAGCAGTGCTCATCAGTCCGCATCGTAAAATCAATTTGCTGCTGTGTACACTAACTTTTATGGCGCACTGTACGAGTAAACGTACCGCTAATCAATTGGACAAATGCGACATATTTGAGGGGCTTTTTTGTTGCGGTCCGTTTGCTTTTAGCGCCTCCAACCATAGCTTGATGATCATCGAGCATTCTCAGGATGACTACCGTGATGATGATGATGTTGCCTTAGCTTAAACATCATTAGGTCTGCTGCAACCAATTTACTTTAACACCTTAAAAACTGTTGATGCCTTGATTCATTTGCAAAACTACGTATACCCGCTTGCTTTTATAATCAAATTTTCGTTGCTTAACCTATTATTCATTACTCATCAGTCATTATCGGGCAAATGTTTCAACCCATTTCCCCAATAATTTTCATTGAGTACATACTAAGTCCTTATCATTCTGGAAAATGGATAAATGCAGATATCTCTTTTGATAATGCCTTGTTTATCAAATAAATCGATAAATATGTATGAACAATAACTGGGCAATATATTCGCAGACGATTCATCCTCAAGGATATTTGGAAACATTTCGAAAAAGCTCAACTTTTATGTCCCTTCTGAATCGCAAAATCGATAAATGCAGATAATTCTTTTGATACAACTTTTCTGTTCCGATAAATCGATTAATTCCGATGCATAGCCCAGGCAAACCGAGCATATTTACCGGATTATAAAAGCCAGAATTTGAAGAAGATAATTAGACACAACAATTTCATGTGGCGGGCCTGAAGACGAGGATGCAAATCATAGTACAGCATGTGCCTAAACATATTACAGGCAGTGTATGCTGCGACAATACGAAGGGTATATACGAAGGGTATATACCAGTCGGGCAGCCTTGACTAAAGCACTCTTACTTGTTTGAAATACTTATTATTCCGTAGACAAGTCCATATTGTAAAACTTAATTACCGTCCCCTGTGGCAGGTTTTGATGTTAATTGTAAAAATACTCTTATAGTTTCGTCTTCTTTATTAATCTCAGCGCGACACATAGGAAAATTTTTAAATATGTTTCAAGTCGCTTTTTATTTTATTTTATATTCTGTATTAACATTTTTGCGGTCACGAGTTTACCACATAAGCAAACCCGTGCAGCTTTTAACAGACGTCATTAGCCAAAAAATAAAATAAATAAATACATAAAAAACAAGAAATTGTTTTTTATTTTTTATTTCTTTTGATCGCAGCGAAGCAACAAATACACTGCCCTAAAACGAATCTGTATAAAATAAATTTTTTGAGACGTGGAAAAAGGTTATTCTTAAGAAATAAAATAACAAGGGATAAGCGAGATGATAGATGTATTGTACAAAAAAAAACTCGGATAATAAAATTTTAGTTTATTTTAAAATTATTCAGTGACATTTTCTTGTTAGTTATTGTAGAAAATGTGTAGACTATTGTCGAAATAATTTTTGCAGCTGGCCAAAAGATTAAAATATTTATAGGTATTAACATAGTTTATACACTAGTCTCGAGTTCGTTGCAATGTTTAGGCATCATCAAATATATTTGTGCCCTGAAATTGGATCAATTCGGCTCAAAACCTGTTTCAGCTCGTTTCGCATTACTATGATGCATTAATAATACTAAAAAAAAGGAGCATTAAACATATATATCGATTAATTTGGGTGACCTTTTGCTTAAGTTTGTGTACAGTATACTAAGATATATGGTTGGGTCGTGTAGAGAATTGGCTGAAAATAGACGGTTATTCTATCTAAAAAAAAAATGATGACATAGTTATTATATTGTTATTGCTTGTTCGCTGTTATCAGATTTGGGAAAGTTTTCTTAACTGGCGAAACTCGATTGATAGCCGGCAATAATCCGGCAATAACCCGGCGTTCGACGGCTCCCGTGGTGGCTGTCTTCAGGTGCTTGCGTGTTGCAAATAATTATTAATTAATGCGGCTTGGGCCGACAAATGGAGCGGAACCCAAAGCCAGAGACCATGCCCAGGCATTGCCAAAAGCGCAACAAGACACAAATTGTTGTTGCGCATTGGCCTGGGCCTGGGCCCGGGCCCGAGCTGGGACTGTGGCTGAGGCTCGGGCTCGGGCTCTGGCTCGATCTCGGGCTCTGGCTCTGGCTGTGTCTGTACTGGAACTGGTATTGGCTTTGTACCGGTTCACCTTGTAAATCAACGCCACATACTAAAAATACCAGTGATCGAGTGTTGTTGTTGTTGTTGTTGTTGCTGTTCACTTGGCACTGTGCAGTCGGCGGTCGACAGTCGGCAGACTTGGCCAACATGAGCGCCACGGGCCCAGCCCGTGAACCGCTTCTAATCGAAGTAAACAGCAGCAACAGCAGCAACAACAACAACAACAACAAAAAGTATTCGAAAAGTTTCGAATAGTTGTCGCCATTTTGTTTGCCATTTTTTCTTGTTTCTTGTCTTTTGTCGATTGTTTATGTTTTTGCTGTCGAGTTCTTCGAACTCTGCGCTGAAGTTCAAAATGCTGTTGACGAAATTACCCCAACCTGGCCAAATCATCTGAACGATAACACAGATGGCGGCCGAGAGTCAGAGCGATAGAGAGACACCGTGAGACACCGTGAGACAAAGTGAGAGATACGAGATACGAGACTCGAGACTTGAGCGTGGATTTCATTGCGTTGCCATAGCGGAAGCTTTATTTATTTATGTATTTTTCGCATTATATTGTATATCTTTCTGGTTTGATTTTACTTTTTTCTTATTTTGTTTTTGTTTTTGTTTTTGTTTTTTTAGGCGAAAAACGTGCACGGGCCGGGTCCGTTGTCCGCGGCCGATTGCCCGTTGACCGATTTGTTTTGTCGCAACGTTTTGTTGCAGATGTGTCTTGAAATTATAAATGCTCGTACGTCATTTCGCAAGAAGTCTTTATACAAATATTGCGCAGAGTTTGGAATTTTTGTAGAACCGGCTGCTTGGATCTTGGATGGGTTTGTTGCTCATTTGCTTGATTGCTTTGCCGGAACTCAGGGCTGCCAGTTTCTTGACACCGTCGCTTAGTTCCTGATTGGCGAAATATATGCGAGCATATTTTTGCTAGCCAAAGCGCGCATTTCAGCTAGTGACACCTGTAAGTGGCTTCCAATTAGAACACACAGTTGAGCTCAGTTCAGTTCAGTTCAGTTCAATTCGATTCAGTTGAGCTTGGCTATGTTGCTGGCCTTGAGCATTGCCGCACATTTCTGCAGCAGCCAACCTGTTACAGTGGCTCCAACATAGCAAGCATTCCGTGTGCTACAGTCGCTTTCCATTTCTGTGGCATTTCCAATTTCAAACACCCTTCTACACAATTGCACCACAATTGTCTAAGCGTTGATTACATGGAATCGCTTATGGAATTCAATGTTTAATGCCTCTGCGTCTAATAACTGAATCCCAGCTCACCCTTCACTGCTATGAATAGATAATAGACTTTGGTCTTACTTCTATGCACGATTTGTTCACGGCACGAGATACATACATATGTACATGTATGTGACAATAACAAACGGTCGGCGGCATGTGCATGTCAGCTGGACAGGGATCCGGTTATATCTTGTAATATCTGCTAGAAACCACACGTTCCGTTCCTATTACACTGTATTAGAAAGACATACTATCTATGTAAGTATTCCATTTGAATAGATATTATTTAGATTAGTTATTGCAACAAGATCACGCTTCGATTCTCTGGTTCGATAAATCACAGTTCATTCTTTGGAACCGATTGTTGTAATTAGATTGAGTTGCTAGTCATTTACTTTACTATTGATCATAGTCGTGATTTTAACTAAACTAAGTAGCTATAGCTGACTTAAGTTAGCCAAATGGATATTATATTTGCATTATATAACCTATATTCATTCGATAAGTAAATCGTTTTAGCTTTAATTATGCACATATATCTTCCCCGAATTCTAATAATTTTTGTTGAATATTACATACTTTTGATAGATTCTAAAAATTTCAGAGTCATATAGGATATAGCTATTTGTAAAGAACGTAGCTGCAAATGCTTTTATAACACAAATAGATAATCATATAATCATATAGATCATATACCTTCAAAAATGCTCCCTTAAATGATACAAGCCAACTTTTTGGCAGCCATTCCATATTTAAGGCAAACTCTGTAGATTTTAGGAACGTATTTCCCCATAAAACGTGGTCTGTTCTTATTTTTTGAACTGAAATGGTATATAAAGTGTTGTAGTTTTCAGTGTAGAAATACTTTTGAGTTTCTGGGAAAAGTAGAAGATATTTATTTTGCTTGGTTGTTAAATCACTGAATGAATAGTTTCTGATGTATGTATACTACACGCTCAACAGAAAAACAATGATAGGTATGCGCATAGTCAATGGGAATTACCCAATTAAATCATTAAAGAAAGGTTGCCCTATTACAGCAAGGTATTCTAGCTAACTTACAAAGCGTGTAACGCATTGAACCATACACTCGATCCTAAATATGAACTACATACCTTGAATTCGTTGAGCTTACAAGTTATTATTTAATATATATATACTCTTGATGATTTTGTCTGGATTAGTTCACTATATCATTCAGTTGGTGTTGATGATCAGTCATAAATTAAGTTTTCACATCAACAATATATATATATATATATATATATAGGCGTAAGCTTAGTAAGCACCCAAAAATAAAAGGGTATCTTAACTTCAACGTAGAGGTAAAAGTTTTTTCATGCTTTTAACTAATTTATGAAAACTAACTAAAATGTTTTTATTAGTCACTCTCTTCTTTACGCTCTCTCTCTCTCTCTCTTTCCCTCTCCCCATCGTACACTCTCTTACCCTCTCGTCTCATTATTTATTGCTCAATCGAAATTAACTTGATTGATACCTTCAGATAGAGTATGTGTGTGTGTGTGTGTGTGTCGTTTTTGAAGTGCCGACCCACTCGTAACTTAATGTATCAGTGACCCTTCCAGCTGAAAGAAAGTTCCTTTAGACAGTTATCTTCCCGTGCATGACCTGCCCCTCCGCCCGTTGACGGTCATGCTGTACAATTGTTGTATAAACAATTATTTATATGGCGGCATTCTGTTTGTTTAATCAACAATTATTGTTTATTGTTGTGCAATCGGAGTCATTACGTTGATTTGTTTAATCTGCCGTGAATTTGTTTATGCGCATCGACTATGCTACCCATCATTAGCAACTGATTCCGTAACAGGTCCCGTTGATTAGTGTGGCAGGTGCAACAAACTTCGACTTGAGATATTGCAAAGCGTACTTAGAACTTTATGCATCGATTCCCACGTATATGTGTACCCAGTGAAAATGGTTAAGAAAGGGTGTATGCATTTTGAGCAAATGTATGTGACAGGTTTGCAGTTAGTTGCGACAACCCCATAAAGTATATAGGATCTTACTAAGCAGCAACAGTCGAGCTGATTGAGATATGTTCGTCTCGATCTCTCACCCGGATTTCACGAAAACGACAAAAGTCAATTTTCAAATTAGGTTTTGAAATACTTTAGACAGAACAGACTTGCACTTTGATTTATGCACACATTTGACTGTCATACTTAAGTTCTCAAAGAAGACACAATAAACGCCGAAGTTATTTAGAAATGCATTTTTAATAGTGTGGGACTGAGCGAACTAGAAGCAGAAGCAGAAGCAGCAACAGTTGTATACCCTATAAATGTCAGAATCGAACCGAATTGATGCAAAGCTGATGATGTGTTATGTAAAACTATATGCTATGGAGTGTTACAATTACTTTACCTAATATAATTACTAATAAATAATACATAAGACCCAGAGATAAGTAATTTTGTCTAATGTATCTCAGAGATTATATCTATAAAGTATGGCAAATATACATATATATATGTACTATTTTAGATAAAATAAGGCAACATAAAGGTATATACAAATGTTTGGCTCATAATAATGTATATGTATAATTTGTACCCACTCGGACAATTCCAACAGAAGTCATATTTTGCCACACAATAAAACTCGAAAAAAAAGTTTGCATTTATTCCCTTGTTACTTAAAATTGCCAAAATCTGTATTTAAAATACATTTATTGGTAAAACTCTTAAAATTGCATGTCTTATTGGGGAACCTTTAGCAAGAGGTTGGCTTGGCCTGTTAAATTGTTAACTTGTCCATGCAACTCGATCGCGTCCTTGGCCTTCACACACATTTCGAACGCAACCTGGCCTGAACTGGGTCTGGGTTGGGGTCGGGCTTGGGCTCGGGCTTGGGCTCGGGCTTGGGCTCAGGCTCGATCTGGGGCTTTGGCCTCTGGCTGACAGCTGTCCTCTGTCCTCCGGACATAGCTAGTTGGCTACCTGACTTGGGCAATGTTGTTTTGGGCATTGTTGCTCCCGTTAATAATTTTCGCTGTTGTTTGTATAGTTGTTGCTGTTGTTGTTGTTGTTGTTGTTGTTGTTGTTGTTAATGTACGTGCTGGCCAGAAACGATTTCAATTATGGGATTCTCTGTTGTTGTTGTTGTGGTTGTTGCTGTTGTAATTTATTGACTCGGATGCTACGTGAGTGTTATTGAAAATGGTCATTTTGTTCATGTTGCTGTCATTTGTTGGTGCTGTTGTTGTTGCTGCTGTTGTTGTTGCTGTTGTTGTTGTTGCTGTTGTGGGCACCTGTACTATATAGCTTTGCCACTACCTCCACCCATATTAAATATTATTGTAGATTGTCTGTCCGTTCTGTCTGTTTCTCGGAGTGTTTGTTAATTTAATTTATTCAAACATTGAACTTTTATTCGCTTTCAAGTGAGCAAAAGGTGTTGCACGTGTTGGCACTGCCGGGCTGTCGGGACAGCAAGGGGGCTGCCCTGCCGTTCAATGGGGCGGGGCACGAACATAAAACCAACGGTTGTTGCTGTTTTATAAATTTGCTTCTTTTTTTTTTTGTTTGTTTGTTTGTTTATTATTATTATGATTATGTATTTTGCCAGTATTATTATTCTCATTATATTGTTGAATTTATATTTTTATAGTTTTATGCAAAATTTCAAGGAAAATTTACAGAACACTTTGCATGCACACAAAAACGAAAACAAAAACAAATAAACATAAACATTAAATAAATGAACAAACAAAAGGCGAGCACAAAATGATAATATTGCCATTCGAAATGGCGTAACGTTCAATAATCCAATAAAAAATAAATAAAAAAAAAGCAATTCAGAAAATGTTTAAAAAAAATAACTAAAACTAAACCAAAAGCAAAAGCCTTAGAAAAATATATATCCATTCAATAATAATAATACCTTAAAGAAGGTTAACACTCGATTTCTATGGAAACAAAGAATGATATAGTAAGCAAATGACGAAGCAGAGCTTGATCAAAGATCGTGTTAAATGAAAAGAATTGCATTTGACAACAGCATAGATAAGGCAGATTAAGCTGCAAACATGCCCTAATGTGGCATGTTCCTGTCAAAGCTTAGAATATCTGACAAGCACTTACGTTTAACAATAAGATCGATTAATCGATTTGGTAAAAATTAACCCGTTTTCATATCTTCCTGTTCCTGTCAATTCGCTTGCACTCGAATTTAATAATATAATACATTTGACAAAGGTAAATTTCATATGTTTTTCGCAACAATGTAAAAAAGGCCGGTAAAGAAAAACATGCGCTGTTAACATCATATTTAATGTCAATTGCCAGGCATTAAACAAGCATTTAAATTAAAAACCAGCTTCGATGAAGAACATATCAAGAGGTCCCTAATTAAATGATATTTGACTTCAGCAATTGTGCAAAAGATACAATAAAAGAACCCTGATTATAGAAATGCTGACCTTAAGGCTTTGCAATAAACTCATGACTTAATGGAACCACATAATTAAGCTGCTCATAACGACAACTCTGACAATTCTGAAAGCGACTGTGCTTAGACTTGTGTATTGAAATATACTAAAGCTCACTTAAAATTAATATTCGTCTCAAATTATTATTAGTAATGTATTGTCGTCATATTGTCAATAGTATAACACAGGTGAGGTATGGCTTTCGCATTGTTTTTCTCTGGCCTTGAAATGGCTACTAGCATGCGTAGAGAGGGGGGTGGAGCACCTGGGAGAGAGAGAGAGTGATTCAAATAGCGTCATTTCGCTCGGAGACAGACGACGCGACGGCAATAACAAAAACCCCCCATTCGCAGATCATAATTTAAAAAACCGAACCATTGACAATTTTTAGCGCCGACTCCAAGCGATCTCGGAACGATCGTCAATTGTTTATCGCATCATAAAACAAGCTACTTATGCGAAGAACTCTTTTAATGCCCTGAGCACATTGAAAATGGCAAAGAAATGGGAATATTGGCTTTGTGCAAGTATATGTAACAGACAGCCGACGATTTCTCTGACCCCGATTAGGTATAATTATTCCTGATCAGCCGAGTCGAGTCCGTCGGCCTGATTGCCTAAAAAACTAAAATAGCTAGACAAATAATATATCCCTTTTTCGATGTCCTCCTAACAAGGTCTAGAGACTCCAAATTTGATATGTAGGTTCCCATAAAGCACACACATAAACGTGTATGTATGTGCGTGGAAAAAGTATAGGATATCTAATGGGGTAGCACTCCCGACCAGGGCATTGCTATTTGTTTTCAGTTTGGTTCCATTCGTGCCCGACATCCAAAAATATTGTTCGGACGTTTTGATGAATTGGCATGTGTCACATAGACATTATTTACAGACAATTCTCTTACTCAGATATGATGAGATATGTGATCTATGGAAACTCGTTTCGGCTGTGGGACAAGCCTCCCAGGTTGACCAAACCATTTGGCCAGCTTCATGTTGATGTTGAATTGATAATCTTAAAGCCTTTCGCAATTGGCACAACGTCTGAGTATCGGGCGAGACGCGACTTTTCATTGATTAATGATAATTAACCAATTCCGCTCTGCTAATGGCATGGATATTTTGTCCGGCTGTGAATGAAACTTTGAATGTGGATTTGGATATGGATTGGCAGTTCACATATCGAGCACTTAGCGTGCCAACGCTAATGCCCTCTAATAGAGCACGAATACAATGTGATATTAATTGAAACATGCAAGCACTGGGCAAAAAAAATAAACAAAAAACAAACAAAACAAATAAACAAAATGTTCGTTTTGGGGGGCAAATCCGCGACGTGGATGAATATGACGTCTACCAGGAAGGCTATGCAAAGTCTGGCTCTGGCTCTGACTGTGGCTGTGGCTGTGGCTTTGGATCTGGCGAAATTTACCTGGGTCTCTCCGGCATTCAATACAATTGGCACTCGCAATCAAATATAGAATTTATCAATTAGAGGGCCGTTTCTCACAGTAGCGCAATGTTGCCTCAACGTTTCCTATTGCAAAATGTTGTTAATTGCAATTTACAATAAGTGGAAACTTATCGAGCAATAAAAACTGGCAAAAATAACAAACAAGCAAATATGTATATATATATATATATATTACAATAATGTCTGTTCAATTAGATACCCTAATAAGCGAATCTGCCAAGTTTCCCTTGGGTATTTATATTGTTCAGAGCGAAAACCAGTTTTCGAGTTGAATGTTGTCAGACTTACGCTCATTATCCCAAGCCAACCCAACATATCCCAAACTTTAAGTTGTTTCTTATGTTCACAAGAATCGTCATCGAGATATCGCCAAAACTTCAATTAATTTAAAATTTCACAAAGGTTTTGGCATTAAAACACATGCAGATTGTAAACAAAAACAAATTAAGAAGCATTTAAGCCTTAAACAAATACTATAATTCATTTTTATAGCAATCCTACAAAATCTTTATTGAAATTCTTTTGTTCGAAACATTGACAATCATTTTTTATTCCTTACAAAAAAAGAAAAATATTGGCCTGAAATCAAACTTATTGTATGAGAGTGCACCAGGTCAATATATATTATTTAAATATTTTAAAAATATTAATCCATCTTAGAAAGTACTTTCCTGAGAATTCGTAAAACATAAAATCAGAATCTCTCTTAAAGTAAATATTAAATAATTAGTTAAAACTTGTATAGCTTAAATCAGTTTTAGGGGAACAAAGGATATTATAACATATTTTTAAAAAGAATTTTCCATCAATTTCTTTATATTGTAGAATAAAAGACACATTATTATTATTGTTATTATTATTATTATTATTATTATTATTATTATTATTATTATTATTATTATTATTATTATTATTATTATTATTATTATTATTATTATTATTATTATTATTTTTTTACATAATTACTATTTATAATTATTTAATATTATTATTCAATATTTAATACAATTTGTATTATTATTTAAAGATAAATAAATTGTTTTAAATTTATTATTATCATACATTTTTTTATAACATTTATTCATTTTGCATAATTGGTATTATTATAATCATTATTTTTGATATTAATATTTGTTTAATTTATATTATTATTAATTTAACTATTATTTTTATAATTTATGACTGATAATTAGGCGACTTTTTTTTATTTATTTTTTTACTGCTAAAGGGTTCAGGGTATCCCCTATTCCCCAGTTCTGGGTATCCCCTAGTCGGGAACTCCCGACTAGAGCTTCCTACTGGTTTATTTTAACTTTATATTCTTCTTTTTATTATTCTTATTATTATAATTATTTAAATTTAAAAAAATGGTTTAAAAATATTATTATTATTATCATACCATGTTCTTATTATAATTATTTCAATTTAATATAGTATGTATTATATTAATATAATTAATAATATATATAATAAGCAGTATTATTTTTAATTTTAATATTATACTTTTTTTTATATTATTATTTTGATTGTAATTTTTAAAATTATTATTAATACTTACTATTAAAAACTAAAAAATATTTTAAAATTATTATTTTTATTGTTATTATCATAAATAAATCCACAGACAATAGAATTCCTCTGTAGATAGAATAAATACGAATTTGTCGAATAACAATGTTATCAATGTCAGTGAGTAAAGGAATCAATATGCCTTTTGCGACGACTGAGATGCTGGGTATCAATAGAGAATACAGTTTTCACAAGGCGCGCAAATAATTAAGTGTATATTGCGGATTGTTTTTGAAATTGTGGCTTTGGTAGGGACAGGGGGCGGATGGGGGAGCGTGTGACCTCAACGTCTTATGTTTAATTTGTTGCAAAAATATTTGTATTTATATTTTTCATGTACTTACCGTTTAATACACATTTAATACGACTTTTGAAGCACCTGTGCTAATTTTCCCGCCATTGTCTGGGCCAACTAAGGGAAAACTGACGCCCAAAACGATGGAACGATGGAACGATGAAAACGATAAAACGACGTTGCGCAAATAACAAATAGAGAAAAAATTAAATAAATATGTATATAATGAAAAAAATATTTGCCAAGTTGTTTGTGTGCTTAGAAAGAGCTACGTCAATTTGTTGCTGCCGTTGTTCTTTTTGTTGTTGCTTGATTGGTTGTTTGGTTGTTGCCGTTGTCTCTGTCGGTTGTTGTTGGTTGTTGGCGTGTGGCGTTCCCTGTTGAATCCCGAGACGATCGCACATAGGAATCGGGCTGTTCTGGGCAGAAGTACTACCCATTATTTTCGGGCTCTACGAAAGATGTTTTGAGTTAATTGTTTGTCTGTTCGTATAGGTATTTTATGGCAGCCAGTATTATTGATCTTACAGTTAATTGAGCTTAGCGTTTCAAATCTTGCTTTGCCGGTTCCTTGTTGTCGCTAACTCAACTCAGATCTTTAATATTTGACGCAATGCATTTGCGCATTAGGTACAACATTTTTTATGATACAATTAGATTGTACCTGCCAAACCTAAAAGCAGTTTCACTTTAGCTGTGAAATTGTAGACTTAAACTTAAACTAAATTTCAAAAAGTTAAGCAAAGTTACAAATCATATCCGAAGCATGGGAGGCTTCAGTTTGGATGTTACCATAAAAAGAACTCAAAGAAATACTTTGATGAATATGTTGCTTGCCAAGCATAAAAAGTTAAAAAAAAGTGCTCAAAATAATTTCATTTAATATTGTTTGAAGTCTTCTTATCGTCTAAGAATACCTTACTTCCTTTAATTTATATACATATAATTTTTATATATAAAATAGCAAACTATTATAATGTATAATAATATACACTCTTTACTGCAACTTAAATGCAACTTTTAAAAAACTTTTTGCCATCTTTTTTGTACCCTCTTAAGCCATAAACAGGGTATAAAAATGTTTGCCAGCTTTCACCAAAAGTTAATTTCTCGCAGTTCATTTAACAACCTTTAAACAAAAAGTAAATGTTAAATAATAATAAAACGATGCAGTTTTTATCTGAAGTCTCGAAAAAGCATAAAACATTTAACATTTTACATAATGCATGTTACCTCTTCTCCTGTTCGATGGGTTTCCCCTACTTTTGCGGATGACTAGAGTTAAATTTATGAAAATTCGTGAATTGTTGAAAGTCGTGAATACAAAGAGAATTTTTCTGCAAATTTTAAAATTTCGCCTGTTGTACATTATTTTTCATTCAAGAATTATGTGATTATTCAGAAAGATTTCTTTTGACAATATGTTTTACTTTGTTTCGAGCAGAAAATGAATTGATAAACCGTTCGATAAGGACTCTGATAAATCTGATATATCTGGTTTCTTTCGCATGAAATGAATAATCGAAGTAAGCCAAGATAAGCTTTGAGAGCCAGCACTTTTGGCCGTGGTCATTTGCAGTCGTTTGCTGCATCGCCGCATGCGGCGTATGCGCAATATTTATATTTTCCGCGCTGCGCCCCCCGCCGCGGCCAGTGGCCCCCGCAGCCTTTGCGTTAGTCTCTGCCAACTGGCAACTGGCATCAACCACACCCAAAAGAATGTCGCGCCTTGCCCGCAATCTTTTGTTCAGTTCGTTTCCAATTCGCCTTTCGAGCTTCTTTTTGTTGTTTGCGTTTTTTGTGTTTTAAGTTTGTTGCCGCGTTTTACGCGACGCTTTTTATGAGCCAACAATAAGATTTTTTTCGCAAGGCCGTTGGTGGTTTTTTTTTTAGTTGTTGTTTTTGCTTTACCATAAAAAATTCGCTTGTTGTTGTTGTTGTCGCTTTCTGTGTGGTTATTGTGCAAGCCTTTTCGAACCTGGCCCAGTTGATTGCATTTTATTGACGCTCATTCTGAGCAATCACGTCTCATTAGAGCCCGGTTTCGCTCCCGGTCCAGGCCCAACTGAAAAGCTTTTGGGCCTGGCCACAAGGCGCTGCTCTTCAATTGGCATTGTCAAATTTGATAAAGGCAGCGATCCATATTACAAGGAGAAGACACTGTTACGACAACGATATTTGCATTCGAGCTTGCCAACAAGCTCCTCCAGTTAATCGCCAATAATGACAATTTATAATTTCTCTATCCAATGACAAGACATTTCTTAAATATCTGTGGGTAAAAGTAAATACGATTTGGAGAGAACGCGTGGTCTACTTCCAGTTCTCGTACCAGTTTCGCATCCATTTCCATTCGCAATATCAACGTGGCTAACCACAAAAGCCGCCGTCGAGTCGAAAATGTAAGCAAAACAACAACAACAACAAAAGCAGTATAAACATGTAAGAGGAGTGACTGTTCGACTAGGATATACCCCGTGTTCAGCTCAGAAAACTCAGAAAATATCTTAAAATCAGTTTTCATTTTCGGGAAAAAATGTGTGTGAAACTATAAAAGTTAAGTTTACTTTGAATATTTCCTATAATTTTCGATGCATACTTAACGAAACGGGACGGGATATTGATAAATATCGATATTTATATATTGAAATATATCAAGAATATATGTATATAAAAAGTATATATTTATATAAGCATAATGTTTTTATTTATGTTATATTATATTGTATACCCTATAAATTGTGTGGCAAAGACTACACTTTGCAAAATGCTATAATTGTTGGAAACGCATTCTTCATAAACTTCGGTGCTTATAGTCCGATTTTTAGGCAATTTTCAGGGCTTGGTATATGCAAAAGCTCAAGCTCCACATTTCCAAGTGAGATTTTTCCAGCTAAGGATAATGTGAGCTTATCAAAAAGTAAAATATATTGAATCTATAATAGCAGAAATCGAAAATAATATGATAAGCTCGTTTTGCTTATGTGATAGGAGAATATACCCTAAGTCTCTAGAGTTTGTAATTACCAAGATCGACGCACTCACACAAAGAGACAGATGGAGAGGGCTATATCAACTCAGTTTGTGGTCCTGATCAAGAATATATATGCCGCCTTCTGCCTGTTACATACATTTGTCCAAAAGTATTATACCCCCTTTTCAATGAACTGAGGGTATTGGCATATTTTTATGAATCGAATATAATATTGATTTTATTATTATTACTTTACAAATGATTTATGCATATAGAACGGCTTCCGTAACGTAAAAGTGCATTATTTTTAGCCACATTTATTTTAGATTTGATAACTGGTTACCTTCTTAACGCGTTAAGGCACCTCGATAACCAGCTCTGACCCTTAACCGGTTTACAGGGCATCTACTAGCTAGTCAAGCCAAATTGTTTAGAACATTTCAAGCTGCTTGTTATTGCTTTTGGGGTCTCTCACTTACGTGAGCTGCCAAAAATGCAAGTGCCGACTGTTAAAATGATCGACAGCCTGGTTAATGTACGTCCTTGACCATCGCAGCCTGGCAATAAGCAAACGAACAACAACAGAATTTGCAATACGAAAACTAAATTTAAGATATACAAAAAACAAAAAGCAAAAAACTGTGAAAATGCACTGCGATTCGAAGCGTTTC
The DNA here is from genome assembly GCA_035045355.1 of Drosophila lacicola. Classification (NCBI taxonomy): domain Eukaryota; kingdom Metazoa; phylum Arthropoda; class Insecta; order Diptera; family Drosophilidae; genus Drosophila; species Drosophila lacicola. Next base: position 24,869,559 of record JAWNPB010000148.1, on the reverse strand, counting down.
ATTCGCATCGTTTGCGAGCCCGATTCAAAGAGGCCATGCAGCTCAAGATTTATTTATAGACAGCACTGGCTTTTAGCCTCCATTCGAAACACGCTGCGTATGAGTTACGCCAAGTGCCGATCGTTACAAATTATCAGCCATGTTTTTGTTTTTTTTTTTTGTTTTTTTTTCCATTTGTTTTTTTATACACGTTCACCAAATGAAAGAGAGTATATTGGTTATTGTGCAATGTTGCCTCGTCTGGAATTTGGCCGCGTTGGCTAAAGTGTTACCAAACCGGTTTGAACCCGGAATTCCAATATTTTGTTTACCATGCACCGAACCCGAAGCACGACCAGCTGGTTAAAAAAAACCTTTCTTGTTAAGGATTTATAATTTTGGATGTTTGTAAAATAATGCTGCAAAATTTGTTAGTATTTTGAGTCTTAGCTCTTGGAAAAAGTTCAGTAATTAAAAGAAATTTAATTAATGTTAAATTGAATATTGAACACAATTAAGACGAACTATGTGGAAAACCAGGCACGCGAACCGAACCCTAAACCTGATCATTGGCTTCAGCCGCAAACCAAATAACCGGTAAGGTTTTTTATGGCTTCCAGTCAAGATGTTAAGACTCTCTATCGGGGAATCCCATAGCCATAGTTTAAGAGCTAAACTAATGCATAAAATATGAAGAGAATCTGCAGAAATGGATGCCCAGCAATAGATATTTGTTTAATGAATTTGGCGTGTATTGCGCAGTTGTTTGCACCCGGCCGCAACATTGTGACTTGTTTGTACTTTTGTTTTATTTGTTGTTGCTGTTGTTGTTGTTGTTGCTGTTGTTGTTGTTGTTGTTGTTTTAAAGAAACGATAGCGCTTGCTGGGCGCGTCCGAATGCACATGAATTTTGGTGTCGATGTCGGCTTAATGCACCTCTTGCTGCAGTCCAAGTGGCTCTTTGTCAGCTGCGCAGCTCCAGCTTCAGCTCGATCTTTGGCACCGGCAGCGCCGAGACGCTTAAATCAATGATGAAGCGGGGCGACGGCTGCCGGGGGGTGGAGGGGGGGGGGGGGGGGCACCCCCTCCCGCTCGTATCGCACTTGGCTGTTGTTAGTTTGGCTCAGATCCAATGGACAAGCCGCAAAGCGATTATTGCGCCGATGCCGTTCAGTGATTCTAGTTTCAACTGGCCCAAAGCGGTTTCAAGCTGTTTAACCGCCGCTGCCAACGGCCGCTTGCCGGTTTTTTTTTTCAAATGGGGGCTTGTTGGTGTCACCGTCGCTGCTGCCGTCGCTGCTGCCAGCGCTGCTGCCGTCGCTGCTGCCGTCACTGCTGCTGCTGCTGCTGTTGGCGCTGGCGCTATCCAAAGCTTGTCGTAGGTACACCAAAGCCACAGCCACAGCCAAAGCCGAAGCCAAAAGCAATTGAAAGATTGATGGCTCCTCTTCGACGGGGCTAATGATTCAAAGCGGACCGACGCGACGGCGGCAGCGTTTCGTCCCGCTGCGATACAAACCTACACCTCCCCCCCCCCTCCCCTCCGCACGACAGTTTCCACTTAAACTTTAGCCTGTCCCCGCACACCGCACCCCGCCACCACCACCCACCTTTTTACCGTTTCTTGGCTGCGCCAGTCGTTGGGTAGGGCTCGCTGGCCAAGTTAACAGCTCTTAAGTTAGCCAAGCGGCGAGTTAAATGGGACAGCGATTCCCCAGATAAGAGAATAAAAGAGAAATAGTTGGCTGTTCGGAACATGCAAATGTTGTATATCTAATACAGGTATTATTGTTAATTATATTATAGAATATTTTTGGTTATTATCATAACTTTTAATATAAATTAATTTGGTTTTAATAAAATCACTTTTATTGATTTTAATTTTGTATGATTATAATTATTATATTAATTGCAATATAATTAAATTATTATTATAATTATTAGTTTTATTTATGCGATTATACTATCTTATTATTATTATCATTATTATTTTAATTTTAATTTTATTACCATTATTATAAATATTATTATTACCATTTATATTATTATTATTATTATTACTACTTATATACATATATATGTGTTATATTTTAATTATTATTATTATTATTATTATTATAATTATTATTATTACAATTTTCATATTTATATATTTTTCAACTATCATTATTAATATTATTATTTTATTTATATCACCATTTTCATATTATTATTTTCTTTATATCATCAGTATTATTATTATTATAACTTTTATAATATTATTAATATTATTATTATTATTTGTATTGTCTATTATTCTTATTTTTCCACTTTTTATACCCTGAACCCATTAAAAATGGGTAAAAAGGGTATAATGTATTTTTGCAAGTGTATGTAACAGGCAGAAGGAAGCATCTCCGACCCCATAAAGTATATATATTCTTGATCAGCATCAATAGCCGAGTCGATCTAGCCATATCCGTCCGCCTGTCCGTATGTATGAGCACAAGGATCTCAGAACCTATAAGAGCTAGAGACTTGCAATTTTGAACGCAGGTCCTCCAATCGATAACTTGTTCCTTTTTTTTAGCAATCGATTAAAATCGATATCGAAATTCAGTCACAAAATTTGACATGCAGCTCCTTGAATAACATTTATATATCTAGCATCTTTCATTTTATAGCTATCGCCACTTTCCCGGTGCTATTCCATAGCTATGAGTCGAATAAATAAACCAATTTGAACTACGCACCAATTAAAGCCGAATTTTAAAGTCATTTTCATTTTGAGAGTATGAAAATATCTGTATTCCAATAAGATCTACTGTTGAGAACTTCATCAAGAAAACGTGTGCTTATATTGACACGAGTTTGCTAGCGCAAATTGCAAGAACTTCACATTCATGCGCAGCTTAGTAAATTCTACTTATAACCAGCATTGCAATTGCGATTGTAATGTTTTCTGTATTGTGTGTATGTGCTGTTATTTTAATAGGCCTTTTTTTTCATTGAATAAGAGTTGGTGTGGCTCTCGTATAGGGACGTTAGCAAATTGTGCGGTTTGTTACGGGTTCGATTCCTATTGAGGGAAAACTGTTTTTTTCTTAATTTAATTCTTATTACTGCTTAAGCAAACGGGCTCGTACTGCGAGCTGCAGTTGGTGTTGGTTCAGGAGGGTATCACCTAGTCGGGAATACCCGACTAGAGCCCAAGTAAGTTTAAGTTATTTAATATAATTATATGTTATTTAATATTAATAAATATAATTCTTTTTATTTGTACCATCAGTATTGTTATTATTATTATTATTGGTTATTGGTTCAGGGTATCACCTAGTCGGGAATACCCGACTAGAGCCCAAGTAAGTTTATGTTATTTAATATAATTATATGTTATTTAATATTAATAAATATAATTCTTTTTATTTACACCATCAGTATTGTTATTATTATTATTATTATTATGTTGGTTCAGGGTATCACCTAGTCGGGAATACCCGACTAGAGCCTCTTACTTGTTTATGTTATTTAATATAATTATATGTTATTTAATATTAATAAATATAATTATTTTTATTTACACCATCAGTATTGTTATTATTATTATTATTATTATTATTATTATTATTATTATGTTGGTTCAGGGTATCACCTAGTCGGGAATACCCGACTAAAGCCTCTTACTTGTTTATGTTATTTAATATAATTATATGTTATTTAATATTAATAAATATAATTATTTTTATTTATACCATCAGTATTGTTATTATTATTATTATTATTATGTTGGTTCAGGGTATCACCTAGTCGGGAATACCCGACTAGAGCCTTTTACTTGTTTTTGTTATTTAATATAATTATATGTTATTTAATATTAATAAATATAATTCTTTTTATATATACCATCAGTATTGTTATTATTATTATTATTATTACGTTGATTCAGGGTATCACCTACACGGGAATACCCGACTAGAGCCCAAGTAAGTTTATGTTATTTAATATAATTATATGTTATTTAATATTAATAAATATAATTCTTTTTATTTGTACCATCAGTATTGTTATTATTATTATTATTATTACGTTGATTCAGGGTATCACCTAGTCGGGAATACCCGACTAGAGCCTTTTACTTGTTTATGTTATTTAATATAATTATATGTTATTTAATATTAATAAATATAATTATTTTTATTTGTACAATCAGTATTGTTATTATTATTATTATTGGTTATTGGTTCAGGGTATCACCTAGTCAGGAATACCCGACTAGAGCCTTTTACTTGTTTATGTTATTTAATATAATTATATGTTATTTAATATTAATAAATATAATTATTTTTATTTATACCATCAGTATTGTTATTATTACTTTTATCATTATTAATAATACTGCTATTAATATAAAGCTTTTAAATTGAACTAGTTGCTTTTATCAGCTTGCCAAAACATCATCGATCTCCTCTCAGCTGGACTACAAACATTTATGTTCAATAAGAGTTTTGTGTGCGAGTCAACATTGAAATTGAACCAAATACTTAACTTTTCGCAGCTGTCAAGGAGAATGTTCGTTTATTATGGATAAGAAGTTGCTGTTTTCTTGTTTTAATCTTGTCAAATATTTAATGTGCAGATAAAGTGGCTGTCAAGCAAATCAGTTCATAGAACATTGAAAAAAAAAAAAAACACAAAAAATAGTTTCCAAATGGAAAAACTAGCTGTTAATATTGACAGGCGGATAGCTGGCACTAGCTTTGAGCTAAGCTCAGAGATCAATTCGAGGCGCGTCTCTCGCCCGCTGGCGATTGGCTTTTTTCTATAGCTTTTCATGGTGAAATGGGTAGCTGCCACAATCCAATATTTTCCGGCATGGATCGGTTTCCAAAGTCTGGCGCAGCTGGGAGCCAAGTGTTAATTGGCTTTGTTTAACTGAAGGCGCAAGCGGACGAGTTTGTCTGTAGTCTTTGTTCTTCACATTAATTGATTTAATTATAAGTGCGTGTTGCAACAGTGCCGCAAATAGCAGTAATATGTATAGTAATAGTTACTTTATTATTTTGCATTTAATAAAAAGTAAAACAAATATAAATCGAAAAACAAAATGTTGCAGCAGATGTTCAAATATTTGCTTTTGGTTTCTTTATATTTTTAATTGGCGCTGAGTGAATATGGAAAGCCAGGCATCTAGTACATTCCATATAAATATGCATGTGTGTGTGTGTGTGTGTGTGTGTGTGTGTGTGTGTGTGCGTAACTGTATCTGTATCTAACACGCATTTGCATGTAGAGCTGGTGCTAAGTCAATAGACCAACCAACCCCTCCGCACCCCGCTAAGCCCAAGTTAACTTGGCCTGACTGATAGCCAGCCGCAGCTGACAGCGTTAAAGTTGACAGCACAGCTATCAGGCACACACACACACACACACCCGCACACACACACCATTGCATGCTAACAGTGAACTTGAAAAGGTTATTAAAAATTCAAGTGCGGTAGTTGGGTGCTAAGGTAAACAGACGACGGCGACAACTTTGTCAACTGCAACGTCGGCAGCCGCTGCGGCAGAGTAGCGCAGAGAGAGAGAGAGAGAGAGAGAGAGAGCATAGCGCCAGGCGGTTATATAGCAGTTGACCCATATTATCGCACTGTCGATATCGTGGATTTTCCACAATCATGATTTATGCAGTGTTTATATATGTTGCCTGTCAACCAGCTGCCTAAACGCACAACACAAAACAATGCTCGACTACGATATGCCCTGTATTTAGCGCAGTCAGAAGCTCTCTACCAACTGCAAACACTTTAAACCCAGCTTTTCACACACATACACCCTTATACATAAGCGCCTATTGCACTATGGAAAAATTTGACTGTTTTCTGGCTAGAAACCATCTTTAAAAGCTCTTCAATTAAAAAGCTATTGGGTGAAATAGATCAGAAATACATCTTAACTGTGATTTTACATATCGGTACTGTTTATGTAAACCAATCCTGTTAAGATAACAGCTGTTAAACAATCGATTGTCCCAATAGATTCTTAATCCTTTTAGCATAAATGTAGGCAATGCTAAATTATTTTCTACTTTTATGTTTAAATAATAGTTTATACAGCTGTAACTTTTGCCAATTTTGTATTGTTTATAATTTTAATTTTTTTATATGCGTATACGATAGACTTTGCAAATATCGGTTCAGAAAATTATCAATAAAAAGCTTAAATAATTTCTTTTTAATTAGGCAGAATATGAAGGAAATACGCTGTACTTTAGAACTACAAAGAAAGAATCATAGTGATAGTTTAAAAAAAAAAAAAGAAGAAATTATCTCAAATTTCTATATAAGTAGTGGAAAATAAAAAATGCTGTGTTCTTCAAACAAACAATGCATCAGAAATAGAACTAAAAAAAACGTAAAAGAAAAATGATAATAAATATAAATAAATAATGGGAATTGTTGTTGCTCAGCTCGACAGATGTTAGGGTATTTACAATGCGTTAAGCCCAATGGCAAACAGCAGGCAAATTCGTTGTTGCCTTCACTTTTCTAAGAAGCGACAATTTACGAGCAATTGCGGTACTCGTAAAAATGATTTGCATTTTGCTGTGGCACAAAGGCGCATAGATACACACACTCACAAATGTATCTGTTAAGATATATAGATATGTGTTTTGTGTATACATTAAATTTTAACTGTGCAACTCGTTCTTAGTCAGCTAAAATGACACTCAACTCTCTGTCTGAGTGCATATCATAATTATATTCAAATTAATTCCTTTCTCATAGCAATTATGCAATGCCTCAGATTTGATTAATGTGCTAAACTGGACTCTAGGTCTGTGCACGTGTTTAGCTCGGCCAATTAACGAGCGATACATATACTTATATATCATATACAAATATATCAATATGCCGTAAATGATAATTGTTGCAAATATTATTTAAGTTGAGGCATTTACCAGGCGCCCCTTACCACAGCCATAGTCCATAGTCCCATCCCAACGCGCACAATCCCAACGATTGTGCGTCACGTGCTGTGGGATACGTGTCTGCTCCGGCGCAGACTGGACGCCTGTTGCGGCTTGGAGCAGATTTGTGCAGATTTTTTGCAATCTAATTGAAAGAGGCCGTTCGTAAATTGAATCGCGCCAACTGTCTTATAAATAAATTAGCAATTAATAAACTAATTCACACTGCGTATACGTCATATGTGTATCTATATATGTACATATATATATACATACATATGTATGTATATGCTTAAGTCTCGCTGCAACCAAAAAATAGAAGACTTACACAAGCGTAGAAGACTCTGTTAAGCACTTTATTGGAATCAATGAAAAGCTGATAAGAACAACCCAAAACTAATAAAAGATACAAGTTGTATAAGACGCAGCAAACATGCAGCCATTTGCATAGGGTTCACTTAGTATAAGAGTTGAGGATGCGCAAAAAGCCTTGCTCGCATGCTAAAAATACATAGACGATATATAGTATAACAGCTGGTAGCAGAGCGTAAAATGTGTCATAGTGTAAAGCAACAAATAATGCTTAACGCTGCTGATAAAATATAAGCTAACATAAATTAAAAAAAATTTAAAAAAAATTTAAAAAAAATAACACGAAAGGGCATATAAATTGAGCGAAAAATTAAAGATTTTTAAAAGACTGCAAAATGTGCCAAATTCACGTAAATAAAAGAAATGATAAGTGTCTTGTGTCTAAAACGTTCTAAAACTAATCTAAAAATTATATACAAGAGCAAAAATTGCGCAAAATAAAGATTTTTTTATTTTAGGTTCTCAAGGGTAATACTTTTCCTAGTATAAGACCTTATCTACGAATTTCGGGGGTGCATTATTGCTATTATAAGTCAGTGTAGACGAGCTTTGTATTCAAAGCAAAACCTTGCGAAAAAAAACAACTAAAAATAAACGAAAGAAAAATAAGGGAAATGAAAGAACAAAATGTAGAGAAATAGCAGCAGCAACAGCAGCCAGGGCGAGAACTGTTAACGAGTATAAGAGTGACATTTCGGCAGCAATTAACGAAAGCCAAATAAGCTGACACACTGTGAATAGACAATGCAAAAAAACAGCAAACAGATGAGCTATAGAAATATAGATAAACAGCAATATATACATACATATATATATACACACATATATCTATATATATATATATAGATGTGTGTATGTATGGATACTTTTAGCTGCGCTTGAAGCGCTCGTGACGTTTGCTGACGGCGATGACAAAAGATGACGAAAAGCGAAGCCAAAAGCGACAACGACGTCGGTTCATTTAAGCAAACAAATAAATAATTAATAAATTAAAAAATGAAACAATAAAATGGCCAGTTGTTTGTCAATGTTGTTGTTGTTGTTGTTGTTGTTTCATGAGTATGTTATGGCTTGTTTGGTGGGGCTTTTGTTAAATGCGGCTACTGCTGCTGCTGCTGCTGCCGCTGCTGCTGCTACCGCTGCTGCAGCGTCTGCGCCTGCTTTTGTTTTCTCGTTTGTTTGCTGGGTTTTGCATTCAACAATTGACGCAGGCTCTGACAGTGACACACAAAATGCGGGAAGCGAGGGAACGAGATGGGGCTATAGCGATTTACGATTTATCAATCGCGGCATGCAAATCGTTTTTCATTAACAGCAATTATTATTTAATTATTGCATTAAGACATGCTAAACGACAGCGGCGACGTCGCTGCCAATCCACCGAGACAGAGACCGAGACAGAGACCGAGACCCAGACCCAGACCAAGATCAAGGAGCACACACACACACACACACACACACGCAGTCACAGACATTTGAGGAGGCGTGGCTGAATCGCAATTTCTAATGAAAGTTGAAAAGCGCCGCTCGTGCGATTGGCTGAAATGTGTCAGTCCCATGCCCGACGCCCCACTTCCTCGCCACCAACAACAAGACAGGCAACAAACGTCAACAGCATCGAGCAAGTTTGAAGCAAGTTCGAAGCGGCAACGATGCTGCGCAGCCAGCGACGGCAACAGCAGCTGCGACGCAGCGTGCGCAGCACGCTCACCCACACATACCACGAATAGAGCCGCAAAAAGCTTACGATTGCTATGAAGCTGCAGCTTCGGTTAATTTACTCCCTCTCTCTCTCCCATTGTGGCGCTCTCTCGGCGCCGGCGCAGCGCAAACAGCTGCTGCTGCTGCAGCTACGCCGCGACGCTGACGTTGACGGCGTGCAAACAGGATCTGAGCGTATATTACGTAGCGGCTGGCTTTAAGCCAACATCATTCCCAAGCCGAACGCCAACAACAGCTGCCGTCGCTCCACACACACGCTCCACGCTCCAAACACGCTCCACCCGAACATCGAGCAACGATCTACGATAACGAGCAGCTGTTTTTTGGGCCCGTTGTCAGTGCCAGAGTTATCTGGCCGCATCTCTGCCAAAACGCAAATTTCCAACGCAGCGGCGCAGCGCAGGGCCCCCGCCCCCAACCCCCATCACAAGCACCCCCGCAGGGCAGCGACAAGTGCAAAAAGTGAAGTGAACTCCACATACGAAAAGCATCGGTTCGCCGTAGTCGTCGTCGTCGTCGTCGTCTGCTCTCTCGTGTCGCGTTCGTGTTGAGCTCGTGTCTCGCTCGTTTCTCTCTGTCGCGCGCTCGGCTTGCGCGCCGCTTCAAGTCCCATTGTAAATTACTTGCAAAGTAAAATTTAGTCTCGGCTTTTAATACCGTTTTAGTGCGTTTTCGAGTTGGTCGTGTTTTTTGTTACCAAAAAAAAACCAAATAAAGAAAAACTCAATACAGAAAGGCTTAATTCTGCGGCTGTGACAATCCAAAAAAAAAAATATAAAATAAAATAAACTTTAATATCAGATAAACCCTTTTTTTTCGGTTTTCTTTAATATTCCACAATAACTTTGCGGACCGCAAGCAACAACGATTTATTTTTGCACGTCCTGCGCAATAATTATTGGCAGACTATCATCAACAAAAATTAAGAAAACTTTTTTTTTTACAATTTGACATTTTGAAAATTGAACGGAAATGTAAACTACTCGCCCCCGCCAACTGAGCCTCGCTTCCTGTAAATTAAGAACAAGCATTTTTCGGTTTCGCACGCCGCAAAGAGATAAATTTTGCAACAAAATTTGAAAGCAACAAACATTACATAACACTTGACTGCAAGTACAAAAATACATATTTAAAAGTATCATAAATAATTTAAAGAAATAATAAAATACAAAACGATAAACAACCATAAAAAAAAAAAAAAAACAAAAACCATAAAGCTCAAAACAAATTCAAGACGGAAGTGTATTTTTTTTTCCCAAAGCCGCGCATCCTGTTTGAGCTTTTCGCGCACACACACACAGACACAAACACACGCACACTTTGAGACGCGTAACTGGCTCGCGCTCTCGCACACGTATAAGAGTTGTGGAAACGGTAAGTTGCGTACTGTAATTGCCATTACATTTACATTTTGACTTTGTTAAATACTTAGCATAAATAGCGCAGAACCGATACACATATGTATATAATATAAGAGAGCGCACATAAGAGGCGGCAGCAAATACAAATGCTAATTTTATGCTGCAGCTATTATAAGTTGGCATAACATAATGAAAATGCAAGCAGTATAAGACTGCTGAGTATAAGAGCGGCAGTCTTGAGCGTAAAATGCAAAAAAATAAAAGAAAAATGAAACCAAAGCACATATAACAATAATAAACAAACATTGCAATGTGCAATATTGCACATAGTGTGTTTTAGTAACAGAAACCATAAATAACGCCGCGTCTCAACTAACTCTAAGTATATTATCAAACAGTTCTAATGAAAACAGAGAAACACCCACTGCCACACACACACACGCACACACACACACACACACACATTGGTGGCTGGTGGGGTGGTTAGGTGGTGTGGGGCACAGGCGGCGACAGCACGCGCGCTGTGCAGTGAGTTCATAAACAAAAAACCCATAAAAATAGAGTAAACCAACAAAAATGAAATAAACAAAATATAAATAAATAAGTATACAACAAATAAATTGCTTTGCCTAAGCGCATGCAAATTTTAAATGCCCAAAAAATAAATAACGAAATAAAGAAAGGAAATGTGTGCAACGCCCTTTAACTGCAATACACTACAATTTCGGGCTGTACGGCAGTCGCGTATGTCGAGTCACCCCAACCCATTCATAGTCCAGCGTAATTGACATCTGGACATCAGTTCAGACGCTTTGCCGCAAAGATTCGCACAAAAGTTAAAATAATAATAATCCGAATAATATTAAAAATAATAATTATAGGAATAATAATAATAATAGTAAAAATAATAATAATAGCAGCCGCAGATTTGTGGGCAGCTGCCGCAGCGTTTTAATTGTTTTGCAATTAACCAAAGCAAGGCCGAAGGGAGGGCGGGTTGGAGCCGCTGCTCAACGCTGGCGCGGATCGCATCGATAGCCCATTGCCCAAATGTGGCCATGTGACGCCCAATGGAGCAGCCGCTAGTGCGAATGCGAATGCGAATTGCCAGTGCGAAGGCGAGTGCGAATGTATCTTATGGATACGTCCGCTGTTGATTTAGCTGTTGTCGTTGGCATGCGCGGCTGCATGAGCTGTCTGTCTGGTTATTTAAGCGCTCAACGCACATGCGCGGTTTTTCAATGCCCAAGCACAGGGCAGATGTGACCACAAAAAAAAAAAAAAAAAAAACACAACCCACCTGCACACACACACACAGCACACACAACTCCCCTTCAGCTTAGCCTAGGCTTAAACAGCTACAAAACAACAACAACGAAAATCAGCATAGAAAACTTTCACTGCTCGCGACGTTCCAGTTTCAGTTTCAGTTTCAGTTTTCGATTTGCCTGAAGATGCGCCCATAATGCGACTCAAAATTCAAAGTCCAATAGATAGATAAATGTTTTTTTTTTTTCTATTTTTTACTTGTGAAGTTTCGAGCGGATTTCCGCCGCTGTAAATTGTACACTTCCAAGACAATTTGCATAAATACATGCTGACGATAACAAATCACCTCAAAAAAAAAAAAAAAAACATACACACGCAAACAAAGTTCTAATTAAATGTTACAACTGCGAAAAAAAAAACAAAACTAATTTGCATTTTTTGGAGAGCGACAAAAAGGTGAGAAAATTATTTCTACAATAATTGCGACAGTCGAGTCAAGTGCCTACTTGAGTGGAAAATCAATGCACTTCCGCAAAATCGCCAAACACACACACACACTCACACACACACACACACTCAACGCACTTACACTCTCACATATAGCAGTTGCAGATACTCGTACGAAGATACAAAACAGCAGACAAACAACAAACAATTTGACGGGCGCGCAAACTTTTTAATTATTTATAGCAACTGCGGCGCCAGCTGCGACAGCGACGCCGACTGCGACGTCAATAACAAAATTCGCACTGCGCATTGCATAAAATAAGTTAACAATTTCTAACTGCACATAACTACATACATACACATACATATATCTTCCAAGCCTAACCCAAAGATAACTAAAATAAGCTCTTTTAAATTTGCTTATAAATAACATAAAATTATCAAACAAATATTTAATATACATTATATTTAATAAGTTACGTTTTATAGAAACACATTTTGTGTAACTTTTACTCAATCATTTTATTTATTTAAAACTGTCTTGTTAAAATAGTAAACGAATTGTTTATTTTTATTTAAAATGCAATTTTCATGGGCTTCATATATGTTTATACTTATATAAAAAAAAAGGATTATCTATAAGCTGCCTAATAAATATCATATGCGATTTATATTTAGATTTTAGCCACAATTTATTGTTTGGCTCACTGTGAAATTATTTGGCAGCTGACAGTTTGAATTCAGCGAATGATCAATTTAACAGCCCGTAAAAAAGCAATTTTTTAATTTGTGGACGTTTTTCAATTTACTTAAAGTAAATCACTGATAATCATTATAAATAATTAAAAAGCAAACAAATGAAGAATTGATTAATAAAAGAAGTACGCATGTTATTAATTAACATTGTCATAAATCTGCACTGTTGTATAACAGCTTTAAGCTCTGTTCGGCAGCTCTGTTAAGCAGCTCTGTTATTGCGCTTAACTCTTCTCTGTTTAATATACATATGAAATTGTTCTATATGCGCATTAGCCATTAAATGAACTTAAAAATATGTTTTATTATCAAAGGGTATTTACCACATATGTCTAGGGTATTTTTCAGTCTGGCTTTGCGTCACATTCTCCTTGCCTCTTGCCAAATTTGCAATGAAAATAACATGCATTTATAATTTGTAGCACTTTTTGTTTTTACGTATTGTGTTTGTCAAAGTGCATTTTAATTAAAACATATAATAACAAGATGCATATATATATACATATATTCAAATATATTCTATCTGTTATTTATAATTGTATTTACATATTACTTTTTTTGCATATTCCTGTCGCTGCATTTATTTATTGTTGTTAAATGCACAACAAAATAACTTTCGCCCTTTTTATTTTTTGGCCTGTAACAAGCCTTGTGCTTGTTGCTGTTTGTTTGCCTTTTGTTGTTATTAATTTTTTGTGCACATTTTGCGCAATTTCTTGACAACAACGTCGACGACTCCTTCGCACTGTTTGTGGTTGTTGTGGCAAAATGTTGATAATAATTTTTTTGTCTCTCTGTCTGATTGTTGGGCTTGTTATCGCAGCGATCGTTTACACAATGCCGCCGCCTGCTGCTGCTGCTGCTGCTGCTCATCATCATCATCATCAACAACAGCAGCAGCAGTTGGCAGATTGACTTTATTACTCATACGCCGTGTGCGCCTGCGCCTGCGCCTGAGTCTACGTCCGCGTCCGCCTCTTTGGTACGGCAGGTGCCAAACAAGCGTACAAATATTTGAACATGCCCGTTAATATAATTTGCAAATAATTTATGCTCACTTGCAGCCAGGTAGGCAGGCAGGCAGTCAGGTACCCAGGCAGGCAGTTAGTAAGAACAACAAAACTGGAGCGGCTGAGATTCTTTTCAGCTTCTTTGCAGCTAGTTTACGCGCATGTTATCACTTCATTAAGAGTCGAATGTTGCCAATTGACTTGCCGAGATATGCCTTGAAAATCGGGCAACATCATTGAACAACATGAACGAATTTTAACAATAGACGTCGTGCATATCTTAAAAAAGAAATCAATGAAATCACATTATAAAGACGGCTGCCAGCCGCTAATTAGCATGTCAAATAACCCAAAAAAGGAAAGAAAACAACAAAAAAACAACTATGAATATCAACAATTTGATGGCTAATCAGTCTGATGGGCTGGCAAAAACCACAACTGAGGCATACATATATGCAGATCAAGCAAATGCGAAAGGCTTTAGCCTTAAGTTGGCACACTCGACAATTTTCACTTAAGCACTCGAACGTGTCCAAAGCATTTAACATTATCAGCTCAAATCGTACAAGAATATCGAAATGGTCAGGTAATTGCTATTAGGAGAACCCGCGCTAAACATGTTTAATTAGAGGTGTACACTCGAAGAAAAAGCTTGGTGTTCAAATTTGGGACTTTCCATTATTTGTTTCAATCAAATCTAACTCTAGCTAAAAACGTGCCACAACACATAGACAAGTTTTTGATAATTCATAACATTAAAGCAACATAATAAATCCTAATTCAAGAGTTCTGTAATAGTTCTGGAAGAAATTCAACTTCGTACACTTGAAGAAAACATGCAGCTTTATGCTAAGCCAAATGTTTTCCTTTTCACAAAAATTATTTTTTTATGTTATTCTATTATAGGTCTTTAACTGTTTTAATAGACAGAAGAAAAAACAAGAACTAGAAAATATCGAAATAAATATATATTATAATATTCAAAAATTAAGGTTTAATATGAAAATTTCTGTAGACAACATTTGATTGTGATCTGCTTACAAAGTTTCTGTCAATTTCTCTGAGCGTACGCGGCTTAGAAAATAAGAAATCCATCATTAAATTGATGTACACAACATTTCAGCTTGATTTGGGAACAAAGTTTCTGCATATTTCTCTAAGTGTACGCCTTGCTGCAAGCCAGACGTGTTCTAAAATGCCAATTGGAATTGTTGTTTGGGCCAACGACTCAGCAGCAGCTCTTTTGTTGACTAGTGTACACTAATATTGTGGCTGCAGCTGCGACTGCCATTTCGGGACTCTCCAGTCCAGATTGCATAAGCGGCCAATCTGAAAAAATTCCAAAAAAAAAACAAAAACAACAACAAAAACAACAACACAGGCAACATACACAGCAGCCCTGATCGGAAACTTGTTTTGTATTTATTTTATTGTAATATTTATTTATATTTTTTCCTTTTCGTTTTGTTTTCTTTGTAAACGAAATTAACATTAAATGCGAACGCGAAGGCGAACGCGACCTTAGAATGGAATTCAAGGCGCTCGGAAAACCGCCGAACTTGGTAATTTTCCATAGCTGGCTGCAACTGGGAATCTTGGGAGCTTGTGAGTCTTTCAACGGGTCACGGCTTTCACCTCAAAACAACAAGAACAACAACAGCAACAGCAACAACAACAGCAACAACAACTGGCAACTGGCAACTGTCTGAACCGGCAGCAATCATTATGACGCTGACAATGACTATGATAATGATGTTGATGTTGATTTTGATGTTGCTGTTGATGATGTTTATGATAAGAGCTGCCCGCGTTTACGGCCAAACCTTTATTGTTATTTATAGCCAAATAATTGCCGCTGACGACGATAAGACGTCGCGAGGCCCTAGCCTCATGACCGTCCAAAGTTAGTGGCAACTGCCACGTTTAACCAGCTGATGAGGCTGGGGCCAGTCAGTCGAGGTGAGGCGTACCGAGGCGCAATATGAAGATCACTTTGCACCGAATCGTCTGATAAGGTTTCGCATTTCATAACAGCTACAGATACAGCGCCTATTAGTCACGCACTCGCTTTATTCAGATATTTATTCATATGATAAGTAGAGTGTGAATGAATCTCGAGTCACGCAGATTATTCCTCAAGTACTTCCCTTTCGGGCTGACTCGCAGTTTATTGATTCTAATTTGGTTTATATGACGCTATCAATTCAAAGAAGAACAAATGGAAATCAATATGGTTATGTGTCAAACAGAGCATAACAGAGTGTAACGCCTAACAGCACTAGCTTAACATAGGCTGCTTAACATACATAAGCAGCTAGCGATGTATTGCTTGAGATAGACTACTTAACATAGGCAGCTTGACATAGACTGCTTTACATAGACTGCTTAACATAGGCTACCTAAAATTATCAGCTTGACATTGGCAGCTTTACAGAGACTACTTAACATAGGTGGCTTAACATAAGCAGCTTAGCATAGACTACTTAACATTTGCAGCTTGCCATAACCTCAATTAATAGCAAGTTGTCGAAATATTACCCATGGCATACATTCAAAATAGGTAATATTTTTATTATTATTATGGATTTTGATTTCTTTTTTCTTTTTCAACTGACAATCGAATTATAAACTACGCATATCAGGCGTGGGCTAAATCAATTGGGCTTTTCCCCGGGCCAACACATAACGTGGCAATAGTTAGCACCTGTGCGCCGCAGGCGGGGGTTGGGTGAGGCTGTGTCATTTGTTGGGTTAGCTCATTAGCATCATTTGGGCTTGACAGTTGTTACAAATGAGACGCCAATGAGAGGGCAGAAATATGAAAATACAAATAAAAACCAAATAAGACCAATATGAAACGTAGCGCAATTGAAATTGAAGCTTGAAGCGAACTGTACGAAGCCTGACTGAACAAACTGAACACTTAATGACCAGCAATAATAAACGACTTAAGAACTCGGCTGTAACACAAAGGGAAAAAATGTGATTAATTTGCATTGAAAAACAAGGAGGCGTCAGACGTAAAAATCAACATTAAGCAGCTAAAAATGGCCAAATCCCGGATAGGCAATCGAGCAACAGGTGGCAATATGCATGACAAGGCAATTCGCAAGTGCCGCCGGAGCAAACATAAATACATATATACATATGTATATGCATATATTTGCCGGGGCCAAGCCCTGTCCACATTGCCATCACAGCCAACTGCCGAGCACTTTTATCAGAGCAGCTTAATCCAAAAAGATTCTAAATGCCAACTGCGCAAACAAAACCAACAAGAGACAAAGCACTTTTTGGCCATCTCGAAACACAAATAAACCTTGGAGCTGCTAATCGACGGATGAGCGAAAAACCAAGACGAAGTACAGCACACAAATAAATATGACAGTAGAAATATAATAAAAATTAAAAAAAAAACACACACACACACACAAACTGGGCTAAGCAAAGAAAACGGAGGCTGAAATAAAAAAAAAAGACAAACGGCTTGTCGCAGTTTTTTCCGTCAACTTTAAAGCTCTCTCGCACGCATTTCACATAAATAATATGCTATGCAAGCAATTATTCTTACGATTGTTGTTTAAATGATCATAAAAAACAAAAATATAATAAAAAAAAAAACACCAAAACAAACAAGCAAATAAGTTAACTCTGTCCGTCAAAAGCGGAAGCTATTATAAGTGATAAAAAAAAACCAAGTATTAACTAACAGCAGGTAAATAATAAAAATAATAATATAAAAAAAAAAATTACAAAAAAAATTAAAAACAAAAAAAAAACAAATTGATTCGCATCGAATGCGTAGCACACAAGTCACAAACTCAAATTAATTGGAATTGAAATTGAAATTGAAATTGAAGCTCAATGCAATGTTTTGTGTTTGTTTAGAACTTTGTGGAGTTTTGTTAATATTATTATTATTATTATTGTTGTTGTAGCTGTTGCTGTTTTTGTTGTTGTTGTTTTTGTTGTTGTTGATGTTGCTGCTGTTGCCACTAATTGCATTCTAATCGGCGACGAAGGTCTCGGTCTCGGTCTCGGCCGCGATGGCGGTCGCAGTCGCCGTCTGGCAACAGTACAAAAACACAAACACACACACACACACAAGCTGTGAGAGCAAAAAAAATAGATAGATAGATAGATAGATAGAGAGACAGTCAGACAGTCAGTTAGGTGGACGGACGGGCTAGATAGACTAGAATACTAAAAACTGCAACAAAAACAAAATTCATTCGTTTAGTTTGCGCTGTGGAAAGCAGTTGGCCAAGACGCATCTCAGCCGCAACTCAGCAAACGGTGACTGACCACAGCGAACGGCCACACGGTGCGTATGTGTGATGTGTGCAAATACATACATATATATAGTATATACACATATACATATATACATATGTATTTATATATATGGTAGAGGTTTGTGGCATGTGCGATCGTTGTTTTTAACATTTCTCCTTTCTCCCACATTTACCTCTGCTGCCTCTTACCTGTTGTTGCTTGTCTCTTTTCCTGTCATGTTTGTTGCCATTGCATTTGCCTCGACGGCCCACGGAGCGTATGCGCAATGCACTTGCCCTAGAATACTTATGTTTACAAAACGGCGCTCTGTCCTCTCGCCTGGCCGTTGGCCAACAATTCGAGTATTTATTTTGATGCCTTGTTGATAAAAATCATTGGGATCGCCACATACTTACGGCCGCAGTATACTATATATACTATATACATATATATAATATTATTTGACTTGAGAATTGAACTAGACACAATTTTAACAGTTTCACAAGTGTAGTAAATTCAGCAGCAAGTTCAAATACATTTTTTTAAACTGGGTAATATCAAGAACAAATATATATAAATCATGCAACAAAACAATTTCAAATTAAAAAACAAGCTTGGCTCTAACAGAAATTAAGCCAAAAATTCCAACAACAACAAATATAGCAAACAAATTTTGAGCCTGAGCAACAACAACAACTGCAAAAACAATTAATTAAAAAAGATATTTATATATAAATAAATGTATATTATACTAGATGGAAAATTTGTCGCTGCTCTCGTTGATTTTGTTTAATTATTAACATTAATTTGCAGTTGGCATCGGTTTGTAGTTAATTATTAGGCTTTTGGCCCATTGACTGTAAATGTGACAATTTGAGAGCCGCAAATACATTTTGGCCAATGGCCATCGCCAGCTCGGGGGTGTACACTAGCCAGCAAAAAAACACACACACACACACACAGCAATAAGAAAAACAAAAAAAAACTCTAATAATAGTTAATCTACACAGATAGCCATTAAAATTTGTGTGCTGAGAATTGGCTGGCGGGAGCGGCTCTTTGGATCTGAGCCATTTGCATTGTGCTAACAAATTGAAAAACAAAAAAAAAACAAAACCAAAATAAGTAAATAAAAAAAAAAAATTGAAAAAAAAACATGTCACACACACACAAAAAAAAAATGGGAAAACTAAAACAACAATCTCTGGGCGAAAATTACAGAAAAATTAACACGCAACTGTGCACACAATAATCGTATTAATAACAATGATTTTTTTTAATATACAATATATGTGTATATATTTATTATAATCACATACATGCACATATGTAACGCCAGCAAATACATGCATGTATTTCATATGCATGTACATACATGGCATGCGAACAGCTCGGCTTTTCCAGAGCCAAACGCCTGTTGTGATTTCCGTCCTCCGTTCTTTGTGCCCAACGACAAGTGCTTCGAGTGCTTCGCGTGACTTTTGAGCCATAAACTATGTGTGTGTGTGTGTGAGTGTGCGAGTGTGCGAGTGTGCGAGTGTGCGAGTGTGCGAGTGTGTACTTTGTGCTATTATATAGCACCATTGTAATCCCTGGCCATATATTGAATGTTGGCATTTATTGCCGCTCGCTAAAATCACTTCGTTAGAAAAAGCAAAATCACAGCTTAATCAAATTTAAATTGATTGATTTGCCTGCTATATAGATTAGCTGGGAGTCAACTGTAAATCGCTCGCTTGTTATCAATGGCAAAACTTCCCTAACTACTCAATGATAAGGCAAAAGACTTAAATAAATAATTGCCACAATTTATGATTAACATTGGCTTCTAGACGCAATCTGACAAAAGGCTACAGGCCTAATATTTCGAGTCTAAGAACGACAAGTCTTAGCTTCTTTCTTAGTTTTGTTTGTAAGATGTTTATGTTTAATAAATTAGACAGATTTCTGTTATTCACAAAATTAATAACAGTTCTCTTGATTTTTTATCAACTAGTTGCCAAAAGATAATTATTCAAGAACTCAACAAAATATCTTATAAAAAAAATCTATACAAATGTCTGCAACTTTGTAAGCAACTGCTCCGATTGTATAATCAACGATTTAATATAAGTAGGAAAAAAAGGGCAAAATAAAAAAATTACGTATACGTAATTTAAGCGATTCATTGATTGCAGTCAGTTGTGATATTTGTTTTTTAGTTTTTTGTGTCTTTATGCCGTTGTCATTTTAATTAAAAATTCAATACGAAATATTTGCCAGCAAATAACAACAATAACAACAAATACGAATTTCAAGTAGCGCGCCTAATGAAATGAAATCAGCAGCTAAAAATGTTGTCTAAAAATAGTCAAATACCTGGACACAAAACCAGTACCCAAGTCCCCTTCACACACACACACACACACAAGAAGGCGACATGCACGTGACTAGCAAAAAAAAAAAAAAAACAATAGGAAAAAGAAAAAGAAAAAGAACTTTAAAGAGCGGCACTTGGCATAAAGATTTATTAAAATTGATTAGGGCCAAAATTGTTGCTAAAGCAGTTGTTGATAGAAACTCTAAGGAATTGCCGATATATGAATAAAATATATATTAATAGATCTGTCTATAGAATAGAGTGCAGGCAACAATGCGAATATGCGTATATGTTATATTCACTGGCCATTTAACAGCTGTGCTCGTAATGCCCTCTGAATGGAGAAGCGCTATTTTTAGATGAGCACTTACAGTTAATGCTCGCACACGACTGAACAATATCAAAAAAAAAAAAAAAAAAAAAAAGAAAGAAAAAAAACATGGGGGTTCAAGTTCACATCCCTAGCTGCGAGCTAGTCTGTGTGTGACTCAACGTTTATGGGATTGGGTCGATGCGCTTCATTAGTAAGTCAATCTTTAGTTGATTACAGCAATTATTTGATTAATGGTGCTAATCGTCACACAATATATTTTATAATTATGACACTTGATGCCGTTTCCGATTACTGAATAATTAGAAATCTGCCATAGAAGAAAATTGAAGAAAAATTCAAGCGTTTATTAACACTTTTATAGTTATCAGCCTAATTTTGTTTTAAATATCACGAGCGTTCTGGGATAATAACATCACACTTTCATATACGTGCATGCTCAGATGTTTACACGATTATGTTAAGCATTATGCTTAGCCATATGTTAGGCGTTATGTTAGGCATTGTGTTAGGCATTCTGTTAAGTATTATGTTAACCACGATGCTAAGGAGTATGCTAAGCATGATGTTAAGCACTATGTAAGGCATTTTGTTATGCATTATGTTAAGCATTCTGTTAGGCATTCTATCAAGGCATTATGTTAAGCAAATTGTAAAGCCTTATGTTAAGCACTCGTGATGAGAAAAATCAGTCAGTAAATTCGCTTATATAGATCAGTAAGAGATTGTATTCTAATATTCGGAAATACATATAGTTCCCTTTACACGTGCTGCTGAGAGGATAGGGAAGAGCTCGATGTGTGATTGTTGTACTTGAAATTTCGTTTTAATGAACCTCTTCAGTTTGTTTGCTTATCAATAAGTTTCGCTTAGCCTTCGACTGGGCAATGTAATGATAAGGCTGTCAGTCAAATCAGACATTGACTCTTCTAATAGGACATTAGCTAAATATTACGTATACGCGATATTTCAAGGATTTTTCATTTGCGAGCTGCTACACTGCGCAAAGTGTTGCCAGACAGTGTTTACATACATGCAAGGTATACTGTTAACATGGCTGTTATTCGTTTCGCAACACTGCAAACTGTAGAATTTAAGTGTTAATAATTTTGCTTAACTGGGTCATCTTCTCTTCTTAACAATCTAACAATATCTGACTGCTTTAGAGCGGCATGAGCTCAGCTTTTAATCTTAGCTCTTCAGGGTTGTTGCCCTACTCCACTTGAAGGCGGCAACACTCTTTGGAGCCCCAACTTGGCAACACTTGAAGCTGAAGAACAGCCCATACACATGTCAAGTGCGCTACCCTTCAACTTTTCAGCTCTCATTTTATTGACACAAATGTGCGTATATTTAATGATCGACTCACACATTTAAGTTTGCATATTGTTTTTGTTGGGTTTTTATTTTTTCGTTATTCTGTTGCTGTTTCTGTTTCTGTTTCTGTTTCACTCGTTAATGAGCAATGAGTGTTGGGCAACAACAACCCTGCAGGGTTGCCACCACCTGCCAGTAAACAGCAATTATTCTTCATTAAGGAAGGGTATATTTTGCATAGTGCGATTAGTCAGACTGAGTTAAGGCAATTAACGCGAAATGGAAACCAAAATCGTATCACTTGACAAAAAATCACAAGCCCAAGCAATTGATTGTGCGCCTCTGCCTTCCAACTAAATTGGCCCAATCACCAGTTAATCATAATATTTATGATCTGCGACAAATCACAGCACATAATCACGCGCTAATAACTGGCCTGGCCACGGGGGCGATAAGGCCTCACACCCTGCCGCTAGATGAGCTGTTTACGCTTTCAACTTTACTGCCAAGTGCTAACCATATGGGTAATTTTCTTACCCACACCAATATATATGCCATACACACGTATACATATATATATATTTTAGTTTGGTTTCAGATTTGTTTATGGGTTCGCAGCGCGCTTGTGCTTATTAATTAGAATTTATGGCTGTCAATTGCACGGCCGGCCAGTGACAATAAATAGCCATTAGATACTTGGCTTCTTGATGACGGCTGACAATCTTATCGGGGTACATGGAACCACCGAACTAGCCTGACTAGCTAAACTTTAAAGCAGCCGCCTAACAAGCGTACATACACTTAGGAAAAACTCTCTAATCAAATACTCTTGATACCAGTTCGATAAATAACTATCTGTCTCTATATAGCAGCAACTTTACAGTTCAGCTTGGTAGAAACACGCTCAATCCTCGCTAAATGAGAAACCTAAGCAAATAGGTCCATATGTGAATGTTGTTTCCACTTAGATTGGTTAATAAGAATAATATGTAATGGCGGTAAACAAGAATTTGGGTACTCCAAAAATGAACTGGACTCTTAAACATTTATTGTAGACAAGGTTTTTATGTTAAGAAAATGTTCAATATGTTCAAAGGTTCTTTATTGACCATTTGAACTTTCGTTAAACTCAACATTGCAACATTTCAAAAAGCTTTACAACAGTGGAAAGCCAATGCATATACCCTATTTATATGTACCTAAGGCCATTTCACATTAGAAAAAATAAATGGTATAGAATATATATATATAAATGGTGAAAATTCAGTAGAATCCCATAAAAATTCGCCTGACGGTTTTAAATAAATTTAATAAATTAACAACTAAGTCATAGACTGACTAGAAATATAGTCAACCAACTGCCAAAAATTTATCCAAGCAAAATGTTTAAAAATCGCAGATCTAACATAAATATATGAGAACATAAAACGGGATAAAAATTGAATTCTGCTGCAAACTCTTAATAATAATTATGAAAGGAATAATCATAGCAATATTAATAATAATAACAATTGTAAAATAAAGTAATTTTTTCGAGTGTAAGGGCCGGCACACGCCCAGCGCTGTCCGGCAAATCGGTTTTTTCGAGTACGGCCGAGAGTTTCCGATCATTCCAGAGTCCGTCTAGAGATATTTCAAAAGCGCCGCATTGCCGCGTGTTTCGCCTTTTTGGTAGCTCCTCGATGCTCTTCCTATTCGTGTAATCTTTTGAGTGGGTTCTGGCCAGCAAATTGGCAAACGAATCAGGGCCGAGCAGGTCGGTCATGCCGCAACCCGCAACCCGCGCCCCGTTGCCGTTCCCTGATTATTTACTGTTAACTGTTCATATTCACACTTCCAGCTAACGATAGATAGATAACCTTGTCCGTTTAACTCTTGGCGCGCTCTTGGACCCGTCCGTCTACGATTATGCCAGCAACAACAACTGCAGCAGCAGCAGCAGCGGCAGCGGCAGCGCCGACTGCGACGCCCGCCACTAATCACTCCAATTAGCTAGAAAGTGTTTTTTGTTTAAAATTCGCACGTTGTCGCCGTTTCTTGGCATTGTATTGTGAGGCAGGCAGCCAGTCAGACACTTGGCCAGCGGAGCGTCAGAGCCAGAAACCCAAAACGCCGAACAGGAACAGGAACAGCAAAGCAAGGAGCTGGCCTTTCCATAACCGTTACTCGCATTGTTTTTTTCTGTGATTGTGTGAGTGCCCCTAGCTAACTAAACGAGTGTAAACGAATAAATATGAAAAGTTATGCAAAGTAGCAAAAGTAACAAACGTTAGGAGTCTGCGGCTAAAAGACTTTTGCACGTTGCGCGCCAAATTCAAACAGCCGAACCAACTACTAGATCGCAAATGCCATAAGAAAACAAACAACAAAACACGAAAACACGAAAAAAAAATCAACACTGAAAATGCAATTAAAAAAAAGTACCAAAGAAAAAAAACATTAAATAAATGTACGTTAAAAAGCCAAAGCAGAAACTAAACAAAGCGCACGACAAATTTGAATGCATGGCAAACACGGTGCCAGCCAAAAAAAAATAATAAATTAAATGAACATTAAGCCGAATTCTGATTACGCTTACCAGCTAATCGCATATTGTATTGCTGTGATTCAAGTGAACAAAATGTAAATAAAATCAGCCTCAGAAAACAGTGTGAAATTTTAAAACAGTCGCTCGATTTGTTCAATAAATGCAGCTTAAATAATTCATATTTTTTTAAAAGAAATCAAAAGTGAACGATTTACAAACATTAAATCATAAACAAAGTATTTAAAGATTTTTTCTACTTTTTATTTAAAAAAATTTATTTAGCAATTATTATTATAATAATTGAATATATAAAAAGAATTTAAATTAAATTAAAAGACAGATATTTTATTTGTCAATTTTTGAAATATATGAAAAGAATTTAATTTGAATTGACAGACAAATATTTTATTTGTCAAGTTCATTTCGAAATGCAATTAAATTTGATTTTATATAGGAAATTATATAAAACCTCCATAATTTTTCATTTTTAAAATATCCTTTGGATTTTAATTTAAAATGTTGAATATTTAAGATTATTATAACAAAATTAAAACAAAATTTTAAATAATTATTAAATCTTAGATGAAAAATTTTTTATCTTTACCGAACTTAAAAATATATTCCAATAAAAAATTAATAATGATTAAATCCTAAATGATATAAGATACATTGAATATTTTTGATTTTTATAATCAAACTCAAAAATATATTCCAGTCAATTTAGTTTTATACAACAATATTAAATATTAAATAATTTATAACGTTCCTTTTGATTTAAATTATAAATAATGATTCTTTTTTACAACTCTTTACAACTCAAAAATATATATATTACTTAAAATATTTATTTATTTAAATGCAAACAAATTAAATAATTTTTAAATCTTCACTCAAATATGGTTTAAAATTTTCCTTTCTTTAGAACTAAAACTTTGCTTTTGATTTCAATGATAAATATTGATTATATATGAACAGATGTCCATCATTAAATCTAGAAAAATATCAAGCGTTACCTTAACACATTCTCTATAAAAAAAAGTACACGCTCCAAGTCTTTCTCTGGCATAGTATAATTTATGCTGAGAAAGAGCATTCGGGCTGTGTGCAAAACTTGGCTTGGAGATGTAACCTGCTGCGTGCTTCATATGTGCTTCAGTTCATTATCGCCGAAGGGGCTTTTTTTTACTGTCAGTATTTTTGAAAGGCCGGCTTAAGCTAAAGCGCGTCCGTTCGCCAAGCTGGCAGCTATTGTAAAGGGCCTCGCTTTGGCAGTGAACAAAATAGAAACAAAAAAAACTTTTGCTTTTTCAACGCTCTTTCTGCTATTTTACTATATTTTTATTTCGTTGTTTTTTTATTTATTTCGTATTTTGCTGTACATTTATTTGTGGCACATGCCAAAACATGGCCACTTAAGGCCCAATCTGTATTGTGTGTGCACACGGATAATGCAGATTACACACATAAATACACACACACACACGAACACATACATTATGCTGTGCTGTTCGATGTTTTCTGTCTCTTTGAATATTTTAAAATTTTTGTATATTTTGTTGTTGTTCTTTTTTTGTTGTTTTCTATTTTTCATTCAGTTTCGTGTAATTGGGCAATGTGAATGCGCGCGCGCTCGTAAATGGCCAAAAAGACAAATTGTAAAGTGGCTAATTTTATGCAAAAAACAACAACAACAACAACAATCGAAGCAAATGCAAAAGTGTAGCAATCCAAGCAGGCAGCTCAATACTTTTAGATACATCGCATACTTAGAATAATAATTCATATAATATAATTGCCGTTATTGCGGTCTGTGTGTGTGTGTGTGTGTTTGTCGGGCGCGTGTCTTACCAAAAAAAAACAAAAAAAAACAGCATAATAAAAAATATAAATGATAATAATAATAGCTAAACAGTAGTAACAAAAAGCATTGCCCCACACGCAGCAGCTATAAAAAAAAAGCAAAAAAAAATATATAATAATTAAAATTTTAAGAAATCAAACACAAATGAAGAAAATGGCCCATAATTGTCCCATTTTTGGCAGCGGCTCAATTGAATAGTTATATGCACACACACACACACACACACGCACAGACACACACATACATACACAGGCAAACACACGACTGTTGCTTTTGCAATACAAATTCCCTGCTTAGCCCATTGTGCGGTTCACTGTATAATTAGTTAACAGAAAACTGCACCGCGATCTACGGTCAAAACTAAGCGATTTGCTGGCAAATAAATTAAAAAAAAAAAAACCCGAAAGAGCGTCAGCCACAAAAACCGCAATTAAATGCCAGATATAATAATAATATCAATCGCTCAGCACATATAGTATAAGAGGCTATCCCAATAGGCCAAGACACGTGCGCCTCGAGCACATACCATACCAATAAAAAAAAAAACAAGTAAAAGTGCTTTGGTCGGTCAAATACGGCTGGCAGATACCCTGTAGCCAGCGTTTACAATCATTCATTTGGTATATATGTACATACCAAAGACCAGGTCTATAACTCCAGCCAATAGCTGATCTAAATATTTTAATCTGCGTATACTTTATGAGAGCTTACATACCAAAATTTAGTTTCTGCAGCTCATAGAAGGAGCTTGTTTTAAAATCGATATTTATCGATATTATGGAAAACGGGCAAAGATATCGTACTGCGTATGATCCACGAGTATGCTGTACTTATGCCCCAAATTTCTCTAGCTCTTATAGTTTATAAGACTACCCCGTTTAGACAGACAACTAGAGAGGCAAAAGAGAGGCTTCGTAGGGTCGGCGAGGCTTCCTTCTACCTGCTACACACATTTCCACAAAGCCAAATAGCATTTATTACCAATTTCTAGTAGGCACATTTGGTCGGCAGCCCCAGGCAAAGCTCGCGATGAGGGCAGCAAGCGGAATTGTCTACGGCCAGCGCTTGAGACCTTCAAATATTTTGCCAGTTCCCCCCATTGGAAGTGACGTCAGCAACATCATGAGCATCATCATTATTATTATTATCATCGGCAGTTGCTATTGTTGTTTTTTTTTTGTTACTGTCGGCAGTAGCAAGTTCTTTTTTGAAGCATGTATTATTATTAATAGCCAGTTTTTCATTATTTTTATTATACTTTATTTTCGCACGCTGTTTAAAACGCGCACAAAACGCGCACTCTAGTCCCAAGCCGAAATCCGTGTCCGTCTATTGCGCCGCAAAACTCCAAATTGGTAGTTTACCTAACTTGGCCTATAAACATTAAACACATGCTTGCAACTGATTCGTAATTCGAGACCGTTAAATGCATGTTAAAAAAAAACAAACAAACAAACAAACAAACAACAAAAAAACCCCAGCCCATCCCTAGCTCCTTGGAATTGGTAATTGAATCCCGCGGGAGCACATGCCGTATAATAATTTTTAATAGTTATACCTATTCCACAGCTAGCTAACAGCCCATAAGTACTTGAGCCATCGGGCCCGGAATCACGGTGTGCAATTTGAGCACACATTTTTTCTGTAACCATCATTACAGACACAGCTAAGTTGACATTTACAATCAGCATACTATCCAGATTTAAGTACAGTTCACACGGTACCCAAATATATAACTAACATTTCTATTGAGTGGCTGCCAGATGACTATAACTTAGCGAGTATCTCATGCCCTCTAGAAAATCATATAATACGCTATATATACATATATATATATATCTTTATTTGCTAGCCAGATAGCTGGGCACGTGTGAACTGAGCTTAACATTTACAGTGACTTTTACAGCATGCAATGTCACATGATGTTAAAGAGAGTTAACATTAAGTTAGGATGTTAAATGTCACATTTGTCCGTAACTCTCTCTCTTTCTCTCGCACTCTCTATCTCGCTCTCTTTGTTTCGCTCTCTTTGTGCGTCTTTCATCCTAATCGAAACTGAAAAACTGGAAAACACAGAAAAACCTGAATACTTTCGTATACACATCTATATACTACCTAAAGCACAAATTTACCTGTATCCAATTTACAATCCAAATCCCAGACACACACACACACACACACAAACACACACGCACACTCACGACTCGCAAGACTCCTCATTGGACCCAAAAAGATCGCTGATTCTATGAGTCTATGTCGCTCTTCCTCTTCTTTAGCGTCTAATTTTGCGTTTTTAGCATACATAAATATTAATTTTTTGTTAACAAATTATAAAGCAGCGCCGCGCCTCGTCTTATTAAAAGCCATAACTTTACGCATTTTTATGTTAATTTTGGCAGTTTTTTTTTTTTAAATATTTTTTTATTTGGCTTCAAGAATATCTATGCCACATTTTTGGCCGTCTTCTATGTAGTACATATGTGCCATAAGAGTAGAGTGTTTGCCCAATTTCTCGCTAGCTCGTTTCTTATCGCTTCATTGAAGCGACAACCAAAGTTGCTTTATGCTGTGTCTGTGAATAATTGTGTATGCGGAGTACTAATATGCAATTAATTGATGTGTACCTGCCCACCTGCCCACCTGTCCACCTGGCCAAGCGTCTCTGCCTGTCTACCTGTGTATAACTGAAACAAAACAGAATGAAAAACAAAAAAAAAAAACGAAAACAACGACAAGCAGGAAACATGAACTTGAACTTGCCGCGGCCTGCAGCTAATTACAGCAATACACAACAATGGCAAAATGCTAGCCAGATGATGGGAATATACGCACCTATATACATACATCTAAGCACTCGAAAAACTATTCATATCCATTTATTGTCCAACTATACGCCGTACTACAATAGAGTTTCATATGCATCATGTATGCAAATAATTGGTTCTAATTAACGCTCCTCCATGGTCACTTGGTTCCTGGTTCTAACTAATTATAGTCGTTGTGCAAATTATATATGTTCTCGTTCGTAGATGTAATATGCAAGATTTCCTCCAACTTGAATGGGGATGCCTTCTAGAATAGCTTGGGTGTATATTGTACGATCTGTATGAAATGTTCCGGGCATACATATGACGTCCAAATGTATGTAAATATCGAAGCCCAGGAGTATACCTCCAAAAGTGCGGGGGAGGGTAACATTCCGGATCTGTGGATACTCTACCACATTTTGGGTCTCTAGTGTCGATATATGCTTAACGATTTCGATTTCGATTCTTATCGATTTGATGAAAATGGCCAAAGTTATCGATGATTTAAGATCAATTTGATTTGGGCATTCAAACAATCCAAAGTTTAGTTCCTTCTTAAAGCGTTAGCCACTTACACAAAATTAAGTAAATTCTAGCTATCAGCTATAGTCATTATTAATATATATAAAATTCAATACAAAATAATAATGAAATTCAAGACAAAACTATTCAAGTATTGCCTAGTTGGTCGAGTCATTGGGGCAAATTAAAATACGAGCTTAAATGGATGTTGTAACAAACCAAGGGAATTCTGTTTCAGGTTCGATTATAATACAAATAATTAAATAACTAAATCCCAATTCAAGTTAATCAAAACTAATTTATAAAGTGACTCTTGCTGATTGAATCTGATATCATATGAAAAGTAAAACCGAAAGTTAAATGAAATATAATATACAAATGTTAAACACACAGAGACACACAATTGTTCGTCACAGTTGACGGAAATTAGTCTGTCTAACATATTGCAGGGAACATCAGATCGAAACCGAAACGAAAACCAAAACCAAAACCAAAACCAAAGCCGAACCCAAACCAATTCAATCCCATCAAATTAAATCATTTGTCAACGAAAATTCCGACAATTATGGCCACAATTTCAATAACGAAAATCTACTACCCGCCGTCTCGTTTCTGTTGCTGTTGATGTTGATGTTAATAATAAAGCTTAATATTATTATTGTTATTGTTATTGTCATTGTTCTGCTTATAGTATAACACATGCCATGGCGCACTTATTTCGTATAATGTAAATATATATATAGTGTACACACATCTATATATCTAAATCTATATATATTTATATATGTATATATATGTGTATATATACTCTGAGTTTAGCTCAAGCTTGGGCTATTACTGCCCATCTCAATGGTGGCTATAATAAGTTTTCAATTGAAATAATGATCGTACTATATATAATATATATTTACCACACGTGATATTTTATGCCCGTTTTGTTTGGCTTTGACTGGCAAATTGTTTTATAATTATCTAATGGATTCTATTCAACATCTTTTTCTCTCATTCTTCTCATTACAGCAAACATTTAACTCGCCTAATTAATAATCAAACAAAGGGCAACTTTTACCCCCAACCAACCACCAAATAAAAGAGAGCAACACACAGCACAGAAAAGGCCAGCAAAATGACTGGTTTCACCAACGCCGGCTTTGAGAATGATGAGCCCGTCAAGGTGAGTGTTATTACCTGTGTTTGCAACCTGGGCAATCGGATCGGGGCATTAGCTGGGATGAAAGCGAGATAGGTCTGGCAAAGCATAAGCGATATCGGGCTCGCTTTTGGTTTATCAGCGACTAGGCACAAATAGTGAATATTATGAATATAAGTACAATTAAACCAAGTACTTGTTTTCTTCTTTTTTTTTCTCTTCAATTTTTTAAATAATGCAATATCCAAGTTTATTATCGTAATTATTTCGGATAGCACGTCTGCAAAACTGGTTCTGTAACTGAACCGGTTCAAGCCAAACCAAGAACCGAACCAGTTCATATATGTATTCAAAACTCATCGAATTCAAAATAAAAATCAAAACATAAATAAACTTGAATAGATATTAAACTTAACGCTTACCTTGTTATTGAGTTATGCAATATTTTCTGCAGAATGGGAAATTATGAATAAAAAATGAAAATGTTTCAAATAACAAAATTATATGTCACGGAACCGGAACACGGACAGGTTCAGGTTCATGAACCAAATCTTATGACAGCAAGGAACCGTCCAGCTAGTAAAAGCTTCCTGCTTTTAGCCTCAGGCAAAAGTCAACGTACGCCTAACATATACAAACTGCAAGAATTGAACAAGCATGAATCTGAGTTTAGCTGGAAAACCTTTCGAATTAGATATAACGAGAAGTCGTTTAGCGATTCGAATCGCATGCATTTCTTGACCTATTGATTTCAGTTGGTCGATGGAGTTACGACTTTTTACAGACTTACTTATGTAGGCATCGATTGCACGGCAATTGTTGAGCTCTGATCAAAACAAGTTTACAATTCAATCCTATTCATATTTATTTGGAATGTATTTGTGCACTCGTGTAAAGAAATCAAGTTTTATGTTTGTCGGACTGGTTCGCACAGAACAGCAGCATTCAGTTAGTTGTAAGAAACGAAAAAACAAAAATATTATATAAATAAAACCAATAAAAATTCCTTGATGGAATACATGTAATATTTGTTAAATTCATTCATGCGCATAACGTTAAGCCCAATTGATTAAGTATGATGTCTATAAGGCTGGCTGGCGATCATATTACACTTATTGACAGGCCAATCTCGTTAATGACTGTGTTTGCCTTCGCCAAGAAATCGTATTTTATAATGACACGCGTCACATTATTTATGATGTGCCCCCAAAAAGAAAAAAAAAGAAAAAGAGATATTAAAAAGAAGGAAGTATTTAAAAGCAGCTCACCTCTCACATGCTTATATATATATATTTATATATTTGATGATCACGGGATGTTGATGATTATGAATGATGATGTTGCTGGCTAATGGGCGGGCGGGCTGTGAAGTAAAGTGGCCACTCCTAAAAAACACATAAAATAAATTTCACCTCAAGAAACAGAAACAGAGACACAACGACGAAGCCCACGCGAAACAAGCCAAGCCAAAAAGAAATGTGACAGCAGAAAGCGCTTTAAAGCCAAAGACAAACACGAATACGAATACTCGATAACTAAAAGCCCATACGTACATACATACATACATACATATAAATATATATGTATGTACGTATGCTATGTATCGCATAATGCCGCCAGTTATAAATGAGCCTGTCCTAATTGAAACTGAGCCGCAGTCGCGAGGACTTGAATTGTGTTTCTGCAAATTGCAATTGCAAAGAGCTGGACATATATCCACATATATACATATCATATATATATATATGTGTATGGTTATCATAAGTGGTTTTGCTGGCAAACATAAATATTGGTCATTTATAATGAGTCTTGTAAACCACCCATCGGCCCATTGGCACAGCATCCAAAGTGCTCAGAGCCAGTTCCAAGTGTCGGTCACAAAGAATTCTCAATGGTAAACCCGTTTCTTTGCTGTTGTTGGCAGTGCACAGCCACATTAAGAAACCAGAGAATCGGGCAACAAATAACCCAAAACTCAATAACAAATACAAATTTATGTAAAGTCAAGAGACATGTAAAAATATGGCGAGAGGAGACGGCGCAGCGACCAAACAAACACACAGACAGACGCGACAGACGCGACAGACACGACAGACACGGCAGACGGAGGGACGTAGCGACGAATCGACAGACAGGCTGAAAGCCAAAAAGCAAACACGAAACGTGCCGAGTTTAAAAATAAAACAACGCAAATCTCGTGCGCCGTTGCGCCGCTCTACGCGCTTCTCACTGTGACAAGGCGCTCTGGCGATTGCCAGTGTGCCCCTCACCCGCCTGCCCCCAGCCAGCCATCGCACATAATGTAACTGGTTTGCTGCTGCGGCTGCTGCTGCTGCTGCGGCTGGCTGCGAGATTTTCTGTGCTCTGTGCTCTCTTATCGTATGGTATTTTATGCATGATTCGCACTAGCCACATGATTATTATTATTATTGCATTCGCGGATTTCGATTTCGATTTGGATTTTACATTATTTTAATTAGTGTCATTATTTTATACAACATGCATTTATGTCTGTCTGTCTGTCTGTCTGTGTGCCGTTTTCTTGGCAAATTTGCCCGCAGCGCCACCTGCCGTCAGTTACAGACATCAGCTGTTTTGAGCGCACTGAAACGAAGGCGAGGATCAAGCGGTGAGCGTAGACAACAACATTTACAGTTACAGCCAGTTGCTTGTCGACCAGTTTTTATTTATTTATAGTATTCATATTTTTAGTTTTTTTTTTTGTATTTTTTTTTATATACACTGCATGTGCATATAATGCACATGTCTGCGATCTGATCGCACGAGCAGCTTGGAGGACAGAAGAATTTGATTCAATTTTCGTTTGAATTTGCCAATTTCGACAATTGAATACCGTTTTTTTTTTCAAATACAGCATGTTCTTAAAAGGGAAATAATTAGACAACTTACTCTGCATATGTTCATATTCGATGCCAACAAAAATAAAGTGCCGAAAAATAAAACGAGATGGTCACAATTTATCATCTAAAAACTTAGGTGAAATAAAGATCAGATATTCAAAAGAAAACAGAAGGACAGCAAGCTTTAAGCTAAGATTATAACTTATAACTATATAAGCTACAAAAAAAAAACGAGATATAGTTTAAACATTGATTGGATATTCAAAAGAAAACGGAAGGAAAACAACCTTTAAACTAAGAGTAGAACCTTTAACATATGAACATTCAGAACTGAAGCAAATAGTATGAAAATTGTGTATATTTCGACAGGCAATTATATTTAGTTGCGCTTCGTAATACTGTTATTTTAGAGAAGGGTGTTCCAATTTCCACTCAGCCACTGACAAATGCGGCGTATGAGTAATATTTAGCCAAACGCATTCGTCTGGGCCGCATTGACGTGGCCGAAGTAATTCGTGTTGTTATTTGTGTATATTTATTTTGTTTGTTGTTTTGTTTTTTGTTGGTCGCCAAAAACTTGTTTTTTCTTCTTTTTTTTTTTGTTGTTGTTGTTGTACCTAATTAAATGCAATTTTTTAATGTCAGCACAACAGCAAGAACAACAACAAACAACATCAGCAATAAGATTAATAGTAATAATAATAATAATAACAGGAGCAAATTTACAGTTGCACGTATTTAAACTTCATTATCATGCAATTATAATATGCTTAGATGTGTTTGTTTAAACATTTAAGATGTTGTGCTTTTATTGATAAGGTCGGGGAATTTTCGCTGCCCTGCGATTTGCATACAAACAAAGCGAGCTCTGCCCCCGCGCAGCCCCCGCAGCCCCCGCAGTTCCTCCGGCTGCGTGTGAACCTTAGCCGCAACAACGGGCTATTATGCGATAATATTTAAACTACTTACATACGATATTGTTGTTAAAACAGTAATCGATTCAAGCTTGCATAACGCAGCTAGCTTTTGTTGCTGTTGTTGTTGCTGTTGTTGTTGCTGTTACCTACCTAATTGGCCAGGGGACGTGGACCCAGCGCCGATGTGGGGCCGTCGGCTCCGTTAAATGCCAATTACAGTTTCGTACCTCCCAAAAATGAACTAAAAATAAAAAACAAAATACAAAACTTAACGTATGTATATTGCGTTAGCGCTGAAAATCGCCCCCGCCCCCGCTGCCGCCCGCTCTGTAACCTTCTTAGCCGTTTTGCATGCAAAATCACAATTTCGATTTTCGGCCAGTTCTACGACCGTGCCCAGCTATCGGGCAAGTGGCTTGCGCATTTTTTATGACCATTTTAAGACCGCGACGCGCATGCGCAATGTAAAACGCGCACCGAACGCACACAAGACGCGCGAAAAACGCGCGCATTCACGCATTTTATTTTCGAAACTAAAAGCGCAAACGCGCCAACACATAAATAATTAATTAAGATTGTCCATGTGTGCGTGTGTTTGTGTGTGTGTGCCAAAGACAGCCAAAGAAAGGCAAGCCAAAGTGCAGCCAAGTCGCACCACAAATGCTCTTTCGCTTGCAAACTAGATTCAATATTTGTCGTAGAACTATCTTTATTACAAATTTTTTTAGAATTCCATTCGAAACAAAGCAATCAATTGATCAGCAATTCCAAGACTTCAATTAGGAATAAGACAATATTATCATTCGATTCCAAGACTTCAATTAGGAATAATACAATATTATCATTCGATCATATTCGAAAAAATCTACGAAGAATTTTCTCATATACAAATTTTAAATTAACTTTTGACAATGGGGATTTTTCAAAATTCCAGTGCACAGAGAGAAAACTTAAGAATAAAAACAAGTCTAAAAAATCCGAAATGACGATCAAATTTGACTCAAGTAAGAAATTACTTTTTAAAAGCTTGATTTAAGCTCTTTATGCTCGATTCTGAATGCGACTGCAAATTTGACTTATTTCAAGAAGTTTTTACTTGATTCGAATTAAGTAAAAGAAATTCTTTTATATTAGCCTGCCGTTTTTTTCTCTGTACGTGTAAAATAGGAATTTATATTTCGAATTTGTTTGGAAAAAATATATATACATATATTACAATATACAGTATAGCATACAATAAATATTATACAATAATATAAATTTAAGAAACTCGAGGAATATGAAACTAATCAATTGTTACTATCAAATAGCTTGAAACCAATATGAAGTCTTTCATATGGAGTTCGAATTGATCTTCAAATTCATAGAATGTGCAATATCAGTCCATATGTATTCCGTCTTTTTTTCGCACATCCTAAACCGAAATCTTGAATGAGCAACGATTAATTTTCGCTTAACTTTTGCTTTATTTTTAGCCAAAAGCTGGTTTCGAGCCCGACACCGCCTCGCTGCGAGAGAAAGTTGTGCTGAATCCGGCCGAGAAATGGCGCATATTAAAGAATATCTCAATCATCTCGATAGCGTTCATGGTGCAGTTTACTGCGTTTCAGGTGAGCGAAATTGAAATTGTTTAACGAAATGCATTTGCGCCTGCTAAACAATTGACTTATGCCCCAATTCCGTTTCAATTCCGTTTCAATTTAGGGCACGGCCAATCTGCAATCCTCGATCAACTCAAAGGATGGTCTTGGCACAGTATCGCTCAGTGCCATATATGCGGCGCTGGTTGTCTCTTGCATCTTCCTGCCCACGCTGATCATTCGCAAGCTGACGGTTAAATGGACGCTCGTTTGCAGCATGCTCTGCTATGCGCCGTACATTGCCTTCCAGCTGTTCCCGCGCTTCTACACCCTGGTGCCGGCTGGCATTCTGGTGGGTTTGGGCGCGGCGCCCATGTGGGCCTCCAAGGCTACATATCTGACACAGGTCGGGCAGGTGTATGCTAAGATAACTGAACAAGCTGTTGATGCCATTATTGTGCGCTTCTTTGGCTTCTTCTTTCTCGCCTGGCAATCCGCTGAGCTTTGGGGCAATCTCATCTCCAGCTTGGGTAAGTCACCACACATCCCAGCCGCCATGGTTCCACATCTAATCTCTCTCCTCTCTCTCTGTCTCTCTCTTTCGCTTTCGCAGTTCTGTCCAGCGGCGCACATGGTGGCAGCAGCAGTGCCAATTCCACAATCACAGAGGAGGATTTGCAGTATTGTGGCGCAAACTTTTGCACCACCGGCAACGGCGGCCATGGCAACCTGGAGCGTCCGCCAGAGAATGAGATCTTTGAGATCTCGATGATCTATCTGGCGTGCATTGTGGCCGCCGTGTGCATCATTGCCTTTTTCCTGGATCCCCTTAAGCGCTACGGTGAGAAGCGCAAGGGCTCCAATTCGGCCGCGGAACTGTCCGGCCTCCAATTGCTGTCGGCCACGTTCCGTCAAATGAAGAAACCGAATCTGCAGCTGCTCATACCCATAACCGTCTTCATTGGCATGGAGCAGGCCTTCATTGGCGCCGACTTTACCCAGGCGTATGTCGCCTGCGCATTGGGCGTCCATCAGATTGGTTTCGT
The DNA here is from genome assembly GCA_035045355.1 of Drosophila lacicola. Lineage (NCBI taxonomy): Eukaryota > Metazoa > Arthropoda > Insecta > Diptera > Drosophilidae > Drosophila > Drosophila lacicola. Next base: position 24,832,144 of record JAWNPB010000148.1, on the reverse strand, counting down.
GATGATCTGCTTTGGCGTTGTCAACGCTCTCTGCTCGATACTCTTTGGCTCCGTGATGAAGTATATTGGACGCCTGCCCATTATTATTCTGGGCGCTGTTGTTCACTTCACGCTCATCTCCGTGGAGCTTTTCTGGCGGCCCAATCCCGACAATCCAATCATCTTCTATGCCATGTCCGGACTGTGGGGTGTCGGCGACGCCGTCTGGCAGACGCAGATCAACGGCCTCTACGGTCTGCTCTTCAGGCGAAACAAGGAGGCTGCCTTCTCCAACTATCGCTTATGGGAATCCGCTGGCTTTGTCATCGCCTATGCCTATGCCACAACGCTCTGCACCCGCATGAAGCTCTACATTCTGTTGGCGGTTCTCACGCTCGGCTGCATTGGCTATGTGATTGTTGAGATTCTCTACCGAAAGAAGGTAAGCTAGGTCCAAGGCGACTATTTACTAAATATATTATATAACCAATTGAAATGGGTTTTTTATTAATTATTTTGTATTTTATTTCCTATATTTACAGCAACGCAAGATGAAGAAGCAGGAGAAGCTCGAGGCCGCCGAGAAGGAGAAGGAGGCCGCTGCCGCTGCGGCAGCTGCTGCAGCCGCTGCAGAGGCCAATACCGGCTTCGGCGACGGTGTCGAGGAGACCGATGATGAGCTCGATGATCTTGAAGAAGATATTGTAGTCACGCGCCTGTAATAATCGTAATTTGTTAATTGTTGTACGTTCTTTTTGTTTATTTTGCCGACGACGTCGTTGCGGCTGCAACAGCTCCACTGTTAACGGTTAACAGTGAGCAATTCTGTTAATCAAACACGAGTGCAAAACTGTAAAGCATATGTAAATTCAAACACACACACACACACACACACCAAAAGCTGTTGCATAGCTGCAGGCGCACACATTTCGTCGGCGCCAATCGGCGACGCGTCCGAGCTTTTGTCGTTGTAGTTGTCGTAGTACTTAGTACATTCCCCCTTCCCAATCCATTTAACACAAAAAAGGCCAATAAGCAAGCACAAGCGCGCACACCTGCGCTTATATATTTAAATATATATGTGTGTGTGTGTGTGCGTGTGTGTTTGTATATAAGTGTGTGTGCACATATGCAAGAAATGTTAGCAGAGAGTTTTGCAAGTTTATAGCAATTGACGACAGATGGCGCCTTTAACTTTACGTAGTGTGAATTACAAGCATCGGTGTGTTAGTTTAGCTGTAAGAAAGACACGCTCACACACAGACAAAAGACACGCACACACACGCATGCACGCACAAGCACCACGCACAATGACAACATGCTGCAGCAGTATGTGTGTCAATATGCCTATTAAATTGTTATTTTATTTTAAATACTAGATTTAAATCTAAATATATATATATGAATTTTTTTTCAATTTTTTTTTTGCTTATATACAAAACAACAACAAACAATTAAACAAACAACAACAACGTGATAACCAGCCACACCCACAATCAAACACACACACACACACACATATATATGTATACAAACGTACACACACAGACACGAGTGCACACAGTCACAAAATAGTCAAATTTCTAAACTAAAACTGGCCGCGAAAACTAATATTAAAAATAATTATAATTAAGCAGTCGAAAAAGAAAACAAACAAAAAAAAAAAAAACAATAAAAATATATGCAAAAGAAATATAGAAATCAAGCAATTAAAACAAATTTGATAAATGCATAAGCAAAAAATATAGCATGCAAAATGATAAATACATTTTTTGCTCAGTATTATGTTGTAAACTAAATTTAAGTGAGTTATTGTATCCTGTTTTTTTTTTTTATTTAACACTCTTTTCTTTTCAAAAGAAAAACAAATTTGCTACAAAAAAAAAAGCTATCAAAATAGTATATTTTTGTATGTATATATATATATATATATGTATACATATATATATGTTTATACATATAAACAAATTGAAAATTTTTTTCATTTCGTGTTGGAGAAGCATTATCTAAAACCTCCCTTCGATTGCAATTATTATTATTTTAATAATGTTGCATAAGCACAATATACATACACATATATTTTTTTTGTTTTATTTAAATGTTTTACCTAAATATAATCAAATCAAAACAAAATGCAAAAACAAAACAAAAATTATATTAATGCATACAATTTTCTTTTTTTTTTTCTTAGTTGATTAAGTAGTTCATTATATTATGTAAAATATATAAATAAATAAATGAATATAAATATTTGATATGGTCGTTGATTTTAATTTGAAAATGGTTTTCTCTTAATAAAAAAAATATTTATCCAATTATTGCTACGGGAAATCGGAGCTAGGTAAAGGGTATCTCCCAGTCGTACAATCGTATTTGTTAGGAGCCTAGTGAAGCTCTTTATTGCCGCGCTTGGTTGAAATATCTTAAAAATAAAAATGTTTCCTTAAAAGAGTTCAGTTTTAAACGGTTCGTTCTAATAAAAGTAATATGAAACAAAGATTTTCATATGCTCAATGGTAAGCTGGCTGGATAAGGGTACAAAATTAACCTCCCAGCTCTACTCTACTCAACTCCATGTTTCTAAACACTTTGTCACTCTTTCAATCCTTTAACTGGTTGAGAATTATAATGCTCAGTTTTTGATCGATCTTTCCGATAGCATCTTTCATTTAGCTGAACAGGTCTGACAGCTCTACTCTACTCAACTCCATGTTTCTAAACACTTTGTCACTCTTTCAATGCTTTAACTGGTTGAGAATTATAGAGCGTGGCATGCTCAGTTTTTGATCGATCTTTCCGATAGCATCTTTCATTTAGCTGAACTGGTCCGACAGGGCCTACCTGGACATATGTACTGCCTGAAACGAAACTTAGGATAGTTTCTTCATGATAGTTTAAACCAGACAGACAGACGACTATCGGGCATGGTTATATCAACAGTTGGTGCTTATTAATTATACACTAACAGTTTGATGGCTATGAAAAATATATTTTAAAGAAGTTCGATTGAATTTGAAAATTTGTCTTTGCAAGCTTTGGTCAAGACACAAAAACAATCCACACCATTAAATCCAACTTAAACTGTAGATCTTGATTTACAATATACCAAGTGCAGTCAGATGACTCGTGATGTTATGATGCCCCCTGGAAGGGTAAAAAATAACAAAAGTAACCTTATCAGCGGGCTGCAACTCCCTGGCTCTTGTATACCTCACGACGCAATTAGTCAGGGTAAGTTCGACGTGGACTGTTATCGCTCGCTGCACGAATAGAGCTAAATTCTAATTAGTATGTTCGTGTATATGGATCTGCGGATCGGTTTATTCTATATTTAAATATTAAAAATAAATACATTATTGTTATTGAAGAAAAAAATGCCTTAAATTTGTAGCAGACTTAGACTTTGATTAGGCAAATATGGAATTACAGCTCAATGGCATCATCTGCCTTAAACTGTTTGTTCTTGCGACGACGACTGGATTTGATCTTGCTGAGCACGCTGTAGGCCTGCTGGATTTCAATGAAGCGCTGGTGAGCAGCGGGTCGCAGTGCCTCATCCTTGACTTTGTCGGGATGGTTCTCTTTCGAGAGTTTGCGATAGGCAGCCGTAATATCTGCCTGCGAGGCGGTGGCACTGACGCCCAGTACCTTGTAGGCATTGCGTTCACCATCCACATCCATGCTCTCAAAGACCTCCCGCCACGTCTCGTACCAGCCATGATGCTGAGCATATGTGTAGGTGTCGTACAAGGCCTGCTTTAAGTCTGTCCACCAGGCGGAAGCGAGGAAATTTTGCAGGGCTTCGTGTATGGGCACTTCGCCACCATCGTCGTCTCGAATGGTCCCGTTGAAGAGCACCACGGAGCCCCACAGGCTAAAATAAATGCAAATGGCTGCGCCCAGCTTCAGTGTGCGTTCGGTGGGACCGCGTCTGCGCGGCGGTGTACGCCGCCACTGCTTCGAGAAGGTATCAAAGACCAGCGCAGACACCAGCGACGTCAAGAGCAGCGAGTATGTCTCGTCATAGATGAAATAGCGCGACGGGTAGGCAACCAATGCGCCTATAAGGCATTGCCACAAAACGCCGCGCTCGCGTCCAATGTTGCCCACGGTCCAAACGCCCAGCGACACGAAAATCGGGATGAACCAGTGTAAGCAACCAAAATCAATGCCCGCAGTGATGGCTTGCGGTATGGCCGAGCTAAACAGCTGGCCAAACAGGTATCCAATCATGATTTGACCCAGAAAACGCTTGGCCGAATACGGCGGTCGCGGATAGGCCTGCAGCTTGGCGACAAACACTTTCAGAAACTGTGGATCCTCGTTGGCATCGCGCACATATTCGGGTATGAGAAACAGCTCGCTGAACCAGCCAATGCCCAAGTAACCGCCCAGCGAGCACCACCAGACAAAGGCGTGACGGTCGCGATGTAAATACAAGTGGTGCAGTCCAAATATGCCGCCAACGAGCCACAGCACATAAGCGATCACAACGGACTTCTTGCCCGGCAGCGCATTCTCCTCCCGGTACGACTTGACTTGTCCATTTGCCTTCGCTGGCGAGGCAGAGCTGGTCAGCGACTCACAGGCAGAGCCCTTGCTGCCGTTGTTGTTGTTGGTCACAACCGTTTCCTTGGGTGCCATTGTAGAGATATTCGCACTGCGGTGTTGGTTGGTAAATGCAAAATGTTATAAATTTGGCAATTGTGAAATCAAATTCAATTCTTACCCGCAATAGCCCAGTTTCAATTTTATGAGTCTTACTTTATTGAGTGGATTTTTCGTTCTGCTGTCACAGTAAGCAGCAGCAGCAGTCAGTGCGAGTCGAGTCGACTCACTCAGCCGCGATTCGAACTTTCTCTTTTCACAAATTCTGTGCACGCAGCTGCAACAACAACAACGACGACGACAACAATAACAACAGCGCGCAGAGACGACTGGCAGCCGAAACAGTTATAACCGCACTGATGCGTTCAAATCTTATTAGTTCTTAACGCTTCGTTTTAACTTACAATGTTAAACAAATAAAAAAAACTGCGCGCTACTTCACAAACACAACGTTCTATCGCTCTTCACTTTATCCGCGAATCGTTTAGTTCCCGTCTTTGGCCAACGCAACTTCATTCCCAGTTGAGCCTGTTGCGTTTCGGTAACTTCTTTAAGCCAGATCACTATTTAGACTTAAAGTGTTAAACAGTCTGGCAAGCCTGCAACAAATAGTATTGGAAAACTCGAAGAAGTGTTGAAAGCGACGAAAAAAGTGCTGCAAAACGTTGGTTAAAATAATGAATGCGCGCATATCGAATTTTAAACATTAATTTATATTAATTTGTTGGTTTTTAAACTCTTTTAGAGTGTAATATAATTTAAATGATAAGGTATATAAGATAAGGATAGCTGTAGACAAATTGTTGTTAGTTTTTTCAGGATATCTTGACGAACTTGGAATTTCCTCTGTAAAGCTCGGATCTGTTCGACGTGCCGCAGATATAAATTATTTGTTATTTTGTTTTTTGATTTTAAAAACTGACCAGATCATTTGTCATGTTATTAAATCTCAAAATGAATTTCTAATCCATTAAATCCATATGGCCACAGTTATTTGATTGTTTTTGTTTTTTGTTTTGTTTTGTTTTTATTTGAATGCTTACACGTATAAAATGTAATTGGGTTTAATTTGACACGGTAATTGCGCTCGCTTAGATGTAGAATGTCTACATAGAGTTAACTTATAGATAATATGCAAAATTAGCATAGATGACAGAAAATATGAGCATATAATTCTTAGCAGCTTACAGGCTAATGGTTATGAGAAAAAAATTTAATACTTTTAATGTGCGGCTTGTTTGCGTCGCTGGGTTAATAAATAAATATATAAAAACCACGAAGAAGAAAAAAAAAAAACAAATTAAAACATTAAGATATTAACATTCCAATTTGATTTAACATATACAAAGCAAATTTTTGAGTATTGAAATTAGTTATTTTTCTTTTTGGGCTTCTTGGGGTTACGTGAACGCGACTTGGCCTTGCACAGCGGACAAATGGGCGCATTGCGATGGATCTGCTGATGACAGGACAAGCACGACTTCATTGGGGGCGGTTGTTGCCTTAGGTTCACATTGAAGTCGGAGCGAAAAGATGGATGGTGCCCAATTCCAATGGACGGTGACTGTTGCAAGCGATTTGTGGTTGGCGGCGGCGGCGGCGGTGCCGAGAAATCATTCTTTCCGAGACGCGCTGCGGCTACGGCTGCGGCTGCGGCAGCGCCAGCGCTGCCCGGTGCACCTGGTGGTGCTGGTGGCATAAATGCATGCCCTGGCCCGCCAGCCCCACCACTGGGCACATTCGAGCCGCCGCCGCCACCGGCGCCCGCTGCATTCGGCGGCAATGCCGTCACCGTGGCCTCGGGCATCAGCGGATGCCGTGCGTGTGGTCGCGCCAGAGATGTGGGTTGTGTGACGGCCGCCGCTGCCGCCGCAGCTGCTGCAGCGGCCGCTGACTGGGCGGCAACTTTAAGGAAATTAGTCTGAAAGCGATCTTTTGATATGGGGCTGCCCTCCTCCTCGTGTAGGTCGCGCAGCGGACTGAGACCAAGGTAGTCGCGCCGCATGTGGTCGATTTGATACTTGAGGGCGAGGTATTCCTCATACACGCGGTTAGCCATATCGAAAGAGCGCGTCTGATTCTCTTTAGTCTGCTTAATTATATTCTCCATGTCATTGATGTCCGCGTGTATCTGGCGCAGCTCCTCTACATGCGACATCTTCTCCTCTAGCAAATGCTCCATTTCCTTTCGATATTCGTCCAAGCACTTTTCCTCGTCATCGCTCAGCTTCACCTCCTTGATAATCCGCACCTTAAGCTTCTCCAACGCCAGAGTCTTGTCCCGTATATCCTTAATTGCCTCCAGCTTGGCGTAGTAGTGCCGCTCGTTGGAGCTAGAAATCTCGCTGGTGGCCATTTTGAATGGCTGCTCTGATATTTATATCTGCTGCGTTTGATACAATTCGGGATTTTGATTTATCTGCGGCACTTTATATATTTAGTGTAAGCCTGGTATCGTTGATGCAATTGTGCAACGGAGAGGTGCAATTTTTAATTGAACTTTTATTATTTTTGTATGCTTTTTTCACTTTTGCTTTGTGTATTTCGTACAGGGATGGCTACTTCCAGCCAGGGCCTTGTATTTAATAGTATCGATATATCGCTTAACACTTTTAGAAAACTGAATATGAACAGGGCTGTTAACAAGTCTCGATGCTTCATGTAGGTTATGTGTTCATAAATATACTCGATAACATGTAGTTATTTGTCAAACCGCTATCTGTAACAATCGGTCACACTGACAAACCGGAGAAAATTTTATTTCAGCATTTTGTGCGAGACGCATTTTACATATATATTTGTAATAGTATAGATAGAACATACGAGAACTTAAACGAAATTTTTGAAAAATGGCCGCGCCAATGCAACATGAAGATTTGCTTAAGCTGAAAGGCTTCATTGATTTTGTCAATACAAATCCCACGGTGTTGAACATGCCCCAATTGCAATTTGTCAAGGATTTTGTTGAAAAGTTTGGTGGTAAGGTGCCCGAGGGAAATTTCAAGATGCCGGAAACTGGGTAAGTGTGTGTTAGCCGCTTCTTTAAGGCGCACGACGTTTTCATATACGTATATATATTAATATATATATATATATATGTATTTTTGCTCTGGGTGCAGCAGTAAATGCCCCTTTGGCGGTGATGCCGGGGCCAAGGCAAAGCCAGCCGAGTCGGCAGCCGGAGCCGATGCAGATGATTCGGATAAAAGCGAAGAGGCTGCAAGCGCTTCGGAGCCAGAGTCTGATGTGGAATTGGATATGGAAGGTAAATTAAAAGCGAATTGACACAAATTCGAAAAAAAATCACGTGCTCATATTTGTGAACTTCCCAACCTCAATTTATGTTCGCAGGCGTAATTGAAGCCGACAACGAACCGGCTCAGCCGATGGGCGATTCAAACAAAGAACCCACTGAGGAGGAAATGGATCAGGCTGGCGATCTGCGCGGCCAGGCAGCCGCCGCGTACAGCGAACAGAAATTTGACGAAGCCATCAGCTTCTATACTAAAGCTATCGAGCTGAACCCGGGGAATGCGCTATTCTATGCTAAGCGCGGCCAAGCCTTCCTTAAGTTGAAGAAGCCGAATGCATGCATACGCGACTGTGACAAGGCCTTGGAGCTAAACTGTGACTCGGCGGCGGCGTACAAGTTCCGTGGACGCGCTAATCGTCTGCTCGGCAAGTTTGAGGAGGCAGCCAAGGATTTGCGTCAGGCGTGCAAGCTTGATTTTGACGAGGAGGCCGACGAGTGGCTGCGTGAAGTGACGCCAAATGCCAAGAAGATTGAACAGCATCGCATTAAACAGGAGCGCAAGCAGGCTGAGCGCAAAATCAAGGATCGTCAACGTGCACAGCGCAAGGCTCGCAAGGAGCAGGCTAAACAAAGCTCTGCGGGTGGCTTTCCGGGTGCTGGTAGCTTTCCAGGTGCTGGTGGCTTTCCAGGTGCAGGCGGTTTTCCAGGCGCTGGCGCTTTCCCAGGTGCTGGCGGCGGCATGCCCGCCGGCTTCGATATGGGCGATTTGATGTCGAAAATGAAAGATCCCGAAGTGGCGGCTGCCATGCAAGACATATTGGCCAATCCGGCTAACATTTCCAAATACGTTTCGAACCCGAAGATTTTCAATTTGGTCAAGAACTTCTTCCCGGGCGGCTTCCCTGGCGGCGGTTTCCCAGGCGGCGATCCAACCGCTGGCGATGCTGACAGCGATGACGCCCCCTTCTGCGATGCGGAGGGCAAGCCCTCCAACAGCAGTGAGCCAAAGGCCAAAAAGGAGTCCTCAGACTTTGTAGATGACGGACTCGATTAAATTAGTTGGAAACAGCCTCAGCAGCAACATAATTAATGCAAACAAAATTACCAAAAAAAAAAAGAAAAAAGAAAAAGAAACACATACACATGATTTAAAGCGAGACAACAACACAAAAGATAGGAAAGGAGAAGAAGAATAGAGTATCTCTCCTTTACTCTTATAAAGTTAAGGTTCTTAGGCGTTTGCTGCTGCATAAAATTCGTAACGTATCTTTGCCATAACAAAGAATGCAAGCAAAAAGAAATGTTTCCTTATTAACATATATAAATTTATCGATGATATCTAGTTGAACTAAAGCTCGATAAGAGAAAAAACGAAAAAAAAAAACAATGAAAGCTAATATAAATGCACACACACACACACACATACACATACAAGCATACACATTAAAAGATTAGCCTTAATTCTAACCCAATGCTGAAGATGAAATATGCATGTCTATATACATATATAATATATGCAAACAGCAGCAAACACGAAAGCAAAAATTATAAATTGTACTGATCACAGGATTTGAATTATATTGTAATAAGCGAAAGCATTTAACAGCCATCAATCATGCATAAAAACATACACACGCGCACGCACACACACAAACACACACACACACACACTCACTCAATTACACCTCACTTGCCAAATTCCAATCAATATTGAGACGCGGCTCAGCATGTCCTTAAACAAACAATCACTCATACATTCATGTTTCATACATCCAAAAGGCAAGAATAAATGAAAATAAATTAATGAGAATTGGAACTGCAATCCTTTTATTATATAATCCATTTAAATGACATATTTGTATACCCCTTCAGATTTATATGTAGGACCCTTTTCTGAGACCATAAAGTCTAAACAGATCTTGATTCGCCTTCTAAAGCTAGCAGTTAGCTGAGAAAGGTTGAAAATAGGGTTCTTGTATTTAAATCTTGTTTGTTTTTCAAGATATTTCCTAAATATCTTATGCCTTACTTTAAAGAATCTTATCAACATGCGACTATTACACCTCTAAAGCTCTATAGGCATCATCGCCCAAAATGCTTTTTTTTTTAAAGAAATTGTTTGACTTGTCTAAGCTTTAATGTGCTTACCTTACCTTACATTCGCTTACCACATGGAGTATCATTTTTCTTTGAAAATATAAAGTGAACTAAAAACTTTTTTTAAATGGAATTATAATTATTTGTTATCCGTGTGTCGGCAATAGGTAGATTTTCAAATACAGTACAGTAAATATGTCAGTAGGTCCTCAGAGATTTGTAAGTAACTATAATCTTACACATGTTCTGCGATAGATCGATCGATCGGGTCAAGGGCGATCGAATATATTTTCTAAATTTTAGAGCTATCTCGTCAATTAGCCTCACGATTATCAACACTATTTTTAGCTCGTGTGCAGTACAGATATAGCTAGCTTTTTTATACCCTTGCAGAGAGTATTATAATTTTGTCGTGAAATGTGCAACGCATAGAAGGAGACATCTCCGACCCTATCAAGTATATATATTCTTGATCAGTGTCAACAGCCGAGTCGATATAGATATGTCCGTCTATCCGTCCGTCCATCTGTCTGTTTCTATGCGAACTAGTCTCTCAGTTTTAAAACTATCGTCATGAAACTTTGCAGAAGTCCCTCTTGTACATATGTCTGAACCGGCTGGATCGGACAAGTATATCATATAGCTGCCATAGGAACGATCGGCCGAAAAGTGGGTTCTTTTATGAACAACTTTCTTGTTTATCAAGATATCTTAACCAAGCTCGGCATTTATTACTTTTACTATGCGTCTCATATATATGCATCAATATCGGAACACTATATTATATAGCTATCATTGGAACGATCGGTAGAAAATTAAGTTTTTGTATGGAAAACTTTTTCGTTTATCAAGATATCTTGACTAAACTCGGCATTTATTAGCTTTACTATGTTCCTCATATATATGCGAAATCCAATCGACATCGGAGCACTATACCATATAGCTGCCATAGGAACGATCGGTCAAATATGAAGTTGTTGTATGAAAAACTTTTTGTAACCATACTCGGCATTAACTATTTTCCCAGCGCTTCTTAGATGCGGGCAAAGCATTATGAGTTTTATAAAAAAGTTCGGTCTGCAAGGGTATTAAATCTTCGGCGTGCCGAAGATAGCCCTTCTTTCTCGTTAAAATTTGATCTGCATACACATCTGTTTGTACATAGGCAGTATAACCCTTGAGTTCCCTTTGAGGAGTATATATTCACTAAGGAATTCGTGTTGACATACTAATTTATGCATAAGTATTGGCATACTTATTCAAAGTGAAAGTGTATTCGAAAATATGGGTACATCAGAATGCAGGTTGTGAAAACCGCCACGCCTTGAAGTATGCAACGCACAACAGCTTTGTTGTGCTATTTTGGAAGATGAATACAATCTGTTTGTTGTTGGCATTATTCAAATGCTCACTACGCCCAACTCATAATTTGCATATTAAATAATGTAAGCCGAAGGCAATATGAATGACTGAATAGCTGAGTGTACTTGATAACGATGAATCGCATTGATAACTACAAATATGCAAACAATTTCAAATACCCTGTTTAAATGTATGTATGTGGCGGTGCTAGTAGATCTATAAATTATTTAATTCAAGACCTTTCGCTGAGTGGATATCATTGATTGCAATAGCTGCAGACCTGAATTTTGTAATTAATGTACATGTTTACATCCGATTTTCGAAAACAAAAATCAGTAAACAATAGTCTTTTACTTCTATCAGGCGGGGTATTTTCAAAATAAGTTCTTTTTTAAATCGATTAGGTCAAAATAGATTTGAAGGTTATGTATACATATATAGTATACTAAAGCTATTCACAAATAATTAATATTTAATGAAGAACGTGGGATAAATCTAGAAACTGTTTATCATATTGCCAAGCACCATGTTATTTGAAGCGTTCTGCAGGGTGTTTCCTAGCCGACCACTCTTGGCTAGAACACTTTTGTTTTAATATACATATGTATACATATATTCGCGTTCTCCTTGAGACGGCAGCAGCGCAGTTAATCCAAACAGTGCCCACACACAGACACACACACACACACACACACATATATATATGTGCATGCATATTTAGTTATTGCATTACTCATAGTCACCCCATTTTGCTAGGCTCCCACATTCACACTCTCTTTCTCTGCCAGGTGAGTCACAAGAAATGATAGCACAGTGCAGAAGAAACGGCTGCTCTCGCGCTTTCTCATTAAATAAACTGTAACGCCAAGAGCAACTAACCGTTACAGTGGTCAGTGCGTGCCGGGGGTGTGTTGAGGCCAAATGCACTAACAATAACAATAAAAGCGCGCGACATTGGTGTTTCTTTTTTTTGTTTTTGCTATTGATGTTGTCGTTGTTTTTATTTTTTGTGACATCATGACGTCATGGTTGTTATCGTCTCGCTGAATGGCTGAGTGAGTCGCGACGCGAAGCGTTGCCAACAACAGCAATAACAACTTGTTGTGCTTTGTGACTGATTTGTTTGCTTCTTGTTTTTGTATAGCGGCGCTGCGTTGACGGCGCTGCCTTCGGAGCGGCCAGCCGGCCAGCCAGCTGGCAGAAGCAAAAGGCGTAAACGAAATTGAAAATACTTTTGTAGTTTCAGTTTCATTTTTAACGTACGCGCGTCAAGACGCAAAAGCAACAGCTCGAAATATCAAACGTATTGCCCATAACGAATTTTCAATACAAAACACAAGTGTGTGACCAGAGTCGGCGAATTCAATTCGTGTATCCAAAAAGTAAGAACCAAGCGATCGCATATAATTTTATGCGCATTCAAGCACACACACGCAGACATCGATATATGCATGTGTGTGTGTGTGTGTACATTTAAAAAATTCAAAATGTACACGTTTTTCACGATTTTTTTTTCAATTTGCGCGTAGAAAAAAAACTGAATTTTTAAAATACAAATTGGCAAGTGCTAAGTTCCAGGGCGTGGCACATCATAAAAAGCATGACATCAATTTTACAAGGAGTTTGTTGGGTTCACTGAGTGGGTCAATAATAAAACAGACCTTTTAGCGATGATCTCACTGCGTGCCAATCGCATAACGTGCAGCAGCAGCAGTAAAAATACAACAGCCTCAAAATGCAACCACTTTTAAGCTCTACGACAGTTGCTGTTATCGTCTTCTTTACTTTCTTTTGCTTGTTTCTGATAACGAAGGTTTTACTGTCGCAATTTGCCTTTATTGTTTCTTTGTTTTCTTAGCAACAAAAATCAATTTGCATACGCAGAAAAATGCTCAATTTGTTAAAGGTTTTTGTTAAAAAGCCTCGCTTGATTTTGATTGTTACTATTCAAGGCACATACACGTTCAGACGTACATGCATACATAGCTCGAGCATGATATCATTTTCAAAAAAACCGGCGCCTGTTGCTGCCCATTATTATTGTTATTGGTTATTGTTATTGTTGTTAACCAAAGACTAAAAGCACATTTTTAAGACAACCCTCGAGAGCAAAACGGAAATCCGCTCACTAATCAACATAAAATGTGGTTCGGTTTGTTTTGATTGTTGTCGTTGTTGTTGCTGTTGCTGTTGTTGTTGTTGTTGTTGTTGCCGTTGCCAATTGGAAGAGGGTAGGGCTCGAATCGCAACCGAAATTCGAAATTCGAAATCGTATTCTTTGTAATTCGTTACGTCATCGCAATGAATGAATGGAGTTTGCTGGATGGGATGGCGTCATTATTTTGGCTGGGCGCGTCTGACTAATGGCTCCCCTCTATTAAGACCTTGTGGCAGATGAGGCAGCAATTCAGTAGCTACATATGCGGCTGAGTTAAGAAATGCGATAAGCTCTTCATAAATAGGCTCCATTGGCTATGAGAATTGTAATTGCTGGGAAGCTGTATGAATCGAGTACAGATGAGCCAATGTCAGTCCTTAAAAACTAAGTACAACCATATGCACTCATACTATATGCAAACATACATATATAATTCCGTCGATCTTTAAGAAATCGCCTATTGCCTCCACTCGCTCAACACTTGCCCAAAACCCACACACACACACACATACACACGCTCGCACACACACGCACGCTTTAACGCGCGCCCCTATTTCGAAAATTTATCGACACATGCATGTATAAAACACACATGAACCTATGAATATACATACAAATATATATGTATATATATAAATATATATATATATGTATATTGAACAGAAAATTCATGTTTCCAACGAAATATTTTGCTGAAACACAAAAGGCAGCGACCATAAAGCCCATGACGTCACTGTACGGCTATAGACGACAAACACAATCTAAAATACAGACCTGTGTATTGTATACATACACGTCTGTGTTCTCTAGTGACAGAGAGGGAGAGAGAGAGAGCGAGAGCGAGAGCGAGAGATCGGTATGGCAGTAAATCGAATATCTAGCTTCTCCTGCGTTGTTTCAATAACATTTGGCGCTCAGCGAGGCCGGCATTGAAAATGTTTAATTTTAGAAAAAATAATAACAAATTATATGGCCAAAAATACAACAGTGTGGGCATATGGGCGTGGTTAGGGCATCCGATTTGTAACAACTGTGCAAATATGCACTTGCAGTGTTCAATTGAAATTCGTCTGTGTGGCGATTCAGATTACAAAAATCTAAACAATTATTCAAATATGATAATTTATAAAATAAACGCACCATTATTTTTCGATAGGTCCTTAAGTGGATCTAGTCAGATTTAATATGAGATGCACGATATGTTTTCCAGCTGGCAGAAAAAGCTTTAATAAACTATATACTCGAAATTTAAATATATTCCATTATAATTGTTTAGTTTGTATTTAAATCTATTTGCGAAACTAACAGGTCTTTTTTAAATTTAGCAGAAAACAGCAGTCAAAACATTTACATATATATAATATATTTTCCACGTGGCTAAAAAGATTTTTAATTTCTCATATCAAAGCTCTCACATTTTTATTATTACTTCAATATTAAAACTGAAAAATTCTTTTTAAATATATTTAGAAAACAAATGGCAGTTTTTATCAGGAAAAAAAAATTTATAAAATCTTGATATCTCATAAAATGTTCTTATAAGATATAATTTTTTATGATTTTATGATATAATGGATTTCACTGCTCCAAAATTTGTTCAGACAAAGTTTTGGAATAATGAAATTCATTTTTATGAAGAGAAAATTAACATATATAGTTAGTAAAAACTTTAAAAGTTGGTAGAATTGCAAAGTTCGAACTATAAAAATATAAAATATATGAAACATAGAATTTGTTTTATAATTATAAAAAAAACCTTTGTATTAATCAGTATACATTTTTCTATTATATGAAAATCATCTTTCTCATTTGGTTGAACCAATTTGTGTATTGCTAAAAGACTCCTATTTCCATATCTTCTACAATTATAATTTATCTAAGTATTCGGGTTTTTAAGGATCGAAGTTTAAAAACAATATAATTATGGTTTTCATTGTTATTCATTGACAGCAAAGGGGACTACCTTGAGGATAGAAACATGATTTTTTATGCAATCTTGATTTTATATATATTTTTTATACCCTGCACCCATTGAAAATGGGTAAAATAGGGTATAATGTATTTGTGCAAATGTATGTAACAGGCAGAAGGAAGCATCTCCGAGCCCATAAAGTATATATATTCTTGATCAGCATCAACAGCCGAAGGTCCTCCTTACTTCCGATATTTGATAACTTGCTTTCGATAAAAATCGATATCGAAATGCTGTTTTTTGAGCAAAATTTGGTAAATAATAAGAGCTAAAATCACCAAACTTGACATGTAGCTTCTAGAATAGTATATATATATATATATATCAAGTATCTTTCATTTTATACCTATCGCCTGTTGGAAGAATAGGGTTCAGGGTATCCCCTAGTCGGGAGCTCCCGACTAGACTCCTATATTTTTATTTTATTTTATGCATGTGCTTATACAACCGGGTATATCTGATTGTCATATGTTTGTTTTGCTTCTTGGCCTACTGTATTTTTAGACCCAACCAACCCACCTTAACCAGCCACCGTCTAAGTAGCCGCCAAGATGTCTCACTCCGTGACCATAACACGCACCACCACCAGCACCACCAACACCTCCTACATTGTGCTCAACACGGGCTACATCAAGACCTTTCCGGGTATACTCAAGCTCTTCCAGCTGGTAAGTGATGTCTCAATATAGTTGCATAGTTGGGCCCAGTTAAGGAACCTTTACCATTTGTGAATGGCATTTTTAGCTTATTGGCATTGCTGTGGTGACCCTGATGTCGATCCGCTACCATGACTCGCCGTACTATCGTGGCGAGCAGGATTTGTTCCATTTCTTGATGGCCACCACATTTATGATAGGGACATTTTGTTTACTCCTCGCGTGCCTCACATCGCTGAGCACGGGCGGGCTCATCGCCAAGACAATCTATGTAAGTGCTTACCTATCCTGAATTAAATCGAAAATGTTGCTTATTTGGATTTTTTGGATTTGCAGGAGCTGATCTATCATAGTGTTGCGGCCATACTGCTGCTTGCCTCGTCCGTCTGTCTGCTAATTAAGCTGAAAGATGGCAGGAATGATTCCTATATGGCGGCCCCAATTCTGGGCCTGGTCAATACGGTGCTCTACTTCATAAGCGCATTCCTGGCACATCGCTCATATCGCGGCATTTAAGCGACACAATCGCTGGCATTTTGCAAAGGAGCATCGAAATCTAACACAAACAGATCATCAGAATCAGAATCAGAATCAGAATCAGAATCGGATATAGCTACAGCTATAGTCAATTACCGCACAAGCCATACAGAAGAGTCTCTTTGTTGTACTGTTAAATAAATTGTGTTACACACTCGTACTACCTTCCCACACCTACATACATATATATATATATATATATATATTAATTTTATTTTTTCATATTTTTTTGTTTTTACATTTTTATTTTTACTTTCATCCCACTGTCTGTCTTTTATACCAAACAGCATATATTGTATTCGAATAAACGTGTCTATATGTTTTTTTTATACAAAATGTCTCTACTTATGTGCTAAAATACAAGTATAAAATTGAAAAGTCCTTCCGGGATTTTGGATGCATAAGCATGACTAAAGCATTGAACATTCTCGCCAGACTCGGAAGTGAAACTTTTCTGCAATTACTCTTTTGTGGATTCTACTGTTTGAAGAAAATTACTATATGTAAGAATCGAATGCTTATGAGAAAAACATTTCCGAACTACTTTATTATCTAGCTGAATTGGTCAAAGATACATCTTTTGTGCCGTTTTTTCTTGTTTCACATATTTGTTTAGTATTTAGTTTAATACATTTTATAAAATCAAAGATATAACAACATTTTCTAAACAGCGTCCATAACAAAAGCTTTATATACAAAATAACTGAATTGCTTTATTCCTGTTGATGAAAAACTTGAAATATATAACTATAACATAAGCATACATATATCTATAACAAAAGCATTTGTGTCCATAGACCATGATTAAAAATGTTTATAAGTTAATTTGTGAACATTCACAGATTAATGTCGTACGCTCATTTCTAGAACTGGAATTGAAAATTCTTAAAACATTTAAAATTGCATCAGGATTCGAAAACATAGTGTCATTTACCTTAAATTAAATTCGAAACATTTTCAACCCTTTCAATCTCAGTTATAAATAAGAGCTTGTTCCTCAAAAACCGCGCTCCTCCAATTGAAAATAATATTGACATGAGTGGATGAGAAAAAAGACGACAGCCACGCATATATTGATGGCTATGAAGTACATGAATCCAACGATAAACTCATTGCACCAGACCTCCATGAAGGGCATACGCTCGTGCAGTATGACAGTGGCAATGAACAGGACCACAGAGAGGACGCCGCCAACGAGCATCATCTGAGTAGAGAGGGTAAAGGTTATGGGGGGGGATACATTTCAAGCAGTAAGCGATATGAGGTGCTTACCGCATTGGAGGTAATGAAATTAATATCAAAGTGACTCAAATATTGAGCCCGTATGAGCACCATGACAATGAATGTATAGAAAATAGTTAGCACTAGCGTCCATTTCATGTAGAACAGTTCCAGCCAGGTGATATGCGCATTACCTGCACCGTTCACAATGAATGTCCGCTGACAGCGATCGCTCCCATCTGGCGGCAGTTTAAACTCTGCGCGCAGTGCCACCTCCTCGTTGATGTGCACGATCTTGTTGAGCATGTGCAGCGCACCAAAGCAGCAGATCTGCGGCAAAACTATGCATCATTAATGGAACAAATATATATGTATGTACTTCCAAACTGGCAGCTGTCCACTCACGAATGCGCAGAGCGCCACAAATCCGGTGCTGAAGCCCAGACCCTTGCACATCTTGCAGCGACGAGTTGACAGCAACGACTGGCCGCGCCAAGCAAGAGGATACACTCCACCTGCTGTTGCAATCGGAGATGCCCCGTTGTCGGAGGCAGAGGCAGAGCCAACTAGCCAGCAGCTGGTTTGCTTTGCTGGCAGTAAACAGTTTTATTTTACAAATGTTTTTGGCGACTTTAATGCGATTCTTAATCATAAATGTGCATGTATGTGTGTCTGTATGGGTGCGTGCGTGTGAATGGCTTTAAAATTAGTCAACGTATGCATGAAGTAGTTCAAATTTGATTGCCATCAAAACATAAACAGAAGCTTTGGCCGGCTCCCCAATATCATCATCCTGCATCATCTCTCCCTCTCTCTTTCCTTCTCTTTCTACTGACTGAACTTGACGCCAATGTTGTTGACGCGCGTCTGCATGTGCTTCAGCACGTCCTCCGAGAAGTCCTCGATGGTGGTGAAGCGACTTTTCTGGAAGCTATAGATGTCGGCCAAAAATGCAAGCAACTGCTCCCGAAAATAGTGGCATATATCGCGCAGATTCTCGTTGGGACCGAAAAAGCCCCAAGCCATCAGCGGCGATATCTGCTCCGATATAACGTAGAAGTGTGCCATAAATCCATTTTGAAATTTGAGCATACGCTTCTTTGCTTTCAGCACCGACCAGACAGCCGTCGTGAGCGCCTAGAAGAAAGAAAGACAATTTCAGTATGAGAATATTGCGATGACAAACTGAGTGTAACGAGCGAAACGAAGAGTCTGTAATGATAGGTGGCAACGCCGTGAAGCTTAATGCACTCTGCTTATCGTCTCGACAATGCACTTTGGCTTTAGTTCGAGCCGTTGAGTACTTATTAGAAATGCTTATTTTTTGAGTTGTTCAACAGTTTTCTCTTGCTGCCTCTACGAGTTTGTGTTTTTGGCTCTTGGGGCAAGTGCAAAATGGAAAAATGTTGCATTTTGTCGTGCTGGGCAAATAAATGGCGGCAAACAGTTACGGGATTCAATTGTTAAGCTTATTTTTTCAGTGTTAATTTCAGTGTTAAAAAGTCACTCCTATTGATGCTCACTTCTGTTAATCTTCTGTTAACTGTTAGCAGTATCAATTCAAAGTGACATTTCATTAAATTTTTTTCTTTCAGATTTTTCATACCGTTTCCTTGAAGCCATTCGAAAGCCAACGATTTTGGACCACGGCTGTGACGCTGGCTGGTGGGGCATCCAAATCCCGGAACGAGTCCAGTATGATAAAGTCAAGGCAAATATCGTAGAATGTCATCGCCTTGACGTTTCGCTGTTCCAGTTCCATTTGGATGCACGGCCAGTTGCTGGGCTCATGCAGAAAGTTGACCATATCCTCGTAGCCAACGAGGAACTCTTTGGTGTCCTTATCGCCCAGGCACAGCAGATCTGTCAGTATTTGCCTGCCCGCATCGCAGATCCATTGGCCCACGGCCGCATCCTTGAATAGATATTGAAAGGCGAGTCGGACGCAATGGAGCTTAGCCAAGTATTCGGTATCGCTGCTGCAGTGCATTAATTCGGCGCGTATCGTACGGCATGGCACTGTGTACTCATCGTGATGTTTGAGCGCATTCTGAAACAGCGGATACTCTTCATACGCCGTCTCAATGAAGCCGTCAAACTCGCGTAGATCGGCCACTTGGTCCAGGGCCGAGGCGAAGCTCTCCGCGGAATCGAAATTGGGATCGGAGCCGGCGCGGCTTAGCACGCTGCCAGATTTGCGCGAGTGCCGATCATCGTCACCGTCGCCGGCGGCAGCCACTCCATCCTCCTCGGCCTCGTCTATGGAATGTTCCTCGCGAAAGAGCACCGAGCGCTGATCAAGGAAAAGGAGTTCGCTCTGCTCCTGCAGCGTATACGACATTTCCAGCAAATTCTGTATCTCTCGACAGAACTCCGAGTCCTCGGCCGTTGTCAGCGAGGCAGGCACGCCGCCGGGCGAATAGTGTGCTGCCAGAGCATCCTCCCAAAAGTTGATTACTGTGTCCAGTGCCTCCATGCCCATCACTCCCAGCTGCTGGGCCGTCAGCAGTGGTACCACGCCAGCGCCAATGCCGCCCACCGTGGTCTGATTCTGTGCGCCCGCACCAATGGAGCCGGAGGCAAGTGACAGTCGATCCGAGTAGGCGACTGTTGAGCCAACGGGGCTGCCCGACCGCGCTGATGCCTTTGATCCGGCCACTGAAGTCAGATCGTTGGGACTTCGCATGCTGTTCCGTGTACGCCGTCCAGTGTATTTCCGTGGGCGTCGGATCGGACGCGGCGGCTTCCGGCGCCGCAAAAAACGCGACAGGACGCTCATCAACGCCACGCCGGCTGTCAGCGAGAAGAGCACAACCTGCACGTGGAACCGGAAGCGATGCCACTATTAACTGATAACACAAAACAGAAGAGTCAACTTACTTTTGTCGTGGTGGAGACCCGAAACGGCAGTATGCTCCATCCTGTGGGCGTGAGGCGATTCATGCCTCAGTTCACTCTGGATTACTTTGGGATTGTGCGTGCTTTTAGGTTAAACTAGGCTGGCCCAGTTACGCGCGCAACTTTTAAGTCGCGTGCACATGGGCCCTCGTTGGATCGCGTGTTTTTATCCGTGTTTGTTGCTGTTGTTGTTCTTGTCGTTGACCTTTTGGAACGCGTTACAGCAACAGCAGCAGCAGCACCAGCTCCGTTATCGTCAGTTCTCCACTGACCGACCACACACAGAGAAGTGCGTGAAGTTGTTTTGATAACAACCAAGTTAATATGTTTGTCAATAGAGAGTAAGGCGAGACTTTCACTTACTCGTCTAAAACAACAATTGCATCACAATCGGAGGCTTGGCCTACAAATACGAATAGCGGCGAACTGCCTGCAATTGTTGCCAGTAAACCGGACCGATATTCGCTTATCGATATACCGATTAATGCTGCTAACAGCTTATTTACAGAGTTGTTCTTATTGCATTTATACAAAATCCTACTTTATCATTTTGGAACCCGTTACTTGTTGCTTTCAATTCGTGTATGATCTAAATTATAAATGCGCAGTCAACTCTGCACTGAGAAAACAACTCCAGCCGCCATTACACAAGATAAAAGTCATTTATACAAAATTCGAATTATTTTTTTTTCCGCGGGTGATCTAACTGATAAATGCGCATTCTATTCAATAAATATTAAAAAATATGTTAAAAGTTTTGCAAAAGATATTAAAAAATTTTAGACTTGAACGTGTATTATAGGTTATATTTGCATTTGCAATATTTCCTTTCCTTCCCTCTTGTGAATGGCGCCTAAGCTCTACATAAATAGTGTAAATCCAATACAGAACAATTTAAACGTTGCTAATAAGAATAAATCGATCATTCTGTTAACCCCATGTCAGCGTAAGCAACCCTGTGTTTGTTCATGCAGCCATGCGCATGCTGTTTGCTATAAATTTTGCCGCGTATTTTAAAAATGCCTGCTTAAGCTGGGCAAAATTTGAATTTGGCTGTGAAGTTGCAAATTAGATTTACCAAAGGTGTTAAAATTGTGCTGTGTAGAAACTGAAGCAGTGCCCAAAGCTCTGTGCCACCAATGGCGGAACTAGCACTGGGATGCGCCCGATGCTGCTGCTGCTGCTGTTGTTGCTGCTACCGCTCTGCCAGCGTCAAAGTCAGCGTCAAAGTCAGCGTCAATGTCTCTGGCTTAAAGCACACGCCTGTCAGTCGAACTTTAACGGCGCTTGCTAACGGACGCGTTATACTTGCTCTCTGGCACTCTCTCTGTCTTTCTCGCTCCGGCCAAACTCGCAACGCATTGCTCGAAAGTAAGAGGCAACGACTAAAATTCAAGACGCTTCCTTTAAGCTATACTAACTGTTGTTTTCGTTTTGTTGTTCTCACACCAATTCGTGTTCCCGTTCCCATTCCCATTGTCCATTGTTGCTTTATGGCCTCAGTGCGTGTGCGGTGCGTGCTAATTAAACCGCCTATTGCGTAGGCGCAAAGAGAAACTTTTTTGTCGCCCAAGAATTTTGATTTTGTGTTTGTTTTTTTTTTTTATTATTGTTTGCTGTGTTTTTTTTTTTGGTTTATTTTTATTTGTTTTTTTTTGGCGACAGAAAGTGTGCGAAGAAATTGAAGCCCGGCAAGAGCGTACGTTGAATTGAAAGCTGATTGTATTTTATGCAAATTCTTTTGCAGCCTTTTGTCGCCACTGAAACTGACGTTGACGACGCAGCAGCAGCATCATTAAGAATAACAATAGCAGCGGACATTATAAATCACAGAACAGGTAATTTAATTGATAAAAAATGAAAAAAAAAAAACTGAATCTTACTTAACTATTGATTGCGCACGTGCACATTGAAGATCAAGGCTAACAGCGTCCTGACCGCGGCCGTGGCAGAAGCAATGGCAGAGGCAGAGGCAAGGTCGTCGTCTACGTTGCCATTGCCACTTCCACTGCCAAGGTGAAGGTCAATGCAAGCGACGTCGGCAACAACGGCATGCAGTTTATTGTTGTTATATAAACGAGAGTCTGCAAGCCACCCACACCCACACCCACACACACAGATTGGCAGACAAACACGTGTGTGTACACACTCCTACTACTAACCCAGTAAACAACTGCGCATGTCTCTGTCGACGTCACTCTCTCCGCGTCATGTCCTTTTTGCTCGGCTTTCTCTGCCCTGACGCCAACGCAGACGCTTCCGTCATGGCCGCCGCCGCAGTCGCAGCATTGAACTTGACAGCAACTTTCAATGCGACCAAGACATGAGAGAGAGAAAGAGAGACATAAACATGGGCAGAGAAGGGGCACAGAAGGGGTACAGACAGTAGCAGTAACAAGGTTAGTGGGTTAACTTGGTCTCCGGGGTCTGGGGTCTGGTCTCTTGTTTGGTCTCTAGACTGTGCAACGACTCTTTCTCTGCTGCTGCCGACGCTGACGCTGACGCCGACGCTGGCTGCGGCCGGATTCCGAAACCCGTTATCAAGTGCTCATGTGCTCTTGATCGTCGCTGGCTTTTGGGATTTCTTTTACGCTACCCGCTACCCGCCCGTCGCTCATCCCATATGCATTTAGCAAAAAAAAAAAGCTACTTATTCCATTTCATTTCTTGCAACTTGCAACTCAGGGGGCGGGGCAGCAATTGCGCTTCCAATTTTGATTACTTTCCATGGCAATCAAAATTCAATCGAGACAAAACCAACGGCATTTGCAGCTCCACCTGCGTCACATGCGAATCCAAATCCATGAAATTTGTTTTGCGTCGTCAAAGTGGCACAGGTGAAATTGAGCGGCTCTCTTCGGGCGGCTCAGCCGCCAAACAAGTCTGAACAAGTGCATTAGCAGCATTAAGTTTTTCCATACAATTTCCTACTCGAATTGCCTCTGTGATTCCACTCTACAAAAATGCACCCAAATCAATTACGGCTTGCCCAGATTATCAGGGCACCATCTCTTTTGGCTGTGCTCCACAAAGGTAAACTCTCTCAGACCGTAAAAGCACACTGTAACAAAATCAATCACAAGCTCAACCTCCTCGAACCCGTAACTCCAATTATTATTTTTGGATTGAGAAGAAAGTAACTTCTACTTTGGATTAATCTGTGGCGATCTGGCAACACAGGAACTGATACATTTTAAGTTTTTTCTCTTTGATAAGTTTGGTTACACTAACTTTGAATTTCACCATATTACGAAAAGCACATACAACTTCCTTCTATCTCGAGCTCTCTACCTATCGACATCTACGCATCTAAATATTCACTTTTTTGTGTATAATAAATAAAGTTTAAACTGAAATATTTTACTTGTGTTAACGGATGTAGAATTTGACTATTAAGTTCCATCCAAATAACCAAAAATCTAATCATATTTTTGTATATGCCTTTCTGTGGGTTGAGATAAATTTAGATAATTTAGCCCGCGAATTCTATATGAACATCTGTGCAGCTTGCAATATTTTTATTAGAACGGGCGATTGTAAAGTAAACATTGTTTTATAAAAAGGAAAAACTAAGGTTTGGAACCAAGGAACTAAGGTTAACCAACGACAATTTTTTTTTGGCTCTTGCACCCTGCTCAAAATAACTGAAACACAAAGCTTAAATCTAACTTAATGCTAAACGAAATTGATCGCACTGCTTGGCGACCGTATTTTGTAGCACAGTGTTGTTCCTGCTTGGGTCAGGAACGGACCTTGGCTGCATTTGTTGATAAGCAGCCGGCGCGCTCCGCCCGACTCCAGAGTTCGATGACTTGCGTCGATTGCCTGGTACGCCGCATTTTCCACTTGACTGAGATGCGGCTGAACGGGAACGCGCTGACAGGGGAAAAAGCTCTAAGCCCAGCGACGATGAAGCAGCGGCAATTAAACGTGTGAGACAAGTTAAATGAAAACCAAAGCCGAGTCCATGGACCGAGAAGGGGGCGGCGCCTGACTAAGTGGCTGGTAATGCCTGAAAAACGAATAGCAGAAAATTTCATCAAAAACAAAAAACACAAAAAAAAAAACAAAACAACAGAAAAACAAAAATAACAAAACGGAAAATTACTGAAAAACAGCAAAACTCAAGTTTTCACTTTCACTGGCAGACAAACAAATTGCGGCCTTTGGATATATGTATAATGCGGGGTCGGTGGTCGACAATTGAAGCGGTTTTTGCTCTCTCGATATCGCGATCGGGATCGGGATCGGGGTCCGGGTCAAGGGGTCGAGTTAATGGGTAGCCACGCTCTGTTAACCCAACCAAATGCTCCAAATGAGAACCTGCGCTTTCAATTTGACTCGACTCGCAAAACGCAAGCGGAAGTTGGAGGAAACCTGTGATTCACATTCACAGAACGATTTTCTCGAAAACCATTTTTAGTTAATTTTCATTTTATTGTCAAAAGTCATCCAAAACATTTTTCAGTCGGATGCAACCGACTGCGTAATGCTCTATAATTACCTAAAAGCAGCAGCTAGCTGAATAAACGAGGAGATATTGATTTCCCCGCGGAATTGATTTCGCATTAATCTATAGAGAGGATCTTTAGCAGTCTTAATCCTTAATTTGGTTACTCTACATCTAAATCTCTGTGAAAGATATCGATTTAAGCGATTTTAGGTGACGGTGCCCAAAGAATGTTTCAGTCGATCTTTCGACGAAGTCATCACCACCAAATTTTGGTAATAACCGACTGCGCAATGCTCTTTATTATAGCTGGAAACCTATAAAAAAAAAGTATCTAAATTAAAACTAAAATTAATTTACTCTCTTTCATTTTGTGAACCAGAGTATTAAATGTGTCCCAATTGCAACGAATTGTTGTGGAACTTTGCGAAAGTTTCAAAGTTTTTTTAATACTATATACTAAATAACATACTATGCCAAAAAGATATATCTAAAAGTCTAGGCTGTAATGCTCGATCTAATGAACGGATCTAATGAATGCCAATACATATTATTATTATAGAAATTATACATTAATGGAGCGTTTTGAAATCGAAATTTATCGAAATTTTCACTGTAGTTACCTTATGTGATGAAGGTGCACGTTAAGACGGGGTATCGGGAAATTCCACCCGCAAGTGTGGCAAAATCGCGAAAAACGTTTGTATGCAACTTTTTGCTTACCATCCGATCGGCCTCAAACTCATTTTCAAATATCTATGTTCAAATTCATTTGAGGGCTGTTTCACACTTTTTGAAAAATCCATTCCTCCTTGGTGGAAATGGAGGTCGAAGATTTCAACGATTTTTTGGTGAATAATAAGTTTTGTCCGATTTGCTTCGAACTTATTTTCAATGCTCTACACAAGAATATAATGAATACGTGTATTTTAGCGATTTGGGAAATTCCACCCGCAACAGTGGTAAATTGGCGGAAAAGGTTTGTATGAAAGTTATTTGTTTACCGTTCGATCATTTTCAAAATCATTTTCCACGCGAAAGGCCGGGTTATACCCGTTAGTAAAGTATATACATCTAAAATAGATGAAACTGATATTTGTTATTTTAGAATGTGGAGCTGTAAAAATGAATTTGAGTCCGACTAGTGAAAAGACCTCGCCCTCATCACCATTCAATCAGTCAGTCAATCAATCAATCATCAGTCGTTCAGTCTGTTATCGTTTGTCCATTTCTAACGGAGGAATAATATATTATACCCTATAAACATTTGAGAGGGGTCGTCAGTTGTTGTTGTTTTAATTGAACAAGTTAAGAATACCAGGTAATTTTTTAGTTTCATCAATATTTTATTATGAAAGCCACAAGCTGTAGAAAAAAATTGCGTTAGACACGGCTAGACTCGTTAGTTTTTGGAGGCTCTACTAGATCTGCATTGCTGCTTATCCAGCTGCGCAGGACGGAGACGCGTTCATAGCCATCGGGGGCTTCGCGGCCGCAGCCGCCCAACACAAAACTGGCGACGCCGACGAGGCGGCCCCCGTAGACAGCTGGGCCACCAGAGTCGCCATGGCAGGCGCCCAAATTGGCGCCATGCAGCAGGCACATGGTCGTCTCCGGCAGGCGGCTCATGTAG
Organism: Drosophila lacicola; assembly: GCA_035045355.1. Taxonomy (NCBI): domain Eukaryota; kingdom Metazoa; phylum Arthropoda; class Insecta; order Diptera; family Drosophilidae; genus Drosophila; species Drosophila lacicola. The sequence continues at coordinate 24,805,320 of JAWNPB010000148.1, read as the reverse complement.
CGGCTGGTGCATTGGGAGCGGGAAATGCTGCGCACCTGCACATAGAGCAGATCGTTGGAGACGGGTCCGCCATGGTAGATGGCGCCCCAGCCGGAAATATACACAATCGAATTGGTCGGCGGATCCGTTTCGGCCAGCTCAATGGCGCCGATATGCGCATTGAAGCCGATCGGCTCACGCAGCCGCAACACGGCAATATCATAGCCCTGGCCGCCGTTGCCGTATTGCGGATGCACCTGGACAGCGGCCACGTCCACATAGGTCGCATAGCTGTTGAGCTGGAGGCTGCCCGCTTGCACCGCCAGCCTGGATGGGGATGTGCTGCAGTGTTTTGGGGGTACTTGGGTGAGCCAAGGTTCTGATTGGGAATGGAATCGTTTTCGAGATGTGCACTTACACATCCTCACCGAACTTGACGCAGTGCGCCGCAGTCAGCACATGGCTGGGCGATATGATCGATGCACCGCAAATGTGATTGCCAAAGTAGCGCAGCGACACCTGATGCTTGAACTGGCCCGCCTGGGCACGCCTGCCGCCCACAATGCGCGGACGTATCGAGACCGCCGCCGGCTGCCTGGTTGTCTCCGGTTGCGCACCTTCGCCCAGCGCCATTCCGCTCAGCAGCAGTATCAATAGGTTCGTTAGCAGCTCCATTGGCCTGACTTCCCGTTTGGCATGTGTGGGCAACGGCACAGTGCTTCGCTCTTTTATGGCAAACGCGCACGGCTCATCATCATCATCATCAACAGTCCCTTCAATCGGCCAAGTCAAAAAGCCCCTTTAGATGTCTCACTTGTGGTTGGGTTCTATGCCGCTTATCAGCCTCGCAAATGACGGCACCTTAATTACCCAAAAGACCGTCGAGCTGGTCGACACGTGCTCACGCTCCATTCATTTGCATCGAATAGTACATCGAACATCTACGAAACGCCATCGATATCTCCATGGAACGGCTGATTCGTAAATTGTGCAAAGCACATCTCGCTAAGCCCCAGTTTGAGCCCTGTAATCCGATTCCAATCTAAAGTCAGCTTTTTCTGCTTTTTTTTTTATGAAACTAATATGCCTTGTGCCAGCCCATAAGTTTCAGCTAAATTGCGTTGTAAATTAATGTTAAATTTCACTCTTAAATTGATTCGTACAACTCAATAAAGAAACAGGAATGATCAATCATTTAGTTTTATTTAATACTCAACTCAAGTCTAGTAAAATATTCCTTGTCTGATGTAGGTTTAAGGAACTGTTGCAGTCTTTTTTTTTCTATCAAATCATGTTCATGTTAACTTAAACTGCTTGTAAAAAGTTACAAAGCAGTTTATGTGCCTTGCAAAAACTAACAATGAGCATCGAATTGGCGCAAATAGAAAGTCTATTAATCGATCGTTGATCGCAATTAATGCAACATTTCTGTATTTTTGTTGCCACAATTGTAGTCCACTTCTAAAAACTTGTTGCAATAAGGATCAGCAGATTTATCCGCATTGTAAATTTCAATATTGATCGCTGATCGCTAAAAAAAAAAAACTCCAAGATCATGAGAGCGAGCGGGAGGGAAAACTATATTTATGATAGTCAAACTTTAAAGCTCTTGAAGATACGAACAATGTTCTCGACTATAAAAAGAAAACTGACGAATGCTTCTTTAGAAAATAATTATTGTTGCTGATGTGAAGTAAGCTCGGGTGTCTACATCTATTCCTACTGTAAATATATGATGTGCTCATACAATAAATCCTAATAATCCAATTGCTAGTATTGCATAAATTATTCCTAAAGACCCAAAAGTTGCCTTTTTACCTGATTCTTGACTAATAATATGAGAAATTATTCCAAATCCAGGTAAAATTCAAATATAAACTTCTGGGTGACCAAAAAATCAGAATAAAAATAAATGTTAAACCGCCGATGGCGGTGATGCAGCTGAGCCTCGATATGGAGCTGAGCGTGTTCCACTGCATCTGGCGCGGCAGATCGCCATTGGTGCTCAGCAAGCCCCAGCCGGAGATGATCACCTGGCTGGCCACAGGTGTCTCCGCGCTGGCCACTGGTATGGCGCCTATCTGGCTGGAATATATGAGCGACCTCGCCAGCTTCAGCAGCGCCACATCGTTCCAAAAGCCACATCGGATTAGATGGCACGGATTAGGATTATGTGGCATAGCAAACGACTACTTCGGCCTACTCACACGGCAATTGTGCCATTGGCCAATTCATCGGTGACGCAGTGCGCTGCGGTCAGTATGTATTCCCGTGCGATTATCGAGCCGCCGCAAATATGTGAGCCCGTGTAGCGCAGCGAGATCTGATGCGGGAACTGTCCAATTGTCGCATCCGCACCACCAACCACGCGTCCGAGGCCGAGGCCGATGCCAGAGCCGCACAGGCAATTATCAGAGTTCCCAGCATGGCAAGCGGATTAGCTGCTCTATTTATGTCTATATCTTATCGCCGCCGAGCCAGAGCTCAATCCGTATGGCTCTCTCCTTGAGAACTTGAGCAGCGATTTGGGCTTCTCCCTGCACATCGGACAGTCCCATCGATTAAGATTAGGCCCTGTTATTACCGTTACGAAATTACTTACAAGAAAGAACGGCACGCCGAAGATTAAATACCCTTGTTGAATTTCCAAATGATTGGAACTCAGGGAGCATATGATATATATACATATATATGAACATATAAGATATCTTGAACAACAGAAAAGTTGTCATCGATTTATCCCAAAGAGTTTTATGATATAGTCTTCCGATGTTGATAAGATTTTGGTTGATTTGTAAGAGGCCTAGTTAAGCTCTTAAAAGCCAAGTTGGTTCATAGTATCTTGAAAAACATAGAAGTTTTTAAAACTTAATTTTCCGACGATTCAGCTTTATTATATAGATTATATCGAATTGGGCGATTTGCAGTCAGCCGAAACTTTAAGGCTAAGGACTTTATCGTCTCGACTGAACAAGCATATATATGTATATATATACATATTTAGCTTTTAGTATCAGATGATTCTCCCTCTATTCTCCCTATCCTCAGCGAGGGTATTAAAATTGAGGTAATCCGTCGAACTATCGCTGATTGTTGGAGCTTAACCATGAAGGGGTTTACCCCTGGCAATAAATCGAATTTTTTACTGCTTGGCTTTTCAGCTGTGAAATATTATGGGAGTTTTGCTTGAATTCTGGGTAAATTGAAGGCCCTCCACATAACATCTTATCAAAGTAAAAATCTCTCCGCACTTGATGCAATTGATTATAGATCGATTTTGTGCTTCATTGGCATTCCATAAATACTTCAAGCTAATCTAGATTTTCCCAGACGACAGCCTTGAGGGATCTTAAACAATCTTTTCTTTTATATATAGAGATAACACTAATCCTGATATTTCAACTTAGTGCCCCGTAAGCCCCAAATCGGAAGAAACGTTTATCTTGCAGCATATACTCATTGATAATGGTTTTAATGGGGTATATGCAGTTTCTTTCTACCCATCAACCTAAGTCGATCGCACTGATGTCTGTCTGTATGAACCCATCAATCTGGGGGACTATAGAGGATATAGATTACAAATTAGGAATCATGTCCTCGTGATCTCAAATTCGGTAATTGGTTTCTAGGTTTCTTGACCTTGTCTCGACGTGAGAAAACTTTTAACAGAGCTCAGTTTAGTTCAGTTTGAAAAGATAAGGAAACCCTAGAAACCTAACATTTTAAGAAAATTTGAATGCTCAAGGATCCAATTGCTTGTCATAAAAATGACAATCTTATCTATAAATCTATATTATTTTCTTTTCCTGCTTGTGTCGAGGGCTTCACTAACCTGTTTATACGTAGGGAGCATTATTAAAAAGACACATCTCGGATATGATCCCTTATTCGTCTCTTCATCCATCTTTTTCTATACATACCAATATCAGTATCTACTATATCATATATCTTCTGTAGAAACAAGCGAAGAACGCCGTTTTAACTTCTTTTTATTGACTCTAGTCTGATCAGATCTGAGGCCTTGCGATTATGGGAGTTGATTTATGGACTCTATTAATGAATATAGCGCAGTGGCAAATTGTGATTTTCAAATTATGAAATTGATTGCAAAAATATATAAAGTTGATTTGGCTTAGTCATACATACGTATATGAACTATGGAATATGGTATATTTCACTACAATCCTCACTTTTGTTTATCAGCTGGCATATATTTTTTAACCCTATCCGTAAATTGCAATGCTTACTGCGACTCGGATTGAGAATATGAGTAATATCTAGAATCCATAGTATGTTTGCTACGAATATATTTTTATAAAATTATATCTTTAAAAACTGATTTTTTAGACAAATCCCATTCGAAAAGCTTTTCATGTGTTTTTCCTATAAATTAAATTCTTAGCTTTTCACCCATTTCCCACCTATTTTTCACCTTTTGTGGTGGAATTGGCAAATATGAGAAATTTAGTTTCCCAGCCATGACTCTTATGTGAAGTGTTTAGACATAAAACTCGATTGAAATTGAAGCGCATACCGCGCCGTTTATCTTGTGGTTATACATATATAGTTTATGACATCATGGAGCTCGGCTAATTAATTGATCGGTACAACCAAAGTATATCCAAATAACAGCTTAACATATCTTGTGGTTATATAAAGGCATGTATTTTATCTTTGTATCGATTGGGTTTGGGCTTGGATTAATTCTGGAGCTGCTGCAGCAGCCAGTCATAGTAGCCGGAAATGCGTACAAAGACATCCGGATACCGTGACCCGCAGGCGCCCACCACAAAATTACTAACGCCCAGCAGTTTGCCCTGGTAGACAGCTGCGCCGCCGCCGTCGCCATAGCAGGTGCCCTCCTTGAGGGCATGGGCCAGGCAGAAGCCTTTGCTAGCCTCCAGCTCACTGTACGCATCCAGGCAAGCCGCGCTCGTGGCCAGCTGCAAGTCCAGCTGACGTATCTTAAAGGAAGCAATGCCATCGACGGTGGTGCCCCAGCCAGCTACGCTGATCACAGCGCCATCCGCGGGCAGCGCCTCGCTCTGATCGGCCAGCTCAATGGGTTGGATGCGTTCCGTGAACACCAGCGGACTGCTCAGCGTAACGATGGCCAAATTGTTGTCCAGCTTGTTGTAGTCCGGATGCGGCGTGACGGCAGCAACGGTAACAATACGACCGCCCGCGTATTGATTGGTGCTGCCCACGCGGCACGACAAGCGGCTCACATCGATCCTGGCGAGAGACCAGAAATTAGTTTAACTCGAGCGCACACGCAGCGTGCTCGGACTTACTGTTTGCCATCCCGATAGACGCAATGGGCGGCGGTCAGCAGCTGTGTCGCCGACACGATGCTGGCGCCGCACACGTGCGCATTGTCGATGCGCAGGGACACGGCGTAAGGTGCCGACGTGGTCAGCGCCTCCTCGCCGCCCAGAATGCGTCCCTGCGGCGCGCCCCCGTTGGCTGTGGCCAAGCCGAGCAGCAGCAGGAGGGCTCCCAGTGTCTGCATTAGGTTCATCTTTAGACGCCAATTGTTTCTATTCCTAACACTTTTCAAACTCGAATTGGCTGCTCCTGTTGGGCCTGTTGAAGTCGTTTCTGAATGCGCAGCGCAAATGCCGCCAAGTGAAGAGCTCAATGGGAAGCCTTTGCCCGCTTTGGGAGACTTATCGCATGGCTTTTGGCTGGCCACTAAATCTAATCTTATCATGGCCAGCAGCTAATTTCAACTGTTATTGTTATTATTCTGGCAATAAATTTGCCATATTATTGGCCAATATAAAGGCAGCCAGCACGGGGCGGGGGCAGGTGGGTTTTTATATTTTAAAAGTGACATCAGTCAATAGATAGCCCGCAGGGCCGATGACTCAAAATATGATCGAAAAGATTCGTAATTGGTCTACTAAACATATTACATATTTATCATGCTCTTTATACTCTTTAAGCATAAATAGTTTTCGATTGTTTCTGCCTAGGTAAATCGGATTGTTTCGAACCGGTTCGAGCCTGGAATAACAATTTACTTTTACCATTAACCGAACCAAACTAGTTACTCAAAAAACAGCCGAGCCAAACCCAAGCATATAAATAAATAAATCATAAATAGTTTAATTCAAAATAAAACTCTTTTAAAGAAGTCTTTAAACATCAGGCTCACGAGCCGAACCTAAAGGTATTGAGTTGGTTCAAGCCGTGAACCGACCCACTTATTTCATTGCGTTTGCAGCCCTGGTTATACAGCCCTGGCTAAACATTATACCAACATTTTCAAATCTTGTACATTTTTCACCCTATATAAAAATAATATATATTTTCGATCAAGAAACTGAATATTATATGCATATCTTAAGTTTGTATACTATTTTTTTTGGTTTCCTGTTGCTATAGAAACAGTAAAAAACCAGATGAAATTTCGAAAATGTTGATTAACTAGTGCAAAGAGTGAGGTAAAAGCTCATGTTAAAACCTTAACATCTGACAAACTTCATGTTAGTTTAAACAGCTGTATGTGCAAATTCTATTAAGTTTTAAACAAGCGATCTTACGATTGATCTGTTTATAATTTAACATTTGCCTTTTCAATTTTCTGATCAGGCATAAATACATATACAATTAGAAATTACCAAATAGATAGATGGGAACTGATCGTTCATTCTCTTTAATCTATAGATGGTAGCGCTTCTCTCTTTTTCCGCGAAACCGAAATTGGCTATATCAGTTGATCGCATGCTATCAATTCGAGTGGCTCGGCAAAATACGGCACCTTTGTTCGATCTAATTTAGAGTAAACTCACGCTATCTAAAGACCCGTATAGTACATACATGTGTATGTACGATACAATCGATTGGCCGTTGGCCGAATTACCTTCAGATATGGCCAACTGGAATTTATAGGGCCTTATAAATGGATCGTACATTGTTTAGCTTTCACATACGTAATGCCCGTCCAGCCTGAAGCCCATAAAATTACCGTGAATTGGCAATAGAAAAACACGCGCTACACTTTTTTTTGTTTTTGTTTTTTTTTTTTTACACTCCACTCAGCTTATTGCACAAGAAAAAAATATCAAAAAAAATATGGGGGGGGGGGATTAGAAATATTTGGATCTACGGAACTCTTTATGATTTCGTAGCTGCTGCATTACTTCTTATTGGCCTCAATCCAGCTGATATAGTAGGAGATGCGGGTGGAGACGTCGGGGTAAATGGTGCCGCAGTTGCCCCAGAAGAAGCTAATCAAGCCCAATAGCACCTGGTCGTCATCGACGACAGCGGCGCCAGCGTCGCCGCGGCAGACGCCCTGCTTCTCGGCTCTGGACAGGCACAGCACAGAGTCGTAGCCATAGCCAGCGGATAGCTCACATTGTGGTTTGCTCAACGTGTTTAGATTGGACTTCTGTAGCTTGTAGCTGGATGAACCGTCCGCCTGCTCGCCCCAGCCAGCCACATAGACGGGTGTGCCATTTGGCGGCTGCTCCTCATCGTCCACTTCGCTGCTGCTGCTGCCCTCCTCTGGAGCCGCGGGCAGATCAATTTTGTTCACCTTCTCGCTAAAGGTCAGTGGCTTGCTGAGCGTCAGTATTGCCAGATCGTGCAGAAAGTTGCCATACGAGGGATGGATGAGCACCTCGCTAATGGCCACCAGTTCCCCGCCAGCAAACTGATTGATGCTGCCCACGCGAGCGCTCAGCTCGATAGCCGAAACGCTGTCAAACAGAGGGCGAGAGAGACAGAGAGACAGAGAGAGAGAGACAGAGAGAGAGAGAGAGAGAAATGTGAATTTAACTGCATATGAAAGAAGGAATCCGTGGGCTGAAACATCCATAGCTGATGCACTCGATCGAACTGGGAAAGCGACATATTGGATAGGCTAAGGCTAAGCTCAGGAATGCCGTACAATCAGACACATTATAGATCTGATAGAGAGATCTAGGTCTTAGAGGCTCCAGGATAAGCTTAAATCAGAATATCGATAAGTATCGATTGTTGATTTCGTGGAAACGGGGTTCGCTATCGATGACTCGAAATAAACTCAGCTCTGAGCTTAACATACGGACAAATGGACTTTTTCTGCCCATTAATTAAGCTCGATTTTCTTGGGGCTCAGCTTGGCCTGGTACTTACGGATTGGCGCCCACATCGGACACACAGTGGGCGGCGGTCAGCATTTGTGTCTGGGATATGATGGTGGCCTGGCACACGTGCGCCTTGTTCAGACGCAGCGATGCCACATAGGGAAACTCGGCCACCTTGGCATCCTCGCCGCCGAGCAGACGTCCCTGCGGCAGGGCCGCAGCCAGAGCCAGGGTCAGGTTCAGGGCCAGAGTAAGCGCTGCGAGCGACATGCGTTGATCAATCATCGTGTCAAAATGTTAACTAAATCGCCGCTCGATGGCTAAGCCGCTTGGCACTTCGGTCTGCATCTAATCTGCGCAGCCACGATAAGCATTCAATATGACCTGGTCGCGATTAGATTGGCGCTCATAAAAATGTTGGCGCCTGTATAAAAGTGTTCGGCCCGAGGCCGGCTCCAATTAGTTGAAATTGAAACCCAAAATGCGCCCAGTTCATACGGTTTACCAGCTATTCCATCTGCTGCTGCTGCTCGGAGCAGCTGTCAGCTCTGTGGCGGCACAGAAGGGTCGACTGCTCGATGGCCAGCCGGCTGCTGTTGGCTCCCATCCCTACAGCGTCTCGCTGCAGCGAAATGGCGCCCACATCTGCGGAGGTGCTCTGATCAGCAACACGGTCTGCCTGACCGCCGCTCATTGCGTCACCGTCGGCGGCATTGAAAGGTAGCGCAGCGCCGCGCCGCGCACGTGGCAAGTCTTTCGATTATATTGATCTATTAATTGCCCGTACTGTGCCCGTAGCTATCCGGCACGCAGTTTCTTGGTGCGCGCGGGCAGCGTTCAGCGCGTGGCTGGCGGTCAGCTGGCGCAGGTGGCTCGCATTGTGGTGCACCAGGACTATGCGAACGGACTCAATGATCTGGCTCTGGTTGTTCTCGAGCAGGCCCTCACCCTGAACGCCAATACACAGCCCATTGCCCTGGCTAGCCAGGCACCGCCCGCCGGCGCGCAGATCACCTACACCGGCTGGGGTGCCATAGGCAACCAGGGCACGCTTAGCCAACGCCTGCTGGTGGGCAGCCGCCAGACAATTAGTGCCGCCGACTGCCAGAAGCAGCTATACATAGATGACGAGGGACTCTTGTGCCTGGTCTCAGCATCAGAGACGGCCTCCAGCGGCATCTGTCATGGCGATGCCGGTGCACCGGCTGTCTATCAGGATGAGCTGGTTGCCATTGGCGGCTTCTATGCTGACGTTTGCGGCAGTTCCCTGCCCAATGGATTTATGAGTGTTGCCCACTACCTAGACTGGATTAAGGCCAATATGTAAAACATCTCGCCATTCAATTAGGATTGATCTGCAGTCAGTTCCACGACCTATGCACGATATTATTCGACGCTCCATGTGCCAACACGAAGGCTTTCTTTTGATATACTTTTCATATAAGATTCTTAAAATAAAATTTACTCGCTGCTCGTTACCCAATTTGGGTTCAAGCAAGATCGTGTGAGTTACCAACTAAATATCCATCGGTTGCAATATTGACATGGTATCTGGCCTGGAGAGATTAATCATTGGAATATGATCGCTATGATAGCTATCCTCTTTTACCCTTTAACGATCATCTTTAAATAAACATTACACAGTTCGTAAAATAATTATAATACCCTCTGCAAAGATATAAAGTGGGCTTCTCAGAGCTCTAAATAAGATCTAAATAAGATCAAAACCAGGAATACTGGTTGTTATATATTATATGGTATATGTACATAACTTCGATTTGTTATCTTAATATAGAGTATCTGACTGTCGGATTCGGCTTTTGGATAGTTCTCATGCCGATTCCTCGAAATTCGCACTACGACTTTTGAATCTGACCAAGAGTGTATATGTACCTTATAGATCCGGAAATGCTTCCTTCTAACTGTTACATACATCGGCACAAAACCAATATACCCTTTTAACCATTTTCAATGGGTGTAGATTAAAGTTTCCCATGGGCGGTAAATGTTTGTTTTGAAGGAAGAAAAACTTGGCCCAGACTAGGATGTATTAAGGTAAGAAGGTTTTTCATTTGGATGGAGAATTCTTGCATTAAGATCGTTAAGGAGTTCGGATGGGAGTATGGGAATATTTTTGCATGGCGCGACTGTGTCAAGTGGAAGAGATGGGCAAACATTTGAAACCTTTGGCAGGGGCTAATCTCAAGTAGACCAATTGAAAAGCCAGCCACACTGGAGTGGAGGCAAATAGTTTGGAACGAACTTTGAATCCGATTAAGAAGACAACGTTGGCTGCATTCGGGGGTAATCTTTCTTTATTGGGAAAGGAACATTCGGTTATTCCATCTGCTTCTGGATCCAATCGTAGTTGGCGGCAATACTAATGAAGCGTTCGGGCAATAATCCACCGCACTCGCCCAAGAGCTGAGCGGCGAGGCCCACTAGGGTGCCATCATAGACCGCGGGACCGCCAATATCGCCGGTGCAGATGCCTTGGCGTCTCTGGTGGCCCAGGCAGAGCACCTGATCGTTGTCAACGAGCGCATCATCGACCAGGCGGCATTCGCGCTCTGACGCCACAACGGCGAAGCCAACCTGCAGGGTGCGGTACATGTTCGCCTCCGACTCCTGGGTGCGTCCCCAGCCGGAAATGTCGACGTGGGCGCCCACTGGCGGATTCTGTGTGGCCAACGGCAGGGCGCCAACATACGAATTGAAGACCAGCGGCTCGGTCAGACGCAGCAAAGCGATGCCAGTGCTGAGTTCCTTGTAGTTGGGATTCACTGTGATTTCCTCGACGCGTATGCGCTGACCGCCATTGTAGAGATCCACAGTGCCGGCCGAAACCATAAATAGCTGTGCTGGCCATCTGTATGGTGGAGTATAATGCTGAAGTAGTCTCTCCAGAATCAACAGATCTATCGCCAGCTACTTACGCAGCATCCTTGCCGGCGGAGCAGACACAGGTGAGGGCAGTCAGAGCAAAGCGTTCGGCTATGATGACCGCTCCGCAGTTGTAGCTGCCGCCAACGGAGAGCGCCGCCTGGTAGGGCAGCTGGCCCAAGACGGCATCTTCGCCGCCAACAATGCGGCCAACATTGGCCGTGGAGCAGCCAAGGAGCGCGAGCAACACAAAAGCAGCAGCAGAGAATTTCATTAGATTTCTATATGGGCCAGATCGATGTAAGCGGTTGGCTTTTATAGTCGTCGCGGGGTATCAAGCTTAGATAGTTAATATATCTGTGCACATGTTCTGGGGCAGTATCTTATCGCAGCATTGATGAGATACGTCCCATCCGGTTGGCAGCCATTGAGCCATTTCAACGGAATTCGAGCTGGTGCGGCTGGACAAAAGCACAAATCAATGAACTTTGATTGCGTTTGCGGTTAACACGTTTGCAGTTCGCATGGCTGGAACTGTCTGTTGGGGGAATTGTGGGGCCAATGCACTCGACGCAAATTGAAGCACGTACCTCGTTTTGGTCAGCCACAACAGGTTGTTGCAGCAGCAGCGGCAGCTCATCCATCTTCATCTGCTTATAACAACAGCCTCGCTGGCCACTCTCGACATTTGCAGACTTGACGTCACCGGCAACGGACCAGCCCGGCCATCTCACCCAGCACCATGATCTTGCGAAATACGATTGCCGGACAGCTGCTGCTGATGCTCTTGTACGCCCGTCACACGTTCTTCTCCAGCGCCAAAACGGTCGCCAGCGAACAGTTGTCCATGGCTCTGCCGGAGCCGCGTGCCTATCTGCCCGACGCCCAGAATCTGGACTTTGTCTATCATGATCACGAGGAGCTCACCCGATTCCTAAGGTGAGTGGCAATAATCTCTGTGGATAATCTCAATGGATAGTGATTGCCTCTTCCGATAGAGCAACGAGTGCACGATATCCCAATCTGACGGCGCTCTACTCCATTGGCAAGTCCATACAGGGCAGGGATCTGTGGGTCATGGTGGTCAGCTCGTCGCCGTATGAGCATATGGTGGGCAAGCCCGATGTCAAATATGTGGGCAATATACATGGCAATGAGCCCGTGGGCCGGGAGATGCTCCTGCATCTCATACAGTACTTTGTGAGCAGCTATAACACGGACCAGTATGTCAAGTGGCTGCTGGATAACACACGCATCCACATACTGCCCACCATGAATCCCGATGGCTATGCGGTATCCAAGGAGGGCACCTGCGACGGCGGCCAGGGACGGTAAGACAACATTTCTTTTTCTCAACCTTCGACCTTTGCTATCCTGTTCCGTTCCCTCCTTCCTTCCTACTTTCTTGCAGTTACAATGCGCGTGGCTTTGATCTGAACCGCAACTTTCCGGATTACTTTAAGCAGAACAATAAGCGCGGGCAGCCGGAAACGGATGCCGTCAAGGACTGGATATCGAAGATTCAGTTTGTGCTCAGTGGCAGCCTGCATGGCGGCGCCTTGGTTGCCAGCTATCCGTACGACAATACGCCCAACTCCAGTAAGTAGTCTCAAAAGTGCGCGTGACCATTGGGAGTATTCCCAGCCACGAAAAAAAAAAAAAAACAAAACAAGCTCGGCGCTCGCCTCTGTGAGAGTTCCGATTTATAAAGTTATCTCTTCCCGCAATGCTCTCTCTGTTTGAACTTTAATCTTTGCCTTCGCACCAATATGGCTGCTCAAAGGGATCTGCCGTTCGTCCGCCCTCTGCGCGAGTGAGTAGACGCCGCCTCAGCTGGCCGACTCATCTCTCTCTCTCTCTCTCTCTCTCTCTCTCTCTCTCTCTCGCTCTCTATTTGTGTCTCTGTTTATTTGATTTGTATTGTGTCGCACCACATGTCCCCTGGGCGCAGTGTTTCAGACCTATTCGGCGGCGCCGTCGCTGACGCCTGACGACGATGTCTTTAAGCATTTATCCTTGGTGTATGCCCGCAATCATGCCAAGATGTCAAGGGGCGTGGCATGCAAGTCGGCAACGCCGGCCTTTGAGAATGGGATTACAAATGGTGCCGCCTGGTATCCACTGACCGGCGGCATGCAGGATTACAATTATGTTTGGTATGGCTGCATGGAGATCACGCTGGAGATCTCCTGCTGCAAGTTTCCACCGGCCTACGAGCTCAAGAAGTACTGGGAGGATAATCAACTGGTGAGTGCCGCTGCTTGCTGCTGCTGCCAATCCCAACTGGATACTAATCTCTTATATAACAGTCCCTGATCAAATTCCTGGCCGAGGCGCATCGCGGTGTACAGGGCTTTGTCTTCGATCCGGCGGGCATGCCCATTGAACGAGCCTCAATCAAGATCAAGGGACGCGACGTTGGCTTCCAGACGACCAAGTACGGTGAATTTTGGCGCATTTTATTGCCGGGCTACTACAAGGCCGAGGTGAGTGGAAAGGATTGCACGAGGCTCATTTATCTATCCATTATTTATCTGCCTGAGCCAGGTGTTTGCCGAGGGCTATGCGCCCCGTGAAGTGGAGTTCGTCATTGTCGAGCAGCATCCCACGTTGCTCAATGTCACACTGCAGGCCTCCAAGGTAAGTTCCGCTCCACTGATTCCCATTTATCAACCTCTTCTGGTGCTGGCCAATAATCTAACCCAACCCAATCTGGAACCTGGTATACATATATACCGTGATCCTTTCGCAGTATATTGTTGCCCCCGTCGCCACTGGCACCACAACGCCGCGTGCCCAGCGCCGGTTGGTGAACGATGATAAACTACAGTTGCCAACCGAGTAGATTCACCAAAACGCTGGAGCAACCGCAGCAGCCCCCGCGTGTAAATATTCGCAGAGTGCTTTAGTCTTAAGGCTTGCCCACTAACCCAATTAGGCCCAACTAGGAATAACAAATTCTTCCGCTGGTGTGGAGGGAAAGGGAATGAATGCATTGCACTTGAACGTTGGATGCGACAAATTGAAATTTTTGACCAAAGCTTAGAATTAATATCTAACAACTAGCCAAATTATTATATAATTATCCTATAATATAGTGTATTTTAATTTTTTTTCCATTTGGTTTTGGTTTCTCTTCGATTGAAAATGTGTGAGTAAAATGTATGTACTTACGTTAAGAATTCACTTGTTCCACAAAAACTCATAATACAATTAAGCGTTGTTCTTGTTATCAATATTATAAAATCTAATACTGGTTTTTTGGCTTTTTAATGTGGACAATAACATGGACTTTAACATGGAGTTAAAGCATCGCCTGCTTACAGACTCGAAACAGTGCATTAACCACATTCGCCTACTATTCACAGCGCATTGAGGGAGTCGGAGCTGGCGGGCCCTCGTACTACCGGCCCATGCAAGCACCCCAGCATTATAGGCCAGGTGGACCCCCGCCTTACGCCGCAGCCGCGTCCACTGAGAATGGCATCTTTTCGACCATCAGCAATGGGCTGAACAGCTTGTACTCAAATATTTTTGGTTGAGTACTAAATACAGATGCTCGTTAATTATTAAGATTATGTCTGTGTAGTACCTAGACTTAAATTTGTTCGTCTATTTATAATTATAAAGAAAATAAATCAATAAAATGTTTTGGAAAACAAATGAAACTTATATACATAGACTTGTGAGGTGCAAATGGATTAACTCTTTCATTAAATGAGCGGAACTATGCCATCAGCATAAAAATAGAATAGATATATATTAGATTGTAGGTACAAGTATATTATTCATTTGTTGCTAGGTTATCATTAAAAATAATAAAATTGAACAGAATTGTCTAGTAGTGTATTATGTGCAGTGTCAGTTGTCTCTCTATCTGTATCAAAACATACATTCAAACACGAAATTAAAAACTGCCGCTCAAATAATAATATCGAATGCATCGTGCTAGCAAGACATTATGCCGATATGTTGTGAGTTGATTTTCTCAAATATCGATACATCGATACGACATCAACAACCATAACTACTAGTTCGCCATTTTCTTTGTCGCTTTGTCGCGCTGTGGGGTATTCTGAATTCTGTGATCAAAAACTTGTGAATAAGCATTAAAAATGGTAAATTAAAATAAATTGCATACACAATATAATTAGTTTACAGCACAATAGATGCAAGTGTAGTAAAATATTCATATTTTCATTGATAATTTCCTACAAACATGCGTTTTCATTTGCCGGGTGTGAAAAGCCGCACGCACAGAGACTGCAGCCCCAAGCTATTTGACAAGCCTGCACACACGTGAGAGCGCATTGCTTCCAGAAACTTCCATTATGTTTACATTTGTATTTAAGCATTTTCGACTAAGTCTAGTCAAAAAGCAAACATAACACCGTAATTTAGGCATGTGAACAGACATTTTCAGATGCATGCTGTTGGGTGTATGCTGCGCTTGGCTGACGATGAATCACGCACTATTTGGGGTTAGGTCCGATGCAATAGGTGCACAGCTTTTACACACTCACAAGCATTTGTGCATACATACATACATATATGAAGCTTGTGCATAAACAAATAAATGAAATGAATTATATTTGTGTTGGTCAATAGGAGATGTCTTTGAATCCCGTGCGTATACTCAAAAATGAGGCGCAGGAGGAGAAAGCCGAAATGGCGCGTCTGTCGTCGTTTATTGGTGCCATTGCCATCGGAGATCTTGTAAAGAGTACCCTGGGACCAAAGGGCATGGACAAAATCTTGGTGTCCACTGGTCGTAATGCCGGGCAAGTGGAGGTTACCAATGATGGCGCCACAATTTTACGCGCCATTGGCGTTGATAATCCAGCTGCTAAAATTCTGGTCGATATGTCGCGTGTACAGGACGAAGAGGTTGGCGATGGCACCACATCCGTGACGGTGCTCGCATCCGAATTGTTGCGCGAGGCTGAGAAACTGGTTGAACAGAAGCTGCATCCACAGATCATTGTGGCCGGCTGGCGTACGGCCGCCCAGGTGGCTCTCGAGGCACTCACAGCCGCCGCTCAGGACAATTCGGCCAATAATGAGAAATTCAAAAAGGATTTACTCAACATCGCACGCACCACATTGTCATCAAAGATCCTGCATCAGCATAAGGATTTCTTTGCCAATCTGGCCGTCGATGCAGTGCTGCGCCTGAAGGGCTCCGGTGAACTCAAATCAATACAGATTATCAAAAAGTCCGGCGGCACATTGGACGACTCGTTCCTCGATGACGGCTTTCTGCTGGACAAAAAGCCCGGCGTGCATCAGCCACAGCGCGTAAGTAAACCCCCCCCCCCCCCCCCCCCCCCCCCCCCCCCTTAGCATCTATAATAATATTACTCATAAACTTTATAAATATACGAATGTGTGCGTGTCTCTCACTGCTGCCAATGCTCCATATTGGCGCGTCAAAATGACTGTGAGCTATGTTGTTGCATTTGCCATTCATATCACAGCCATTTTGACGAGTTTGATGTGGCAGCCACAAACTGCAATCAGCTATGCGACGATCTTCTTAATGATATCTTAACTATTTTAAGCTAAATATTACCAAAACGACTTGCCTATGTTGTCGACCACGTGACTCAGACGCTGACATCAGGCTTGGTTTTATGAGCTCAATTGTTTATGTAGACACGAGTTAAAGACATGCTTTTAGATCAGCAAAAGGTGCTTACATGGATTATCATACTATATCAAACATATAGGAATTGGGTTTTTTTTTTTTTTATTATTATTAATTTTACTGTTTGACAATGTTAAGTTAAACTAAGAAATCAAATATTAGTCATGAAAGATGGAACAGATGGGACTTTGCTTACAAAAGATGTACTTTTTTTTTTAGAAGTTAAAAGAAAAATATGAAAAATTGCTTTTACAGCAATTAAACTAGATTCAAAAGAGAAAAATTGAATGAATTTGTTATAAATTAGTCACAGCCTCCGGTAAGACAGCAACTATTTTGATATAATATCTAGAGATAATAGCTAGTTAGACAATAGTGGGGCATACCAAGACAGATTCCTCGAATTTTGCGACATGTCAAAGCTTAAAGAACATAAACATATAGAAGACGTACTTTATACTTGTATCTAAACCATAAAAGCTCTAATAAAATAGTAACAAAAGACAGGTGGGCTCCCTAAGTGAGCAAGAGTTGCTCGACCTTGCTCTGAAGGGGAGCAGCACTCGAGCTAAAGGAGCCCCGATCTTAGCTGCTTCCTCCTATCTGGATATGCACAGGTCAATAGGAGAAACTAGTTGGTATAGAAACGGACAGATGGACAAAATGATATCCCATATAGACTTAGTATTTGTGACAAAATATCAATGGTGGTTGTTGAACACCAAAAATAACTCTTACATGTTTGATTCGCATTTCGTACAGATTGAAAACGCAAAGATTCTGATTGCCAACACACCGATGGACACGGACAAAATCAAAGTATTTGGCAGCAGCATCAAGGTTGACTCATTGTCGAAGATCGCCGATCTGGAGATGGCCGAAAAGGAGAAGATGAAGGAGAAAGTTGATAAGATTCTGAGCCACAAATGCAATGTGTTCATCAATCGACAGCTTATCTATAACTATCCTGAGCAGCTGTTCGCCGATGCCCAAGTGATGGCCATTGAACATGCCGATTTCGATGGCATTGAGCGCTTAGCCTACTGCACCGGCGGCGAGATTGTGTCCACATTCGAGAATCCCGCCTTGGTCAAGCTCGGCGAGTGTCAGCTCATTGAGCAGGTGATGATCGGCGAGGACACACTGCTGCGCTTCAGCGGTGTCAAGCTGGGCGAAGCCTGTACAGTTGTTATTCGTGGCGCTACACAACAGATCCTCGACGAGGCTGATCGCTCCCTTCACGATGCGCTGTGCGTGTTGGCAGCCACTGTCAAGGAGTCGCGCATCATTTATGGCGGCGGCTGCTCCGAAGCTCTAATGGCCAATGCGGTCTTCAAAAAGGCATCCGAAACAGCCGGCAAGGAAGCTATTGCCATTGAGGCCTTCGCACGTAAGTGAAACAAGAAAAAAAGCTCCCTCTTTTGTTAACGATGTGGTTTTTTTAGGTGCCCTGCTGTCACTACCCACAGCTATTGCCGACAATGCTGGCTTTGATTCCGCCCAACTGATCTCCGAGCTGCGCGCTGGCCATGCCCAGGGCAAGCAATATCTGGGTCTGGACATGGATCAAGGCAAAGTGGCCGATGTGCGCGAACTGGGCATCACCGAGTCCTATGCTGTAAAGCGTCAGGTGCTCATGTCCGCCGCTGAGGCTGCCGAAATGATTCTGCGTGTGGACGATATCATCAAGTGTGCGCCACGTCGTCGTGTGCCCGACAGGGGCTATTGCTAAACATCAATTCTTATATAAGTATTTTTGTCTAGGATTTTTTTTTAAAACCTTACAACTCTCGTTTAACATCATCGCTAATTTTATGTTTCTGTTTAAACTAATAACACACACATATATACACACACACACACACCCACACTCGCCTGGGCACAGCCAACGCAATTAGCTTTCTCTAAATTGTTTGTGAAAATTTCAAATCTGTTTTTGTTGCACGAATTACCAACGTTGCGCAAGCTCAGCTTATACTAAAGAGAGGACCGAACAAAAAACACCTAAAAAACAAAACAAAAAAAAACATTTGAAAAATGTCTAAAACCAACATAAACAACACACACAAGCAACTTGTAAATGAATACAATTTTTGTAAACATTTTATGTGCGCAAATTGAAACAAACTACAACAGCAAAAAAAAATAAAATAAATGATATTTATGCTTAACCAAACTAAAAGCTGAAACCTGTTTTTAAATCATTTTATTTTAGGTTACTTTCAATAGCTATGGGCTACATTCTGTAGATATTGATTATAATTGTATGAAATCATATTAATATGACTATAAATATAAAACAAGAAAGTATATCGTGGCTCATATCTAAGCAGCATAGCTTAAATAGTAAGTGCCGAGTTTGGTTCAACTATCTTGAGTTTTTCTCATAAGAATCTACTTTTCCACCGATCGTTCCGACCAGTTCCGAGGTATTTATTGCCTGCAATAGAAAGACATCCATCCATCTTTTTTAAGACGATAGCTTGTAAACTGAATGACTTTTGGACAAGTAGTTTGGAATGTGTTGTGGGAATAGCTTAAATATCGCCTAAAATCCGTTAATACACAAAATGCTTGTTACATATTTGATGGCTGCCCCAAATGAAACACAATTTAAAAATAACATTGCAAAAAAATGTACTCTTACAATTTCTTTTTTACAATAATAATTTGCAGCTTATTGAAGCTAAAACAAAAAAGTGTCGTTCAAAATTCCGGCGAGGAATCAATTGAATCTGCAATTGCCAGTTGCGTGTATAAATCAATTTTAATATATTTGTTTTATGTATAAAATCAATTTTTTTTGATAATACATAGTTAATGTACGCGCATGTACGTAGATAGTATATTGGGAGCAAAATGTATAGCTCCCGGGATTGCCGCTCAAGATTATAAACAACAAATAAAACACATTAACAAATGAGGCTTAGTAGGCAGATGGTCTGCAAAATACATATACACAGCATTGCCGGGGCGGGCGGATCTCAGACTTAACATATCGTTGGGCTAAATACACGGCCAGACGCAGGCACGAGGCGAGCGAGCAAGAGAGAATGAGACTGTGTCTACAGCGAGATAGTTAGAAAGAGAGAGAGAGATAACAAGATACAGAGAGAAAGAGAGAGAGAGAGAGATAGATAAAATAGCATAAGCCGTCGGGTAGTACAGTACATGGCATTAAGTGATCGTCGTCCTACAGACGCTTTGCTTGTTTCCAGGTCGAGTGTAGCGTTTGCACATAAGCTTTAGGAGATTGCGCATTCCATTTCACCATGCTTAGGCACGCAGTCCAGCACCAGGGCGACGGCGCGCGACAGGTATGTCATGGTACCATAGCTGCCGCTAGGAGCACTGCAAGAGAGAGAGAGAGAATGATATACTCTACGTTCTGGCTGACAGACTGACTGATGCTGTGGACCCACCTGTCATAGAGATGTTGGCATATGTAGGCGGCGCCACCGCAGAGTAACATGCCCGAGGCGGCCTGCTGCTGCTCCTTACCATCCTTGAGCTTGGCACAGCACAGCGTCGCATCACCCTGCACCTTACGTTGGTCCTCCAAAAACAATTGATTCGCCTTATGCACAAGATGCTCCACATAGATGATGCCGCCCAATGAGGGCACCATATTGTGTTCGGTTACCAGGGTGAGCACCATGAGCGCCTCGACCACCAGCTGCCTGTACTCGGGCTGTGGTATTTGATTGAGTGCCGTTTCTACTTCTAAGGCAAATTTCAGCTCGCCCGGCGTCATCTCCTGGGTAAGGCTTTGCTGCAGCACGCGACCCTCAATGGCCAAGCCCTGGCACTTCTCCAGCACGGTCCAGACGCGCGAGTAAAAATCGCGTGGAACACGATTTAAGGCGCCATCGAGTCGTCGCCGACGTAGCCACTGACCCTGACGATCATCGATGGTCGCTATTAGGGCATCCTCGCCCTCCGGATCGCCCAGACCGATTTGGCTCTTCTTGCTGACGCGACTCGACTTGCAGCTCACAATGGACAGATTGCCGCGTGCCACTGAAAAGCGTATGTGATAATAAGGGATTAGAAAGGGTTCTGAAATCATCGATGACCAACAGACCACCGGACTCACCACTGCTGACGGCAAACTCCTTGCCGCTGAGTATGTGATAGAGCAAATTCTTCATCTCGAACGGCGATAGGTTAAGTAGATGCTCCGAGGCGGCCTCGCCGCCACAGTTGAGCGTGCGCGACAGCTCCTTGGCCATTACCTGTATAATAAGGCCGACGCGCAGGCGCAACATCTCGTGGAACAGTTGCGGTTCGGTGCGTATGAACATGGCCAGATAGACCATCAGCTCCTGTGTCAGCATAGCCGTACTCTCGTCGTCGCCATAGGCCTGCAATGGAACCAATGGATTAGCGTCTGCAGCTGCTGGCGGTTATTGAATTCTATGTGGTACCCACATCGTGTATTAGCTGACGCAGCTCAACCTCGGGCAATGGTGCCGTTATGGTGTGCTCATTGTTGGGCGGCATGCCGACGGTGACCTGCTTTTGGCGCACCAGCAGATCGGTGACGGCCTTGCCCAAATCCTCGACACGCTTGCCCAGCATGCCGGCGGTGTGGCGCACCAGGCCCCAAAGCTTCTGCTGGCAGGCCTTCTCGTATAGGCCCTTCAGTAGATCCCTAACCGTCACAACGCGTCCCTCCTCCAGCATGCCTTCAGATTGAGAAGAATCGTTGTTATTCAAGCTGTTGTTGTTGTTGTTGTTGTTGCTGCTGCTGCTGTTATTGGAGGAGCCGCCGGCGGCGGTGACGGCGGCAACTGAAACGATCGCCGATTTGGCATTGTCCTCGTCCTTCTTAGCGCCGCTGCTCGCTGTGGGTGAAGTCGCATCGATGATCACTGAAGGCACCACCACGGGCGCAGGCCGCTTGGCCCCATCACCAGCACCATCACCATCACCAGCAGCACCACCACCACCACCACCAGCAGTTGACAGCTCGAGCATCACATCGTCCACGAACGCTTGCTCGAGGTCTTTTTTGTATGTTTAGTTTTTTTTTTTTGGGTTAGTTGGGTTCGTTTGTGTGAGGTTAGGTTCGCATTGTGGGGAGATTGTGGGGCCATTGTGGAGGGTTAGTTGTAGTAATTAATAATGCAGCAAAGTTTTTCAACATTTATGTGGTTAACGGTGCGTGTGTGTGTGTTGTGCAATGGAAATAAAATATATAAAAATAAAAAAAAGATTTGTTACAAATTAATAAGAAGCAGCATTAAATTAGACCAAGCGCGGCAAGAGGCTGTAATATTTCGTGTATAACAGTTTGTATAAGAGTGCACTACCTAGCATAAGATTCGAATAGTATTACAGCTTGTATGACAATATGCGTATGATGTATAAAATGGATTCAAATAAGATTTGCAGTTTAACACAGTATAACAGTTTGTAGGGTAAAATGTGTATGAGGCATACTTAACGTATACACTTAACAGGTAACTAGTAGAACAGTATAACATAAGTATAAAGTGTTTGTGATTATAGAACGAATTGGAAACCAAAAAGTTACCAACAAGATGCAAAATAGAAATTACAATATGAAAAAGATAACCGAAAGGACGTTAATTAAATGATAGGACAGGATCGTAACAAATAGGTTGTTGTTTGTGGTTTATAGAAATATCTGAAAGCCAATTGGGGAGTGTAATAATGATTGGGATTGGGAAGTGTGGGAATAGGATCACATAGTAGTACAACACCAACAAGAGTAGCCCGAGGATCAGGAAACAAGGATCGGGGAACAATTTAACACTTACCAGCTGCATTCTCATCGGTTTTGTGCTTTAAGCCCAGACCCGCTGCGTATGCGGATGCGTATATGAAGTGAAGTGTGTGGACAAGGACGAGAGCACAAAGAACGAGGCACAAAACAATTAAATGTGAATTATATCGAATATGTCGAAATGTATATCGAACTATGCAACATCTAAGCCCAATGAAACCAATTCCATTTGCGTCCGATTTCTAGTCTTTTTTTTTTTTTTGGAGATTTCAACTTAAAACAAGACAACAAGTTTTCCTTTCAAGACAGATTTTTTTAATTTAAGAATGCAAATTTTAAGTTAAAAAAAGTCAAAAACTTGACGGTTAATTACCATATTTTCTATTGCGGTGGATAATACGTTTTTTCTTTTAGTTTAATACTATTCGAAGCATCAATGAGTTTAGTTTTTATTGAAATAAGACAGACTCAGCTATATTCCAGTTGCTTATGATTAAATACTGCAACAGATACATATTTAAAAATGTTCGATCTAATATTCGGTTTTTTTTTTCGCAAAATGTGTTTTAAAAATAAAAAAAATGTCTCTTGAAAGTTGTAACTTCTGCACTGTGAAATCGAACAGCAAGTGAACAGGATAACCCGCAAGTCTCTGAGATACCCATTAAACCTCACTGATAACATAATAATACACAACTACAAAAATTGTGTAGCTATAGGGTATGCGCATATATGTATGTGTATGTGTGTGCGTGTGAGTGTGTGTGTGTGTGTGCGTGTGAGTGTATTCCCGCAGTGTATTACGTGTATGCGGTTCAATATTGCATCCTGGCACCTGAATGAGTCCCGTTATGTAACCAGCTGCCACAGACATCTCCATGGCTGAATCGTGTAGTTCAAATGATGATGAGCTGGGCGTTCACTTACCTGTATTGAAGTCCAAGCCCTGAGTATCGACCAGGTACTGCAGGATGTCGCCCTGCTCCTCGAGATTCTCCGTTTCGCGCAGCATGGCGATCAGCTCCTCCACCTCTGTGTCCGCAAAGTTTGTGTCCGGACGATGGCGTTGGATTAGAATTTTGGGCACTGTTACTTTAGTTATTTGTAGGTGTGCA
The DNA here is from genome assembly GCA_035045355.1 of Drosophila lacicola. Lineage (NCBI taxonomy): Eukaryota > Metazoa > Arthropoda > Insecta > Diptera > Drosophilidae > Drosophila > Drosophila lacicola. The sequence continues at coordinate 24,781,866 of JAWNPB010000148.1, read as the reverse complement.
AAAGTTGTAGAACGCAAAAGTTTCAACCAAAACGAAACGAAACGAAAAGAAAGAAATAATAATAGATAGTAAAGTCAGAAGCAACTACAAAATGTGTGGAGGGGAGGGAGCTATAAATTGGATGTGTGTTGGACCGGGAACTAACTCTCTTGCTGGCGCACAAATTCGCTGCGGCGATCGATGGCCGAACGGCTGTGCTGCGGATCCATGGGATAGATATTCTCGCGCAGCCCCAGATCGCCGCCCAGCTGCGGCGGCGAGCTGGGCCCCTCCTCGGGCGTGGTGGCAAAAACGCTGACATGGCCCTGCTTGTTGGCCTGCAGCCAGGGCGGCGGCACAATCGAGGAGAGACGGCGCTCGGTTAGCGGCGTGGGCCCCTCCATGCCCAGATTGTCGGCTAGAAAGACAAAACCAATGAATCGTTATATTTTTGGTTTTGTGGTTTTTTTTTTGGCCAACTTACAGTCGACGTTAATGGAACGGGTCTTCTTAATGGCGCCCTTGCAGGACATGCGCCGGCGCAGATGACGCGGACGCAGCTGACCGCCGCGCAGATTCATGGTGCTGCGATTGCTAAACGAACGCAATAGATGCTCATCCAAATAGGTCTGCACATCTGGATGCAGCCGGTCCGGATAGCCGTCTTCGGTGCTGCCCAAAAAGCTCAGGTCCGTTATGGCTGAGGTGTTGAGAAAATCCTTCAGATTGCCCAGCATCACGCGTGTGCCATTTATATAGCCGGACTTGAGCTTGCGCATCGTCTGGATCATCGCCAGCGGTATCTTGTCCTGGTCTGTGGGTGTGCGTGCAGCAGCAGGCAAAAGCCAAAAAAAGGTTACCAAAATCCACATGTGTTATGATTTGTTATGGGATGGATTGATAAATCGATTGATGCTCGGCGATTGGATTAGGTGCGAGGAGGTTAGCAAGTGCCGCTTACGTCTACGTTTTAATCACAAACTACAACAATAACCGACATACGCAAAGATTTACTCAACCAGCACCATTTTTGGGTCAGTTTCAGTGTGTGCAGCAGAAGCGGAGTGCGGATTATAAGGATTATCAGATCTAGATTCGTTCGTTCCAATATCGATCAATACTTGGGTACTGGGCAGATGTAGTCAGGCGCGAATAGAAGGAGCATTGCACCCAGATCTTGAACCACAAAATCCCACTGATCGATCAGTTTCAAAGCTAGTAGCATCTAAATACTTATCCTAAATGTAAATAACATTTGGTTTGTACTCATACTATAAAAATGAATCAATACTAATCAAGAGGTAAGCCCCCTGGGGTAGCTGTTTTTGATGCCAGTAATCTTGAATAGTTTTATAAAGTATGGTCGATTAGATGGCAAATAGCATCTTTACTAAATCCATAGATGTGCTTGTTCATAATGTTCGGTTTCCTGCAATTATCCCTAACGATTCCAAATCAGATTTCTAGAACCCAAGATCTTAGCTAAAAGAACTTTTGTTTTTTAAGAAAACAAAAAAAAGTAGCGATATTTCGAAAGATCGGAAATTCTTGGCATCATTGCTGAGAAGCAAAATATTTTTATTAACTACGAAAAAGAGTCATATTATGGTATTTCTAACCGGACTAATACGACGATACCCAATAAGTTGGGCAATTAGTTTTCCGGCATTGAAGGGCTAAAGTCAATTTAATTGTGTTGATTGAAAGTCGGAAGCTCGCCAATTTAGAATTGTTTTTCATTTGATACAGCAATCTATATGTATTCACATAACCTCAATTTGTTCAAGAGCTGTGCACAAAGAGTAAACCCGTTAGGCACAAACAACATATGCGTGCTAGAATAATTAATTTGCGCTTGGATGCTGTATATGTATGTACATAAGGGTTGTATGGGGGGTATTAGAAAGGAAATAGAGAGAAGAATTGTAACAAGAAGCAAAAGCGCATTGAAAGTCAAACACATACAATCAAACACATATCATTGTCATTATGGAATCGCAAGATTAATCCTTTTATAGCATACAATAGATCATATCACTTGTTGTGTTTTTATACATGTATGTATATGCAGCTCATTCGTTGTATTTGTGATGTGTAGGGTGGAGGGGGGGGAGGGGTGTAGTTGGTGGTATGTAGTTACCTAGCATATAATGCGTTGCCATTAATGTGATTGTCGGTCTGCCCAACATGTGACGCCAATTGTTGGTCAGGAAGCCTAAGTTTGTGGTGAAATTGCTTGCGAGCAGATCGGGATCGCGTGTCGTGTAGTATTCTTCATAGTCGATATGCTGTGTGTGTTGGATTTGTTGTAGTAGTAGTAGTTGTTGTTGTTGTTGTTGGTTAAGCACGAATTATACAAAAAGAGAACAGAGAAAGAATTTTGTTTGTTTGTTTTTTTTTTCATTTGCAATTTGGCCAATTGTTATAGGGCATCGGATCTCTTTCGTTTCTTTGGGTGGGGGGGATCAGTGCACAGCATAGAGAAATTAATAGATAAATGGGAGCGTGTAGAGGTGGGTTGTCGCAGAATCAACTAAACTAGACAGCTAAATACATACATAAATAGGTAGGAATTCATACACATATATACATATGTAGCCAAGTACATATACATATACTCTATAATACAGTACAGCTTTGGCTGTGGATGTACACGTGTGTGTGTGTGTGCTTGTGCGTGTTTGTGTGTGTGTGTGTGTGTGTGAGCGTGTATTTGTGTTTAAATGTCCACAACCAAAGCAAACGTTTGCAATTGCAACGGAAACTAAGTTGTTTGTGTGTGTGTGTGCGTGTGCGTATATTTGTGTTTAGATGTCCACAACCAAAGCAAACGTTTGCAATTGCAACGGAAACTAAGTTGTTAACTAAATGCAAACTATAAACTATAAAACCAACTCAGCTAATGCTAAACTAAACTAAAATCAATATCTGTGCATATTGTGTATGTGTGGGTGTGTGTGAGAGTGTGTTTGTACGTGTGTTGGTTTATGTAGTATATATATATGTATATAAAAATCTACAACTTAACGAGGAAAATATTGAGAAAAAAAAAACGCAACCCTTGCAAATTAGAAATAACATAATCAGAACAGAAATATTAAGAAAAGTAACTATAACCAAACACACACACATATGGGGGAAAATGTAAATAACAAATATACAGATAATTACTAGAATAAATACACATGTGTATGCTTAGAAAATTATATGTATAAAAATTAACACTGAGTTTTGGGTGGACCGACCTAAGTGGATGCGCTTCAGCACCAGCGTAACTAAGGGACGCCCCAGCAGATCCCAAGCGGACTTGAGAAAATTGATCTCGCCTTTTAGGATGTCAATCATGAGTTCGTTATCGGAGGCGATATAGAAGCGCGACAAGTCGACAAACTAATGCATAATATAGTAATAATATAAATAATAATAACATATGATAAGAAGAACGTAAGTAAACAAAAAATAAAAATATTTCAAATCAGAAAAATAAATAATAACTAGAAGAAGTTGGAAATAGAGAGAGAGAGAGATAGAGAGCTAGAGATAAAGAGCTTCAGTGTGTACAGACAGAGCGGTACAGCGTGCGGACAGGGGCTTTTGTTCCAATTCGATCCGTGCTATTTACCTGCGGCGTAAAGGCAAAGATGCGATCCTTGAGAGAGTACAGCTTGCTAGTACTCAGAATACCAACGTCGCGCGATTTACGTCCACTCAAGCCCAGCTTCCGATTGCGTCCCAAGTACGTGTACAAATGGCTGAGCACACGTGCCGGTTGCACCTCAATGGGTGCGACCTCGGCAATCGTTTGCACATGAAGATCGTGCTCGGCCAGCTTATCGCGTATTTCATTATCCTCGGCTATGATGACCACCTGGACGACAACATCTGGTTTTTTCTGTGCGCCTAGCCGGCGATTCAACGGATCCAGCTCGCCCACAGCCAAAAAGCCCTGAATTATATAACGAGATATAGCAACTTGGAATAGCATGTAAGTGAGGCTATTTCTCACCTCTTGTAGCAGGCGACCCAAAATAAAAAGCGACTGACCCCACAAGAAGGGGCAGCGGCCAACAACTTCACGCACTTGCGAACCGGGCTTTTGGTATTCAAAGCCGACCAACTCTTGCGGCACTGCATAGCTTTCGGGTATCAGCAGTGTGCCATCCTCGGAGCGCACCATTATCTTCTCCAATTTATCGGCATATTCCTGCACCATGTGCTTATCATTTTGAAATGCATGGAACAGTATCAGATAACAATAGAAGAGCGGCCACTCGCATTCAATATTCTCGAACATGCGCAACTCCCAGCGTTCGTAATAGAGACGCGAAGGGTCCTCCTTGGGTGTGCGATAGCCATCGCGCAAAAAACGTTTGCAGCCATACTTTCCCTGCAGGCGCGACAGAATTGCCTCCCTCGTATTGTATATAAGTTGGGCATCATCAACGGCAAACGCCGGGAAGCCAATAACGCACAGCAGGCCCGAATCCAGCTCTTTGCTGTTGGACTCGCGGGGCAGCATCGACTGCAGCACAGCTTGACATTTGTGCGCCTCATCAGCCAGGACATGAATAACGCTGGCAGGTCCACCGCGTGCGCCAAATAAATCTAGCTCATTCATGGCCTCTAGAGCAGCCTTAGCCATACCGATGGAGCTGGCATTCAGCTCGGGCTCACCTGTGGGCAACAATAAAAAAAAAACATTAAAAGTGTCCACTCGCGGGCACATGTGACGGTACTTACCATGATTGGTCTTGTCGCCGCGCTCCCAGATGCCATAGTCAGGTATGGAGTAGGCCGACTCAATATAGAATACAAGATTTTGTAGGAACGAAACCTCGTCCAATGAAAAGACGATCTGCAGACCGGACGCGGTCATTTGGGCCAGTATGAGCAGGTACAGGGAGACCGCATCAATTTGCAAATGGCCCCATTCATTGTCACCGACAACAGGCAGACCGGTCTTGCTGGAGTATTTGGCATGCAGCGAATCGTAGGGACTCTGGGTCATTTTGAACCTCTCGACCTTGTCCTTTTGATTCATCATTGCCATGAGCAGACCGCGCATCAGCTTGACACAGCTTTGCTCCAGCTCGTAGCACTTGGCCCGATCCTCATCCTGATCGGCAATCTTCTTGTAGGCCATGGACAAGCCCCACACAGCCAGAATGCAATAGACATTGTCCCGTATCCAGGCATGCGAGTTGACATTCGAAGCGGGAAACAGGCCGGTCACTGGCTCCTGATGTGCCAATATTAAGCGATGCACAATGCGCTGATAGTAGTCGAGGCGCACGCCCGAATTGCTACGCGAACGCATTTCAGTGTTGATCTTCTTCTTTGCGCGTTCCACTGCAATTAGGTTGGTTAGCGAAATAATGTATGTAGCTATTGCATTTTGATATTTGTTCTAGCATACACTTACATAATTATCGCAAAGAGCGTTTGTTGTCGTGTATGCGGCGGCGTGATGTTACTAAGCGTATGTAATTGTTGTCAATGTCTTGGGGCCCTCCCCCACGGCCAGCAGCCCACCACCCAGAACCCACCCACACAACAGCAGCTGGCTGCACTTAAAAGCTGCGTTTATCGTTGTCAAGGCTCAGAAACTGTCGCATTATCAGGGTGTGCGGTCGCTTAGACAGTTGACGCGTCTGCTACAGGCTAGTTAAGAACACTTGTCGACTGTTGAATTGCAAAAATTATGAACTAAAACTTTAGAAATGCTAAAATTATACTCCGAAATGTCAACTCAATGTCATGCCGAGTATCGATGTATCGCCAAAACCGATAACATTAAAATCGATAACGTATATCAATGTAGCCATAATCATTTTAATTAGCAGCACTGTGTCTCTTTCTCGATGTTCACAAATATGAATTTTAAATTTATTGGCGGCGAATTTTAACCGACTTGTCTAAGCATATGCTATACATATTTAATTGGAATTGATTGTTTTCTTATTATATCCGGCCGTAAATGCAGGACTTGAGTGAGTTTGTCGTGGCGGCTTTTGATTATGAGAAAGGGATGGGCAGATAGGGTAAAAAATCCGGATTTTCTAGATACACACACCATAACGCATATGCAAATATGAGAGAGCAATCATGATCTATAGCATTGACCCATCTCCGCCGAAACTGTGCCCTCAAACTGATAAGATGCTTTTGTTTTTCAATTATGTACTTATTGTTGAACATCGAGCATCATCAACATGTTTCAATTGAAAGTCCGTGGCTTGGCCATATTCTGCGCCACATTGGCATTGGCATATGCTGGAAGCAGTACGTTGGATTTCATCATTATATTTAAGGTTTTCTGCTTATTTTTTCAAGTCCACATTCACAGGGCCCTTACGACATTATGGCCGTTGTAACGTGTACGACGAGACTGGATATTGCCAGCCCCGTCAATTGTGTTGGGAAACGGACGTTAACTTCAGCAGTTCCAGTCGCAGCCACTGTCAAAGTCAGATGCGGAGCGATCTGGTATGCTGTCGCCGCATGCCGACAGCGTATGCTGCCCTTACCTTAAAGCCATTGCTACCACAGCCGGGCGTTTGTGGTGGCATCGGGATTGACATTGCAAATCGGATTGTAGCTGGCACAGACACTCACATTACGGATTTCCCGTGGATGGCTTTGCTGTTCGCCACCAACGACGGTCAGTTAACTTGCTTTTAACGCACCTGTTGCCAATGCACAGTGTACATATTGTTTTCCAGGCGAGGAATACAGGCAAATATGTGGTGGCTCACTTATCCACGAGCGCTGGATATTGACAGCGGGACACTGTGCGTTCAGCCGGGATGGTGGTCAACTGTTCTTAAAGGCGCGCCTGGGTGAGTGGAACACGACCAGCGCACCCGACTGTCAACAGTTTAAGAACGAAAGAATATGTGCTCCACAGCACATAGACATCAATGTTGACCGCATCATAGTGCACGAGCAGTATGCTGGACCGCTGGATCCCAACTATGCCAACGATATTGCATTGCTGCGCCTTAATCGTACAGTGAGCTTTTCAGAGTTTGTGCTGCCGATTTGCCTGCCGGTGGCTAATTTTAATGATGAATACACCTATGCCGACTGGGCGATGGACATTGCCGGTTGGGGCAATACAGAGCGAATACGCTCCGGAGGCAGTCCGGTTAAAATGCGGGCAGAGCTTAACGTTTTGTCCATGGCTAGCTGCAGGCAAATCCATACCCAGGTGATGTCCGGTCAGATGTGCGCCGGTGGCAGCACTCCATCAGGTACCTGTCATGGCGACTCCGGCGGACCGCTTATGATGCAGGACCCGATTGGCTCGGAAAACAGCAGATACTATTTGGCCGGTATTGTTTCAATCGGAACAGTCAGCTGTAACAATCATGGACAACCAATGCTCTTTACCAGAGTCGAATACTATATGCCTTGGGTGATTAATACCATAAGCGCCAATTCCTAAGAATATTTGGCAGTGAATAAAATAACTATATCAATGTCTGTTGTTTACATTTATAATATGTATGTATGTATGTATTTGCCATATTTTTGGGATTGTTTAAAAAGAGAAGCTAATTCTTCGAGTCTGACATTCTAATCGCGTCGGCTACGCTTGCGGTCGGAGTGGCTTCCGCGCTCGATCTTTTCGTCGGCACGCTTGGGTGCCTTCTTGGCCATGTTCAAGAACTTGTCAAGACCGAAGGGATCTTCCTCCTTCTCAAACTCAACTGGTCCGCTTCGCTGAGCGGCAGCTGTTTCACGCGACCCAGCACCCGAAAACTGTTTATCGGGCACAAAGCGTTTCGTATTTACAATGGCCTCCAAGTCTCCACCATAGTTGTCGCTGTCTGCCTGCTTGCTGGGTCGATAGATGTGAGCGCCCATTGTGTTGGAATCGCGCCATGGCTTGTCATAAACGTTGTAGGCCTCATCGTCACCATAGCCTGAGTCCATGCCCTTTGTGGTATTGAACAGGCGCTGATCGAACAGGGTTTCGCCATTGCCAGCGCTCTTGGCTGGCAAGCCCAATGCAATCTGCTCCGATATGTCACGCTCCCGTTCGCGCTGCAGTTTGGTGCGTTTCTCTGGCGCGGCTCGCTGCAAATTCCGATCGCGTTGCCGTTCCCGTTGACGTTCGGCGCGGAGATCATTGCGTTCGCGTGCATCCGCACCGCCAGAACCACCGGGTGCATCTGGCTCTGGATTGCGTATGCCCGCACGTTCCTCGCGTGCACGTTGCGCCATCATGCGCAGCATATCCTCCTTCTTCTCCTTCTCTTTCTGTGCCAGCTTCTTCTCCAATTGAGCACGCGCCTCGACGGCCTCGCGCGCTTTACGATCGGCTATGTAAAGAGCTTCAGCCATTTTGGCAAACTTCTCGTTGATGTGAACCTGCTGCAGGCCACGACCGTCGGCAGCCAAGCGCTTATCCAGCGGTATGGTGTAACCTATGAAATGAAACAGATCGTATTAACTTAGTAAAATAATGTAATGTAATTATATATGGGTGGTGGGTCGAACCTTTGGCGTTCTTCCAATTGGATATGCAGGGCGGTATTTTCCATTCTTTCTGCTCCTTAACGGTAACCTTGCGCGAGGGCGAATGTAGCACTGGTGCCGGTGGCGATGGCGGACCACGTGGTATCTTCTTGTTTATGCGAAACTTTGGCGGCTCCATGGGATCCAGCTGTGCCTCCACCATGCGAATGACACGCTGTTTGGCGCCAGAATTGAAAGCATCGCCCTGTTGCGATGGTGTATAACGAATGTACTGGGCAGGCGCTGCCTTTTGAGCATGGCGCACTGGAAGAGCTGAGGTAATCTTTTGGTTGGTCAGCTTTTCTAGAGCCAGACGTGTTTCTTCGGTTGTCTCGGCAACGGTTTCTTCGTCGGGACGCAGCAGCTCGTCCGCATCTTCAGCCAAAACCTCAGCGGGCAGCAGCTGCGATATCGAGGAATATACAATTTTGTCTTTTCCGTGCCCTTGACGGGCAATGGCATCATATTTGACTTTGCCCTTGTCATCCAATCGTACGGCAAGCGCATCTGGTTTTTTACCCACATTAGCAGGTGCCCCAAGACCTAAACGAAAATATGTATATGTATCAATACAAACAAATTAGCTTTTGCCAGTCTTACCCAGCGGATACTGCGCTACGTGTATTTCGGGAAAGGCGCCACCGTCCCCAAAGTCTGCCTCTGTGCGTGGTATCCAGTCCTTGCGCTGGCCGTAAGGTGGCGCTGCTATTTTGGCGGAGACTAATGCACCAATCATTGGAGCACCCTTGGCAGACAGGCGACGCTCGTCCTCGCGATCCCATACCGTATTGGTCGGTGTGGGCAGAAGACTTGATAGCGACATCACAAATTTGTGCTTATTGGTTTTCTATTTATTAATTAATATTTTCTGCGACAGCTTGATAAAAAACAACGATTAGAAGATGAAAAACACACGCACACACACACTACCAGATACAAGCAACGAGTTGGTTTTGGTGTGACCGTTTGAGAAAAACTATAAATACTGATTCAACGCAGTAAAATCGGAGTATACTAGAGATGAGTTGATGCCTACTAAATGTAGGAAAACCAAATACCAAACAAATATATCGCATAGCTACTGCAATCGATATTAATCGATACCAAATTGCCAATAACGACTTTTAAAGTTTTTTAAATCCCCGAGAATTCTCGTACATAATTATTTATTAATGGGAAACAATACTGACACAACTTAAATATTTGAAAAGAAAAAATACAACTAATTCTTGCGCATGCGGTCGATGGGTTTCCTTGGTTGTATGCGCAAACGCTTCGAGGAGTTGGTCGGTGACAATGGATTAATGTACGCATTGTCCAGCGTTTGGGTTCGTTTGCGTTTCAAACTCTGCATATCATCCCCATCATGAGCATGAATGTTACGAACCAATGAACCAGCAATGGAGGCACATCGTCTGATAAGGGAACCGGAAGTGGTAGGAGCGTTCTCTTTGTCGGCGCTGCTGGAATGGCGATCAGTTCTCAACGATCTCATTGGAAAGCGCATGACAGATGACATCAGTGACCAAAGTCGTCCTGTCTCCGACTTGGTGCCCACAGTTGGACGCTTCTTGTCGTTATGCGTGGATGCACTGTTTGGCAGAAACACCTCGTCCTCATAGTCGCTGCCGATATCCTGCACGCAGCTAAAGGACTTTTGAGTGTGACACACGCGCAACGGAGGACGCGTCCGTGGTCCCTGAGGTCGCGGCAGCTGTGGCTTCTCCGCCTGCGGCGAGAATTGGCCGCTCAGCTGGCGCGGCACAATCTGCTGCCTTCGTCGCGCACTGTTGCTGGGGTCGGCATTTGGACTGCCGTGGGCAGCTGATGGACTAGTGCTCGGATTAGGCGTATAAAAGATATCCTTGTCGTCCGGCGTGGACTCAATCGCTTGTGTTGTTTGAATATCCTGTTTTTGCGGTGTCTCAAATTTGATAAGCTTCTTGTTGATTATGGCGCCCGGTATGCGGGTAATGGGCGTAATTGGTGGCACATTTACGATGCAATTGACATTCGCTTGCTTAACATTGGCGCTCAGCTCGGCAGTGGATGAGGATGAGGTGATTATTTCCACGCTCTCGCATGTATTATAAACGGTGCTGGTGGTGCTGGAGCTAGACGAAGATGCGGGCAACGAGCTGCTGTTACCGGAGTGCTGAGTACGTGTTATGATAATGGATTCTCTGGTGAGCTTCTGAGCGGACAGCAATATCTGGTAGGGTTCTGCAGGAACAATCAACCTGCGTCTATTTTCGTTTTCCTTGCTGTCTTCGCTCTGCGTACGCCGAAGGACTGGTGACATACGCAGATCCAATGGTAGGCCGGCATTTGGCGAGCTGTTCTCGCTCAAATCTAGGCGCATGCGTCGCTGGTCGCCTTGGGTGGCCAGAATGCCCACGCCATGCTCCACGAATGCTTTTTGTATGCTCTTGGACATAACCTGACGCAGGGGCGTCACGGCACTCATCTTGCCGCGACCACCAACCTTCCAGGTGCGCTGTTGGTGCGGCGGCAGTAGATGACTGTTATCTGGCGCAGAAGGAGGCGCCGTGTTTTGTTCGTCCAGCACGCAGCCACTGTGATGAATGCTGGACATGTGACCGCCCCCAACGGCCGATGCATTGAAAGTAAGTGTATCCTTGGGCTTAGCGAACACGGTATAAACCTGCAATGGCGTCGATGTGGATCGTATAACTTTGCCCTTATCCTTGCGTGCGTTATCCGGCGGTGCAGACACTTGTCCAATGCTGCGACGCTGTTGCTCCAACAAATTTACACTGTCTGAGGACAGATTGCGTATTGAAGAGACGCTGTCGCTGATGAACTCATCCTGTTGCAGACGACTCTTGGCTTTCCAGCGTAGATTGAACAGCGATATGGGCGTAAGGTTAAGGTGATGCTGTGTTTCGTTCATGTCTTTGGCTATGTTGGGTGATGTTTGCGTCGATATTGTATTGGCAGCCACCATTGCCTTTTTAACCGTTACTTTCGAAGCGTCTGTGTCGCAGCTTATGTTCTGGGCCGAGCTAGCGGAACTGCAGTTCTGGCCCAAATCAACGCATTTGCTGAATTCTTTTAAATCGTCGATCTTCGTATAGTGGCGCAGACACTTGCGACAGCGCAGTGGCAGGTGCACGCTCTCGATGTGGGCCAGCAGCTCCGCGTACATCTCCTCGCGCAGCGTCAACGGTTTTTGCTCACAGATCGGACAGAACACATAGATGGTTGTGGTTTTCACCTCAATCTCAGTGCCAAACGCAACCATTTCCGTGTGCTGAGCCATCGGTTGGGTTATAGCAATGGCGTGCGTTTCGAACTGGTGTTTTTGGCGGCATTTGCCGCAGCAAAAGATTCGCTTGCAAATATGGCACTTGGCCTGCAAGGGCACAAATTTGAATTCGAATTCGGGCGGCAAATAGAAATAGTCTCTTACCTCATCAGAAAACCGCATGTTAGCAGTATAATTCAAATAAAATTGCGTACAAACTCACATATATTTATGAACTTAACTTTTACATGATACACACACACAAATACATAATATTACAACGGTTCTTTACACGCATGCATTTCAATTGTTGGTGGCCAACTAACCGATATACAATTGATATCGATGTTAGTGATTTTGGGCTTTGTTCAGGGGAATTAACAGGGGAATTAACGGATATACATATGTATATATGTACATAACTAAAAGCTTAGGCGGCTGCCACATGCGGTACAAATGTACCAACACTGGTACTTTATGCATGCAATTGACTTTTTTTTTTAAAGTTGGTGCATTATCCTTCCACTTATATCTTCTGGAAAAGAGCCAAATAATATTTTTTTTTTCCTGACGACGGCAAAAAAGATCTGTTTGGTTGGAAAGAAATTAACAAACGAAAAACTATAGCAAGTGTTTTTTGAAGATTGTTTATTTTAATTATAACTCTGTTTGGTTTGTTCTCAAGCATCGTACGGTTTAAAAATGTATAATCACAAACATGGAAATAAATATTCAAGTTTTACAATTTAAAAATTTGCGCCCAATATGCCATTGCATTTATAAAAAAAAAAACAAACAAGTTTTGAAATGGCAACATGCATATGTGGGCTAGTCTTTGGAAAAATGCATATAAAAGAAAATAATTTGATATACTTGCACAACATTAAAATTCTTAAGGACTCGTAGGATTTGCGAGATTTTCATTGGGAAACGGTTTGGCCCTGGAAATAACTTCTTGCAGGCGCATCTTTACATCCTTATCCATGAGAACGGGCATATTTTTGAGCACAAAGCTTTTCAGGTCATTGCCGGCATCGTCGTACACATTTTCCACGAAAATTATTTCATGAAAAGCAAAATCGACCTTAGCAGTAAACGTGCGACATGGCTTTCCCAAATGCCGACTGAAGAATTTGTGGCGTACCAGTCTCTTGGCATCCTCTGGCCAAATGCGCTCCATATTGAAGGGTGCTAGACCCGTGATGCGCAGGTCGTAGGCCTCAAATGATTCGTCTTTAAACTTCTCATCGCACACGAGCAACTCCGATTTGTGTATCAATAAAAACTCAATGCCAGCATCCAGCTGTCGGACATCAAAGCGACCTCCAGTATTCACGCGTGTTATTCCCACTCGTTGATATAGTTTATTAAGCTTTAACACGCATATATCCCCAACCTTCGGATTCAAGTGCGCTTTTTGATTAAGCGGATTCTCATAATGCAATTGAATGCTTTCGCCCAGCTTGGTAACTGGCATGTTAAAAAAGTATTTTAAAATCTTGTCCTCCGTTAGCCTGGCAGCAGTTTGGGCTGGCGTTACGCTCTGAAAAAAAAAAGTACAATCTTTTAGATGTGTGAAATATAAAAGGATATTATTCACTTACTGCAAGAACATGGAATTCTATATTCCCTTTTTTTGGATGGTGATCCGGTGGCACCGTCTCAAAGTCCCACAAGATGTGCCGATATTGGCACGTGTGACGATAGCAGTTGCCATAGGACATTAGATGCCGGCACAGCGGTATATTGGAACGCGGTTGAAAAAGTTCACATTTTCTGCGATATTCAGTCAGCATAGACATGTAAGATTCGGGCGGAGAACGATTGTGCTTAAGCATAAAATCGCAGATAAGCCAAGTTTGCTCAACATCACCGAGACCAACATGCATTATGGATGTGGCTGTATTGGAGTTTTTTGTTGTTTTGTAATTACCATAGAATAGACTGAAGCGTGCCTTAAAACGTGGCCAGTTGCTATAGTCGCAGTGGATTAAACAGTCAATACTCCCGCCCCGCAATTTGGGAACCACATCGTCAATGGTAATTAAAACGCTGGCCTTACGTTTTTTGGACCATTCGGCATATGCGATCTCTGCACATCGATCTTGTTTGTCTATTATTATATGACTGATGTTCGCGTCGGAGAGTTGTTTGCTTAGCTGCGATGCTACAGGTTTTCCTTGGCATGCTAGCACCACGCGCTGTTCATCTAGTTTTTTGTTCTGCAGCAACGCCAGTATATCCTGCACATGTTGATCGGATTTTGTTGTCAGCAGTTCCAGTTTAAGGCCGTTAAATATGGCTGCTTCTAGCGCATCCTCGAACATGAGCAACACATCAGGCAATTTTGGTAACACGCGACCCATAAACTGTTCGATCCACAAACGCCCAACGACGAACAGCTGCGCGTGGCCTTCCTCAAAGCGCAGAATATTCAATAGCCATTGTGTAACTTGCTCGCAATGAATGCGGCTGTTACGCCATATGACATCGATGCCATCCACGGCGACACAGCGTAAGACAAGCGGATTAAAGATGGGCTTTGACTTGGTATGGAATTGATATATGTGCCCTAGCTGCTCCACAGTTGTTATTAAAATGCCGCAGGGACGTGTCATACGTTGGGCGACCTCGTAAGCAGTGGTACGGTTGAATAGCTTGATCACGTGCTCCATATCCTCGCGCTGCTGCATGCCCAGCAGGTCCACGCACCATTTACCAATTTGTTCGCCTTGCTGAGCATTTGCGCATAGGATTATGCTGCTGGGGCCATAGTCGGTGCCGTCGAATTTACGGTATTGCGACTCGTGAATATTGCGCTGACACAGCGTGGGCAAATAACACCATGTTTTGCCAATTGACTCATTGCCGATTGCGCACATGGAGCGACCGGCAGCTACATGCGTCCAGGCGTAGCGCTGCACACTTTTGGCGCGGGCATGGCCAACGTTAAGCACTTGCATGGCTGCCTTGATAGTCGGTCCAATTGCGGCCACTTCACTTATGTTAAAGCAGGAAATTTGTTCCGAGCGACTCCAGGCAAAGATGCCGAAGTTGTTATATGTGTGTACACAGCCGGTGGCCGTATCGAACTGATCTTCACTGGGCTGCACGTTGAGCGACTTGGCTTTATGCTCTATAGCCGGATCGAAAGCATCTGAAGATAATGATGTGTCAGAGGGCGTGGGGCTTGACATGGTTTGGGTTATTGCAGCCGAGCCAGGCAACATATCTTCGACTGAAAACTCTTTATTCAGCATTGAGCTGAGTTTTTCTGCTGATGGTGCTAATGTTGCTGTTGCCATCAGCTCCGATAGACTTATGCTTGCCTGGCCGTTCGATGTTGTCGCTTTGGGAGCCACTGTGTCTGCAGCTATATATTGCAGCTGGTTCGCTGCCAGGCATCTTAGGACCAGCACTTGTATGCCCTTGCGTGGCATCGGTATCAAGGCATCGAGACGCTTTTGAAACACATGCGGCAATGGCTGTGTCGAGTGTATCAAGTAATTGACTCTCAAAGATCTACACTGCACAAGCAGCTCCAACACAAGATCGCATACAATCAGTACCGAGTTAAGTGACTGCAAAAAAGGGGGGAGCTAAATGGAAGCTGTCCGAAATATGAAACCGTCTACTTACGCCGTCGGTCCACAAGCGGACGCAAAAGTCAATCAACTTTTTGGGTTCGTTTAACAGGAGGCAGCCAACGCTGCGCCTGCCTAACTCTTGCATCCAATCGGCTGCCTCATCCGCTTGCTCACAGATCACCAAAAAGCGGACGACATTCAAATCTTCGTTTTTAATTATGGCAGCCACGAAATCGAGAGCCGCCTTCTTAGATGACGGCGTCAAATAGGTGAATTCAACATCATCACAAACATGTTTTGTGATTTGAACTTTTCCATTCCCGTTTCCGGTCCCATCTACTAGCGCTGATAATGCAGCATTGCCGCACAACTTCGCTGCGCCCTGGGTCACAGGCGAGTGTTCAAAAAACCGATTAAGGCCATTATTACCATGGAAAAATGAGCGCAAAGCTCTATCCAAATTGCCACGACCAGCGCCACTGACTCTTTGTTTCTCCAAGCTGCGCAATATGTAATGCGAGAAAGGGGAATACAAAATTCAGAAATATTTGGTTAAGTTGCGTTTTTTCACATTATCGAAAAATTGATATTAATTACCTGTTGTTATTATTCATTAATGAACAAATTAAAAAACTATCTGTAAACAATCAACAAATGTTCCAACTCAAACAAATAATCACATTTAAAATCTAATCAAAAATAAAATTGAAAAAAATCACAAAATAAGTTGATATTATCGAAATGGCGCCGATAGCGATTATCACAACACAATGAGAACAACAAGACAACTTTTCAATTCTGCTTTGTATTGGAATGTCGATAATTATTAACAAAATAAGCTACCATTTCGATAGTCATTAAATATTCGGACTTGGAATTTTTGTTTAAGAATAATCTATAATTACTCGTATCAGACTCATAATACGGATTATTATAATATTTAAAAGAGAAGACTTAAGGCTGAGGCCACAACCAAAGACAATATGATTAGTGTGTAGGCTCTGATTAAAAGGGCGCGAAACAACTATATAAATTCTCTGCTATAACTTGGAATGGAAGGAAGCACCTGGTCAAAAAATATATCTCTCTACCTCATATTAGGGCTTCTTCAGCAAAAGTACTGCTCACGAAATAAAATATACTAGCATTCAAAATAGCGGCAACTATTTTCCCACTATATAATAATAATTAGCGCACAAGTATCGATATTCGCAATTATATTATCAAATAAAATATATTAATCGATATATTAATTCAACAGCCCTGTCTTGTATTAGTGTCACTCAATTTGTGCACATTTGTGTTGTTTTTGTTACAGCTTTCGCAGTGATGATCTGCCAGAACCTGGACGTCAGTAATAATAACTGCAATCCGGATAAGCTTCCGTTGGACCGCTTGAAGTTAACGCTAACTGATACCGATGGCGTCAGACGGCAAGTTCCTGCGCTTGTAAGAGGCATTTAAATTAAGGGTTTCGACTGATTTAACGGCTACAAATCACCGGTGATCTATTGCAGGATGTGCATTGGCTGACACGTGACAAGGCCTTTGGCACTTACATCTGCATGCTAAGCTCCTATGGCCGCGTCAAGTCTGGCGCCGCATTGGAAGAGTGGCAACATGTTGCCGCCAGCTGCCTGCAAGATTTCGAGTTTCTGCTGCAGCTGAGTCATCACGAGTAAGGGCTAATTCCAGACGGACAAACCCAAAAATATTTCTCTAATTTCATTCGTTTTAGATTCTGGTCGTATATGGTGTACGAGGAATCAGCAATGGCCGCTGTTGTTACATTTCTGCAACGTGCCAATCCCTACTACAGAACGGAAACGGACAGCAGTACGCCGGAAGGAAATGAGGTGGCACTGTTCAATGCAAAGTCACTTTATGCTCAACTGCTGAATCGGGCGGTGCGTGTTGTTATGCGCCTGCTTACTTCAAAGGAATCAGCTACAGAATGGATAACGCCGCAGCAGCACAGTTCCTTATTGTATGAAAACTATCTGATGTCCGTGCCGTTGCTGTTTGATCTGGTTATTGCAGTGGGCGATGCTGATGAGCAGAATTTGAAGATGCTGCAACAGATTTTTGAGACAGTGTTGCGCATCCAGCCGGACTATTTAAAGGATCTGGAGGAGGGATTGGCTTTCTATGAGAATGCCTTCCTTAGCATGCAGATTCAGGTGGAGAACGAGGGCTGCGAAGGCGCCGGTGGTGGCACACTCTTGGATCCCGATGCCGATACGCCCTATGATGATGTTGTATTATTTGCCTTAGACTGCGCCTATACGCTGCGCATGCTCATCCAGCTATGCCCCACACTGCTCGCGGCCTGTGAGCAGCTGAAACTTGTACAAAGGTATGAAAGAGAGAAAGAGACAGAATTCGTTGGGTTGTATAATTCATATCTGTTTCCATTTCCCGACAGCATTGCCAATTTCTATGATCTTACCGTACCAATGCTGTATAGAAATATTTATCTGAACAATGCACAGGCAAGCTCCTTGCGCTGGCTGAATGAGGCACGTCAACAGTTCCTGAACGTTGTTCGGCGTATAACATCTGCGCAGCTGCAGTCTGGACGTGGCCAGCAGATGATTGAACTGCTGCAGGAATGTCTCTCAGCACAGACCTTTGTTGTCGACTATCAGCGGCAGTATCCGATCGAGAACGACATTGAATTACTGCTGGACCGCTGTCCCAACATGTGAGTGACTGACATGGGCGTTTTATGTGTGCACATAACTGAATTACTGATGCACATCAACTTTTCATATTCCACACACAGCAAGAACTACAAAGTCGATTTTGTAATAGCTGGCTACCAGAAGGCGCTAAGTGCCTGCACCAATGGTATCCTTGCCGACGAGCATCTGGCCGGAAGTCTGAACTCTGATTACGAAGAGGACGATGAGGTGGAAGATTCACGTGTTTCGCCGCTGCCAACGGCTGCAGCAGTAGTAAATGGTTGTGCCCGTGACATTGATCTAGAAGTGTCCGCTGTGCTGGACGTATTGCCGGATTTGGGCATGGGATTCATTCGTCGGGTGCTGACGCGTTACGAGAACAGCGAGCAGGCGATTGCCGCAATACTAGATGACAATCTGCCGCCCGATCTAGTGCACATGGATCGGCAGGAGGTATACATACCAGCCGATCCCCAGGACAAATTGCAGCGGCAAACCGGTGTTCGTCATTACAATGTACACGACGGCGACAAGTACGATGTGCTAACCCATGATAATCCACAGTGCATTATAAAGCAAGGCAAGGGCTTGCCTGGTGCACCGCGCAATGCCGAGCAGCTGCTGGACGACAAGCGCGACATTGGCAAATTAAAGCAGCGCTATCAGCAATATGCATTAGTTGAGGAAACACCTCATGAGGCCGGAGCCGAGTACGACGACGAGTACGATGACAGCTACGAGGCATTAAATGAGGGACAAGCGCCGCCGCAGAGTTTGCTGCGCGCCAAGCTGCAACAAGCCGCGACGACAGCAGCCAGTAGCGCTTACGAAGCGCAAGATGCCTTCGAAGACGATGAGGATGATGAGGATGACGCCAGCAGCGATGGTGAGCACAGTGGGGCAACAAACAACAAAAAAAGCACCGACTTCTGTGAAAATCCTGAGGCAATACGTGCACGCTATCAACAGCGCCAAATGGCCAAGTACGGGCAGCGCGCCCAGACTGACGTAGTGGGCGCACCCAAGGGTCAAGGTCAAACGCAGCAAACGAACCGCAATCGCGGCCAGAAAGAAGCAAATAAATCAACTCGCGCCAATCACAACCGCAAGGCGGGCGCCGCCTTTAAGCGCAGCAAGGGCATGATGTCTTGATTGCGGCATTTCACCTCTCACCTAACTTAAACTAACTGGCCTAAAACGTTCCACTACATTTAAAGCATTTGTAATTTGTTAGAAGAAAATTCAAAGCCTTGTCAACAAAGTTGTTGCAATAAATAGTGTTCAAATTATAACGAAAATAAATTTTCTGTTTGCTACGAGAAGTGAAGGAAACATGTTTATTTTAACCTATTTATATATATAAAGAAAAAAAAATTAAACAACAAATTTAAAGCTTTGTGTTTCAGCATCAATTGGAAGCCGCCGCCTGCTGCTGGTGCTCCTTGTATAGCACGTTGAGTGCTTGCATTTTGGCGCTGTGCCCGCTCTGCTCGCACTTGCCATAGTTTGCGCGCACGAACTCTTTATAGGGTGTCACCAGCTGGTCGGTGAGAGACAGAATGTGGACATTTTCGGCGCTGCAGGCCTCCACATTTACCTCAAACTGGCAATAGTGGCAACGCAGCTGTTCCGCCTCATCCTCAAACTTAATCCGACCAAACGAGCGACCACGGCACAGGAGGCAAGTGTACTTGTAGCTAGCATTGCAATCGCCAATCTCTGGCAGCTCAGGCAGCGTTGATTTGGCGCGATAAGCCCTGTGATCAAAATCAAATACATATGTATATATTAATGTGTAAATCTGAGAAATCTGTTGTTCACTCACCATTTGCGACAGTTGTCGCCATGTCCCGTCTCACCGTGGTAGACAAAGGCAGCCGCGTGACACATCTCGTGGAGCAGGACTTTAACCATCAGTCCCGGCTGTTTTATGTTCTGCCACAATACAATGCGCGAAAGGCGCTGGCCACCAGCCTCAATCCGATGCTCGATGCTACTGGGCGTGTTCATGCAGCTCCTCCAGACAATGCTCGGGCGAAGGCCACAATGGAAGACTGTGTGATTGAGTATGTTGAATAGGGTCTTGGCCAGCTGCACCTTGCACGCTCCAAACTCCCGCTTGCGAAAGTTCACAGCAAGTGGATGACACATATTTAAGGGCGTTGTTGCTGCAAGAAATATACACTTGTAGCCATTGTTAAGGCAATAGATATTATCGAGCATTAATAACAATATTTACAAATTTATTTTAAGTTTTCTGACAGTCGTGTTTAAAGTTCTGCACTGAAAACTGGCTTTTAAAATGCAGCATTTCGTGAAACTCATAAGCACTTTAAACAACTTACGCCTTATGTGTGAATCGCCTTTCTATGCGATTTTCATGACATCATTAAATACTTATGTAATATATATATGTATGTAATGAATATGCACATATAAAAGATGAAATTGCCTGTCTTAACTAGCAAAGATACGACTTTAACTCTTACTCTTTCAATCCCTTCAATTTCCATTTAAGATGAAAATCTAACATTTTGGATAAGAGCATGAGCATTAGGATAGCGATTCTAAATGTTAATTATACTAACATATTTTTGCCAGCTATGTCTAATTCAAATAAATACAATCAACAAAGTGTATAGTAATTAACAAGCTTAGTTTTTTAAAAAGAATAATTTTACTTTGATGATTGTATCTTTAAATACCTTATCTTATAGAAGGGTATCAGTCTGTAGAAGAGAGATGCAGCCTATTAAATTCAGAATTTCCAGTTTTTATACATGCTATAGTCGTTATAACCGCCTTTCTATGCGATCCTCAAATACTTTTCATATGTATCGTTTTATTAATGGTTCTAATTGGCATATATATGCAACTGATTTGCTTTTTATACACTGCCCTTATACGAGCGAGCTTAAACCGTCGAAAACAGTCAAATAATGTTTTAGCTAATCTCAGAATGTAATTCCGAGGCAGTGGCTTTTGAAACTGTGACTAGAATATACAGATTTTTGTGATTTTTGGATGCAGAAATAGGCGTCTCGGGAAGACTTTTTAATATGATATTTGATCATCATTAATCTAGATGTCAAGTGCCAAGTGTAAATGGAATATGGAAATAATGCAACAAACTTAAATAATTAACATAAGTAGAACTTATACAAATATATTTTCTATTACTTCTTTTCTATCGAAATGAAGTACAGTCTGCCTAAATTGCACAATTTACATTGATTTTTTGATTATGTTTAAGGGGTATCTGTTAGTCGGTCACTCTCGTTTAGACAATTTGCACTTTGTCAAACTTCGTTCTTAGACTAAGAAATTTCTCAATTAACTCACACCGAAGCGAATCCACGAAGCTATATACGCCCGTATAGGGCCCCATAATGCTGGGGATCTTCTTGTGCTGTTGACAATTGAGAGCACGTTGCTCCTCGCTGGGTAAGCCGCTCAGATCGATGGGTTCCTTGATATGTTGGGGAGTTTGACTCTCAAAATAGTTTGCATTGGCGCGCTGCACCACGTCGTCAATGAGCAGCATTTTCATATCATTTGTTATTTCGGATCCAAGCGCTTTGATACGAGATGCCACCGGGCTTGGCAGCGGGGGTTCTGTGATCATAGGCACATTTAAAGGCTGAACGCTGCTCTTAGCTGTCCATAAACGACTGCGCAACGTAGGCGGCGGATCATCTTCATCCATATGATTATCCTCGAGCTCCAAATTAGACATGGGATTGTAAAGGCGGCGCTGCGGTGCAACCAGGCCCAACAACTTTTGCAGCCGCGTCTTCAGCTCACTATCGAACTCAATAGCAGCATCAGCCGTGGGCTCACTCTTGACAATTGCCACCGGCTGCTTTAAATCCAGATAGATAAATGCATCCGATTCGAGCATTGAGCTGGCGTCGCTGCTACAGCAGCTGTTGCGCATGGAAATTCGTCGCTGTTTGCGCGTAGGCTCATTGCTATCACGGCAGTTGTCTTTGTCATCGTTTTCAAACTTGTTATCACCAAAATCAGGATCATCGGAATCATCTGAATCAACATCCTGCGGCTCCGACGAATAATCAAACTTGTTGTCGATGCGTGCGCGCACGGTTCGGCCGCTGCGCGTGGTGATCACATTGGGGCTCAACACCGGCGTGGCATTCACTTCCAGTCCCAGATTAATTCGGCCATTGCAAGCTGTGTACATTTATAATATTATTGAATTCACCGATTTGTCAAGTTAATAACTGAGACACTTACATTTAGACAACTTGCTGTTGGGTGGGTAGCAGTCTTGCTTGCGCTTGATTGGAGTACTTATACGACTGTCCATGGTGCATGCGTCGTCAGATATGATCGATATTGTGCTTAGGCTGATATTGTTATGGTTGAGACTACGAGAGAGATTGTTATAGTTGTGACTAAGGGACAACTTACTGCTGCCATTGGTGTTGCTATCGCTTTCGGTTTCTGGTATGGTGCCTGTATCTGACAGGCAATCCCAGAGCTCTGGCTCTAATACTGATTGTGAAGTGCTCAAATTTGATGCACTGAAGCAGCTTACGTCTGACGAGGCATTTGATGAATCCACAACGACAATCACGTCCGAATCCATAGCCGTGTCGTCACCGTTGTCCATATCACCTGTCGTTTGGGGCCTTCTGCACGTGAGATCGTGAGTGGCGTTTGGCACTGGGGACTGCGTGTAGTTTGAATAGCTGTTTATCAACCGACACACTCAACATTGTGCTTGCTTGTTCAATACTAACCACGATCGTGCCACTTTTATTGTCAGAAATCTCTGAATCGCTGTTTATGTTGAGGTTTTCAAATACGTTTGCGAGACTATTGTCATGCGACATCTTGTCGGACATTTTTGTTTTGTTTTATGGTGCCTCTTTGTGGATATGCCGGCATCATTTAATACACGACGTTTCCGTGCTGCCAGATTGTTTTTGTTGTGCTCGTGAGTTTTGTTTTTGTATCCATAATAAGTTCATGTAATCGATATAATCGATTGCATGCGAATCGAAAACGAACTTCAATGTTTTGTGCGTTTTGCAGCACTAGTACTTTAGTAGCCAAAAAGCCGGAGTGAAGACGGTCTGTAGTAGAATTTTTTTAAACTAGTTTATCAAATCAACAAATTAGGATGGGGCGACGCTCCATAAACACCACTAAAAGTGGCAAATACATGAATCCCACAGACCAAGCGCGTAAGTAGCACCCGGTTGTAGAATGCACACACATGCGAATCTTTACTCACCCATCCATACACAGGCAAAGAGGCTCGGAAAAAGGAGCTGAAAAAGAACAAACGACAGCGCCAAATGGTGCGAGCTGCCGTGCTCAAGAACAAGGATCCCTCGCAGATACTTGAAGAGATGGAAAAGATAGACGAGATGGGTAAGTAGCATCAGATCTAATGTTATTTATAACCAACCCACCGACACTGAAGATACTGTGCATCTCTTATCACCCTGCAGAGTATAATGTGCTGCAGCCGTCGCCACTTAACGAAAAGGTGCTGCGCGATAAACGCAAAAAGCTGAAGGAAACCTTTGATCGAGTTATGCGACTCTATGTAGGTGTATATATATATATATAAACGTACATAAATCCCAGCCAGATCTTAATTCGTTTTCTGTCCTCTGCTAGCATAACGATGAGCCCGAGCACTGGGCGGAACTAAAGCGTAAGGAGGTGGATTACGAGAAGAAGCGTCTGAAAAAGCAACAATACTACGAGAGCGTCAAACATGCCCAGAGCGTACAGATCGATGAGATCCCACTGCCAGCGCCGGTCACAGCAGCCAATGCTGGTGCAAGCGGCACGAGTACAGCCAACAGTGGCAATAATAGCAGCAACATCATCTTTCCAGGTGGATCAGGCGGCATTCGTATGCCACCGCCGCCTATGACGCTAGCTTTGCCGCCTTTTGCCCCTGGCGCACCACCGGGTGTTGCCAAAAACAGCGAAATTGCTGCCGACTTGCAGTCGGATAAATCAAAGGAAGACGATGATAAGGATTGGCTTGGTGTGCCACCAGGGCCGCCGCCTGATCTATTTGCTATGTCAGAGCTCGATTCGGATGCAGAGGGCAACACCGACTACGAGGGCGACGAGGAAGAAACGGCCACCAGCCCCAAGTTACAACAGCGCATGCAGAACATTGACGACTTCATGAAAGAAATGGAGCATGTGCACAAGCGCAAGCATCGAAAACTGCAGAGTGACGAGGAGCACGATAAGGAACACACCGATAAGGATGAGAAGCGCGACAGCGCCTCGGAGAGTAAATCGCCAACGGCCCGTCGTCGTGTCAGCAGCCACAGCCGCAGCCGCAGCCACAGTAGCAGCAGCAGCAGTAGCAGTGACGATGAAGACGACGATGACGATGCGGATGATGATATGGGCTCTGATGCCGATGCCAAGCAGCCCACTAGCAGCAATGCAACCAAAGAGCCGGTTAAGCCAATAGCTGTGGCTGCAGCCACAACGTCGGTGCCAGCGCCGCCGACAGCGCCTTCATTGCCTGCCATACCGTTGCCGCCAAGTGCGCCAGCGCCGCCGCAGCTGCCACAACTGCCGCATCTGCGCAACATAGCGCCGCCGCCGGGTATTATGTTCCGGCCGCCACCTATGCGACCACCCGGACCAGGTCTAGCAGGATTTGGCCTGCGTATGCCGCCTGGCCCGCCGCCAGGAGCACGACCCCCACACGCTCTGGGCCCCATGCCGCGCATGGGCATACGCATGCCTCCAGGTCCGCCGCCAGGAATGCCGCCGCGCATGGGCGGCCATCATCCTAAGCATGGTAATACAAATCCGCCACCAAGCAAGGAACCGGGCAAAGGCGTCACCACCATCACAGCTAAGCCGCAGATAAGGTATGCTCCCTTTGAATCCTTGCCCACGTACCTCTATTAATATTTTGTGCGATTATATTTTGTAAAGGAATCTAAGCGCGGATGTCACCCGATTTGTGCCCTCGACGTTGCGTGTGAAGCGCGAAGACCAGCGCCGAGTAGCGAGAGGTAAGCATCCAGCTGGCGTCCACGATGTTGGAGACCACCGTAGCATCCATGCGCCGCCCGAAACACACAAGAAGCCACCCACGAAGGATGACGCCTACCTGCAGTTCATGAACGAGATGCAGGGTCTGCTGTAGCACAGCCGCTATCTAAACTATATGGCCCCTCTCAATGATTGTACATTATATGCGTAGTTTAATTTTTATTAGCGTAAGAAAAACGACACCAATGCAAAATAACCAATCGCCAATTGGTGAAAAGTCGCTAACATTTTGACGACTAATTTATATTTAAAGAAAGCAACAAATCCAAGCGGTTAAGGACTCTGCAGTCTTTAGGTACCGACGATTATGATAAATCCATGAACATGTTCCCTTAAGCATCTATTATTCAGCCGAATAAAATACGTAGACTTCCGAAGCATATACTAATATATTTTCGAAACAACAAATATCTCTTTTAAAATTATTTCATTAAAAACAAATACAAATTGACACGGATAAAAACGCTTCAAATTCAATCGAACGATTTAAGAAACCGCTTATGATTTATTTTCATTTTTATGGGCCTCATGAAAATGGCTCTGAAGTCTTTTGTTAAACTTTTTAGATCAGCTTATATCATATTAAATGGGTTAATTACACAATTTTGTAATAGTTGGAGTATTTTGTTTTTTATTTGGGCTTTTAGCAATATTCCTCCAAACTGATAGAAATGAAAACTTTCAGCAATTTCAAAATTCCGCTAAACAAAACTCAAGATAAATTTCGGTTTTTGTCGAGTTAAATAAAAAAACCATACACATTTTAATTAAATAAAAAAAATAAAAAGTTAGTCCAAAGCAAATTTTATGTTGATCACAAGCTCCCTGGCAACTTGGCAAGGCTTGGGGAGGAGCCCTTTATATAAATATATGTCTATCGAAGCTCTATTGTTCTCCTGTAGACGCTATTGTTGTTGTTGCTGTTGGCGTCGCCGTCTTTGGTGTTGCCTTCTTCCTGGCAAAGGGTCGCAGCTCGATCAAGTCGGCTTTCAGCGAACGGAAACTCCTGCGCAGCGAGTCGGACACCTTTTTGGTGTAGCTGGTGCTGTTACTGCACAGGGAGAGCTTGTCCTCGTGGACAAGCCCAGCACTGGAGTGCGTGCCATGGAGCGGCCGCAGTTCGTCCTCTTTGGGCTCGACATTCTTGGGATCGTCGCTGGTCGTGTTCCTCAAATACTTGCGATTGAAGTGCAACTGTGGTGTGCCCCACTTGCGTTCCATCTCGAAGAGCGCGCCGCTGTTCTCCTCGGAGTCCGGCGTGTCTGGCGCAGCTGCTGCAGGTGCCACCGCGCCAAGTGCCTCCTTGTAGGTTCTCGTTATGATCATGCTGGCGGGCACGCTTTTGCCATTGACTCCGACATGCTTCGTCTGCTTATAGTCGATCGGCTGCGGCAGACTCTGGCGCACGGGCTTAGGGCGGCGCGGCGACTTGACCGCCAAAATGCTCACCCGATAATGCAGGTGCTGCGGGCAGGGAAAGTGTTATACGCTTGATCCTTGGATACACACACACACTCACCTGCTCGTCGTCAACAAAGCGGGCCAGCTCGGCCAGGCCAATGCTGACACAGGTGCCCTCCAATAGGATATCCCTGTCATATTCGCTGTGCACCGGAAACTTGTGGGTCAACGATAGCGCCTCGTTGTCCGGCTGCAGCAGGGTCACTTCGTAGGCATAGTTGTACTTGCTCTCGCGCCAATTGGAGGTGCATGTCATGGTGAAGAGGATGCGCTGCTTGTCGTAAATCTCGTAAAAGTTAAACATCTCATCGTGCGCCTGGAACACATAGTAGCCCGTTAGGGGTTTGCGTCGCACGGCCATATTCCACACAATATCCGCGCTGCCGCCACGGAACAGCTTGTCCGTGTGCTGCTCCTCCAGATGCTGCTTCCACTGCACCTCCCTGCCCTGCCACCGGCAATCGCCCCAGACGCGTCCCATGAAGCACTTCATCGGCTTATAGATGCACTGCTGCTCATGCCACGGCAGCAGCGCCACCGGCATCCTCACCCCGCAGCCGCCCGCTGCGAAGCTGCACCCAAAATGCGCCTTGGCGCACAACGCCTCAATCGTCAGCGAGCGCGAATTGGTGAATCCCTCCTGCAAATGGCAATATATGTTAAATACGAAATTTATAAAAAATAAATTTATTACACTATTTCTATAGATGTTTTGCCTTTTGATACTCCTTTCGCAAAGTGAGCAAGACTATTAAATATCCTTCTAGACATATCGGTAATCTACTTGAAGACTGCCTAACGCATTTTATTATAAAAAGTATATATAGATTGTTTAAATTTCAGTTTCAAAATCATATTTTATAGACTCTTCAAGTGAGCAAATAATATTCTCTTCTGATCTTTTCCAAAGTGATTCAGAATCAAAAATCTTGCTTTATTTTTTTAAGTTTTAAAGTCAAGCGAATAATTATTCCTATAGGAGGTATATGATATATATTGAAGTCTGACTTGATAAATTTTTTAAATTAAGGTTTAATTTTATAGACTCTTCAAGTGAGCAAATAATAGTCTCTTCTGATCTTCTGCAAAGTGATTCAGAATCAAAAATCTTGCTTTATTTTTTAAGTTTTAAAGTCAAGCGAATAATTATTCCTATAGGAGGTATATAATATATATTGAAGTCTGACTCGATACGGGCATATTATTATGCGATAAATTTTTTAAATTTCAGTTTTATTTTTATAGACTCTCCACGTGAGAATATAATATTCCCTTCTGATCTTCTGCAAAGTGATTCAGAATCAAAAATCGTGCTTTTATTTAAGTTTTAAAGTCAAGCGAATAATTATTCCTATAGGAGGTATATAATATATATTGAAGTCTGACTCGATACGGGCATATTATTATGCGATAAATTTTTTAAATTTCAGTTTTATTTTTATAGACTCTCCACGTGAGAATATAATATTCCCTTCTGATCTTCTGCAAAGTGATTCAGAATCAAAAATCTTGCTTTATTTTTTAAGTTTTAAAGTCAAGCGAATAATTATTCCTATAGGAGGTATATGATATATATTGAAGTCTGACTTGATAAATTTTTTAAATTAAGGTTTAATTTTATAGACTCTTCAAGTGAGCAAATAATATTCTTTTCTGATCTTCTGCAAAGTGATTCAGTATCAAAAATCGTGCTTTTATTTAAGTTTTAAAGTCAAGCGAATAATTATTCCTATAGGAGGTATATAATATATATTGAAGTCTGACTCGATACGGGCATATTATTATGCGATAAATGTTTTAAATTTCAGTTTTATTTTTATAGACTCTTCACGTGAGAAAATATGATATTCCCTTCTGATCTTCTGCAAAGTGATTCAGAATCAAAAATCTAGCTTTATTTTTTAAGTTTTAAAGTCAAGCGAATAAACCAGAGTGCTTCGATATGATTATTCCTATAGGAGTTATATGATATATATTGAAGTCTGACTTGACGATGGAGAATGTGTTAGTTGAGGCTTGTAATTGCTGGGGGGAAGATATCTTGAAAGAGAGAGAGAAAGTTTTCCACACAAAAACTTATCTTCGACCGATTCTTCTTCAAAAAGGTTTTGCTCATTTGTAAGAAGCAGGTTTTAGTTCGCAAATGCCACATTTGGGCAAAATGTCTTAAAAAACATAAGTGTTTTTTATGAAATAAATTGATTTATAAAATAAATAAATTCATGGCAGCTTTATCTATATGTTGTTCCTGCAAGAGAAAGACGAACCAGACGGAAAAGTTTTCTCAAACTGTGAGATAAGTTTGCATAGAAACAGACAAAATATATATATACTAGCGGGTATAACCCGGCCTTGCCCGTGGCACGTATGTTATAAAATTAAAAAGCTTTGAAAATGATTTTAAAACTGATCGGACGGGAATCAAACAACTTTTATGCAAATCGGAAAACTCTTAAAATTCACCAAAAAAATCTTTGAAATGCATTTTCCACCGAAGGAGTTTAGATTTTGCAAAAAGTGTGAAACACGTTTCAAATGATTTTTCGTATAGATCCTTGGAAATAAATTTGAACACAAAACGTCATCCACCAAATCTTTGACCCCCATTTGCACCAAGGAGGACCGGATTTTTCGAAAAGTGTGAAACACCCCTTAAATAAATTTGAACAAAGATCTTTGAAAATAAGTTTGGGGCCGATCGGATGGTAAACAAAAAATTTTCATACAACCGTTTTCCGCCAATTTACCACTGTTGTAGGTGGAATTTCCCAAATCGCTGAAATACGTATTTATTAAGTTCTTATGTACAGCTTTGAAAATAAGTTTGAAGCAAATCGGACACAACTTAAAACTTCGCCCAAAAAATCTTTAAATCGCATTCCTCCCGAAGAAGTTTGAATTCTGCGAAAAGTGTGAAACACGTATCAAATGATTTTTCTAATAGATCTCTGGAAATGAATTTGAGTGCGAAACGTCACCCACCAAATCTTTGACCTCTATTTCCACCAAGGAGGAATGCATTTTTCAAAAAGTGTGAAACACCCCTTTAATGAATTTAAAAATAGATCTTTAAATATGAATTTGGGGCCGATCGGATGGTAAACAAAAAACTTTCATACAACCGTTTTCCGCCAATTTACCACTGTTGCGGGTGGAATTTTCCAAATCGCTGAAATACGTACTTATTAAGTTCTTATAAAGAGCTTTAAAAATAAGTTTGAAGCAAATCGGACACAACTTAAAACGCCGCCCAAAAAAACTTTAAATCGCATTCCCCCCGAAGAAGTTTGAATTCTGCGAAAAGTGAGAAACACGTCTCAAATGATTTTTCATATAGATCACTGGAAATGAATTTGAGCGCGAAACGTGACCCACCAAATCTTTGACCTCCATTTCCACCAAGGAGGAATGGATTTTCCTAAACGTGTGAAACACCCCTCAAATGAATTTGAACAAAGATCTTTGAAAATAAGTTTGAGGCTGATCCGATGGTAAACAAAAAAGTTACATACAAACGTTTTTCGCGATTTTTCCACACTTGCGGGTGGAATTTCCCGAAACCCCGTCTTAACGTGCACCTACATCACATAAGGTAGCTACAGTGAAAATTTCAGCTTCCTAGCTCTTACGGTTTGGGCTGTGCGTTGATCACCAATCAGTCAGTCAGTCAGTCAGTCAGGACAAACAGTTTTATATATAGAGATATATAAATCTTGTTCTATGTGTTGTTAACAAAACAATTAATATTTGCTCAAAGTTGATTGTCTTCTTATGATTTTTATAATTTCTTATGTTAAAACACGCACATAAATATACCCTGTAATTTTTAACTAATCGGTTGGGGTTTCCATTGAATGGATAAAGCCTGTTCAGCTTCGAATCTATCTATATTATAATATCCAATAGCATTTTCAAGCCTTTTAATTAATAAAGGCTCATATATTGTTTAAGCTGCTAAGAAAATAAACTTTCATTGCATTCAGCAGAATTAAAATGTATTAAAACTTGATTGATTCGATTTGAAAACTTGGAATCCCCAACAGTACATTGCATAGAAATATTCTATATATTGCCTAAATGTTGGCACAAAAAAATGCGTTTCCCAAAAATAAACCAAATTCAATTTAAACAAGTAAGAGGTTCTATTCGGGAGCTCCCGACTAGGGGATACCCTGAACCAACTTCTTCCAACAGGCGATAGGCATAAAATGAAAGATACTTGATATATGTATATATACTATTGTAGAAGCTACATGTCAAGTTTGGTGAGTCTAGCTCATATTATTTACCGAGATTGCCTAAAAAACAGGATTTCGATATCGATATTTTTATCGATTACTTGGAAACGGGGTTAGTTATCGAATATCGGAAACAAGCTCGATCTGCGCGGGGACTAGGAGGACCTACAGCCAAAATTTCTCTAGCTCTTATAGGTTCTGAGATCCTTGCGTTCACACATACGGACAGACGGACATGGCTAGATCGACTCGGCTATTGATGCTGATCAAGAATATATATACTTTATGGGGTTGGAGATGCTTCCTTCTGCCTGTTACATACACTTGCACAAATACATTATACCCTTTATACCCATTTTTGATGGGTTCTGGGCATAAAAACGGACTTAAAATTTGTTTCAATCATAGAAATTTCAAAGGATATCTCTTTTTTAAAGAACATAATTATTTATATTGTTTCGTTTTACTATTAAAATGCGACCCAGTTGAAGCACACAGTAAAGTAAACTTTAGCCTGGACTTGATAAATTATTATTTTATATTGTTCTATTTCCATTTCTAATTCAAATGTGCTATGTACGGAAGGTATAACCAGGACTTGCCTGGGCCCAGTGACATGTTAAAATATGACCAACTACTTTTGGAGAGATATGTATATGTTTGAAAATCGGAAAAAGGCATAGATCTCTCTAGAATGCGATAAGATAAAATATTACGAAGGGAATATATAAGCAGAATAGGCAGAAATGATGTCTTCTCGGGCTTTCGATCTCTGGGCAGACGCTTGACCCAACACTTAACCCAATCCAATCTAGAACTGGAAACAATGTTCCATTGGCGAACACGCAGAGCAGAGCGTTGGCAACTTGAGAGGCTTCACTGTATTTTGCCAGCAAGACGTCATATAAGTTGCCGCGATAAGATGTCAAGTGCTAGATATGGCTTGCCTGAGACTGACGTCAGCCCGGCGAGGAAAGCGAGGGAAGCGCGGGAAGCGATTGTGTGTATCTACAAAAAATGATATCTCCGCTGCTGCTGCTGCTGCTGCTGCGGGTGGACATACCTTACACAGCGGGCACATGAGCAGAATGCGGGTGCACTGCTCGCACACGCTGTGCCCGCTCTTGCAGAGGAGAACTGGCGCCTTCATGGGGCCCGCGCAGCCGGGACAGCGCAGCTCCTCGATCAGGCTCTCGTAGTGCTTCGCCGATATGGTGGCTGGCGTTGGGTTTGACTCAGTTGCTGCTGCTTCCGGAACTGCTGGAGCTGCTGCTGGTATGGGCGTCTCCGTGACGCTGTGCCGCAGCAGCGCCAGATCTGCATTGGTCGACGGCGTGCGTCCATCGCCGGAGCCGGTGCTGCGCGTACGACTCAGCATGGGCGGCTTGGGTGGCGGCGACAGCGGCGAACGGACCAGCGTCGCTGTGGCGACCAATGACGGCGACGGCAGCGTCGCATATTTCACGTTCAGCGCCAGACTATTGGGCGGCGGCTTGCGCATTTCGGGCAACGATTCAGCGTTGGCGTCCGCCTCGTTGCTGACCTCCTCCTCCTGGATCTCGTTGATGGTGCCTTTGAGAAAGATGCGTCGCTGCTCGTTGATTTGCTCGATGCTGCTCAGCTGGCCCAAAATCTTTAGCTGTTCGGTGTTGTTGCTGCTCGCTGGGATCGCTGGGATCGCTGCTGCCGTGGCGGAGGAGGAGGAGGAGATGGAGGAGGAGGGGTTGGCGCACTCCTCCGGAGGCGAGCAATGGCCATTGCTGGCATTGCTGGTAACTTGGCTGACTTGGACGGCACTGCTCATGTTTCCTGCTTGTTGCCTAATAATTGTATAATCGCGACTAGTACTTGGGACTTGCACAGCTCTCGATGCCTCGGCCCGCTTATGTACATATATATCGTTCTGCTTGTGTATCTATGTGTGTGTGGTGTGTGTGTGTGGTGTGTGTGTGTGTGTGCCGCACCGTTTTCGTAGCGTGGCGCGTCTTCTATCTTATCAGAACCGCCTAACTAGGCTGCCAATCGATTCGGATTTTTGATATATGTACATAAATATACATATACATACATATACATATATATACATATATACAGATATATCTATGTATTTACCATGCCCATTTCACGCATGTATTCAATATTATCTGCTTAGTCCGTCTCCGTCTCTTTATGCCCGGTTCGCGTCTTCTTGCAATTATCTTTCGGTTAGAACTGCGCCACAGTTAAATGTTTGGAAATGTATTCCAATTATTGTCTTTCTCGATTTGCCACGTTCATGTATTTGCTTTTCGCCAATTGCTGCATTTGTTTTGCCTCAGCCGTCGCGGCCAGCCAAAGCTGTGAAAATCATGGTGAATGTCTTTCGCTTTTTGGAGACCAACACATATACATACATACATACATGCATATATATGCATACGTATGTGTGTGTATGTATGCTCATGCTAAGCAATAAAGTCCAGCTGTAAAAATCTAACAATAAGTATACGAAACCCGTTCGAATCCAATTGGAAACATGATTTGTTACAAGTAGGATTTCTCTAATCGGAATTGCCCGATTTAGAGATGATTAACTAAAGCTTGTATTGTCCGAGCTTAATCAAATTTCAGGGCTCAAATAAGGCATACATAAGTTTATATATAGGCACAAGGCTCTTACTTTAAAAACTAATTTTTGTACAACTTTGGGTGGATTGGGCGGTGTTCAAATACAACAACCTATATACCCAGCTTGGTGTATATACATATATTTATATCCTGAACCCATTAAAAATGGGTAAAAAGGGTATAATGTATTTGTGCAAATGTATGTTTTTGATTTATACTTATATAAAAACCCATGACATAAAAACAATATTGGTCGAGAAATTTAGAAGATATTTTAATTACTCTAGTTTTTGTAGACTTAATATATATATATATATACATATATATATATATATATATATATATTAGCGGATATACCGTTTTCCGCCAATTTGCGGGTGAAATTTCCACAAGTCGCTGACAAACGTATTCTTATGTAAAGCGTTGAAACAAAGTTTGATGCAAATCGGAAAAAACTTAAAACTTAGCCCAAAAACTCGTTGAATCGCATTTTTCACCAATGAAGTTTGGAAGTTTCTGCGAAAAGTGTGAAACACACCCCACCAAATCTTTGACCGCCATTTCCACCAAGGAGAAATGAATTTTTCGAAAAGTGTGAAACATTCCTCAAATGAATTTGAGCGAAGATCTTTGAAAATGAGTTTGAGGCCAATCGGATGGTAAGCAAAAAAGTTTCATACAAACAGTTTTCGCGATTTTTCCGCACAGAAATATTATACCCTCTTTCGAACTTCCTACGGTAATAAACAATTTTTCTGAGCTTTTGGGCAGGAATAAAACTAAAAGTTAGTTAGTTATTTGATTTCAGATATGTTCTAAAAAGTCTTGGAACAAGTATAAAAGTTCTTGTGTCAAGTTATCGACTTTAAACGTATAGATCAGTATTTATATTGTTGATATAGAAACGATAGATCAAATATGAAGTTCCTGTATAAAAACCATTTTTATTTCAACAACTAACATTGAATTTTGTACAGAAGGCCATTATGATAAACCTAACGAACGTTTGTCGCACATTTGTGACGACAGCGGAACAGTTTTTGTCGCTCTCAAGGGCATTTGTAAGCTTAAACTGATGATCGGAAAGTTGCTGATCAAATAGAGAGATTGCTTCTTCTGCCCGTCATACACATTAACACAACATCTGAGTCACTCGAAAGCGAACACTGTGTAAAGAATGCAAATCGTTTGGACTTGTAAAGAATTACCTACAATTTGATTGAAAAGTTTCAGATACGGTCACACTGTATTCTGAAAAATCCGAATTCTGATTGGCAATCCACACTTATCAGCTTTGATTTATTAAATGTTTTGTTTTGTGGGTCTGGCAACGCTGGCGTGCGCGCGTTATCTTTATGAAAGCAATGACAAAATATTTAACTTAAATGTAACGCAATAAGAGAAACGCGTGTATCCATGGCAGGGCACAGCGTGTTCAGGCTGAACAGGCACAGATAGTAAATACTCTCCAGGCATGGTCTGGGCACATGAGATCTTATCAGTCACAATCAAGTTAGCTGTTACTTAGCCAAATAGTTAAACCAAGCAAGCACTAAATAGACATTATTACTGCTGCCATAGTCACAGAACAGCAGCAGCGGCAACAGCTGGAGCTTCAATGTGACGTTGAAGGTTAAACGCGGCCGCCTTGGCATTCAGTTGGCCTATTAATTGGCGTGCGCGCGCAACAGCATCCGCCACCTCCTGCGACCTCCTGCCGCCAAGTAACTCAAGTAACTCAGCTATAGTAACGGACAAATTAGCCGGTTAGTTGCGGTCTCAGTGTCGGTGCCATCGGGTGTGTGAACATAATGGCGCCACGGCATATACTTGATCTTAGCGTGGAGGAGCAGCGCAGCTTTATTGACTCCTTTGATATGGTAATCAGCGATTGCGATGGCGTTGTCTGGCTGCTGGTCGGCTGGATACCAGGTACGGGCGAGGCGATAAATGCGCTTAAAACTGCCGGCAAATCGGTCAAGTTCGTGTCGAACAATAGTTTCCGCACCGACGATCAGTATATGGCGAAATTTGAACATATTGGTGCACTCAATGTACAACACGACGATGTTGTTCATCCGGTAAAGAGTATTGTACGCTATTTGCATAAGCACAAGCCCGGCAAACGCGTCTATTCGCTGATGTCGCTGGAAGCCAATGAGACGTTGCGTAAGCACGGCATCGAGTATGAGTCATTGGTGGGTTGTTGAGCTGTTGTTCCTGTATTGATCTAAATCTAAAACGAAATCATATAACTGCAGCAAATCAAGGAGCATCTGACGTCGGCCTCACTGGCGAATTATCTGGCAATTGAGCAAACTGTGGACGCTGTGTTATTTGACATACATCTGGATATGTCGTACGTGGAGCTGGCCAAGGCCATACGTCATCTGCAGATGAACGAAAACTGCCAGCTAATTGCCGGTGGCAGTGATGTTATTATGCCACTGGCCGAAAATCTCAATGTACCTGGCTTCTATGACTTCTTGCAGCACGTCAAGCGGTATACGGATCGCGAGGCAATCTCTCTTGGCAAGCCATCGCCCATACTTGGTGATATGCTTAAGGAGATGTACAATATACAAGCGCCGGAGCGATGCATTTTTGTGGGCGATATGCTGGTGCAGGATATACAGTTTGGCAAGTCCTGTGGCTTTCAATCACTGCTGGTGCTCTCCGGCAGCCTTACCAAAGAGGACATGATTGCGGCGCCACCCGAGGCGCAGCCAGACTACTATGCCGACAGCCTGGCCGATTTCATAGAGTTGTTAAAGAACGTGCAGTAGTAGCAACAAATTGAGCACAGTTACTATTTTATTTCTTGTTGATGTAGTTGTTAATGTTGTCCAGTCCATTTGGGTTTAAATATATAATTTACAATCAGTTGAACAAAGTGCTTTAAAGTTCCAAATCCTCGGGATGATAGAGCTCTGAGAGCAAACGGTAAACATAGGAGGGAGCATGACCGCCGCTGTAAATAAGCAAGAATATGATGAGTGGCCAAAACGATGAGTTGGCAATTTAGGACACCTACGTATTTGATATGAAGAGCGTGACCAGTTCGGGTGGCACATAGTCAAACATGGGACTGTACACCTTGGCATCGCGTGCCGGCACAGAGTCATATGCAATCACATCCTCAGCGCAGCCAACCATATTAAAAGCATCCTGCTCACACAAGTGCAATGGTGACAGCTTGTACATGGGCGCTAGCACAATGACCGGCACTGAGTAATGCTTGGCAGCCAGGGCGACTGTGTAGGCGCCACATGCGGCCCGCAGTCCGCCGTTGGCTAGAACGCTGTGTGTGCCAATGATGACCTTGTTGACGCGCGACATCATCGCGAATATGGACGCATCCGGTATTACAATAATCTCCACATTCTTCTCATGGGCCAAGGATGCAGCTAAATTGTGTCCCTGCGGGCAGACAGAGATAGCACGAGAGAGAGAGAGAGAGAGAGAGAGAGCGATATTTAAATATACATATAGGGATTAGTCAAGGATATCTTACTATTATATACCAGAAGAAAAAACTGCCACGTTCACATAAATAATTTTCCCCTTCATCGTTTACTACTTTGTTATCTTCTTCGTGAATAATTACAATGAAATAAACAAATATGAAAATTGCTACTGGATTTGAGCCGACTACGTCTCGCTAGCTAGTTCGACGCTCAGACATTTTCAACGCACACTTATATGGATGCCTGCTTGCTTTTCGTTTGACCAGCTTTTTCGCCCACTGGTAAATCGAATTTTCTGAAGCCCCGTATTACTGCTCACTTTCGATAGGAAAGGAAACTTGAGCGTAGTAGTTCTTACGGAATAAGATTATTTGAAAATGTTGGTTGTTGTTAGACAAGGCTGAGCAAGCAGCTGGCAAAGCGCAAACAATATTATTTTGTCGAATCAACCGTCAGCTGAAATTATTTCTCCTTTTCGAAAATCGAGTTGAGTTTGCAAGAGAATTAAGAAAATAAATTTGATATTCTAAATTGCAGCCGTAATGAACTGTATGGGGGTAATCGGTCCCGCTCCGCAACCGGTAAGAGCCCGCTTTAAATTTGATGGCCCGCCAAAGGTGCGCCGCTTGACTCACCCGACAGGCTGGAGCGCACTCGGCTACGATGATAGTAAGAAACTGTCGCTTCTTGATGGCGCGCTTGAGAAAGTTTTCGACGCTGCGCGAGTGTCCAAGCGTGAGTATTATTTCAGAGGAGTGTATGTGCTCCTCTGCCTGGACACTTATGTTCTCAGAGCTGGTTTCCAGTTCAGTTTCAACCTCCTGCAAATGATCAAGCAGAGCTTCGCGCAGCCCCTGCTGCGGCACTGAGTAGTCCACGCTGACGCAATTCTCGCTGGTCTGCGTGACCAGCTTGTGTAGCGATAGCGAAGCCTGCGAGTCGTCGGCAAAATGCTGACCTTTTGCCTGGAGCAGCTCGAATTCCTCACGCGTCAGCTTCAGTATGCGGCGTGCCATGTTCGAAGTGACAGTCTCTTGTGGCAGTGCCGCCTGCATGATTCGCGACTGGGCGCGCACAATTTGCATGAGTGCGCTGTAAATTGTGGTTAATAATTGAAATAACTGATAGCCTCAAGCCGGACTTACTCTGCACTTTGCCAGGATTTGCTCATAATTATGTACTTGAAGATGTCCAGCGTCTTGTTGGTAATGCTGTAGGAACCTTCCACTAAGCTGTAGATACATTTGATGGTCAGTTTAACATAATGCGCTTTGTTGTTGTACGTGTCTTACCCCATTTTGACGGCGTGTATCAGTTGTGTAACCTCGTTTAACGGCTGTTCACGCATTTTGGCAATGTCTTTTTCTTTATAATAAAGCAATGGGGGCTAGTCGGTGTTAATAACAAATAGCACAGGCAACGTTGGTCCAACAAAAACAAGTTGCAATCGATGCCACCAGCTGTAAAACTACTCGTACTCGATGCCCATTGCCATCGCTGTAATCGTTATCGATATCGGAGGCATTCCATTGGGCAATAGCCATAAAAAAAAAAAGCAAAAACAACAATGCACGATAAAACTGGACGCAATATGAGCTGAAAGCTTGTTTACGTGTCCGTGCCTTCTTCATAGCCGAAAAATCGCCGAAGAAGCAACGCGCACGGCAGGCGGGCAAGCGTGTACTGTCTAAGCAATTGTTTATCACCGAAACAGGTGTTTCCCTTTATTATTATTTTCTTTTTTTTTTTTGTTTTTGTTTGGTTTAAACTATTTTGCCTTTAACTCACGCTTTGCCGGTTCTGATACCAAAACAGACGCCAAGCGCAAAATGAATATACACGGTAAGTGCGTGTAGTTTTTAGTTTTCGGAAACAGTAGTTGACCATTTACCCACTGACACGATGGTCTTAACTCTTTCTACTCGCACAGTTAACACCAACACGCTCAAGTACATTAGTCTGCTGACATTAACGCTACAGAATGCGATCTTGGGTCTCAGCATGCGCTATGCCCGCACAAGGCCAGGGGACATCTTTCTCAGCTCCACAGGTGAGAGTCTGCATAGACAACGTAAGCAGATGCGTAAGCAAATACAAACACACAGACACACACACACACATGCATGCATACACTTAGTTGTAATGGGGCCGCAAAAAGATTTGTTCAATTAGAGTGAACTACAACAACTAACCGAGCAAAGCTGATAAGCATGTCATGTCATGTTATATACTTCCTGTGTTGGTGTGGTGTACGTCTGCAGTTGCTTGTATGCCAGCATGTCGCATTGCTTTACTGACTGACTTTCCACTTAATCATCTTGTTATTAATTTGTCGCTAATTTCCTCTATTTTCGCAGCGGTGCTGATGGCCGAGTTCGTCAAGCTGATCACCTGCCTGGTGCTGGTCTTTAATGAGGAGGGCAAGGACGCCCAACGGTTTGTACGTTCCCTGCACAAGACCATAGTGGCCAATCCTGTGGACACGCTTAAGGTGTGTGTGCCGTCGCTGGTTTATATAGTGCAGAACAATCTGCTCTATGTGTCGGCATCGCATCTGGATGCGGCCACCTATCAGGTGACATACCAGCTTAAGATACTGACCACCGCCATGTTTGCCGTTGTCATACTGCGCCGCAGGTTGTTCAACACGCAATGGGGCGCCCTGGTGCTGCTCGTATTGGGCATTGTATTGGTGCAGCTGGCTCAGACGGATGGCGGAGGCAGTGGTGGTGGTGGTGCTGCTGCTGGTGATGACGCTGCTTCCTCAGCGCCAACGGCAACACATTCTTCATTGGCGCCCGCTCAGAATCGTATGCTGGGCTTATGGTCGGCACTGGGCGCCTGCTTTTTGTCTGGCTTTGCAGGCATATACTTTGAGAAGATACTGAAGGGCGCTGAAATCTCCGTATGGATGCGCAACGTGCAGCTCAGTCTACTGAGCATACCGTTTGGCCTGTTGACCTGCTTTATTAACGATGCCGGCCGCATCTATAACTATGGTTTCTTCCATGGCTATGATCTCTTCGTTTGGTATCTCGTGCTGCTGCAGGCGGGTGGCGGCCTTATCGTAGCCGTCGTTGTTAAGTATGCGGACAATATACTTAAGGGATTCGCCACCTCGCTGGCGATCATCATCTCCTGCATTGCATCGATTTACATTTTCAATTTCAACCTAACGCTACAGTTCAGTGCCGGCGCAATGCTGGTTATCGCCTCAATATTCCTTTACGGCTATGATCCTGCCCGCAGTGCCACCAAGCCTGCGCCGCACAATCTCTCGGTCGATGAGGAGAAGCTGCTGCCGCGCGTCTGAGACAATAATGCATCCGACTTCAGACCTAATCTATGGCAACAATATTTTGCCAACAGTATTGTATTGATGTTTGTTTAGTTATCTCTTTCCTTTGGGCACTTCCTGCCGCCCATGTGATGATCGTTCGTGTACTGTTTTTGATATTCCATGCGGAAATATTTCGCATTCCTACACAACCTCATACATTTGTGTGTATGTGTATATATATATATTTACATTAAGTCCCATTGATCGAATTCAATAAGGCTCGGGTCCACATTATGTATTTATAGTTCATATAACCTGTGCCAGACCACTCAGTAAATTTTATGTGTCGAATAAATTCAAAGCAAAATTTGACCAAGTAAAGCTTGGCGCATTTTATTCAATGCTCTTCACTCTTGTTTATATATAT
The DNA here is from genome assembly GCA_035045355.1 of Drosophila lacicola. Taxonomy (NCBI): domain Eukaryota; kingdom Metazoa; phylum Arthropoda; class Insecta; order Diptera; family Drosophilidae; genus Drosophila; species Drosophila lacicola. The sequence continues at coordinate 24,741,274 of JAWNPB010000148.1, read as the reverse complement.
AATTATATATATTATCAAGTATTGATATAGTAAACTGATTCCGTGGATGACTTAAGACTAAGAATTACGGGATTTGGCAAGATGTTTTAGTTCAGGCAAAAAACTGAATATGAAAATCTATTCTTTATGAAAACAAGTAGTACTTTCCTTAACAAAAGATAAATATTGTTTTCACAAATAGATCGAATAATAATCACTAACGTGATTATATACGTATGTATATTAAGTAAAGTGCACTTTGTATAATGTATAAGCCCCATGGAAAAGCGTATGTCAAAAATATTCAGTAAGTCTGACCTAACTTAAAGTTTTTATTTTATGCAGCAAAATATACATATGAATGTGTAACATTAATGAGGAAATCAAATGGTAGGTCTTCGTTGATCCTAACTAACGAGCTTAAAGAGTATTTCTTCTTCTGAGCGTGCACTAACTTAAAACTTAACAAAATAAAAGAAACTATGAAAACGTTGTTAAAAAAAGTGGAAAAAAAAAAGAAAAAAACTAATCACACCAGGCCAGGGTTACATCATCGACGGAGTTCTGCAAGGCAAGGACCAGCTCGTAAATGCGCAGCGCTGGGCCGAGCTTCAGGCCGAACCGGTCGATGATATCCTGGCGCGTTAGCACCATTAACGCAGCGCCATCAATTTCCTGGGACTTGAAGACGTCAGCCTCACGCGGGTAGTACTTCTCTACGTAGCTAACCACCTCATCAACGTTCCATGTCTGCACGGACGACGACGACGACGGTTCGCCGCTACCAGGAACTGTTGTCTGAGGAGTGTTTGTACTCTCTCCGTTCTCTTTGTCTTCTATTGAACTTGACAAAGCTGAAATCGGGACCGAGGCGATTGGCGGCGACTGTGGCGGCCCTTCTGGCAGTTGCGTCGCCTCCTTAGTGTCTTTGCTGGTCTCGTTTTCTTGCCTTGACAGCGTTGTCGCTGCGCTCGGGGTAGCGTTAACTACAGTCTGAATTTTACTGGGACTGCTGCAACGGTCGGTTAAGCCATTTTTATTCAGCACTTGGTTGGCGGCTATCTTCTTGGCAACGACGACAGCTGGATCAGAAGTGGCCCGCTTCTTGCGTCCAGCCTTGGATTTACGCGGCGGCGACTGCGGCTCTATTTTGGCCACATCATCGTCAGTATCCAACGAGTTGTATCTGGGATCACAGCTGTAGCACTTCCATTTGACGTCAGCCAACTTGTCGCGCATCACGCGCGGCCAATGGCAGTCCAAATGGTAAACATTCGCGCAGACACAGCACATCAACAACTCCTGGACCGTGTCGGCGCACTTGGTTGTCATGCAGTTGCGGCAGCGACGACATTTCTCGCACTTGTATTTCTTACGTGCATTGGTTAGAATTTCAAATGTGATCGGCAGGCAGGTAAAGTGCCCTGTAAAACAATAAACGGCAGCTGTTTTAGCAAACAGCATCAAGGATAATCATGCTACTTACATTTCAAGGAACAGGACTTGCAGGTAAGAAAATTACTTTTATAGCCTGAACCACGCTTGGCCTCGCTCTTGCCGCACTTCATGCAAGTATCAAAATTGCGTTGCTGCTCCGCGCTGGGCACTGACACCGTCTCGCTGGGCTCCTCTTTAGCACTCGTGTTTGTAACTGTTTGGGGCGCCACTTGGCTTGCGCTTGCAAGCGCTGCTTGCTGAGTCGATGGATTGGTGGGCTGCGTTGCCAGCGGCTGTGCCAGCGGCTGCGGCGACTGCTGCCGCTGTTGTTGTTGTTGCTGTTGTTGTTGTTGTTGAAATGCGCTAGTGTTCTGTGCGGGTGACGGTGTCTGGGCTGTTGACGGCGCCGGTGCCGGTAGCGAGTTGCGCGATCCGCGTGATATGTAATTGTCGGACGGATCGTAAACTTGTTTGGGTTTCTGTCAAAAAAGCCCAATGTGTGAGATCAGAAGAGTGCATTTTGCTGTTATCACACAGTTTTTTTTAGTTACCTTGACACGGCCCGTGGTGCGCACAGTGCCTGGCGTGTTGCCGCTGCCGCTGCCGCTGTTGGCATCGTTGCTGTTGCTGCCGCTGCTGATGTTGGGTGAAGCGTTGTTATTTATTTTGCTATTGTTGTTGTTGTTGTTGCTAACAGCAGCATTGCTGACACCAGCATCATCCTTGTCTTCGTCCTTGCCGCGCTTCATATCGAGCTGCTTAAATGTTTTGGCTGCCACTAAACCAAACAAAATTCCTGTTGACTGTGTTCGCTGCAATGCGCGCTCGCCGCTTGTTTAACGTACAATCCGATAAATTATCGATACCACACATGAGTACGCACCGGTTATCGGTTTTGTTTTTTTTTGCATTCTGCAGAAATTTGTCGTTAACCGCGCGCTGCATCCCAGAATCATAATTTGTGATTCATGCAGTAAACTATTTATTGTAATTCATATATTACTAAAAATCTAAAAGAACAATAATAATAATTTAAAAGGACGACCTAGCGCTTTTACTCAATCATTAATTTTATTTTTTTATATATTCTAGTTAACTTTCTCTAATAAATAAAATACATGAATGCTTGTTTCTACAGTTTTATTATCGAGTTTATTTTATCATCAATTTTTAAATTAAATAATGCCCTTGCTTGCTTACTTTCTTTTATTTCGTTGTCTTTTGTGAGTCTTTAACAATTTGTAGCGAAAAGCATTAAACGTACGTAAATAACTTAACTAGAATTTAATTTATTTTCAACTAGATATATATATATATAGAAATAGATGTGCGATTTGTGGTCACTGGAAGCGAAGATAGTGCCCCAGGTCAGGCAGAAGAGCTCAAGTAACATCAGCAACACAGGAAAACAAACTATTTTAGCTTTGGCTTCATTCGATCTTGATGCGACGTCCGTACTTCCAGGCCAAATGCATCAGTTCCTGGTGTGCCAGCGCCCAGGCAAGTAGGCACAGAATGCCTGCGGCCAAGCCAACGCCCATGTGTGTCCCGAATACCGCATCTTGATACTACAAAAAAATTGTAAATTCCGCATATAAAAGGCTGAATTACTGCTGGTATAACTACACTCACCATGTAGCAAATCAGGCCGGCCAGCAGCAGCGTGCCGCCAAATAGCTTGCCTGGCCACAGTCCTTGCAGAGGATTGAGGCCTAGTGGCTGATACTGGTGCCAGATGTACCGGGTGCTGTACAGGATGCGGCCCAGCATGTTGATGCAGTTGGCAAAGATGAAGCCGACCGGTCCGAAAATGCCCGTCAGAATGTAGGACAAGATGAGGAAACTTATTGAAAATATTGCCATCAGATAGTTGTACTTATCAATGTCGCGACTGGTGTTGGTCGCAAACATGTAGCCCTCGCTGATGCCATTCACGGACAGCAGATAGATGGCCAGGCAGTGCCACTGCAGTAGGCGCTGAGGCAGTCCACCGGCAACGAAATCCTCGCCGCCGTACAGCAGCAGCAATGTATGCGAGTAGTTTTGGCCAAAGGTGAACACCAGCAGGCCAATGGAGCTGACGCCCAGCAGCAGATTGTTCAAGACGCTGCTCGCCTGACGAACACGCTCCGGCGGCTGCTTTGCCAAACGTGTGTCACGTGCAATTGTTTGAGTAAAGTAGAAATAGGCGCTGTCCTCAATTGGCCGGAATATAAAGCGAGCCGCCATGCTGCCCAGATTGTTCACCACATCATAGGTGGCCTGCTCGCCAAAGCTGAGCACTGGCGAAACGGACATAACATACTTCTCGCCCTCGGTGAGAATCTGCTTGAGCACGCCCTGCTTGACAAAGCTGAGAGTCAGCGTTTGTAGCTCTCTGTTGAAAATGTCGCCGCCATTAGAGGAGCTCAATACACCCGGCAGCAGCTGCGATAGTTTTGTGAAAGGAAAGTCCTCCATGTGGTCGAAAAGTGAACGCTGCCAGGAGTTTAGAACGTGTACTGCCTTACTCTTGCGTACTTGCTGCTGCTGCTGTAGCTTGAATTCGTTGAAGCTCTTAATGTAGAACAGAAAGAATCCGAACTGACCTAGAACAATGGTCGTGGCGCTGGCCAGTTGGGCGACGGCAAAGGCACTAATAGCCGCACTGCGGTCATCAATGACAATCCACAGAAAGATAGCCGAACGCACCAGTATGTGCAGCGTGTTGAGCACAATCTTCAGCTTGACAAAGCAAAAGACCTGGGCCACGAAAACCGTCGACTCTGCCACTAGCTCGAGGACGCAGGATAGCGCCACCGCATAGCAGGCGAACTCGTATTGTGCGCTAAAGGGTGCATCCACAGCTGAGAGCCAGTGTAGCCATATATATAGGCACGGCGCGCACAGGGCTGCGCAAATGGGGACTCTGCATGTAAGAGGAGGAAAAGAGTAGATAGAGATGACACAGGAGAGGTGGGATCTATGGCACTTACGGCCTGGCACTTACGTAAGCCACATCTGATTGATCAACTGCGCCCAAGAACACTTGTCGCGCTGCTGAGAATTGGCGCTCAGTGCCGCCCGGTTGATGGCCTCGCGCGACAAGAAAAGTAACGTGCTCTCGAGCAGCAGCAGGCGCACATTCATAATGCCCAGCACTTCGCGACCTACATTGCGCACAATGTAGGCATTAATGCCGAACGTTAGGATGCGGCACAGTATCTGCAAGATAACGACAATGACAACGTTCTCAATATCTGACTCATACGCTTCGGATTGGTGAATGTTTTGATTTTGGTTGCGGCTGGCTCACCTGAAAGATGATACTGAAACCAGCGCCCAACAGGCTACTCTCTAGCACATTGCGCGCCATCACAAGGTGTTACTTTATGGACATAAACTGCTATATCATAGCGCAGAAGTAGAAAATCAAATCAAGTGCCAACTAAATAACAACAAAAAAATCCATCTAGGTGCGCGAAAATCGATACCCATAACATCCAAAAATAAAATAATCGATATCAAAGCAGCTGTTGTCACAGACAGCTGTTCAAGTTGGCAGCACTAGAAAGTGCAGCAGGTGGCAACACCAATCCATTGAATTCAAATTTAAGGTCAACAGTTGCCACAAAAATATATTTAAGCGACAAAAATCATATATATTATATTTTTAGATTTTTAGTGCAAAGCAAGCTATTTTCATAGGGTATTCCCATTGTCGATTATTCCGATTATGTGGGTTCTATATGGTATCACTTTACTACCTACTCGCAAGTTCGATTGTAGTTGAACGAAAGAGGAAAGATTGAGAAAATCACAGATCAGGGACAAAAAAAAAAGGTTAGTGCCTGATGTTGTTGTTGAGATGCTGTGCTGATGTTAATGCTACAGCTGTTGCCCACCCTACCATGATCACCAGGGCCGCTTGACCAGACAATTGGTCGGTGATCCCGTTAACAACAAGGTTACGCTACTTTAATATTTCGGCGTCGCATGGCTCCACATGGATGACAACTTAGCACATGTTTAAATTCCACTCTAACTTATTTATTATAACACAAGATTTCATTGTTCCTACTAGACTCCACATCAAGTTCAAGAGAACTAAGAATATCACTTAAAAGGAAAATCTTATAAAAAAGGTCGGTTATAAGGTTGATAAAAAAAACTTAAAGTTCAATATGAACTTATCTAAAATGCATGTTAAAAACACTTATAATAATCTCTCCAAATTGGGCATTCCTAATTATCTTCTTATAATAAGTAAAAAGTGTACATTTTGAACAAAACAAAGCGAAAAATAATCAAAAGTGCAAAAGTGGCCAATGGAAAGGTGAAGCTAACTTTAAAAGCCCATTCCTTTTCAAGTTTTTTTAATCAATTTAAAACTTTAGTTTCCAAATCTTATTCAATTTTTTTTTTCTTTTAATTCCATTTCTGTGTGCTTTTTTTTTTTTGAGATATTATATTTATGTTATGTTATGTTATGTTATGTTATGTTATGTTATGTTATGTTATGTTATGTTATGTTATGTTATGTTATGATGTTATATTTAAGACACTTTTGAAAGTTTTTTGAGTGATTCGCCTATGTGATTTCAAAAATACCCATGACAATCATGATACAGTTATTTCTGGCTGTTACACTAGTATTTTCGAGACACAAGAAAAAATTTGAGTTGAATAAAAATAAAATTTGTCTTATACACCGTGCTACTAAACTGACTCTTACACTTAAGACGAAATTCCGACATATCAGTATTATATATATTAGTCTAGTACTTATTTTTCATCTTGTACTACGTACTAAGGGCCAATCCTGTAATTTGACAGGAATGCCAATCTTTCTAAGACCCAAAAAAAAAACCTTGGCCAACTTACCACTTATTGGGTTTGGACATTTTTTCAGTATTTTACAAAAGAAATTCTTAACTGACGAACAGAATAGAAAGGGGTGATATTCGCAAAGTTCGGCTAAACGAAAACTATTAACATGGGATGGTGGAACATTCGCCATTTTCAATTTCTTAACATAATATGAAAACCACTCTCCCCATTTCCACTTTTTGCTAACCTGCACCGCTGATCCTGACTCATAGGTGGCGCTATCTGCATATTCAATATTCGTTTTTTTGTTTTCTTCGACCGCAGACCGAACAAAATGGATAGTTTTATATATTCCTATATATTTTATGTATTAAAAAAAAATTTTCAAAATTTGAAAGTTGAAATTACATATGGAAACTTCAAGCTATAATCGAATACATTTTAAACAAATAAAGTAAAGACCAAAAGTGTGACAGGGTTAATAATTTATAAGTAATAAGCTTTGGTCATTGATTATAAAATGTACATTTGCTTTTGGGAAACAAACAATTTCAATATTATGCATTTACATATATTGCAGCCCACTGTCCAATGGTTAGCTTGCTGCTTGCCCAGCGTCCTTGCTCCCAATATGCGCCCGCACAAGCCGAGCGAACAGGTGCGACTCGTTTCCATAATTCGTTTTCACCATAAATCACCGGCTTAAATGCATGTCCTTTGCGCTAATCGTCCGCCTGCCTCCCCTCCGACTCCCGTCCGACTGGAGAGATGCGTGTGCTGCCAACTGCCGTCAAACTGGTTACAACAGCAACTTTCGTTGCGGTTGCGTCGCCGAAGAAGTTGCTCGCCGAGTGGCTGTGCGGGCTGGCTGTCGCGCTCAAGACAGTCAGCTTTTTAACTTGGCCCGAGTCGGTCGCTTGTCGCGCGCTAAATCGCCAGTCTCTCTCTCTCTCTCTCTCTCGCTCTCGCACGGCTCAAACGTTGTGCATTTTGGAAAGGTGCGCGCGTGCGCGGTAAAAAGTAAAATAAAGGCGAGCGAGTGTTCTGCAAGACGGAGCGTGAAGTGCAGCACGCTGTTCTGTGTGTTTTTGTTTTTGTTTTAGTTTTTGTTTTTGTTTTGTTATTTGTTTGGCAAAAGCATGCGGAAAATCTGATCTGATCTGATTTGATCTGATCTGATCCTGAGCTATTGCGCAAGTCGGCATCAAGGTATCGCTATCGCATCAGTATCGTCTTACAATTGCGCTCGTGTGACACTTTTTCATAGTCGACGACCATTGCAAACTGGTTGCAACGCGCGCTGCCCTAAAGCACCGTCGCGCCCGCGCCCGCTTGTATTTCACCTGCGCCGCCGCCACAGAACGCGGTCATGTTCATTTCATGCCTCTCTCAGTAGAAACGACGTCACCGCGAACAGAAACTTTGAAGAGCACGCTGCTCCAGGATGTCGGACATTTACTATTGCAGCAATAGCCAGGTGAGTCCAATAGCGCGTTCTAACTCAATTAACTCAAGCAAAAGCAACTCAGAAGACCTGCAAAATATGAATCTACTTTACTTATAAACAATAGCACAAAATCTTAATTTATAGTTCAACAACAAAAACAGGCAAGGCTGGGTTTTTGTAGAATTAGCTGGCTAACCTTATTATACCCTTTTTTATACCCTGTATCCAAATGGCTAAAAAAGATTTTAATGTTACTGTGCAACTGTATAAGACAGTCAGATGATAACATCCTCCCCCAAATCAGATCTTAATCAGATCGAAGATCCAACCAGAAGTTATTTAAGAATATACAGCCCATATTGCTGTTTACAGGGTATCACATTCGTCTATTGTTGCTTATTTTAACCTTTTCTTTTTAAATCTATTTTTGGTTATTTATTTTCTAACTAAAAATGACTGACGACAGAGACGTTGCCATATTTGATGGAGTTGAGCGGTTTTCCAATCGTTGTTGTCGTTTAGCCTAATTGGAAAATGTTGCCATGTTAATTAATGAGACAAAAGTAAAAGTGAAAAAAAAAACGGCCAAAATACAAACTCGAGCTACCCATTTGTCATATTTGTAATTCGATTATGCAATCGGACTGATGTCTTATAACTTACAGACCTATCGATAACAAGTCAATTTGTTTAAGACTAACGGCACTGCAAGTCACAATAGTTATGCACAAAATGTATTTACATACATATGTACATAAAAGCAAGATGTGTTACAAATGCACAAAAACTGGGGCTTTACTTATGCAGTGGTACACTGTATCATTTACATGACTGGTTTTTAATAAAATGTTATACTTCATTATATATTCGCTTTTGATTTTTAATCAAATTTAATAATATCTTGCGAGTGCAAATATCAAATATTAAGTATTTGCATACACATATTTATTCAATGGAAGAAATTTGTGTATATAAAAACCAGAAATGAAATATGTTAGCTTAATTATTTATTTGTTTATTTTTGGTTTGAATAAATTACATTTAAAAAGGTTACACTACGACTCATATCAAAATGTTACGTTTTGATCGAATCGTTTGGTACTTTTCTGGCAATCTTTGGTACACATTTTTTGTATCAAGTGGCAACCATGAAGGCTGCTGCTACTGTGCAAAATTTATGGAAATTATAAAGCCGGGCGCTTTGGCACGCCCCGCAGAAAGCTGGTGCGCAATCAGTCAGCAGCAGCAGCAGCAGCGGCAGCAGCAGCAGCGGCAGCATCCATAAGCCAGTGAAAGTTCGTCCCGTTATAAGCCAATTTGCCTTAGTAACTTACTTTTGCTGGCAACTCTGTTGTTGCTGCTGCTGCTGCTGCTGGTGCTGCTGCTGCTCTGGGCGCATGGCCGTTAACATTTTGCCGCCTCTTTTATTGCCAGGCCGCGCTGCTGTTTTATATCAAAAGAAATCAAAAGTTTTGCTGCGTGCGTTGTCGACGGCTTTTGTTGGTTTGTTGCTGTTGTGATTTTAATTTGCAACTGTTTTAATGCAAAATGCTGCTGTTTTGCTGCTTGTGTTGTTTTGACGGCTAGCTTAATGCCATGTCTAAATTTGTTTGTGAAATGAAGTTGGGAGACTTGGCTTTTGTTTATCGGTGAGAATTTTTTCAAAAGCAAAATATGTCGCCGTTAACATTAACAACAACGCAGACAGCGGCAACCGAACCAAGGTTTTCACTGACCAAATTTTTGCTTTTTGTATTATTATTTTTTTTTTTTTTTAATTTTTTGTTTGTTGTACCCTGACAGTTATTGTTATTTGTTGCTGTTGTTGGTTTGCAGGGCGTGCAATTCTGTTGTTGTTGCTGTTGTTGCTTTCGACTATTGAGCAATTTACAGTTTCTGATCGCCCGCTGTAATTTGAGCCATTGCTGCTGCGATATCTGTGCCTATGTATGTATGCACATATGTATATGCATATGTATGAGTGTGTGTGGCAAACATTCCAATAAGTCTAGTCTAGACTTTAGAGACTCGCACGGCCAAAAGTGATTGCGGCGACAACGACAACAACAACAACAACAACAACAAACTCGTTTGGCTTAGAAAAACGCAACAACTTTCAGTTGTCGGTCTAAAGCCAGGCTTATCTTGGTTTTGCTATTATTGTTGCTGTTCGTTTCTTTTTGTTTTTTGCACAATCACCAAAAGACCAGCCAGCGGCTAAGCTGACGCCATCGCCACAACATAACACCCACTCCCAACCCACAATGACCCCTCCCCCTCTCACCGTACTAGCCAATAAGGCAATAACATTTTTCCACTGATTACGTTGCATATCTTAAAGTCTGATAAAAAGTACCAATATAAAAAGCATTGAAAAAAAGAGGGAAATTCCTATTCCTATATTTGTGTATGCCACACAAGGACTAGCAAAGTCGAGTGCTTTCCAATAAGAGTGAGAGTATATTTTTGCATATGTACATACATGTGTATGTATGTATGTTTGATGTTTTCATAGCAATGCGTTTGCCAGTTGAAATTTGCAGCCATGTGCTGCAACAGGTTCGGGCAGCAGCAACAACAATAACATAAAATGTTGTTGCCATTTGCCAAATGCCACACGACAGCAGCAGCAGCAGCAGCAGCAGCAATAACAAAAACAAAAGTAGCAGCAGCAGCGACTAGAAAAAATAATAATAGCTTGTCTTTTGTACTTATTTCTTACATTTTTTTATTTTTTCTGAGACATGCACCGTTTTGGTTTTTTATATTTACTTTTCTGTTTGAGCGCAATTCATGTTTTGAGTGCAAAAGTTGAGCAGCAGCTTGAGTGACCTTTCATTGCGGCTGCCAGTATCGATCTGGCCACCCGCTAAACGATCGCTAATGGCAACGCTGTGCACACACACACACACACAATAGAATGCCATGAACTTTCTCTGCCTGCACAAAGCACAGCAGCTCGCTTCAGTCTGCGGCTTCAGTCTGCGTTTTTTTCAGGCTTGCATTTTTCTTATTTCTAAATTGTCATTGAAATAAATTAGAACCAAAAGCCAAACACACAGCAACAATGAGGATAGCCCACAATAATGACAAACCCAACAACAACCATGTGCAATTCCAAAGTCTTAACAAAGTTGTCGACTGCGGCGACGGCTGCGGCTGCGGCAGCGGCAGCGGCAGCGGCTGCTGGCAAAGAAAGTAGCACAATTCATTGGCAGTGCCTGGTTGTTTGTTCATCATCAACGTTGCCGTCGTTGTTGCTGTCAGCTTCAAGCATTTTATGACTTTTATAAGCGGCGACGCCGAAGCGCTGCCAACTGCGATTTATTGTAACTGTGTGTGTGTGTGTGTATGAGAATGCTTTAAAATTGGATTTCCTTTCGATTGCGAGTATAGGTGTACATGCATACATACATGTATGTATATTCATGTGTGCGCCCTTTACTTTCCAATTCGCAGTGCTTTATTATTATTATTGTGGCCGCCCTATTGCCAAATTACTTTTTACTGTCTTTCGGACTCTAATTTTAGGGGCACTGTCACGCCCAGACTTTTACGCGCAGCCGTGCCGATTGCAATTCGCTTAGCCTTGAACTGCGCTAGCGCCGACGTTGGCAGCGACGCGATGCGTTGGCGTCGCTGTCCAATTTATTGCCTTATTCATTGTAGTGATGTCGTTTTGGCTGCTTTTTTGCTGCTTTTTTAAATAACTAATGAAATTTGGATGGACAGTGCAATTTGGCACCGGAAATTAAAATTTATGTTTGTGGGACAGCTACAGCAGCACCCGTTAAAGATTGGGGCCAACCTTGAACTGTTTCCAGGCGCAATGTACATCTACATATGTGGGCATCGATTAATCAAATCATTTCGTTGATTCAATTTTCAACTTTGAAGCTCTCAGGCCAATAATTAAGTTAATTAAACAATTAAATGTGTTATAGATAAGTTTTTTTTTTGGGTATCGCACTTCACGTATACACAAACTGGAATTTAAACTGTTTTCAGGCGCAAAGTTCATATCTACCTGCGTACATACATATTTTAGTTACAAGCAGTTATCAAATATTCAAATCAGGTTTTTTAAAATTGAGCTATTAGACTGTTAGGCTAACAGCTACACAATTTGATATTATGTGCTATCGATAAATTGACGCAGCTATCGACCTCAAAATCCAATTGGCATATGCTGCCGTATGCCAATGTACATACATACATAATACACACGCACATACATACATTAGTGTATACATACTAAAGTATCGATTATTCAAATCATTTTTCTGTTCACATACAACTCTTAAGCTCTTACAGCAACAATTAAACTATTTAATATACTGTTAAATCAGAAAATTGACGTAGTTATCGAAAAACACATCCAATTGGAATTCAAAGAACTTGCTAATTGGACATTTGGTAAGCTGTGCGATTCTAACGTACGTTGATCTCATGTTCATGATTTATGCATTTATTTATGTATGTACATATATTCCTATGAGTGTGCACATTTTGATCCTCATTATGTGATCTGCTTAATATTCTGGCCGTAACATACAAATTCAATGACCCCTATGCATAGTTAATTATAAATCTATAAATGTATATATATATATATATATGTATGATGTGCGTGATTTGTTAATATATGCATACGATCTTCTTAATGCTCTTCTTTGTTATAATACATATTCACCCACACTTCGAGGGTTCAAGTCACATTCTGAATAAACAATTTGGAACAAATGAAAACTGAAACACAGTCAGGGCAAGCCGGGCAAGGGGAATAATTGAGATAAATGTCAAGAAAGCGCTCGGCGGCGGCATTTCAATTAATTGTATTTGTTTTCGTATCATTTTCAGCATTGGACGTGTTCACCTTTTGCTTGTTATTGTTGTTGTTGTTGTTGTCGTTGTGCGCAGAACTTTCTACTTCATTTGAATGCAAAACAAAATCCATGAGACCTCAGAGCCAAGTCAAAAGGCCCAGACGAGGCCAAATCGCTGTGGAATTGTGTCTAGATGAGCAGCTTGTTGCGCTGCATTTTGATTTGCAATTGTTGTAAAATAAATACACACACATGCACACATCTTTGGCTGTATGTGTAGGTGGCAATTGGCCATGCCCAGTCGTATGAGTCAGCTCTCTAGTTTCTGTTTTTAACACACCCAAATCCAACCCAGTTATTGGCGCTTGGAAAAATCAGTTGCGACTCTGTTGTTGATGCCTCGCAGTCACGTCGCTCTTGCCTGGAAAAGGCGCCATCCCCAACCCCCAACCCCTGTCAGTCAACGTTCCAGCGTCACGCACGTCGCATGGGCGACATGGAGGCGTGGCAGCCATTTTGAGCAGTCCGAAAAAATTGTTGCCCGTTGCACAAATTCGCCGCCGTTTGGCGCTTTCGCCGTGAGGTCGCCAATGTTGGCTGCATTTTGTGGCCGTTATTAATTCGTCACGACTGAGTGGCAGCTGCTGCGGCATCGGCAGCGCCAGCTGCTTGCTTAAAGGGAAATTAGTGAAAAGCTGTCGCTGTCGCGTCGCTGTCGCTGTCACAGCTGCCGCTGAGCGTCCGCACGTGGCTGCTGCAGCATCTAACGATTTCCGTTGAATACCCTTTCCACATGCTTCCAACTAGAGATGGGCGCATGCCGTCATTTCCAGCGTTCCACGAGCATCCACAACGCATTCGTGTTGGAATTCGGTCAGCAGGACTCAACGGGACCTAGAATGATGCAATGAAAAATCGATAAATACATAAATATATCGATATTATTATATACATTAAGTACTGCCATTTTTTCAAATATGCATATAAATCGCTTCATAATCAAACCTTTAATTGATTGCGTTTTAAATAAAAATTCTTTACAAAATGTGTCTCCATAATTCGAAGGTCTTTTAGTCGAGACAAATGTACGTTTAATAAGACAATTTTTTTGATAAATGGCCATTATAGATAACTTATTTATTAATAAATATATGAAACTTTGACTCATCTCATTATTCATTTCGCCTTCTGCTGCATTTGTGCCAATTAATTAAACCATTTGCCAAGTTTGTGTAACCCGCAGCTGATTATAAATTGAATCGTTGCCTTATAAAAATATTGGCATCTGACAAACTAATATTAATACTCATATCTGGCTAAATACCCTGTCGACTTCCGCGTTTTACATCCTCTCTCACACAATTTGCTGATAGCAAAGTTATTCAGATTTTCGAAACTTTGTCATTCCCATAATCTTTTTCCTGTTTTACTTAGGTAATGTCCCTTTTTCAGGCTGTGTTTTATATAATCTATAATTTACTCACTGGATTTTCTGTTTGTTCGCTTATCTTGTAACTCTTACAAATATTTTTGTGAAATTTTCCGTAGAGGAAGTCGGCTTCTCCAAAGCTATTTCCGCAATAGCTCAGAAAAACTAAAATTGAATGGGAAAAATCGCGATTGTATGCTTGTGTTCAGATATATTTATATAATATCGTAATAAACAGTTATATTTAGTCAACAATCCATACTATATAGCGTGTGTTACGAGCAATTCAAATGATATCGTATAGAATCTTGTATAGTCAGTAGGTTCTTGGTTATTCGATATATCAATATAACGATTAGCCGAAGCCCGAACCGGATCATATTTATTATATAAAGAATGATTCGGTTCAATTTAAAAGTCTTTTGATGTAGACGTAGTTTCCATAACATTTCATTTATCCAAGAATATTTGATAGATGCCAACTTTTATTTGAAAATATATATGGGACGCAATATTTTCAGTACAGCGGGCAGTTATCAATTTAAAATTCAGATGTTTGTTTAAAATATTGGACATATATGATAAGCCAAGGCATAAACCAAAAACTGGGCATGTGAAAACTAAGGTTCAGGTTCCGCAGCTTAAGGCAAAGAGTTGGTTCGAACTGTGAACCGAACCGGCGACAATTTGTTTTGTTTGGCTTGCAGCCCCAATATATGTCTATATGTATGTCTGTATATATGTTTGTCTATGTGTGTGAGTGAATTTTAGATATGCGCTAGTTATTTGCATTGTTATCAAAGCTACAGAAAATAAACTATTTCTCAGAGTTCATTAGAGAAATGAAATAGTTTTCCAGCTTTTCGGCACGTGGGAACTTAATTTACACACATGCACATGTGTACTAGAGCCTAATGTTTATAATTGGCATGCATAATACCTATTTATTCTCCGAGTCAAAACCTAATAAATATCCCACAAATTTTATGATAAAACAAGAAAAATTCAGTAAATTTGGTCAAGATATCTTGAAGAACAAAAACTCATTGTTTCGCCGATTATTCCTATGGCAGCTATATGATATAGTTGCTCCATTCCGACTGGCATATGGCTGTTGGTTCTGATCCCGTCAATTGGATCGGAATTGTCTCCTTCCAAAAAATATAGCAAGGTTTTAAGAAAACGAATAATTTCGTAAATAATTTTGTGAGGGCATCTAAAATTTCGTTGTGGCACTTCATACAATATTCGAAATTTGTGCTCGATGCACTTATCAAATGCAATTGCAAACTTTCGTTTGTGGCATGGAGGTCAGACAATTTTTGGGTAGGGGGGGGGGGGGGGGCGCTGTGAAAGCGACAGAGTTCAAAAGACTTAGGCCACGAACTCGTTTGCCATTGACAAGTGTCATTTGAAGAAGAAGAAGAAGCGCATTTCGAATCGTTTGTTCGCCATTGCAATATTTGTCGATGTGCCTGTTGTTGTAGCTGCAGCGCGGGTTCCGCAGCGAAAGCGAATTTTTTGTGCCAACTGCAGTCAAAAATTCAAAGCCAAGGCGAAAAAAATGCGGCAAAGTCGCCAGCGAAATGAAAGTGTTTTGTTTTTGTTGTTGTCCCCCAAAACACGTTACGGCAACATTGCAGCGAAAAACACACACACACACACACACACACACACAGACAGACAGACAGTGGGCGGCAATTGATAATTCCCACGGAGATTTGGTTGCGAATTGAATTAGTTTCAGCTTAAATATTTATGCTCTTGTCTAACTAATTTGGTTTTTGTTACATTTTTCGGCATAAATATTAAAATATTCATATATTTTCTAACAACGAGCTTCGAGCCAACGACTCCACGGTGCAACGGCAACATGTTGCGTCCAAACATGTTTATAAGCGGCTGCATCCAATGCTGGCGTGTGCTGTGCATGTGTGTGCGTGTGTGTGTGTGGATTTTAATGAATTTTCCTAATTAGTCTTGTGAAAGAAAAGCGAAAACGAAACGTGGCATAGGTTGTTGTTCATGGTGCATTGTTGTTGTTATTGTTGCTGCTGCGGCTGTTTTTGGTGTCGCTGGAGCATTGTTGATACAAAATGTTGATAGCAACATAACAAGGCAAAGTAAAAGTTGCTGAATCGAAAATAAAAGTTCAGCAACTGCGCCGCCAAAATATGTAAATCTGTATGGGTGTGCTTGCATATGTATGTATGTGTGCAAGCATATTTAAATAAAAAGATGAGCAAGGGAAACGCAGCCACAACTTTCTTTTGGCGCTGACTTCGCAGCTGACGTCGACGTCGACGTTGACGTGGACGTCGCTTGGGGCGCTGATCGCTTGACATTGGCTTCGTTTATGGGCCGTCATTGCAGGCGCTGCTTTTTTTCGTTCTTCTTCTTCTTCTTCTTCTTGTTTGTTGTTTTTGTAATCTTTTTGACATGCCAACTGCTAAAAGAAACACAAACAAACACAAAACTTAACTGGAGCAGTTACTTTTGAGCTTGAGTCATGGCCCCCCGCCGAACCCGTTGTTCGTTTGGTGTGTTAAATTTTGTGTCCACGCCGCAATTAGCACCTGTCGGCCGCGCATGTTGCTTCCATTACCATATCTGTAAAAATAATTCTGGCAGAATTCTGTTGTTAACCATTAATTTATAACATTTTGGATTTTGCAGATCAAAAAAGCTCGCGAAGCGGACAAAAATGCTGCCGGCGGTAATCCAATGGCAACAACAGTAACAAACACATCAGGAACAACAACTACAGCGGCAGTTGACAAAAAGAACAACAACAACAACAACAACCACTGCAGCAGTAATCGTAACAGCAGCAAAGACAAAAGCAAAGAGATGCAGACAAATGGCGGCAAAACCAATTGGAAGGTAATTAAACGGAAATGTAATAAAATACTTAGTTATGCACACACACACACACACACACACACACACACACATTAACATGTATGTAAGTCAGTGTGTGCAATGATGTGCAATAATTGGAGAAGAAAAGCGTAAAGCTGCAGATGAAAGAAGGAAATGTGTGAAAGAGTGTGAGGTAACATGATTTGTTTGCACGTGCGCGCTCTCTGCTCCGTTATGCGGCCGAGTGACTTTTGGCTGACTCCCCTCTGGCTGACACGCATAAACGAGAGCGAATGAGAGAGCGGCGCGCGCTGCTGCTGTGCAATTGCAACACACAAAATGCAAATGCCGCTAATAAGTTAACCCCAAAACTGACTACTTACCATAGTCTCTGTGCGTCTGCTTATGTGCGACATGGTCAATAAACGCAGTTGTTGATTATGAAATGAGGAAACCATTTACGAGCTCGCGCGCTCACTCGCTTTTCTCGCAATGTTTAATTACATTTTTGTGCTTTTTGCTGCTCATTTATTTTATTATTATTATATGTGCGCACATACATACATACATGCATCTGTATGTACATATGTATGTTTGTTGACGCTTTGCCGCGTCAAGCGGTGGCGGCAGCATCACGCAGAGAAAAGTAGGCCGCGACGCGACCTGTTTACTGCCAGCGGTCCGGCCCGGCCCGGTGCGGTACGGCCCTCCTCCCGTCATGGCAGCTGCTGTTTTATTTTGCTTTACTTGCGCTTTAATTAATTTTCTAAAGTGTGTTTATGTGCATACGATGAGTTTAAGTTCTCTGTGCCGTGGCACGTTCGCAATTGCAACATTACCCCACCGCACGAATCTCCAAGTAGTCCGTTATTAACATTGTGAACCAATTGCGGCACAGCCAACTTAGCGTGTGTGTAGATGCTGCCAGCCTTTTTTGATCCTGCTTCGCCGTCTGCATAGGGATGCCAGATCCTTCCACATGGGTTAACCATGTATCTTCCCTTGCTGATTTTCTTGTTTGCTGCTCAACGTTTTTAAATTATGAAAAGCAAAATTGTAAACAGTCAAATTGATTCCGCAATTAATTCGAATAAAATGCAATTTAAAGCGCCGCTTCCTTGGTTTCATGCTGCGGTCGTCATGCTGCATGCAAACATTGCGCTGCATTTGCATGCACAGCAGCAGCTAAAAAAAAGAAACAAAAAGTTAACAACACAAAAATCAAATTATAAACTATTTCAAGTGCATTACCAAGGCACTTGCCGTGATCGGGCGTTCGTTTCGATGGTTGATTTAACGGCATGATTTGGCGCAAAATCAAAGCGTCTAATTTTAAGGCGCTTTGTGGTCATTGACCACGCGAACCGTGGCTCTAAAAAAATCCGTTTCGGCTATGTCACTAATTATAAACTTGTTGTTTTTTTATAGGGTCTCGTCCAAAGCAATCCCAATGGCAATGGCGTCTTGTCAACAGCAGCAGCAGCAGCTCAGCCAGCCAAGGTTTTCCACAACACACGCTGCACGCGACACCACAAGCCCCATCACAGCCACAGCAATGGCGGCGGCGTTGCAGTAGCAGCAACTGTGGCAACCGTACCTGGAGCCGATCAGCGAGATGGGGACCATCGGCAGCATCAGCACCAGGCACAGCAACAGCACCACCTGCACCACATGCACAGCCACAGTCATAACCATGCCCATCATGGACTGCGTCGCAAGTCAGAGTCTGTGCTGTCCACCGACTCGGATATACGCTTCACCCGCCGCAAGTTGGGCGATAGCCAGAAGTGCGGATGCGCTGTGATAGCCGGCTTCCTTATTGCCCTGCTGGTGGCCGGCGCCTTTGTTTATATAGGCTGTAAGTAGCTGTGGCCAAGTGTCCAGCGGACGAGTTAAACGTAATGCATACTTTCAGATACATACTTTCGGCCGGAGCCGCTGCCGGATCGCGTGTTCCGTGGCAAGTTCATGGTGCTTAACGATAAATGGAGCATGGAGCTCGCCAATCAAAACTCGCTCCGTTTCCAGCACAAGGCACGTGACTATCGGGAGCGCATCAATCTAACGTTGCGTCGCTCGGACTTACGTGAGGCCTACGAGGGCAGCGAGATTCTGGCTTTAGATGGGTAAGAAAGATATCGAGATCGGATGATACGAGTGCATCCAATTGAGCCATATACGATATGATATATATGCTATAACATATGCATGTGCTCTTCCACAGCAGCGAGGACAACAACAACATTATCGTGCACTTCAACATGATATTCGATCCGTATGCGGGTCTGGTCAGCAGCGGCGAGTTGCTGGCGCTTTTCCATGAAGAGTTAAGCGATGCACAAAGTCGGCATTTTGCCAACATGACCGTGGATGTGTCGAGCGTGACCATTAAGGAAACCACCGGCCAGATCGAGGAGCCAATCATGTCCAGCTCACCGCTTGGTGGCCATGATGAGACCACCGAGCCGACCACCACAACACCACGTCCGCTGCCGCGCCGATGCGAGCCACTGCAGCTGAACTATTGCCGCAATGTCGGCTACAATGTGACCACCTATCCGAATATGCTGGGTCACGCTACCTATGAGCAGGTGGTCGAGGATGTCATTGTATTCCGCGAGCTCGTCGACGGCGAGTGTTTCCGTGAGGCCTACGACTTTGTCTGCCGTCTACTGCAGCCACCCTGCGAGACGCACGGCATCAGCCAGCAGCCGACGCCCGGCGCCATTTGTCGCGAGTATTGTGAGGCGTTCATGGCCGGCTGCGGTGGCAGGCTGCCATCACGCTTCCGGCAGCACTTTGATTGTGAACGCTTCCCGGAGTCGACGGGCACACAGTCGTGCCAGCAGAAGCCCCACTGTGTTGGTGACATGCAGAGCAATGTGCAGAGTCCGCGCTTATGCGATGGCTACGCCGATTGTCCGGATCTGTCGGATGAACGCAGCTGCGCCTTTTGCGCCGCCAATGCGCTCTACTGTGGACGCGGGCGCGCCTGTGTGCCGCGCAAGGCGCGATGCGATGGAAAGGCCGACTGTCCGGATGGCGCTGACGAGAAGGATTGCCGTGAGTGGAAGCTGTTACAAATACTGGCTGTGTTACTAATTCCTTTATTCTACACACAGTTTCTATCGCTCCATTGGCCGCGGATCTACTGCAACCCGAGCCCTTGGTTCCGTATTTGTCGCGCTTCCATGCCGCCGGCTATGCTGTCTTCTCCGAGAAAGGCGTGGTGGGCAAACTGTGCGCTGAGGGCCTAGAGGGTGATGCCAAATTGGTGGTACGCCAGACCGTCTCGGAATCCTTATGCAAATCGCTGGGCTATGAGTAAGTGCATCCATTCACGCGGGGTGGTTAATAAGTACGTGTCCATAATTGTATAAAATATACAAGATGTAGATACATTATTTGTATGCAAACATATTAAATAGCCCGCTACGTAAAAATAACTTATAAATTAATTTAAGACTTGCTTGCACAAATTTGAATTTCGTAACGTGCTCATTAAACGTTACAATTGTGTGCACGTGTGGCAACGCCAACAACTAATCAACAGAATGGCAAGGCTTTTGTTCTGATTGTTTTGCAAGGTGGCAACACTATGATCCTTCTTTTTTGAATTTAGCGCCATTTAATCGCTAACCAATTATCTTCTGCAGATCTGTGGAAATCTTTGATGTACAAAATGATACGGAAAAACTGTCGGATTATGTGCGCGTTTTAGATCCGCATGCGCCGGAGATCAGTTTCATACGAACCCACTGCCCCAAGAGACAGGTGCTCTACGTGGGCTGTGGCGATCTGCGTTGCGGCGTGCAGTCGGCGCTGCCCAATGCCAAGCAGCATCTGTCGCTGCCCAAGATGTCAGCCCCGGGTGATTGGCCGTGGCTGGTGGCATTGTTCCGCGAGGACATACACGTCTGCGATGGAACGCTCATATCACCGGACTGGGTGCTGACCACA
Source organism: Drosophila lacicola (assembly GCA_035045355.1). Classification (NCBI taxonomy): domain Eukaryota; kingdom Metazoa; phylum Arthropoda; class Insecta; order Diptera; family Drosophilidae; genus Drosophila; species Drosophila lacicola. The sequence continues at coordinate 24,720,525 of JAWNPB010000148.1, read as the reverse complement.
GAGGGCTGCTTCCAGGGCCAGCCGCGAGCCACCTGGATGGCGATAGTGGGTGCAGTTCGTTTGTCAGCGAAGGCGCCGTGGACACAGCGTCGCCGTATTATTGGCATGATCAAAAGCCCTGTTGAGGGCTCCACAGCGGCACTGGTCCGCCTAGAGACGCCGGTCAGCTTCTCGGATCATGTGCGCCCCGTTTGCCTGCCAGACGCACTGCAGCGCCAGCAGCAGCAAACGCCCATACAACGGCGCGCCTACGTACCAGTGGCTGAGCGCTTAGAAGCTCCGCCAGCCCAGCATTCCCAGCGCCGGCTGGCCCAGGAAACTCAGCAGTTCTTCCTTATACCCTCACAGCACGAGCAACACGAGGGCTCAGGTGCCAGCGCCGATGACCATGAAGACGCTGCTGGCTATGACTACCTGAAGGCCGAGTCTGCCGCATCCCAAATGCCGCGTGCCGAGGCACTGCAACAGGTACCGGATGGGGAGCCCCAGCACCCCCAGCTGAACGCCTATCCGTTGCCCGACAGTGCCCCGCAAGTCAACTACTATGGCGCATCCTCCTCTACACAGGCGGCCAAAACCACCAAGCCACCCAGCACACCAGAACAAATCTGGACGAACTGCAACACGCTCGGCTGGTCCCGACAGCGCGATCATCTGCAGCGCGTGCAGCTAAAAATTGGTGATATGGCGCCCTGCGAGAATATCTCCATAACGACGGTCAACTCCATGTGCATGGAGGCAACCTACCAGAAATACGACTGCACGGTGAGTAATGACAATTTTTGGGAAAGATGTATAATCATCTACATGACATTACTATATCAAACTGGTGGATCGAAAATTAAGTATGATATTTAAAGATATCTTAACCAAATTGATATGAGTGAGAGAGACAGAGAGATCGCCTGAACTGGATAGAGAGAAAGAGAGAGAGAGAGAGTGCAATTAACGTAAGAGCGTGTACAGAGATAAACATGAGAATCGCATAGAACGGAAATATTTATGTTCAGTTTTAAATTTGAATCAAGGCGAGAAGTAACTTTGTCTACGTTTTGTAACCGAGAACACATATACATTACCATATACATACATTCATATACATACACACATACATACAGAATAAGACACACACATAAATATATAATAGCACACGCACACACATAAATATGCACACACATACATAAGTACATGCATAAATATGTGTGTATGTATATGTACATATGCATGCACACATAAATATATACACACACACACACACACACACAAATGTTAAGTTAATTAGATCGCCATCATAACTATTTAATGCATCATATACATACATAATTATAATTGATAATGATCATAGCATGAAAACCAGCAGGCCTTACTTGAATTCTTGAGAATCACATAGTAGGGCAATGGTTAAAAACACTTTCTTTTTTTTTTCAATTTTGCATCGCAGCGAAAAGTTAATTTGATAATATAAAAGAATAAAAATGCATACATTACAGGCATGCACATACACACACACATGCATGTAGACATACATACGTAAATACATATATACGGAAACATTCAACAACTTATATACATATATACCAACATATGTATTACATACATATATGTACATATATAATGTCATATATATACATATACAGATATTTAGTTGCAGTCAGCCAAATTGAATATGCAATTACATACATAACATTATCGATCAGTTTGGGAATTTTCGGATCGTAATGTAGTTTTTATTAATGGGTTACTTATCTGCTAGGAACTGTGGTTCAACCTTAATGCTAGACGCAAAAAAAAAGGTTCTATATACAACTTGGTCCTGGTTTATGGACAGGTGGACTAGGTGCTCCGTACGATTAGATGCGTATTGAGCGTGTTGCAGTCGCTAGCAGAGCCGCATGGGGGCCAGCGCTGGGAAGCGATCGTCGTGATTTCTTGTACAGCTGAAGACGCATCCGTTTGGGCTGAGACTCGGGCCGTGCCTGCTCCTGCCTGAGTCTGTGCAGCACAACCGACGCCGATTGTTGCTGCTGCTGCTGCTGCTCCTGCAGTTGTGCGCGGAGAAAGCAATTCTGGCGACTCACGGCAGCAGCAGCAGCAGCTGGAGCGCTGCCAGGCAATGCGCCTATAAAACAGTTCTGGCGATGCACAGGTACCGCCACATAGTCCGTTCCATCCGAAACGCCCGGTTGAATCTCGCGGATGTCATCTGCCGAGCGTCGCCGCTTGACGGGCTCGATCAGGGCACGACGCAATTTTTGCCAGTCTAGACGCAGATAGAACAATAGCTCGGGGCAGGGGAACAGCAGCAGAAAGTACTCCAATAGCTGCTGCTCAAACACGTAGCCCTGGCCATTGGTTAGCACCAGGCCGGCGCGCTGGGCCTCGGGTATGTGAAAGCGAGCACAGGCTGTAAAGGTCATGGAAAAGAATAAGTAAAGGTTGCTGCCGTTGCTCTTGCAAATTTGAATATTTCATGTATTTATATGTACCTTGGGCAATGATTTGCTCGTAGCTGCTGCCTGCCTCGCAAATGACGAAACTGACTTCGCCGTGAAAACTGATCTTTAGGCAGCTCTTCATATCCAACATCTTGAAATTCGATGATGACGCTTGCGTTCCGAATAACTGTTACTGTTATGTTGTTGTTTTTTTTTATTGCCGGTTCTCAATTGGCTTTTGTTCGTTGTGCGTGATGCGCTCACTTGCAATGCCGACGCTCGAATGAATGGAAGTTGGCGCGCGCTGTCTTCATTTATACACATAAGTAGGTGGGAAAGGGATGGGAGAGAGAGCGAGAGAGAGGGCTCCCAGCGCCTGAGCGGCCTTTGACCGATCTGGCAGTGCAGCTGCGCGCCTGCACATAGTCTATGCTCTGTCTGCAGAGTAGGTAGAGTTGTGCGTATTCAGGGATGTTTCTAGCATTTGCTATTTGTGTGCGTTTGCATGCGTGCGAGAGCGCTCGTGCTATGCGGCTGATGCTCTGAGCGCGAGAATGGGATAGCGCCTTTCTCCCTGTTGTTGTTGTTGTTGTTGACATGACGTTACTCATCTATTTTGTTTTGTTTTGCTCAGTTAGTGTTCGCGAACGCGTCGCTGCATGTCGCTTTTGTTACGTGACGTCACAATCGCTATAAACAGGGTGTCGATTTATAATGTCGCTCCCAAGCGAATTATTTAATTTCTAAAATTGTGAAATATTTTGTACACTTGCAGCAAGAGGAATACTCTGGCGCGCCCGTGCAATGCCTCATACCGGGCACTAATCAATGGGCCCTAATTGGTGTCTCATCCTGGCGGATTGCTTGTGGACCGACGGGCGTCGAGCGGCCGCGCATGTACGATAAGATTGCACCCAATGCGGATTGGATACGGGAGACGGTAAACGCGGTGTAGCCTATAGCCGCCAGCGGTACATTTATTACTCTGTAAAAACTAACGTGTATTATGTAAAAAGCAAGAAGAACCAACCTTAATCGTAATTTACTGCATGTTTTAACCTAATATTATTATGTATTATTGTAACCATTTTTTATACCCTGAACCCATTAAAAATGGGTAAAAGGGGTATAATGTATTTGTGCAAATGTATGTAACAGGCAGAAGGAGGCATCTCCGACCCCATAAAGTATATACATACATATATTCTTGATCAGCATCAATAGCCGAGTCGATTTAGCCTTGTCCGTCTGTCTGTCTGCCGGTCCGTATGTATGAACGCAAGAATCTCAGAACCTATAAGATTTAGAATCTTGCAATTTTGGATTGATCCTCCGAGAGTAAGCGCAGAACGAGTTTGTTTTCAATAATCGATAACTTGACTCGTTTTCAAGTAAGCGATAAAAATCGATATCGAAATCCTTTTTTTGAGCAAATCTCGTAAGTTATAAGAGCTAGAGTCCAAACCCAACTTGACATGCAGCTTCTAGAATGGTATATACACATCAAGTATCCTTCATTTTACAGCTATCGCCACCTCCCCGCTACTGCTGCTATTTTAATTGGTTATTTTATTCAGAACTGATTTGTTTTTTGGTTTGGCTGTTGAGTAGAGGCGGCGGCAAGTTGCGTGGTTTGTTACGAGTTCGAGTCCTATCGAGGGAACTATTTTTTTATTTTTTTATTTATTTTTATTACTGCTAAAACATAGGAGCTCGTAGCGCGAGCTGCATTTGATGTTGGTATTTGAGGGTTCAGGGTATCCCCTAGTCGGGAACTCCCGACTAGAGCCTCCTACTTGTTTTTTTTTTTTTACTGTTTTGTGTAATATTTATTAACTATTTTAATTGTATGCTAATCAAAAAAAAAAAAAAAGGACATATTATTAGTGTTACATTTAGCTGCTGTATAACTGTAATTTTGTTTGTATTTGTTGATAACGATTGTTTTGCTTCTGCAAATGCTAGTTGAATAAAAATAAAAATGAGTAAAATACAGGCCAATTGTTTTACGTATGTAAATACGGAATTAGGTCGAAACATGCATGGCTGCCCATTGGCCATTTTCCTGGCGACGATATTGCACACGATCCGCAATCTGGTCCACGCCCACCTTGAGAAAGTCATAGCGCTGTGCCACAAATTTAAAGGCGGTGCTGTTGAGGGGTTGGAGGGAAATGGTTAATGCGATGTACTTTTTATATTGGGGGCACCAACGTACAAGGTAGAAGGACGCTGCAGCGACTGGCCCTGCTCTAGATGATCTTTGAGGAACTGGTCATGCTTAGCCTTGAGTTCATCATAGTCCACCGGCTGTCCACAGGGAAAGATAGTGTCGCGTATTTGCGCCGAGAGCGGCTCTTTGGACCACAACGCATCCAGCTCGGACTCGGGCAGCTCCACAGCGGTGGCGCCAATGAGACGCACTTGCCAGGTGTGCGGCCTTTGACCCGGCGAAGGCAGCACCAGTTGGGGCAACAGGATGGTAATGCCGCACTTGGCATTCGCATTGATATTCTTATAGTTGCGTGTAAAACGCTGTGTTACGTAGATAATGCATTTATCATTGCTGAGTCCGCGATAGAGCACAGTGCGATTGAGTACACCGAACTCATCATCGATGGTGGCCAAATTCATGTATTGCACCGAATCTGGCTGTTGCTTAGAAGCGGCATCTAACAGCTGCTTTAGAAGCTCGATAGGGTCATCGGGATAATCGACAATGCGCGCAACTGAAGATTCGGCCATTTTTGAAATGCGACTGCAAAATATTAAGAAATGGTAAGTATTTTTGAATTTAAATAAGCGCGCGCTGCACACAGGTTGGCAGCCACTCAAACTATCGACAGCAAAGCTCAGCTAGCGATGCAACGATATCGGCACTATCGCAATTAATCGATATGTCGATTGACAATGTACCAGGCACGTAAATATAAGACTAAAAAATTTGTTACTGTTTATAAATACATCCCCATTCATCAGGTTGACAACGAAATCGCTGCATGGCAAACGTTTAATTTTTCGAGGTTTGCTTGTGGTCCCTGCTTGCGCTAACCATAAGCGCTGCGGCCGCCTAAAAATCAAAGATGTCCATACTGGATATGAAGGCCGGTCCGCCGGACTATTGGGCGGAAATTGGCAACTTCTTTTTACCGCTTAAATATCTAATTACCAACGATCGGTTCGATGCACTTGTACAAAATATTGATATGCATTACCTGATCAATGCGGTCTTCTGGATATTTGTGGCGTTATTCTGCGGCTTCTACGGATTTCAGCGCGTCTTCCAGGTGAGCCAACTACAGCAAAAACCAGCTGCAGTAAGCGACAGCACGGCGTTCAATTGCTGTTTGCTGCGCGTGCCCAATTAGTTTGACGTTTATAAATAGTCAGCAGCCAGCTGTAATGTGGCAGCAGCGGCGGCGGTGCCATCGGCAGCGGCAGCGGCAGCGGTGGCGACGTTATGATAAGACATGCGACCAACTGCCGCGACCGACAACCATTAAGATTAAGCATTATTTGAAACCAGACTCAAGCCGAACTGATATACACTAACATGCACATATACACAAATGCATAATACACGCCAATGCATGTCTATATATATAGATATAGCACATATATATATATGAAGTATCGCAATCAATTACTAATTGACATTTATTTTTGCTTGTCTTTTCGACAGTTCTTCCTTAAATCGTCGAACGTCAAGTATTTTAAGCGCAAACAATTCGCTCGCTTGATATGGAACATTGCATTCTATGGAGCCTGCTGTCTCTTTTTGCACTTCTACAATGAATTTATGATATTGCCGCAGTTGATGAAGAACCAGGGCCGCTATTCGCTCTTCCATAGTTCGGACAATCTCATCTTTTATCGGTCGCATCAGTATGAGAAGTTTCAGTTTTATTCGATATTCATCATTGCCTTCTATTTGCATGGCGCCATGCTGGACTTCAAGGAGGCTGACTTTTTGGAGACCGTCTCCAAGTGGCTCTACCTATTTGCCCTTATCGCGATCGACGTGTACAGGCATGTGCGAACATTAGCTACCTCTTCATTGGCAATATGTAATTAAATGTTAATCTACCTGCAGATATGAAAACTATTTTGTCGGCCTGAATCTCACAATGGGGCTGCACAGCATACTTGCGGAGTGCCTGACCCTGCTGGCGCTGCAGAATTCGAATCGTAATCGCTGGGTCTACCAGTTGTTTATGGGAATGCGGGTTGCCGCCTGGTTGCATGTGCATATCAATCTGCTGCCCTTCAATTACTTTATACCCACGCTTTTCGCCAAGAACTTTAAGCTGCCGCTTAATGTGGCCATTTGGCTGTGGTATGGCCTCGCCATATGGAATTCACCGGTGTTGCAGCTCTTCTACCATCAGATCTATCATACCTCGCCCTCGGACTGCTCCGGCGAGGGCTCCGCGGCTAAGTGAGCGAGCCATTGCATATCCTACCGCCAAATGTTTGCACACCCTTTGCTAATATGATCCTTGCAGATGCATCTTGATGAGGGACACCAGCGAGTATCGACATTACAAGACGCTTAAAAGGGCGTACATCGAGGTGAAGCTGGCCCATGAGAAGGCCACATCCAATCCTATTCCAGCCACTGAATCCGCCTCGGCCAAAACCTATCAGGCCATCAAGTGTAAGCTCTCCTCAATTCCTAAATGTCATTCCACAATCTCTGACTTAACTTTCGTTGTTCGACCTGCAGGCGTTATGATGCTGAAGCGCAAGTTGAAGCGTATACGCGAGGGTCGCGGCGCCGAGCCAGACGATAGAGAGGAACTCAACGCGGATTGAGAAAGGATTGCTTATTGACTGCAAAAAAAAAACCAAAAAACTTTGTTTCTTCTGCTTATAAAAGACAAAGCCCTAGGCAGGGTGCTTTTTGCGCCCCTTTTTCCAACTACCTCCCAAATCTTAAACACACGAATACATACCACATACCCAACATACCAATGAACATCACAGTGACATACACACACACATACACACACACACACACACACACACACGCTCTCTCTAGCGCCTAGTTAGTTTTCAAATTTCACACCTAGTGAACTCTAAAGCAATAATTATTTATGTACTTATGAACGTAGCAGTAGCATATAAATCGCCTTAGCTCAACAAATCGTTGTTTTTTCGCTGTGACTTATGAAATTTCGAAATATTTGTAGTTCTATTAAAAATAAAGCAATTAATCAATTAAATACCTTCGATTTTGTACTCATAAAACTATATGGAATGACAATCTGCCTACAGCTATTTTGGATGTTAGAAAGAACCCAAATTTTTGCACAAATTGCGATGTAACCCCGCGCCATTTCTGTCATATTTGGGTAAAATTTAGAATTGACATTTTTGGGGAGATACGAATATTCCAAAAATTGTAAATGCCTGTAACTCGGTAAAATGTAGTGCAATCTTGGAAAGAGAAACCTTTTCGTACTGCTGCAACGCGAAGGGTTTATTCCATGCATCAATAAATGTTTGAATGAAAACAGGCCAAAAAATGTATCTATCACTATAAAGGTATGGATGATATTGGGAATAAATATGATATTTAAAATAGCAGAGCTTTCCTTCGTTTTCTACGCTTTTCAATACGCTGGAAATCGTATTGTGAATTGGTTGCAAAGTTAGCAATCCGTGGGGTACGCCTGTTTAAATATTTGGAATACGTGCTCGGTTTCAAAAAATTAAGATTTTGAAAATTTTGCGTATTTTAAGCTTTTCTATTAAGACTAGACCAAGAGTTAGAAACACAGTTAATTGTTGTTGTTTGTTGTTTTGTTTTTTGTTTTTTTTTTTTTTTGTTTTTTTTTTTATTCTTGCTTTATTGATATTTGAAAAGAATTTCTATTTGAATTTTTTTGTTTCTTTTATGCCTTTTTGTTTTTGCTTTGTTTCCATTCACTTTTCCATTAATTTTTATAAATAAGTAGTTGTTGTTTGTTTATCTTATCATGTTTTTAGTTCTGCTCTGCGGTTTCTGTCTTCTGTCTTCTATCGTGTTGTTGTTTTTGTTTTTAAACCTCATTGTTTTGCTTTAAAAATTCTCACTAGTTGCTAAGTTCTTATTTTTTTTTTGGTTTAGTTTTTTTTTTGTGTTTTTTTACTTTTTTCATTTGTTTTGTTTTGTTTTTGGCATTTTTTCTTTGCATTAGTTTAATTTTAGACGTTTTGTGATGCCAATTTGCATTTTTAGAAAATTCTCAAACAGCTTTACGAACAATTTTACGTTTTTCAGTTACGTTTTTGGGTACCACAAATTATTTGTGATTGTGTGAATGAAAAGGGTTGCGGGTGGAAGGGGGGCATGGGGCATGGTTGGATTCGGGGCGGGACGGTGCGGGGAAGTTTGTGCATTCTCAATGTGTGGTTGTTGTTGGTTTTGTTGTTGTTGTTGTTGTTGTGTTCGTGGTGCAGGGCAAAAGTCTTGCAAACAACTCGACACTTGGATGCCCTTTTCGCTCCAAAGCCTTTTAAAAGTTCATATGTTGAGCAAAAAAAAAAAATAGTTTTGGGATTTATACAATTAGCTTTTAGATTTTGTAAATCGTATAATTTTTAGTTGCTTTTTTGGGTTTTGTTTAAGTATATTTAAATTGTTTTTTGGTATTCTTTTTGTTAAATTTTTGATGGCTTCTTTCTTTGCTTACAAATTAATTCAATTCGTGTTTGTTTGTTTGTTTTTGTTTTTTTTTCGTTTTTTTAGGTTTTTCAATTGTGTTTTTTATTTCTCATAGTTTTTGTATTTTTTAAACAGTTTTTCAAAGTTTTGTTAACAAGTTGCTGTGTATACCGCTTACCATTTCATTAATGTTAAATTTAATTTTACTATTAAATTTATGTTTAAAATTAATGTTAGTTGTTTGTTCTTGTTGTTTTTTGTTTTTGTTTTTGTTTTGCTTAAATTTTGCATTTAAAGGTACGTTCTAAAAAAAAAATGTTTTCGTTATTTCTTGTTTTTTGTTTTTTTTATTTTTATATATATATTATTATATGTTATAATGTATATTTACTTGTTATATCCCCCTCTTTATATGCATATGTAGTTACATGCATATATAAATTGTTGCTCTTCGCTTGATAATACATTTATATTTTTTTGTTTTTGTTTTTTTTTTTGCGACTGTACCTAAATACGAATATTCGAAAACTTTGCGCTCAATTGGTAGGTAACCTTCACAATAAAATTATGAAAATTTCCCAGTGTTGTGCTTTAGTTTTGTTTTTATGGTTTTTTTTTCGGTCATCTCGATTTCCACGCTTTGGTAAAAAATACTTCAATATTTGCACATTCTGCTCGGGGCTTCGTAATATACATAAATGTGTTATCCCTTGCTTTCTTGTTTTCAATTTTCATTTTTTTTAATGACTAGTGATATTTATATGTGCTGAAATTGCCGCCAATTAAACGGGACTTTAAATTTGTTGCTATTTAAGCCTTTTTTTTCGCACATAAAAACCTCCAAAAATTGCCGAATCAAATAGCTGTTTAGCTTTTTGTAGCGAACATACAATCTGTGCTGTTTGAAATGCTATTTTCATTTGTTACATACAAAAAGACAGTATACAATAATTTTTAATTTTCTTTTCTTTCAAATTTGAATCACTCAACATTTAAAATAAAACCAAATGTCTATACATTTTAGTAGCTTTTGTTAACTTTGAGCATTTCCCTTTTCGTTCAATCTGTATTCTGGCTATGGTTCTTGCAACAATATGGCAACACTGTTTATAAAAGATGAACATTTCACGGAGGCACAGCAGTGCTCTCTCAAGAGCTGGCTGCTATGCACACATTCTCATTGCGATCAGCTTTCTGGCTGTCAATCATTGTAAGAGGCAGTTAAGAGCTACGAATAGCTGATAATTTTAAATAATTTTGTTAAAATGCATTTATTAATAATTTGTTTGTGAAGTGTGTGCGTTTTAGATTTTAGATTAAAAGACCGCATATGTAATTTGTAGGTGCTGAGAAATTGCTCGTTGGCCTAGATGTAACATTGAAAAGTTGAGTTTCTTTCGAGCGACAGTTTGTTTCAATTATGGGTTTATTTTTATTAGTTAAACAATAATCGCACAAACGCACAATCATTCAACCATTCAATATTCAATATACAAATACACACAAGTACACTTAGACATCAATCGCATTCGTCGCAAATCAAATCAATGCAAATTAAACTGACAAATCGAATCAAACGAGCCAAACGGACAAACAGACGGACAGACGGGCAGACAAACAAACGAGCGAAAACATTTCAACTGAAATTAAATTCTAATTAGCCAAAAATGTTGCCTAAGGTGTTTTGCACAGTTGGCGAGGGGTCCGTTGAGCGAGAGGGGGGGGGGGGTGGTTGTTGTTGTAGGAGGCGTGGCATGATAATGAGTCCGCTGAAAATGAGCGGCACGCGCAACAATGCAAAATTCGAATATAATGAATGAAATTATGTTGAAAACATATTTTTTGTGAGTCCCAAAATGAGAGAAAACAAAAAGAGAAATGTGGAAAAACGGTTTGCTTCCGCTTTGGCGTCCACCCAAAGTTGGTCCTTTGTCCATTTTTGGGCTGTTTTCCTATTAGCAAGCAATAAATTTGTCGCTTCTATTGAGCGCCAGTCCCAGTGCCCAGTGCCCAGTTTCCATGCCCCCCCCCCTCTCTCTCTCTCTCTGCTTTCGCTAGGTGGAATAGATAGGCCCATTAAACAAGTCGCGCGGACTGACTGTTCTTTCGCCCAATGGCGCCCCAGGGGTAGTGTGGAGAGTGGAGAGATTGGAGGCTCTAACTTTATGATTGCTTTTGTATTGCCCAAGCGCACACACTGAGGCGAGCGATGGGACGGGGCGGATCGCGTTGCGCGTCTCAGGGCAATAGATAAATGCTGTTACATACTTTTAGGAGCTGCGCGGCAAAAGTTATAACAAAACTCGCTGATACGCATCGCAGCGCGCAGCCAGGACCAGCCAGGACCCGGGCATCAAATAGCAAAATGCATGAAACAATGAGAATCACAATAACAACAGTAGACATAAGGCAATTGTCTGTGTGTGTGTGAGTGTGTGTGTGTGTGTGTGTGTGTGTGTGTGTGTGTGTGTGGTGTGTTAGTGGAGGGGGAGACAGACAGTCAGACAGTCAAGGCGATAGCCGGGCTAATGTCCTTTTTGTGTGGCCACAGCTGGTATTATTGTTACTGTTGATGCTTCTCCTCTTCTTCTGCTTCTCATTCTTGTTGTTGTTGTTGTTGTTGTTGCCGCAACAATTATGATTTGCGGTTGGCTTCAATGTTGCTGCCTGGCTGCCCGTCCAGGCGACAAGCGCTTACCGAAAGAAAAGCAAAAATAGGCAAAAACAAATAACCAAAAAAAAAAACTAAAAAAAAAACACCAACAAACGCCTAGCGAGTTGCCTGCTTGGCCCCGTCATTAAAAGTGTTTTAAAAACTTTCGACATTTGCGTTTTTTTTTTTGAAGCAGCCCCTTTTCTGCGTCCGCCCCTCATATATATATGTAAGTAGCATAAAATAATAATTTGTTATTGGTTAATGGCTTTTCATTATGTGCACAGTTTTTGCTCGCCTGCATTTTCATTTAATTAAAGTGTTGCACAACGCTTAAAGTCGCCAGCAACGGAAAGAAGATGCAGATAATTAAGGGAACGCGAATGACGCTGCAGAATGACCAAAATCAAGTTATGAGGCAATCTATCGAGCTTCAAACATAGATCGTAAATGTTTAATATGAGCGAGATCTTTGATCTATATACAATCACACAACAAATATATATGAGTTAGATAAGTTTTTGCAATAAAAAACTATTCTCAAATGTACCACAACGGCATTTGCCTTTCCTCCTGCGATAAGCCCAAACAAAATATTAAAATACCGCACTGACCGCATTCATTATCTATTCAATTCAAATGTATTGTGTTTCAACATTATAATTTAATTGTGTAATCGCTTACACTTATTTGCATCAGTAAACGTTCGTGTGATGTAAAGAATATACGGTTCTGCGAAAAAGTTCTTTCATTGTTAACCCCATTAACCCCAGCGTACACTGCCCAGATAAAGGATCATATGCAGATCCCGGTCTGCTTTGCAGAGCACCGTTACAGACGACGCTTTCGCTGCCGATGTACAGGCGCCTACAGTTCGTAACAGTATTCTGTTAGGTGCGCTCAGCTTCCCTTTTGGGCTTTTTTGTGGCGCTGTTAAAATTTCCCTAACCAATGTTAAGCTTAACATGAACGTTTGATTTCGGGTTTTAAACGTTTTTTAAGCGCTTTGCAATGCGAAATACATTTTTGTTTGCCGCTGCCTTAATCAACATTATTTGATTTTTATTGCCCACGGAAATGCAGATAAACGAGTGGGGCGCGAGAAATGAAGCAATGAAATAAACCAAAAGCGAACCAAAAACAAAACCAGGCCAACTAACTGCACGCCCAGAGACAAGCCAACTTTTTGGCGCCTGGACAGTAAATACACTTTTTTTTTGTGTCGTTGTCGTTGTTGTCAAAATTGTCGTTGCTTTTGTTGCTGTTCTTGTTGCTGTTGTGGCTGTTGGCACGTGACCCGCTCGGGCAGGTAGCCGCTGTAAATTGTGCGCATAAATTGCAGCACAATTGCAAATTTGCATAAATTATGAGAGGCGCGAGTGCATTAAAAAGGTGAACATACCAAGAGGAAAAAGTTATATTCGACGTGCCGAACATTAAATACCCAGGTTCATTTAAAAAACACAACAAATTGCTGCACCTTAACTATGTGTGTGTGTGTGTGTGTGTGTGTGTGCGTATATGACATAACCAAATAATAACTTGTGAAATGCTTCATGTTTATTGTTCGGTTATATTGCTTTTTGGGTTTTATTTGCCATTTGGCGCGACAATTGTAATACTCTCTCTGCAAGGGCATAAACAATATACGGATCATTCTCTTGTTGATCTGTGGCTGTTATGTCGGCTGTTATGTCGGCTGTTATGTCGGCTGTTATGTTGGCTGTTATGTCGGCTGTTATGTCGGCTGTTATGTCGGCTGCGGCCAATTAGGCGCGTTGCACGCGCGCGCAGCTGACAAACTAAAATTGAATTTGATTTCCAAATGGTGATTATTTACTGAGCACACACACACACACACATACGCACACACACACACACACGCTGAAACACTTGAAACACGCACACTTGGGCATAATAACTAAAGCTTTGTGCTAACTAATTGCCGCAAGGCGCGTTAGCTGTTTATTTGCACTAATTTGCATGCATCATTTGCAGTTTGAAAGCTCAACCAGGTTCTCCTCTCTCCCTCTCTCTCTCTCTCTCTCTCTCTCTCTGTCCCTCCACTTTACCCATTCGTGTCAAATTCAAGGGAAAATTAATTAATTACAACAATAATTATGATTATGATTCTGCATTTTTTTTTTTAGCTAACTATGTAACATTTTGACTAACGTTTCTTGTGATTACTAAATTTCAATTGCTGTTCCAGAAATTACGAACTGTTATATTTCAGTTATCGGCTATCAGTTATCGAAATGTCAATTAGAGGGGACGAGTTAAGTAGAATCGATAGTTCCGTCTGTGAACTAGTTGTAGATCAGCTGATCAGCTTGCTTTTTACCTGAACAATTTTTGGTTGGAAATAAAACATAGTATATCTATACGGGCATGATTACGAAACAATGGAGATGTCTGACATTACTTTCGAGCTGTATATGCATATATGTAAGTCTGGCAACGCCAGCCACAATAATACAATTACAATTGCAAGCAGAACAAGTTCCAGTTCATTTGAAACTTTAAATGGCCGTTTCAAATTCAAATTCGATCATGAAATAATTAAAGACGCGACAACCAAATCTCGTATTTGGTACATTTCTGGAATAGCCTGTCGTCAAATTTGTCTAACTTGTTCCTCTCGTTCTTAATTCTTAAATTGTTTTGTGCTTATTTCTTTTGTTGTTGTTGTTGTATTCGTTAAACATTAGTGTACAATTTTAGCTATAATTAGTTAGGGTTCGTTCTTTATCATTCCTTTACCTTATCAATACATATGTAAGTATATAACAAATACTTTTATTTCGCTATATAGCTGTGTTATAATTATAGTTACTTGGATTTTCTTCTTCTTCTTCTTCTTCTTGTTATTGGAACAAGTTGTTTGTCTGTTTTTTTGTTGTTTTTCTTGTTGTTGCTGTCGCGGTTGCTGCCCGTTGTCATGATACAAAAAAGAAATTAAAGCGAAATTCTCATGTTGTTTTTCCGACTGTCTGTGGGCGTGTCAGTGAGTGAGTGTGTGTGTGCGTGAGTGTGTGTGTGTGTGCTGTTGTTGATGCCGGTGTCGTCCTTATGGGATTTACAACACAGGCCTCGCCACATTCGGCTTGGCCGTCGTAGAGGCAATCTCCGACAGCTTGATGTCAATGGGTACGCGAGTGTCGTAGAGCGTGGGCGCCTGCAGGATAATGCCGGCCGTGCCCACGACCACAGCTATTGTGAATATCCAGAGGAAGAGTCGATCCAGTACCATGGCAACATACTTCCAGTCCTCTTTGACCTGTTGGCAGAGAAACAGTATATATGATGAGGCAACTAAAATGATAAGCTCAAAATCCATATCAGAGAGATTAAAATGAATTATTTGATAAGATCAGTCGATAATCCAAATAACTCATATTAATTAGAATTGGAATCAATGTGGAATTATGGGTTGCTGGGAGATGAATCAATGGAGAAAGAATCGCTTGATGCCTTTTTGAATAGCTCTTATCAAAACGAATCATTCGAATCAGTGCGTTCGTATAAAACATCTCATTGAATGAGAATTAAGTTATGCTCATTCGCTTAGCATAATTATAAATATTTTTTGCACTGTTAAAGGCATCGTAATAAAAAAAAAGTCAATACTAATTTCTCAATGTCCATTCGCATTATACTCATTGACATGAAGCATCTAATTGGATACAAAATCAACGAGCATTCAGACAGTCTGATTAAATAAGTGAGTTAACGCTCAAAATATTTTGAATCGTTATTAAAATACAACTTTAAACGAATGCTTGTTCAACTTTTACATCAATTAGTTTTCAACGAGCTATTCGAGTTATTCAGATCGATTTGAGATATTTGAATGAATGTTTAACATATGTAAGAACAATATATAGATGAGATGAGAAACTAAAAAATAAAAACTTTTAAACAACGATTCAATCATATTGTGCATATGATTGAATAAATGTATGAATAATATTTGAACACTTGAAATTTTTTGAAAGGACAAAAAAAAAGTCAATGGACTGAACTAAAATCTGAATAAATGAATTGAATGAATGGCTCAATCTGTTAACAAGTCCTTCAAAGTATATACATTGACTTAAGACATAATGTTTTGATGGCAGCCAATAAAAATGAATAACAATAATTCAATAAACATAATATAATATTGTTTCAAATCATTTACATTGTAAGGGATTTTCTGATTGAATGAGTGAATCAGCTTACAAATGATTCAAAGTACTTGCTGTTAATTAAGTCATATCATTGAATAAGTCATATCAATAAAAATGAATAACAATAATTCAATAAACTTAATATAATATTATTTCAAATCATTTACATTGTAAGGGATTTTCTGATTGAATGAGTGAATCAGCTTACAAATGATTCAAAGCTGTTAATTAAGTCATATCATTGAATAAGTCATATCAATAAAAATGAATAACAATAATTCAATAAACATAATATAATATTGTTTCAAATCATTTACATTGTAAGGGATTTTCTGATTGAATGAGTGAATCAGCTAACAAATGATTCAAAGTACTTGCTGTTAATTAAGTCATATCATTGAATGCCATGCGAGTTGCTCAGTGTTATTCACCAAGACATTCGAAACATTTGAATTGACATGAATTCTATTTATAAGCGAGGTATGATTGACACGCTGTCAGGACTCACTTCCATTCAGTTGACTTTATGGATTCACCTCGCATTTCCGCTGCACACGGCTCCCACGTGCCCCCAACAATGTAAATGCCAGCGCACTTTGGCAGAGCCAAGTGTTCTATTATTTGTGCTCTGTCTGATGTTTTTGCCACATAACTCAGTACTTGCCGCTTGTCGTGTTATGTCCTGCGTGGTCTGTTGTGTTGTGTGCTGTGGCATGGCTTAAGCCCAGCATGACATTCCAATAATGATTGAATGTGTGCGTAATTTTAATAAAATACTTTTATTGGCATTTGTGCCGCCACAAGACATTCATTATGCCCGGGGCAAACTACTTGCAGGGAGTGCACAAGGACTCAAAGGACCTGCCGGCCGGCCGTCTTCATAAGGCGCATGAAAAGTCATTAAAACTTTTCGATGCTCCGGAGAGAGACAGGAAACGAAAGACCAGCACGGCACATGCTGCATGATGAAAGGTCAACAAAAGGTCAAGGCTGGCCGTTGTCTGGACCATATTATCAACATCATCATTATCATCTGTGCTCATTTGTTACCGCCATTGTCCCGGCTAGGTGTCATCGAGTCGCCGCCCATCGATTATTGACGTTCCAATAAATCCAATCCTAAGGCCGCTCTAATTTATTGCGCCCGCCAACGCGTTGCCCTATTAACACTGTGCGCGCCTCCACTTTTGTAGGCCAATACCCTAATCCCTAATCCCGGATCCGTTCTATGCCATGACAGTTGCCTGGCACTTAGGCTAAACCCCGCCAAATGCTAAGCGGCTTTGGGCTTTGCCTGGCGACCTCGCTTAGCCTCATTTGGCGTCTGGCAGAGATTCAGCTTGAGCTTGAGCTTGAGCTTCTATTAAATCTAGCGCTTCGCAACTCACCCGTGTGCTCTCCTCCTCTTTGCGCGTCTGATCCGCAATGTACGTGACGCCGTCCATGGCTTTGTGGAGCTCCGGGCAGGTGTGCCAGCGCTGGCGCACATTGCCGCGCCCCGTACAGCAATGGGGGCCGCCCTCGCGCTGGCAGGCGGGCAGTATATCACAGGCCGGCGGTGGTGGTGGGGGCGGCGTGATACCCCCCGCAGCCGCCGCCGCAGCCGCAGCCGCAGCTGCGGCAGCTGCTGAGGTGCTGGCACCTGATGCCGATGCCGATGCCGACGCTGCTGCTGCCGCCGCCGCTGCCGCCGCCGCCGCCGCAGCAGCGGCAGCGGCAGATGTGGTGGGTCGGTGCAGATGCAGCAGCTCCGAGGATTGACAGGCGGCGCCGGCGCCCATGCCCTGGTGTATCTGTATGGTGCCGCTGCAGCAGGAATCGGCCAGCGTCGAGGCGGTCGCCACCGAGTTGACCGTCGTTGTGGACTTTATCACATTGGGATTGTGGTTACCGCCCAGGCCAAGGCCAAGGTCGCTGGTGGTCGTCGAGGCGTGTGCCTGATGCGCATGCAGCGGCAATGGCGAGAAGTTTGCCGAGCAGCTCGACTGCTGTCGATACAGATGATGATAGCTTCCTGCCTGACTGGCCTGGTGCGCCAGCGTTGAGGTGGAGCTGCTTTTGCCAGCCCCCCCACCACCACCAGCAGCAACAGCGGCCGCACACCCACCACCGCCGGCAATGTAATGATGATGACCGGCTCCATTTTGGCCCGTCTGGCTCGAGGTGGAGGTCATCTGACGGAACTTGGTCGGCGTCAGCGGATGGTCCAGCAAGGAGCCGCCCGTCTGCTGGTACTGATTGTGGTACTGCGCATCGATTAGCGAGGATGTGGTCGAGGTCTGCTGGTTCACCGTCGAGATCGTTGGCGGATACAGCGAGCTCAGATGGCCGGTGATCGTCGATGCTCCGCAGCCGCCGCCGATGCCGCCCAGCTCGTCCATCAAGCTGAGGGCCTGCACTCTGTGCTGCAGATGCGGCGAGGTGCTGCGCGACGTTGTCTTGGGGCTGTGATGCATGCTGCAACGCAAAAGCAAACGTCAACTCAAGTACTCACGCTCAGCCGGACACACTTACCGGGACAGGGCCACGGGCGGTGGCAGCGGTGGTATTTGATCCCTCAGCTCGAGTCCGTTGCAGGTGCGCACCATGAGGCGGCGCGAGGACTTGCTGCGGGCAACAAATGGCAAAGTTAATTTGGGTAATTGATTAAGTTATGTAGAAAATATTATATGTATATATTTGAATGGCACCTACATCATTTCGCTGATCGGATAAAGCGGTCGGCGCATCACCAAAAAGCGCGGCAGCTGATTGATGAACACCGTGCGCACCCAGGGCGCCATCGTGTGCGTCTGCGGCGACCGGAAATGGATGTTCAGCACCAGGACCGTTACGCAGATGCTGCAAAGGAGACAAACGTGGCGCCAGTTAGAGAGTGCGTGTGTCGAGGTTGAGGGCGAGGGCGTAGTCTAGTCTTTTAGTCCGGCTAATTAACTTGTGACGCCCGCGTCTGTCTAATTAGCTGCCAGTCCAGACACAGGCAGAGGCAGAGGCACAGGCATGGTGGTTGCCTTAATTACATCATTTGTGGTCCGAGTCCAAGTCCGAGTCCTGTTGCGCTCGTCCCGTCTCGACTCGACCTGAGCCTCAGCCAGAACGCGCTCCGTGTGAGCTCCAGACAAGGGCGTCAGCCTCGACTTTTGTTTACAAACAATTAGGCGGCCATTTGTGCGGCAACTGTGGGCGTGGCAAATGGCTGTAAATTGCGAAGCCATTTTTGAAGTTTGACTTGCGGCCGAGTCGAGTCGAGTCAAGGCGAGTCAAGGCGAGGCGAGGTGAGGCGGGGTTAAGTCAAGTCAAGTCGACTGGGGCGTGGCATGTGGGCAACTGGCCAAGCGAGCGTCAGATATGAATAGGTTTCAGGCGCAACAAAAGAAACTTGCGTTTCGACCGACAAACAGATATCCTAGATATCGAACCAATGTTCTCTAACTTAAGTTAAAGAGTGTTTTCCATGAATGTCATGGGACTTACAGTCGAAAAATAGTATGGAGCTGAAAGGAGCCATTGCTTTTTATCTTCCGTAATGAAAATTACGAGACAGCACAGTCGTAAGTCTATATATGTAGATGTTTCCCAAATAAATTATAATCTTAAATAATCTGCTTAACTACAATTAAATAAAATTTTTGTCATTTAAAAAAATTTTTTACTTAATATCATTTATCTTATATTTAATTTTCTTTAGCCATTTTATGTTGCAAAAACAATATGGGACAATAAAAAAATTCGGTTAAGAAGAGCGTAGCGAGGTGTCCCATAGAAATGATATCTGTGTAGCTATCTAGTCTTTCAATTCTGAAGGGTATACCCTCGATAGAGGTGAGAAAATTCGGCATATACGCACTCAAAATTTGAGGACAGACAAACAGACATTCGAACAGCAGGACATGGCTAGATCGACTCTTGTCCTTTGCATCTTTGTGAATGGCTTGAGTATACCCCGGCTATTTAGTTGTAATGGGTATGGGGTATACAAAATGTAACAGTCCCCAAGCTCGTGCAATTTTATTTTTTGCATCCGTTTCCGCCGTGGCGGCTGTCTCATAAACAAGGGACAACCAGGCGACAAGCGACAGACAGGTGAACAGCCACGCCCACCCCAGGGTACAGTTAACCGTTATCAGTTGGCATGCAAATCGAACGTGCCTTGGCATTCGCATTCGCATTCGCATTCACATTCGCAATCGTATTCATATTCGTTTGGCATTCACATTCACTCACCTGAACGTATCCAGTATCATGGTGAAGAGCACAAATTTGCCGAGCAGCGGCACCACCAGCGACGTGGGCGGAATGATTTCCGCCAGCAGCAGGAAGAACACAGTGAGCGACAGCAGAATGGATATGCTTAATGAGACCTGCAGAACAGACAGAGATGGAGAACAGTTAGAAAGAGCCATAGAGTCAGAGAGAGAGAGCGAGAGAGCGAGAGAGAGAGAGTGATGTTCTAGTCAAGTTCATTTGCAGATTTCAGATGGTCGACGGAACAGCGCAAGGGATTTGGGAAATTGAGTTGCAGGTGAGCGGAAAAGCGACGTTGGCGCCGCGTTGAGGGCTTGGAGCCAGCCCTTGCCGCCATTAAGGAGCGACAATCGCAAAGCGCTCGCAATCAAAATGTTGCTGATAAGGCTTATGTATGTGCATTAGTTGCATGAAAGTATAAATATAATTATCTTGATATGAGGTTGCTTGGAAAGGAAAAGTCTTTGGCATACCCCTTATAGATATTTATTCTCCTAAAGAATTGGGTGAATATATATTAATTTAGACTAACTTGCAATCTTGAGCGTGGATTTTGTTGAAATTCTCAAACATTTCGCTTATAAATTACCATCAAGTTGCTTGAAAATAAGTCTGAGTCCGATCGGATGGTAAACAAAGAAGTTGCATAGAATTGTTATATTCCACAGCTGCGGGTGGGATATTCCAAAACGGACTATTCCGGTTGAGCGTAAACATAAATTAGCTTTAATAAAAGCCTAAGCTTTACCGTTGCTAATCAAAGTGACCTATTTTCAATTGGGGTTTTTCCTATAATATATAATTATTAAAAGTAAATTTGATCAACATCATTTTTGTTAAGAAACCATATTTATGATAACCGTTAAAGTGGCTTGCTGAAGTATTTTCCTCCATTGCCATTTAGAGTTTTGCCAAAGGCATTTTCATTGGAAGTCCAACAATGGAGCTGCCATTACCATCTCTACTATGGCTTTGGTTAAGGCTAGGGTCGGGCATATTGTATTCAAAAGGAGACCTCACATAGCATTGGGACTGCGTATGGTTGGCTTTTATTCAATGACAGAAATGATTACTTTTGCGTATTTTAAGAGTTTATTCAGCTGTGGCATCGACAACAACAATAGCAGCAACAGCAACAGCAACAGCAACAAAAAATTATCTGAATTTATTCAGCTAATTCAAAAAGCATTCAGTTAAGCAGCATGTAAACACAATTTGATTTTATTCTCTTTTGTATGCATTCCCATGGTTACTTTATTTGCGCAGCAACAAAATTAATTTCGATTCATTTGCAAGCATATTTGTATTTTTAGGAATTTTATACTCGAGTTATTAATATAGATATATATACATTTATCTATAGAAAGTCAAAGCAAATTTCAATTGATTTGTGTGTGTGTGTGTGTGTGTGTGTGTGTGGAATATACATAAACAAACAGAAGATGTAGTTGGTGAAGTAGAAGAGTCGACAACAACGACAACACAAACAGAAACAAAAACAACTACAAGAAATTTAAATAAACACATAGCAAGCTGAGTGACTAAGCTGCTGCCTACCCTCCCGCCAGCTAACCACTGTGGGACGAATAAACTTTTCCTTTTTGTTGTGCAGCGAAATGTAAGCCAAGGCAACAGCTGTTAATATAACATATGTCTAGATAACAGCTGTTAAGCAGAGCTCAGGTTGATTTTTATTACGCGAAACTGTAAGCCAAGGCAACAGCTGTTAATATAACATATGTCTAGATAACAGCTGTTAAGCAGAGCTCAAGTTGATTTTTATTACGCGAAACTGTAAGCCAAGGCAACAGCTGTTTATATAACATATGTCTAGATAACAGCTGTTAAGCAGAGCTCAGGTTGATTTTTATTACGCGAAACTGTAAGCCAAGGCAACAGCTGTTAATATAACATATGTCTAGATAATAGCTGTTAAGCAGAGCTCTGGCGGGATTTTTATTATGTGTTTGATCGAAAAGTCTGTTATCAGTGGCTTATAGATAGACGGATAGACGGATCTGGCTGTTACTTGTATTAATAACAATATATGCAATAAAATGCGACGAGACCCAGATGCTAATTATTTAGAGTGAAGGAGATTAACTTATGTAGGTTTAGTTATTGCATTAATATTGGTTCCCTCTTCGGTAGATCGGCAATTCTGATTTCTTTCAGACGTCTGGTGAGTGAAGCTTGTAGAAGCTGTCGCAAAGCTGTCTACAAGGGTAAAGGAATAATGTTTTTTTTTTTTTTGCCAGAAAAAGCCCTGTTTTGCACCATGGTGCCTGGCAGGCTTCAATATTCGCAGCATATATTGCGGCGTCAAGCACATAAAAACCATAGCATACTTCGCAGCTAGCTCAATAAAGCAAACCCAATATGATTTGTTGGGTGCATGTGTAAGTGTAGGACAGCGAGAGAGAGAGAGAGAGAGAGAGAGAGAGAGGGAGAGATGGTGAGCGAGCGAGTGAGCTGCCAAGTTGTATTAACTGCTTAGCACAGCTGGCTCAGCTGCGGGTCAGGACAGGTGGCCCAGGTGGCCCAGGTAGCTCAGCAGGCTGCCACGCCACCCCCTCCCGCATACTCTTCCCCCTGTATGTGTGTGTGTGTATGAAAGCTGCTTGTAATGAAGTGTGTTGAAAAAGTAATTAAATGTCGAAACTGAGACGGACAATTTCGGTTCTTCTGCAGCTGCTTTGTGCACAAAAACTCAAATGTCTGCCATTGTGGGCGCGAGTGTGCTTGTGTACGTGTGTGTGTGTGTTTGGACGTGTGTGTGTGGCATAAATTTGATGCCTAATGATTTTATGATAATTAGCCTTAGTTGCGCAAAGTACTGTAAAGCGATTAGAGCGCTGACTAATTAAGGCTGCAAGTCGCTTTTGACAAGCGACATGTACAAAGTTCTCAACCTGAAATCACGTGGGTTAATGGGGGATTCGCGTTGGCAGAGGCTGACAGAGAGAGAGAGAGAGAGAGAGAGGGGGGGGGGGGTTGCAACATTATTTATGCAAATGTGCTTGTGTGTGTGCGTGTAATTAATGTGCACTACATTTTCGCGCCTGTGCCGCATTCAGCCGGGAATCAGAGGCTGACCCACATAGTATAAAATGTGATTGTTTCAACAATAAAATAAAAATACAGTGGGCGCTGAAAGTGTAACGAGCACAGTGGCTGCCCAGTGTACAGCTACTTAGTATTGGACACGAACGCTGCCCGGCAATTGAATGAATGGAGTGCGTTGTGCCGCATATGCATGTAAATTGCCAATTGCAATTCCAATTCCAATTCTGAATCCGATTTCGACTCCGATTGGCCCCGCTACGTGCAAAAGCTGCGATAGTTATTCCAAACTTTATTCGGGCTATTCTATGGCCCACCATTCAGATCCTGGAATGTGTGTTGCCCCTCGCTTGGAATGCGCTGTTCAATATGTTGACCGCTTTTAGGCGCAAATATTTGTGCGGGCCCTGTGTGTGCTCTGTCCATCAGGCCACTTGACCATCTGTCTGGCGTGCGGCCATAAAAGGAACAACACATACATATAGACAACACGGCCGGACTGGCTCGTTAAATAAAAACCCAATGAATTGTTTATTCGAGCCAACCGAAACTGAAATGACGTTGCCATAGCCATATTATCCTCAGGCCTCAGGCCAGTCGCTCACTTAACCAATTCTCTTTTTTATTTTGATCTGTTCAGCGCTTATCTTGTCTCGTTCCTATCCTAATTATGGCAATGCAGCTCTGCTAAGCGGCTGTTATTTTAAATCGAATATACTAAATATTGCTTATCGATCAGCTTCGTTACATCTCTTAACAGGCGCGCCATGAACGAGTCTTGCCTTACTCGCCCGACTTTGTTCAACGAGTACTTTCGCCCTCGCAATTGTTTTCTTGTTTTAATGCCATATTAATCACTGCTGTTTAATTCGCTCTTTTAACACCAGTTAGTTATAAAGAGTCCCCTCCTGCTGCATCAGCGATTAAAATGTACTTTGCCAGATAGAGTTATTTGTTGCTACAGCCACGACTGACAATTAAGTCGCGCGTGCTATAACAGCGAGTAAAAAATAGCATTCAATTGCCACGTAGATAGTTTACATAAATAATTTACACGCTCTTGTAAGTTCTTTGTGTCTACATACACGATTAAAATATACTCGCTCTTGTGACACCAGCGAGTAGGAAATTGCAGTCTGTTGCACAACAACAAAATCTAATCAAATATAGCTTTTGCCGCAGCAGCGAATCATAATTTACTCGCCACTTTTCAGCTTAGGCCAGACTCTTTTAAAATACAACGAGAGTTATTTCACTCGCTCGTGTGGCACAATTGTTGGTGTAATTTGTCGCTTTAATGAGTGTTGTCCTTCCCGCCTGTGTTACTTTAACGAGTGTATTTTTTTTTATTATTTGAAGAGAGGTTTTTGTAATTACGCATTATATTAAATAGTCGCAATTCCATTGGACAATTGTCAGGTTACGCAATTATTTAACTCGTATTGTATAATTTGCATTTGCGGATTCTCTAGCGAATCGCTTTATCCGGCTGTCACAAGGCAATAGGCGTGCTCCATCAAATGAACGGTATGTACTACTGTCAATATTTATTACACAAATTATGCATGACGGCTGATGCGCAGCGTCGCTGCCAGCGTCGTCGTCAGCGTCACCGTCAGCGTCACCGTCAGCGTCAGCGTCAGCGTCAACGGCGACGTTTGAGGTTCATAAAAACCGCGCTCATATACAAATTATTTTTGAGTTTTATTTATTTTGAAAATTGGCCGTAATTTATTCATAAGTCCCCACAGCATGTTAATATTTATATTTATGCATTATGCCGTTTTATTTTTACTTTCACAATTTTTGTTGTTGTTTTTTTGTTTTCTGTTTTTTAGGCCTTTTTTTGCCGCAGCGGGCGGCACAAAGAATCGCGCTGAGAAATGTGCAGAGCAAACCGCAAATCGCGCGCGTTTTTTAACGCTTACAATTCATCTGTGTCGGTGTGTGTGTGAGCTGTTTGTGCTGTGTGTAAGTGTGTGTGTGTGTGTGAGTGTGTTTAAGTGTATGCATATCTGTTCGCATTAAATTGAATTCAACATGTAATTTTATTTATTCAAAGTTAAATGGCGGCAAATAGTGAAAGAGAAAGAAAATGTTGAAATGCATTTTCATTTTCATTTTCATTTGAGCGTGAAATTATTATACCCTATATCCATTAAAATGGTTAAGTCTGTTTGTATGAATTGGTTATGAAAGACTACGTGAGCGGAGTACTTAATATATGTTATGTATTTATTTCATTTCTCTTTTCTTTCTGAAAATCGATAAAAATCGATTTCCTAAATTCCCTTCCCTTTGAGACTTGAACAGCTTGGCACACAAAATTCGTCTATTAGGATACCTCTCCCTCGAAATGAGAATACTTATTTTAAGAGGTATATGCTAGCCGTGTGCATCATTAATATACATATATTAACATTTGAGTGCCATCTCTAAGCCCAGACCATAGCGGTCGGACAATAGGAAATACAATTTTTGAAAGTACGCCTGCATGCTACGGGTACAGGGTATTTCCAAGCCGACTACTCTCAACTAGAGGGACACTTGTTTATATATATTTTTTTTGTTTTTAATTAAAAGCACATTGAAAGGGGGTACTGTGAAAAGTGTGTGTGCAATAAATTATGGCAATTGGTTGAAAAACCATAAAAGAAAATATCCACAAAAAAATAACAACAAGAAATGGAAAACGGAAAATAAATGTAGATGCATCAGCTGGTGGTTCATTGTGAATGTTGACAATTGAAAGAAGAGCTATTCAAAATGGAATTGGAATGCGCTCAACGAATGAACTCACTTTCTCGCCGCTGTCCGATGGCAGGTAAAACACCAATATGGTTAAAAAACTGATGCCCATACAGGGTATGATCAGGTTGACCGTGTAGAAGAGCGTCTTGCGTCTCATTGTGATGTTGAATGTTATGTCCAGATAGGGCTCATCGCAGCACGTATAGAATTTTTCATTCCTATAGAAAAGAAATGAGCGATAGTTAGTAAAATAGATAGAAAGAGAGAGCATAGGTTAGAATATGCCACATGGCTCGTAAATGCTTATTTATTATAGTCCGTTGTTTGCTGCTTCGCAGACAGCACATCCGCAACGGCATCATATATTATGTGTGTGCTCTGTGTGCGTGCGTTTGTGTGTCTGTGTGTGTGTGTATGTGTGTATGTGTGTGGCAAGCCCAAAGCACATAAATCATCAGCGCCACGATAAATATTGAAAAAGCTCAAAATAATTTCTAAAGGCTGCGCTCTGACTCTCAAACTGCCCGCTGCCTACCAAACTGCGGCCCGGCCCCGGCGCCAGCCCCTATTTTCAGCCCCCCCCCCCCCCCCCCCCCCCGCAGGCCGTATATGTTGGCTAATGAACCTGACACCAGTCGCGCTGCCGCATGTCCAGTCGGCTCCTGTCGTCTACATAATTTAAAAGTTAATAATCTTTAACTGCCAGCAAAAAAGAGAGAAGCTAAAAATATAAAATAAAAACAGAAAGCAAGCAAATTTTGTAAATTGAGTCAAGAACTTTTTGGCGACCGCACTTGAAAAACTCTGGAGTCGACTGGAGGGGGGAATAATAAACAACAACAAAAAAAAAAAAAAAAAAAAAATAAGGAAGAAAAAGAAATGTCCGGCAGCTAGGGAACAGCAGTGGGCAAAGGGTTTGGCCTGGCCTGGCCTGGCCCGGCACGGCCCGGGCACTTGCAAGGACTTGTGTATGTTGTATATATTTGCCATCAATAATTCCGAGCGGCTTGCGGCTTCATTTTGAATAAGAAAATATTGTAAATAAATAATAAACAACAAAGGGGCGGGCAGGAGCGCAGCACGAGGAGAGCGAGTTCTTGCTCGCTATATTCGGCAGGACCGTCGACAGTGCTGCTGCCGGGACAACTAAGTGTTTCTGGCAGTTGATTTTGCTACACACACACACACACACACACACAGAGATAGACTTGAAGTATGTGGCAATAGATGGCAAAGCTGAGGTTAGGCACAATGATAATGATGACGATGACGATGACGATGACGATGAAAACAGGCACAAGATGCTTCGACAGATGCTTATCGCATGGCCAAAATAAAATGACTAAAATATGTCCAGCTAAGCGTTGGACACAGTTTAAGATGTGTTGGACAGCAGCGTTGGAGTTGTTTTCTGTATACCCTGTTCGAATTGTAAATGGGCACAAAGGGTATAATGGTATGGTATCAAATGTATGTAACAGGCAGAAGGAAGCGTGTCTAACCCTAAAAAGAATGTGTGTATATTCTTGATATATCTACATGTTCATAACATCGATAAATATCGAATGTTTGTACCGGCAGCTTGCAGCTGGATGCAGGGTATCTTGTCGTCGGGTATGCCCGATTAGACCACTCTTTTGGGCAAAATATAAAACTATAACTTTAGAGGAAACCTTCATACATATATTAGACGATTCCCGGGAGATTAACAACAAAATATATTGAACAGGAAGCAAAAGAGCTAGCAAAGGCTAGACCAAACGGACAGATGAAGATATAGAAACTACATGATACTCAATCGACCTAATATTAGGTCCGGCAAAAGTTTCAGCGTTTCGGAGAGCATCGTTGAGGAGTAAAAGTAGTAGTAGTAGTAGCAGTAGTAGTAAAAAGAGGCAAAAGTAGTAAAAACTGGCAGATGCTCACGCCCGACTTTTTCAATATTTTACTCTAAGACCACAAATCAGATGACTTGCTATAATTTCGAGCGTGGCAGACACTTTTGGTTCGATTTTAAGAGGAACTCATTAGTTATCTACATGCTTAAATTGCTTGGCTGGACCCACTGCGGGACTACGAGTTCCAGGTTTGCAGTCTTAAGCTCTATTAGGGTACAAAAAGTTGCGTTCTTGCGGAAAGAGCACGAACTCAAAGATGTATATGGCACAAAACTGAAAAACTAATGCTAATATGTATATACTTGTTCGCATTGTGAACAAAGTTTAAGAAGACATCATAGAAAACGTTTTACGCCTCGCAACCAGCACCCAACAAAAGTTGAAGCAAACTATAATAAAGTTGTCACTTCTGCAAATCTGCATTGGCCTTATGTGATTTTAATGAAATCAAGAGAACTTACATAGTTAGCTTTTGCTTCAATTATTAATATGCTCGACTCGGTCATGGCCTCGCTCTCCATTTTTAATCCGAATCTTAAATATTACTTGAGTATTAATTACTAAATAATATTTGGCTGTAATAATTTATCAGTCTTTATCACACTGCTTAAAAATGCAGCATGAAGATTAAACTGAAGTCTGGTTACCTTAAAACAGACTGCAGCACATCTGGCAGCACTGAGCAGGGCTTTGCAATTTAGGGCGTGGCGTTGCTACAATAACGCACAAAAAAAAAAAAAAAGGATTGCGAAAACGAAGCGCAATTTAACTAGCTGTCAGCTGGCATAAACTTTGGCCGGAGCTTGGGGAAATGGGTGGCTACACTGCGAGAAATAATCAAGAACTTCAAATTTGTTACGGGTTTTTTTGGATTTGAGTGTGACCCTCTTATTTGAGAGAAACAAGTGCTGGAGAAAGTGAGTGCTAATTATATCAATCTTTTCTCTTTCTATAAAGTTATTTGAAGCTTAAATCATCTTTGATTGTTCTTGGTTTTTGAATGCTCTGAATAAATATTATTACTTGTTTATTACTTTTTTATTTGCTGCCAGAATTCATCAACATTTAGAACATTTATCTAGACTTAAGTCGAAATTATGCTTGTCTTACGAATGTTTCACTACAAAAGAGTTTGTCTTAAGAGCGTTTTTTTTCTCTCTGTGTTGTAAAAGAAAATAAAAAATTAATAAAGACAAGTATAAGACGGCTTAAGTGTGCTTTACTCAATGAGCTGGACACTTTAGTCTCTGGTTCTCGCTCCACCAAAGGGCTCTCTCTCTCTCTCTCTTCATTCTGGTCATCTCCCATTTTCTGTGTCTTGCACAGACAACTTGGAAAACTCTTAAGCTTCAAAGTATCGACATGGCAAATTTTTGGTTTCGCATGTTTTTTTTTTGTTTTTTTTTTTTTTTAACTTGAGATTCGTGCGTGTGTGTGTGTGTGTGTAAAGGTCAGTGTAATAAGCTCTGTGATGGCTAAGTTAGTTGGTTAGCTGGGGCAGCTGGGAAAAAACATACAATAAATCATAAAATAGGCAAAGCCAGGGCACACGCCAACCATTCTAGCCCGCAGGCAATCAACTGGGAGAAGGGAGGAGGGGGAGGGGATGGGCTATAGGTGTAGTAGGAGCAAAAGTCGCACATATGCGGGCCAATGCGAGCGCGTGTCTGGTCACGTCTGGACACGTCGTCGCCGTCGTCGTCGTATTCGTTGTTGCTGGAGACGGTGGCGCCATGTAGGCAACACCAATAGCAACAGCTACAACCAGCCATCAGGCAAGAAAAACAACAAGGCCAGAAAAGGAATGGTTGATGTGACTGGAGGCAGGCGGCAGTGGCAACAATTCATCAATGCCTCGTACGACGCGGCGTATGCGTAATGAAAACAAACCAAAAACCAAATGAAAATGCCCCACGGCGAAAGAGCCAACGCAGCGGCCGGGAAATGGGCCCAAAAATGAGAGACAAAGCACATGCAGCGAATTCCACAATATCGAGAATTCAGCACAAAAGCCTGAATTTTTGTTTGTTAAAATATAAAGAGCACAGTTATATATTGTATTTATTAAATTGGGCTTCTTTTAGACGACATTTATATCATTAATTTACTTATAAAATTTTGATTGCACGTTTACCAAGTCGGGCTTCACCTGTAAAACCTATTTATTATTTATTATTTACTATGAACGAAATCCTAACTAAACCTGCCCAAACTGCCCAAAAAACAGCCTAACCGAAACCGAAACCATATTTTTTTTTTTAAATTGTTTTGTATTAAAATTAATCCTTATTTTGGGGAAGACTTAGCCCCAATGCTTAAATAATTTGGGTTTTAACTTTCCAATTTTCAGAAGAGGTCCATTTTAAACCCCAATTTGAGAATATCTTAGGCTGGCAATATCTTCAGTAGATCGGGCAATTAAAATTGAATTGTCATTAAAATTTTGAGAATATTGAAAACTTGAAGCTACATGTCAAGTTTGGTGACTCTAGCTCCAAAAACCTAAGATATTTACCCAAAAAAAGAGGATTTCGATATCGATTTTGATCGATTTTCTGGAAATGGGGCAAGTTATCGATTATCGGAAACAAACTCGTACTGTGCTAGACTGGGAGGACCTACATTTCAACATTTTAAGTTTATAGCTCTTATAGGTTCTGAGATCCTTGCGTTCATACACAGACGGAAGGACGGACAGACGGACATGGCTAGATCGACTCGACTATTGATGCTGATCAAGAATATATATACTTTATGGGGTCGGAGACGGCTCCTTCTGCCTGTTACATACATTTGCACAAATACATTATACCCCTTTTTACCCATTTGAAATGGGTTCAGGGTACAAAAGCCAAGGGTTAAAACCAAGAACTTGGCTCAAGGCTGTAAAAATGGGTTAATGAACCGAACCTTAATGACAGGCTCGAGCCGAACAACCGTTTATTTTTTGGGTTTATAACGATAAGAATAACAAACCTTCTAAGAAAGACTGCAAACTGGGTTTTGACTTGAACTGGGAGCGGACCGTGGCCTGCTTCGTGGCCCACCTTCCGCTGCCTCGGGCCCAAGCTCAAAGGCGGGAAATTCCGAAAGAATTTGTATTATATATATATTTATTGATATCGCGCCAATAAGAAAAGTTAAATGTTTAAAGCAAGTATATAAGATCTTCGCAAATTTATGCGAAAGGAAGACGGTAATAGTTTTGCTTGGAAAATGTTTTAATTAATAAAGTATTAATTCAAAATTGTATTGTAAAATGTATATAGAATAAAGAAATAAACAGGAAACAATCATAGATTATGCTAAAAAATTATATATGTATATTTTTGGCATTCAGTACATTCGTGCCGGGTCGGGCCTTTTTATAAATAGGCCGCGCCAAGCCTTTTTAACTCAATTCTTGCCAAATCGTGCTGGGCCTAATAAAGGAGGGCCCTGCCCATCCATAGCTTGAACCAAATCCGTTTTAGCCTGAATCGGTTAAACCCATTAAACCCAGCCTGAATCAAGCATATTTTTGTACAAATATACAGGACATTAATGCAAAACTTTTGAGCTTCGGACATAACGATATTTTAAGTACTCTAAATATAGCATATTTACCAATTTCAATGAAAAAAAATATAAACACACAATTTATTTCATTTATGATTGAAGGTTGAGGGATATTTGGCGAACCAAGGTACGAACCAAAGCCGTGGTACACAGGTCTACAAAAACAGGTTCACGAACCGCAAATTAAGGCGTAGCATTTGTTGCAACCGTGAATCGTATTTTTTAGCCTGTTGCTTAACTATTTAATTGAACTTTAATGAATATAAATGCTATATTTGGTTCTTTTGAAGAGTACAAATTTTGTGACAAAAACTATTTAACAGTTGGCGAAATGTAAGCGAATTGGTTGACGAAAACGTCTTAACACAGAATTGAAAAGTGCCGCGGCACGAACCTAAAGTAGTTGAGCCAAAATGCCCCACTGTAAGGAGGGAGGGCAGAGATTTTGATTCTGACTGACCGAAATGGCTAAAACGCTGATTGGCAGCAAACACACACACACACACACACACACACACACAAACACGCATAAATACTAAATGATTGGCAACATAAAAAAGAAGTGAAAAGCAGAATAAAAGAAGGCAAAGCAAAAAGACAAATGCCACATAAAATTGCCGCAGAACGCCGAAGGATGCAGGCGGCGCGCTTCAAAGCGAATCTGCGGCGACCCTTAGGCGGCCATTGCCACCTTGTAACCCAGCAGGATGTTGACGGGGGTGGGGTGAGGGGGAGGGGGGGGGGTGTTAGTGGGTGCTGTAGCGTAAGGGTATGGCTATGGGTCCAACGCTTGATTGATTTCTACAACTTTGTGCCAAGTTCTTTTCGCTTTGAGGTTCTCTCATTTTTTCTGTTACTTCTGTCGAATTGCTTCTCACTCCAGAGCTGTTTGTTGTTTTTGTTGTTGTCATTTTGTTTCAATTTGGTGTGGAATTCGGCAAAACGCAGAAATCAGTGCTTGGAGCAGACCAGGAGTGCAGCAGGAGCAGGAGCAGGAGCTGGAGCTGGAGCATTTGATGTAAGTAATAGAATTTTAATAACTGAACTTAAGACAAAGACTCGCAGCTGAATGGAAATTAGAGCCATTAAAAAGGGCCCGACAGAAACCTATTAGCCAAAAGAAGCACAGCAGAAGGAGGGAGTGTAAGGAGCTGTGTTATTTGGCTCACTCGAAAGTTTGCTAATTATGGTTTTAATCGATCAGGCGCATCGATGGATGGCAGCCTGCGCCTTTGCCTTTGCCTTTGGCTTTGCCATTGCCATTGCCTGGCGACCTGTAATCAAGCCATCAAACAAAAGTAAAAGCGAAAGTTAAAGTAAAAGTAAAAGTGTCTGTCGATAAGTTTGACGAGCAAAGGACTGGTTAGCTGCCAAGGGGCGGCCCTGTGAATGTGCCAGGCATCCTGATTTTGTGCGACGTAACGCAACGCAGGACGCAGTGTGGCAATTAGACAAAACAGCCGCAGGGGTAGCGAGAACAGCGGCTGGCAGGGTGCTTCTTGGTAGATATATAAATAGGTAAGGGCATGGAAAAGGTCATGACAACAAGAACAGCTCAATAAGTGTTGAGGTATTCAAATTTCGCAATGCTTACGAGCAGGGAAATAGCTGTTAAACTGGGGCAGCAAAGACTTGGCAGTAAAGCAAGTAAAGGTTATTACCGAGAAGGGAGGATCTGGCTTCAAATCCCCTTAACTATTACTTATACTTCGAATATATGCATAGAAGACTAATAATAGTAAAATGAGTATAATTATTCATATACTTATACTTATACTTACACACTTACAGCGAACTAGTCGAGTTCGAGAAATGTTCTAGTTGTTGTCTAATACTCCCAAATTTATTCTCTGATTTATGCTTTGAGTCTTGCCGAGCGAGTATACTAAGTAATGTATACACATTTTTGCATATGCTAGTCGCATTCCTTTGGCGCTTTCGCGCATTTTCCACCAATGGCAGGGAATTTCTTTAATCAGTAGAGAATACGCGAATTTCAAATGTTTTGCATAAGTGTTTAAATCGATGGGATTCAAAAATGATTTCCCACAACTTGAGTATATAAAGAATAAACCATTCACATTCTTACTGAAAGTTGTCGATTCCCAAAAATAATACAGACGTTTGACTCCTTGAACATATATTTGCTAGCCAATTGGATGCTCAACTGTTCATAATGACTGAACCCATGACATGGCCAAAAAATACAGCCTCCAAATATATATTACACCAGCTTCTGCTTCACGTAACAGCAAAAATGCCAAAACAGAGCCAAAGCGCAAAGGGGCTCAAGTCATTGACAGGAATTAAAAAGTTGACAGCAGCTGCCACGTGTGTGTCTGTGTATGTGTGCGCGTGTGTGTGTGTGTGTGTGTGGGTGTGCCGCAGTCTATAGTAAATTATGCCACAAGTGCGTGACACAAACCAGAGGCGGACTGCGGCTTTTCCCTCTATGCGGATGGAGGAGGTCTAGTGGCACCTAAAGTGGGGCCAAGGCAAAGGCTGGTCCTTTTATTGTCTGCAGCTGTTGGCTGCTGAGCGCGTGGATGGTGGGTGGTGGGTGGTGGGTGGTGGGTGGTGGGTGGCTGCTTTGGAGGCTGCGCCTAAAATGCTGCAACACAATTCACAGCACGTAGCGTAATTTTGCCATGAAGCAGTTGCCGTCGCAGTGGCAGTGGCAGTGGCAGCGGCCGCGGACTCCACGCCAGGATTCACTTTAATGCGCATCAACATCGACAGTTAAATTAACTGAGGCGCCCACGTGTGGCACGCAGCGCTGAGCGCTGAGCGCCGAGGCGTGGCTGTAGCGGCACGTACGTACAGCCTGCATGGGCACGCCCACTTCAGTTAGTCGCCGAGCACTGCAATCAGACGCTGATTGACAGACAGGCAGACAGGCAGACGGACAGACGGACAGACAGTGAAATGGCGCACACAGAGTGAGCGCGAGAGGGGTACACAGAGTTGGATAGAGATGCCAGACACCTGGACGTATTGACGCATAGTGTTGCCTGTTGTCAAAAGCTGCCTCAAATTAGGGGCTTACGGGCAGGCAGAGTGGCGTGCGTAGCGGGGGCTGGGGCTGGGGCAGGGGCAGGGTTTGGGGCAGAGCGGGGGGTTGGCTTGCTACATGCAGAGCTAAGGCGTTCAGTTCTTGGAGTAGCTGCGGTCAAAGTTGCGCTACGCTGATTTATTTAACATTTAAATTGCACGCAACTTTTGAAAAGTTCAAGGTGTTTGTGCGTGTGTATTTGGGTGTGCCACATAATGCTGCTTGCCACAAGCGCACATAATGTGCCACAGCGAGTGCATTTTCCATGCCGCGCAGCAGGTGAGCAGTTTTTGCTTGAGTTTATTTGTTTTTGAGTGTGTGTGCGTGTGTGTGTGCGTGTGTGTGTGTCCTTTGCGCTGCTGGGCCATAAACAACACTTTCACGGACACCCGAAACGGCGACGTGCGTCGCGACATGTTTGTGGCTGGCACGCGTGCCAACGACAACGAATGTAGCAACACTACCAAGCAAGAAAAACAAAAGCAACAACAGCAACAACAACAACTAGAACAAGAACCACAGCAACACTCAGCTCATTGCACGTTTTGTCGCCAGGTTTTTATACCCTGCACTCATTGAAAACTGTCAAATAAGCGCATACTTTTGCATTTTTTCGGGCAGAAGGAGGCATCTCTGATCGCGAAAAGTATATATCCGTACATATTGTAAACAGATTTAAAATCACAGATTTTTGATCACCAACTCCGAAATCGATAATAATCGATTTTAACGAAGGTAAAACGCCAAATGTTGTAAGTATCGATACTAAGCATCGAAATCGATAAACGATTTTCAATGTAGGTTCTAGGTTCAGAATGTTATTTGTAGGTTCTCAAGTTGTTTACATAGATTATTTTAAAACATACGTACTCTGTCGTATTAAAGCATCTTAAAATTCCGCTTATCGATCACTAACCCCGAAATCGATAAAATTCAATTTTCAAACAAGGCTTTAAAAAAGCATTTTGTGTGTAGGTTCTCATGTAGCTTATACAGATCCAAATTTTTTTTTTATTAAATTTTAGATTATCGGTTTTCAATATAGGTTTTAGATAAAAACATTGTATATAAGTTTGAGTTTATTTTCCAACATATGTACGTATACTGTTGAATTATACGCAGCTCAGGTTTCAGATTATTGATAACCAGCTCAAATATCGATAAATATTGCGATTCAATCTAGGATTTAGGCATAAGTTGTCCATGTGTTTTCATGTTGTTTACACAGATTGAGAATATTTTTAAAAATTGAGGTTATCGATAACTTGCTCAGATATCGATATTCAAAATAGGTAAGACACAAAATGTTATATGAAGCTATGAAGAAACACATCCGCTGAACATTTACCACACATTGTGGACACCCAAGAAGTTTTCGTAAGTGGAAGTTGGCATATTTGATACTGCAGCTCGTCGCTGCATACAGGATATCTTCTAGTCGCGCCCTCTTACATATGTATGTCTCTTTTGCACTTCCCTTTTTATGAGCATTTTTAGTAGAAACTTTTGTTTCGCTCTTAAATTTCATTCCAGTTGCGTTGCTCGGGGCCCAATGCGAAGGCAAATCTTGAAAAAAAGTTGCGGCAATAAAAAAAGAACACGTCGGAAGAGGACTAAATCAAGGGTGTTCAAGGGTGTTCAACTGGATAAGGTAACAACAATATTGTGAAAGCATTGCGAATGTAATCAAATTTTGTTTGGACCATGGCCATAACTGAGCACAACAACAACAACAACACATCCAAGCTTAATGCCTGCAGGGCAGGACTTTACTGAATCGGTGAAATCCTCGTGCATGCTCGGTGCTCAGTCAGCTAATCCGTAAATTGCAGCCATAACAAAAGGACTTGTGCCCGAGTATGGGGAAACCCTTCAAAAATGTATAGCAATAGTTTATAATTGAGTGCCTCGTTCGTTAAATTGAATGCACAATAGTTGATTGGCCCGAAATTGGGCTTCAATGGAGCCATTGTGAAAACCCTAAGGTGCTGGCTGACTGACTGACTGACTGACTGACTCATTGGCTGATTGAAAGCAAATGCATTGTCTTAACTGCAGTTCTACAAATATGAACTCCGTTTGAGAGATCTATGTGATTTGATATGGTTTCGCAGATATGTTAAGGCAGTAGCTTAGCTCGTTATTGCTGAGCTTGGTAAAAAAAAAAAAATCCGATTCTTTCTTTAGAGCCTATATTAAAGTAGTGCTTAAATATATATTGGGAATAGGTTGAAACCTGTAAATGCGGACAGGGATATGGCCATAGACACTCGTCTATTGATATGGGCCGAGAATTTATATAAATTGTGGCATCACATGTGTTTTTTTATGCAATATACGTGAACAAATTATAATAGCCTCTGCAAGGGAAATTAATTTAATTTAATAATTGGTTTGTGATTTTTTCTTTTTAATTATAAATACTATTTTTTAGCTGGCCGGCTAGAGGTCAATGTTATAACACCTAGCTATTAACACCAACTAATAAATAAGTAGGTAAAATATTTATAACTTGATATGATTTCACATCCGCAGACTTTGCTGTCGAATCTAGGCGTGCACACCCCTTGTCCCTTCTTCGAAGCTTTAACATGTTGAGAATTGCAAGCGTGGAGCAACGTGGAGCAATAAAAAACAACATCGACCTCGAGCTGGCTGGCTTAATAATAGTTAAATAAGCTAAGCTCACATTATAAAAATTTTTCGCCGTATTATATATGTTATAAGGCGCTGTTGGGGTTCGATTTGGCAAATCGACTTTTATAAGAATAAACGAATCAAATATTTCCTAATCGCTTCTGCACGAATTGATTTATTGATTAATCTTCGAAATGAGTTGCAAGATTCAAGTATTTCTGCTGTTCCACGCTCATTCGGCTTCCAGTCTAAATGTGTGTGCGCTGTTGTGTGTGTGTTTGTGTGTGTGTGTATTTGTGTGTGTGTGTGTGCCTCTAGCTTGCTTATTAATTTGCCGCTCAAAGCTGGCAGCTTTTTTGGCACTTTGCGAGACGCAACAAAATGTGCGAAAACTCTTTGAAATTTTTTCCCTTTGTCTTGGGCTAAGCACATTAGTGCCACGCCCACTCTGCCGGCAGCTCTCAGCCTTCGGCCCACCCACAATTTAGCTGATGTGTGTGCACACAAGCGAGCAGCATCATGTTGAGTCGGGCAGGTATGTGTAAATGAGGGCGTGGCAATTAAACAACAACAGCCTTTTGCCTAGCCCTATGTTGTTTTCGAGTGCGACACACACACACACACACACAAACACGCGGTCCAGAGGCTGCTCTTTTGGCAGCCGGCGCCAAAGTTTTTTAATTTAAAAACTTTTTGCAGACTCGCAAGACTTGCGATTTGTGATGGAGTCTGGTGACTATAGAGGGTGGGGAGGCCGAAAAGAGAAACAGACGACGCCTCCTCATGTACAAGTGTAAATATTGGCGGTAAACTGTGGACCACGCCCATTAGAACGCCCACTGCGATTCGTAGGGGCTCATCATCAGCAACTTGTCGTCGTCGCAATCCTATGTTGTTGTTGTTGTTCTTGTTCTTGTTGTTGTTGTTGCAACTGTCCTGTTCGTATCCTTGACCTGTGCAAAATGCTCTGACATTCGGAAGATTTGTGTTTGTGTTTTGTGACAGCGGCCAAAAGTTGCCAAAGCAGCTGCCAAACCTGTTGTTGTTGTTGTTGTTGTTGCTGTTGTTGCTGTTGCATGCTGGCGTTTGTAGATTTGTGTTGTAGTTGCATGGAAAACTTACCGCACTGCAGGAACTTCAAGTATATCCCATTCAACGGACGTGTAGAACTCGGACAGATCCACGCCCACTTCAACCACATTGGTGCCGTTCAGTTCATCGATGTGACGCAGATCCACCTGCCATACAAACCAAAAAAAGAGAAAGAAAGGTAGATAGCATGAGTAAGACACAACAGTTGGTATGTGTGTGTGTGTGTGAGAGAGAGAGACGGGGCGAAAGAGGGCGAAAGAGTGGGAGTGATTAGACAATTACAGGGCTGCACACGTTGACAGCGCACATAATTGAGCTAGAGAGGAAGATTGGATTGTCGTAGAGATAGAG
The DNA here is from genome assembly GCA_035045355.1 of Drosophila lacicola. Taxonomy (NCBI): domain Eukaryota; kingdom Metazoa; phylum Arthropoda; class Insecta; order Diptera; family Drosophilidae; genus Drosophila; species Drosophila lacicola. The sequence continues at coordinate 24,681,969 of JAWNPB010000148.1, read as the reverse complement.
ATGCCGCAATAGAACAGCTAGAAAAAGAGCTCTATATGTACCGCACATTAAGTACTCTATAGTTAAGGCAGGCCTGCAAGCCCAATGAAAAATTGCCTGGGTTTAGAACCAACTCCCTGACTTTGGGTTTGGTTTTTCAATCAATTTATTTCACAACTGGGCTTGCCATATATTTTCATAATTTGAATTAAATTATTTAAATTTGTATTTATAATTGTTAAATTGACATCTATCGTAGATGGTTAGATAACTATTTATGTCTTTCAGGTTATATCTCTCTCAAAAGATTTGCTTTTAAAACCAGTTTTTTTCAACAATTTGTTTTACTTAGAGTTTTTGGATATGTTCTTTCGTTGAGCAACTGCTTTGGCTTGCGTTAAGGTGATTTGATCTTAAAACTCTTAGCAAATTAATAAATAATTAATAAAATAAATAAAATAATATTGAACATGTAAGCAGTCCACTTTACATTAAATTCGAATAAATCATTTGTAAATTTATAAAACTATACTTGAAATAAGAACGGTTTTTGTTTTATTACACATGTGTTGTCAATGTGATAATACCCCATGTAAGTGTATTAAAACAGTAGCAACTCACTCGACAAAACAAGCTAGCAGGAGAGCATTGCTTGACTAGAAGTCGGAGTAAACTCAGCCAAGTTTGCACTTCAAATTCTGTTTCAGTTTTGCTTAGTTCGGCACGAGTGCAGCTGACGGAGCATGGACAGTAGTAGAGTACAAGGATGCAGGATGTGAACAGGACATCGCTGCAATTGGCATGCCAGGCACACAGCTGGCACAAGCTGATGCCTGAGGCAGCTGTTCATGTATTTCACAAATTCCCTTTGCTGGCCGTGGCAACTGCAGCTGAGACATAAGCTTTGCAAGTCGCCTTAAAAAGCAAATGCAATACTTTTCAGGATTCTGGCACAGAATAATTAAACTCCAGTTTCTGTTATGGGTTCGCTAAAATTCAAATTCAGGAATACCTGAGAACTATTAAAACTTGCGTTTAAGGCAGGAACCGAAATCTAAATTCTGAATTCCAGGCGAAACGTTTTAGTCAGTGCTTTCTAAAATATAATATCATAAAATTTATGATATGACTAAACAAAATAAATAACATATACATATAAATATTGTTCAATGTTTTCGAATTTCATATTTTATTTTATCATGCAGACTTCTTAAGTGGAATCAGTATGTTTCTCTGGCTGTACAAGTTAAAGGATTTAAAGAAGTTTCTGGATAGTCTATGTGATTTAAACATTGTAGAGGACATTTCCGGGACGTGGTTTCGAATCCCGGACTTCGTGATTCGCTTGACAACTTAGTGTATCTGATATTATATCTATTATTTGCTTTTATTGTTGTTTGGTGCTATTTTATATATTTAATTCAAAATTCTGCTTATTGATCTGGCAGTTGATTATAGGCATGACCTAAATATATTACTCATTTGGTAAGTGTATTTGAACTTTGTCAATTGCATGCATTTTTTTTTGCCATGCTCGGTGTTTGATGCGATTTTCGTATGGGATTTGATGGGGCGTCTGTCTGGCGTTTACGCCTCAATGAGCTTGCATAGAGAGATAAAGAGATGGAGAGCGAAGAAGAGAGGCACAGTATGGGGGGGGTGCAGGGTAGCAGGGCCTAGTCAGGGTCGAGCGGTCGGTCGGCCGGTCGGTCGGCGGTTAGAGTGCTGCGTGGGCCATTCTTTTTGCGGAGGTGTGCGATGAGAAAAGCGTGAAATTTGAAAAGTGACGTTAATTCGATTTGGTGAGTGGCGATGGGAGTTTCAATTGAGTAGAGTTTAGTCAAGTTGAGCTGCGTACCTGATGGGCGTGGCGCAATAATGCCGTTTTGTGCAAAATCAAGTGTGAAAATTGAGCCTATGAACACACACACACCATGGACAAAATGTACAAATATTTTGGTAGAATTTAATATGCAAAACGTTTTCCACCCGCACCTTGAAACAGGTGAAAAATAGCCTTCCAGATGATGGGGAAAGCGTCCCTAAAACTGTAACCCAACAGCAGTCGTTTTCAAACTGTATATACAATACATATAAAAAATGGTTTAAATCTTATTGGAAAATCGATATAACTGAGCGGGAAATTGCGATCCAAGACTCTAAAGATTAGTTTTAATTACGAATTTTCAGTTACCAACTTAATGGTTTTTAAATATTCCAAGTCAAAGTTCGATTTCTTTCTTGCTCGATAATCCGCCAATTTGCCCCACAGTGCATAGTGGGCATGTTCTGCATTTCTAAACATAAAATTAGGCAATCGACGCTGCCTTTCAGCATGAGCGGGCAGCCAGAACAGCCCCATAATCAGACAGGATGTGCCTTGCCAGGTGCAACTGTTGCGAATGTTGCAGCCATAAGTAGTTGCTGTAACTGTAGCAGTAACTATGTGCAACTGTAACTGTAACAGAAACTGCCGAAGCGGAAATTGTTATTTTAAGTGGTAGCGGAAATTTCACTATAAGGAAGTTACGATTTACTGAAATATTTCCGACACCGAAAGATGTTGGGCCAGACATGTACATGGAGGCCAATGCGGCTAGGTAAAAATAGAGAGCGAGAGTGAGGTAAAGCCCAGCAGCAAGCTGAATAGAGAGCGAGAAAGAATGAGAGAGAGAGAGAGAGAGAGAGCGAGAGAGCGAGAGAGAGCGCGAGAGAGAGAGAGAGCTTTGCCACTGGGGCACAGTTGACAGACAATTGTAAATGCTTTCAATTCACAATGAAGCCGACGAGCGGCCATTAAGCAGTCCAGTTTCAGTTTCCTGTTGCCCCATAGTCAGTGCCTTGCCCCTGCTCCTGGCCCCGTCCACTGCTTGCCTTTGTTGTCATTTGTGTTCGCTCCTGCTCCAGGAGAGTTTATAAATATTCTATGATACGGCGCTGTTGATGCCGCTTATTGCGGTTGATTTATGCGCACCACAAAGGATGCCCACAAAGGATCCCCGTCCACAAATAATGAGGCGTTGAAAGCGACAACAACATTACAACAATGACAACTTTATACGCAGACACACACACACACACACACACACACAGCGTACATAAAAAAACAGTAGATAGCCACGTTTTTGCGCGTGACGTGTCGTGGCATGGCAAATTCTGTTAGCGCCTTGCCATTTAATGCCAAATGAACGTTGGCTTTTTAGAAAATTAAAGTCAGCTGCCAAGGTGTGCAGACTCCATACGTATTCAGTGTATGTATAGTGCGTAGTGCGTAGTGTATTTACGTGGAGTGCACGCTGAATGCCTCGTTGACAATAATCGAACTACCAATCGCATCAAATAGACAGAAATACTCAAGCACACAAGAGAAAGAGAGAGAGGGAACGAGAGGGAGAGAGAGAGAGAGGGAAGAGTGCAATAGATAGAGTAAGAGTATTAGCAGAGATAAACTTTTTAAGCTGGCCAACGCAACTTGGTAATTTAACATTTATAATCAAAGCATTATAGCCTGTAAGACTTATTAGGGCTCATGAGAATCGCATAGTACGGCGGTACTAAAAAATATGAAATGTGATACGGGAACTAAACTTGGTCTGCATTGAGTGTAAGAAAAGTTGTCTTAGACAACATACATATATACGAAACGATAGGAAGAGAATAAAGAATAGAGAGAGAGAGAGAGATGGAGAGAGAGAACTAGAGACAGAGGAGAAGGGAAAGAAGGAGAGCGAGAGTGAGGATAAAAGAGTATGCAATCTAAGTGGAACTTGGCTTGCAACACTTATAAAGGAGGAGCAATGCGATACGAGTGCAAATCTGTCATATAACCCATTTAGAGACAAACGCTTAAAAGTTCTGTCAATGCGAAAACTTTCGGTCTGGTAATTATGGCATTGTCTTTTCTTTTATTGGTACTTAGTCAACGTCTCTGAGATCGACATTTCAATACCAACACCGAACGGTCGGATAGTGAGTCGGACATGGTTAGATAGTCTCGGCTATTGATGATGAGCCATCGACAACTTTTTGTGTTGCTGATATATAGATATATGTATATACTTTATGGCATGCTACTTAAATTAATATGCACCGTTCTCATAATACACATTTATAAATTTTAATACAAATTTTAGGGCAGAGAATGACCACAATGACAAAGCAAATAAGAAAAGGCGCCTAAGTGGAGGAATAATTAATCTTGATTCTTCGTTTCTGTGATTCTCATTCTTGAATTTGCTCAGCTTCTCGCTCTGCTTCCCACGTGGCTTCTCGCTGTGCTTCACACAATGCTTTTCACTTTGGTTTTCGCGTTTGCTCTCCTTTCGCTTTTGCACTTTCTGCATTTTAATCTTCTCGCTTTGCTCGACGCCTTGCTTCTCACTTTGCTTATCGCTTTGCCACTTTCCTCAGTTTTTTTTTTTTTTCTTGTTCGTTTCTTGAATTTATTCCATAAGCATCTTGATTTGGTTCTCGCTGTGCCGCCTTGGACCTTGCTTCTCACTTTACTAGCTGCTTTACTTCTCTTTTCCTTCTCTTTTCGTTGCTCAGTTTTCAAATTGCTCTGCATTGCATTTCGGCTTTAGGCTTCCTTACCTGGTTTCTTTTGTTATATAAATCGCGATGCGCGCCTCGAAGTATGTTGCATAAAGTGGGCGCTATTGTGCGTGTACATACATAAGTGCGCCTCAGTGTGGATGTGTGTGTGTGTGTGTGTGTGTCTGTCTGTTTGTGCCTGCCTTTGATTGACGGCGCGGTGCCTGTGCGTGAGCTATGCAAATTACACGCATTTCTGTGCGCTGCAATACGAAACAACTTGCTGCAATTTGTTTCGTCTCAGTAAAGGGAATTGCATAACTGAGTTGCCAGCACACTCACACACACACACATACCTTCCCATATAGGCGGGCATCATTCAAGCTAAAACAAGATTTGATTAAAGCCGGGGCAACATTATGCCAGCGGCAACGACAGGCATTGCACATGCAGCACGAATTTTTATGTGCGCCAAAGCCCGTGCCACCGCATGTGGTTAACCGGGAGGCAAGGCTTTGGCTAAAGAGTTGCCAGCCGCAGTCGAGAGCTGGGGGCCATTTGTCGGCTCATTTGCGCTAAGCTGCAAAGTGGCAACAAGCAGTGAATGCCGCTCTAATGCCACTTCATTAGCTGGCAAGTCGCTGGCGGGTGGCAGCATTAAGCCGCCCCCATACCCCATGCCCCGTGCCCCGTGCCCCATGCCCAATGCCACATATACCATCCACCCTACGACCACATCGCAAAAGGCAGCGGCAGCTGCAGTCACCTTGATTGCCACATGCTGCACGAGGACGACTTTACGAGGCCTCAACTGCCGCTGCTGTGTCTTTGTCATTGCCGGCAGGTGTCAAGCCACCTTATTGTCCTTTGGGTGCCTAGTGTCCCCTGCGTCCTGTTGAGTGTGTTGTCTGTATTAATGTGTGTCTCTGTGTGTGTGCGTGTGTGTTAGTGTGTGAGTGTATGCTTTCAAATCGCCAGAGACAATTTTATGTAGCCTGTTTCTGTGTGGGGTCATAAAATGTGAGAAATTCCATGCCACAAGAACGAATTATGAGCGAATTTGGGTTTATGGCCACTAAACCAGCCACAGGATTCGGTCCCGCTTGAAGAACTCATTCAGAGGCACCCAATTTCTAGAAGTGCAAATAGCACAGGAAAACCAAAGTCATTCTCTATGAATTCAAATTGCAATTTGCATTCCGATAATTCATCCACTTCCATTCCCGGTTATAGCCCATATAACACAGAGGCTGACAAACAATTTTCCCAAAATAGACATGGGTTCGCAAGTATATATTTTGATCGACTTTAATGGATTAGCTATCTATATATGGGACTGACTGATTGGTGATCAACGAATAGCCCAAGCCGTAAAAACTAGAAAGCTGAAATTTTTATGTGATGCAGATGCACGGGAAATTCCACCCGCAAATATAGACAAATCACGAAAAATGAATGTGTGGCACTGTTTTGTTTACCGTCTCATAGACCTCAAACTCATTTTAAAAATCCTGTGTAGTATAAATGAGACTTAAAGATTGGGTGCGTGATGTTTTGAAAATTCACATTCACCCAAGGCTCCTCGTTGGAAAGTGTGATTCAAAGATTTTATGAGTAAAGTTTGGTTTCAAACTTTTTCCTAAAATCCTTACACAAGACCTTAATAAAGCCGTGTATCAGCAAATGTGGAAATTCAATGCCGCGGTATAAAGATTTCTTGTTTACCATTCGATCGGTTCCAAACTCATTTTAAAATACATACATATGTGAACATTTATTTGATATGTTTCTCGCTAAACCCAACGCTCCTGGATTAGAAAAGCGGGTCAAAGGGTTAAAAAAGAAAGTGTTTTTTTCAAATAACATGGGCGTAGACAGTTGATTTGAACTTTTGATTCTTAGTTCGATTAATTTTTTAATTTTTAAATATCTCTGTAAAGTTTAACTTAAGACGTGGACTTCGAGCTTGTACGGGCTGAAGTTATATATGTATAAAGTTTGAAACATACAACTTGCCACGGGCTAAATTAGGGAGTACCCGCTATACGTAAATATATATGTATATGTATGTATTTATGTATGAATGTATACATGTATGTAAGTAAGTATGTATGCATGTTTGTATGAATGTGAGTGTGTATGCGAGTGTGTATGCATATATATGAGTGTATAAGTATAATTATGTATGTGTGCATGCGCGTGTATGTTTGTCTGCATTAATGTATGTTTGTATGAATCTATGCATGTATGTATGCATGTATATGTGCGTGTGTGCGCGTTTATATGTGTATTTATTATGTATGCATTTATATATCTTATTTTTAAAGTTAACTTCTAGCTGGAACTTAAAAATACGTATTCTTAACTTATTCCCTTCTACGCGATTCTCATAAATTCAAGTAAGTCCCATAGACTTATCTTCAATTGACGGATGCGGCAGTTTTATATTAGAGGAGGCGGCTTCAACTATGGCCGAGGCGCCGGCTTTAATATTGGAGGAAATCGCAACTTGAGCAAAGTAGGAAGCAGCGGCTTCAATATGGTAGGAGATGACAGCTTGAACAATGGAGGAGACGGCTGCTTCGAATTTGGACGAGGCGGCAGCTTGAGTAAAGGAAAGGGCGGCGGCTTTGACAATGGAGGAGGCGGATGCAACAATGGAGGAGGCAGTGGCTATGGCTTTGGCGGTTGCCATTGAACTGACTGGCACGTATTATAAACATAACTATGACTTATTATATGTAATGAATATATGTAAAATGAACAAGGTACGTATTTATGAATATTGCTCGACTACGCGATTCTCAAAAACTCATATATGGCTTACCAAGCAAATTGCGTATTTAAGCCAATAAACATTATATCTTCTACTCTGTTCTTTCTGTGATAGGCTTATAGACAAGTTTGTCTCTCGCCTACAGATAGATGAGGATGCGTGTGCATATACAGGTGAGCTCGTAATCTCTATAGATAAAACTGCTTTTCCTGACTGACTGACTGATTGGTGATCAACGAACAGCCCAAACCGTAAGAGCTAGAAAGCTAAAATGTTTACTGTAGTTACCTTATGTGGCAAAGTCGCACGCTAAGACAGGTCTTTGGGGAATTCCACCCGAAAGTGTGGAAAAATCGCGAAAATGTATGTATGAAACTTTTTTGTTTGTCATCCTATCGGCCTCAAACTCAGTTGCAAAGAATTTTGTTCGAAGTCATTTGAGAGGTGTTTCAAACTTTTCGCAAAATCCATTCCTCATCGGTATAAACGAGGGTCAAAGATTTGGTGGGTGAAGATCTTTATGAAAAGTCATTTACACCACGGGATTACGAATGAGCGGAAGACGTTGATGCCAACTTTTGCTTCCTTATTGATTGACTTCGAACTTATTTTCCAATATCTAGTTAAAATTTGTGGTTCTCTATTTTTATCTAAGGGTGGAGAACGGTAGAAGTAATGTAAAATGCATTAATTCTTTATATTGTGTACTTGTAATAATAAGATAATAAGTGAATAATGTTTTTGTGCAAATTTCCAATTGGCCGCGCAGATCATTATTTGCAAATCATCGACACCTCAATGCACTTCAACGAATGCTCTGACAACATAGGAGACATCAAATATAAAATAAACAACTCGCATTGTATACTTTTTTGATACCTCCTCTTGCTGCCACCTGCTTTGGTATATACAGACTGTAAGAAGTTATTCAAGAATGAATATTCTGCAGTGCGGGGTTGAGGAAAGAAGCCGCTTCAAGAAGAAGCACAATAACGATGCAGTTTTGTGGGTGTGTGAATGGGGGAAACAAACAGAGTATCTCATCATACTCCCGACTAGGGCGCACTTGTTTTTATTTCTTTTGTGTCTTGAGGGTTACCTGGAATCCATCGTAAGTCCAGCTGCCGAACTTCATGACGCATGTCTGCTCGTCAAAGGGAAAGTATTCGACATCAATTTCGCAGGAGCTCTTGTAAATGGCCGGCGGTCGCCACTCGACGCGTCCTGTGTAGTTCAGTGTTGCCTTTGTGGCCAGGGTCACCTCAAAGTTGCCATCGGCACTGTTTGGGATTTGGATTTGATATGGAATTAGGCATGCTTGTTAGCTTGACAAGAGCACTACTCACTTGTTGTAGAGCACAATGTCTGGCCGCCAGATGTGATCGGAGGGCACGTGAAGCATTTCGACACCGCCATATTCCTTGGGCTCCCATTTGAGTTTGTAGTCGTACCAGGATTGCTCCACCCACAGATTGGTGGTCATTATTTGGTTCTTCAGATTGACATCAATCAGTTGCGATAGCTTCAGCTTGATGCGGACCGTTAGCGCATCCGTGACATTTACCACGGGACGCACCAGTTTATTGTAGTTGCTTAGCAGATCGTCGTAGAGTCGCTTCGCATCCGGATTCGCTGTGCTGCCTGAAAAATAACCAAGAAAAAATAAGGGGGCAGCCATCAATATTAGGTTACAACTGATGCCTATTATTCTTATCAACTAGCTGTGACTGCGCGCTCCCCGTTCTCCGTTCTCTGCTCTCCTCTCCGATTCTCATTTTGATTTCTATTTCCACTTCCATTTCCCATTTCCACTTGCAGCGCATAGTGCTGTGAATGCGCAATGCGGCAATTAATGTACCACACATTAAATTAATGATACGCTGATAATGGGATCAAAATATGCTTGACCAGCCACGCACCCACACCCTCGCCCCCACGCCCCCATGTCCCCATGCCCACATCCAGACGCAGCCCCAGCGCCAGACCCAGTGGACTTAGCTAATTAGCTTTGCTTTTGGCTTATTCAGATGCGCGGCCCGAAAACCCCGAAATCTTTTAATTGATTTATTTTATATCGGACTGTTATAATACCCTTGCTCTGGGCATAACGAATATGTCTATTATTTTAGTTATGCTTTATTTAAAGGCAAAAAACTATTATATATTCCTGATGAATGTAAAGAAAGGAAAGAAAAATTTATGAAAAATCCAATAACTGGGTACTTAATTTAAGTTAAAATATTCTGAAAATCAGACTACAGTTAAAACAGTTTCCTTGTCTGAGAACTTATTTTTTACTTCAAGTCAAAACTCGTTCAAAAAGGAGAGAAAAATAAAGCGAATTACGCTTTATTCAAGTAACAAAATGCTTGTAATAATTAGTTTGCATTGAAGCTTGTTCGTTCTTGTTTTTGTAAGATCCGATTTGAGAACAAGGATGGATCATAATGGGTCGCTTAAAACTTTACAATAACAAAATTTGGTTAATATTTTAAAACTTTGAATATCGAATTTGTTTTTTAAATAACTCTTCTGGTTTTACAAACACTCTCTATAAAACTTTACTTCACAGGTGTTGTTTACACTTTTTTCATCTTTGGACTTTCATATATGGTAGGACTCTAATCAGTTTATTTAATGGTAAATGTTTTATGGACAATTAAAAGAACTTTAGCGGAACAAGACTCGAACGAAAACCTAGACACACAGATGTGGGAAGCCCAGCTCACGAAACAAATCTTAGGGCGTGGCATTGGTTCGCACAGTTTGTCAAACCATGTGATATTCTAGCGTATTCAAGTTTCGAGAATCAGTGCAAATCGAATTCTCCTGTTTGCTCTATGCCATCATTTGCTGTGTATTGTCTATTGGGTTGGCCAAGACTGGCAACTATCCTAATCCGCTTAGGCTTCAATACAAGGATTTTTATTGCGCCCTACCTCTGCGACCACCCCACCCCCCGCACTCCATCGCACTCCCCCGCACTCCGTCAATGAAATAATGATAAGCTGATTAGTGAGCGCTTCGCCCAATGACATTGACGACAGCATATCGTCTGCCTTAGCTGGGATGCCAATCAACTGGGTCGCTTTGCATGCCCAGCCAGACGACTGATGGAGAATTCACAGTGGGGCAGCAGGACAGCAGGACAGCGGGGCAGTTGGCACGTTAAACGCTTGACTGAGCCTGGCCTGGACGCCTGGCCGACTGTCGATGACGCTGGTGGTTGGCGCTTGATGGGCGCATTAACTCATTTCCTGCATCATTAAGGGGCACCTGCAATTTTCGCACATTTGCACCACACACACACACACACACAGACATGGGGCATGGGCAGGATGTGCTGCTGCTGCCACTGGCTGTTGGCAATTAGTGCCACTGGGCGTGGCCTTAATCAATTTAGCCAGCTTTGAACTTTGATATGTCACGCACCGAGGCAGCTATCGTTGCCAAGTTGAGAGAAGATGAAAGTGCGGCCTTTGGCTTGGCATGAGTCTGTTAAAAATTAACTACCTATGCTTTTTGTGGCATACTTTATGCCTCTCCGGGGCAACATTAATCTATTGTCAACTTTAAGACCGCTGCGCGGTTGCCAAAGCAACTTGGAATGCCTTTGGCCTATGCCTTGCCCATTCTCTTGACAAGGTGTGTGTGCCATGTATGTACGTTATGTTATGTGTGTGTGTGTGTGTGTGTGTGGGTGTGTGTGGGTTAACGCTGTTGTCGCTCGCGTGGGAAACGTTAAGTTAAACGGACCTTTGCGGCGTCCGCTTTTGACTCCAGCGTTTTGGGCACACACGACGTATACTTTATATGGCACATTTCACATGTCGCTCGTATGGGAGTGTGTGTGTGTGTGTGTGTGTGTGTGTGAGACTGCCTGTGCCTATGCTTGTGTTGGTGCTAATTGACTGCTTTCAATGCTCACATGTGGCCCGACAATCACATTAAGGTAACCAAAAAGCACATTTTATGATTGCTTTGCGTGTCGTACATTTGTCGTGCCATATTATTATGTACATGTGTACATACATTTACACATCGTATACACATGCATTCATCTTGATGTTTTTCTGGCTCATTTTGCTGCTAGACAAAAGCCAGGCGAACAATTTAATTTCTTTGCCAGACACTGCCCAAATCCGATTACATTTCTGCTCTCAAATTCTAATTAGTTCGTTTTGGGCCAACTTCAATTCGTTTGGTAGCTTTCATATTTTTCCGTTCATTGTTTGCTTAATATGATTGTACAGTAGGACTTCAATATAACGAGTCTAAATAGGTATTTGAAAATCAATAGAATTTGTGTAATAATTTATTTTCTTGAATATTAAATACCGATGTCCATTTTAGGCAAGTTTGACCGTAGACACTTTTGTATACTTTTGTCTTCAGCCTTTTATTTAACAGAGTTCTATATTTGTAAATCGAGCTTTTTGATTAAGTACTATGCCCGACTCTGCCCGAGTCCGATTACATCTTTGATCTCAATTTCTAATTAGTTCCTATTCGAATTTTGGCCAAAGTTCAGTTGTTAGATTCGAGTGCTTAGTTTGGCTGACAGTTCTTGGCAACACCTAAATGCAATTTCGTTGTTTGCGCCTCTCAGATGACAGCAAATATGCTATATGCCACCGTTTCATGCTCCATGGCTGTAGTCGAACTTCTTCTCTCTTTCTCTCTCTATATCTATCTTACTCTCGGGCATCGCGCATTTGGGTCGCTGTGCAGCTTATATAATTATACGCTACGACTATTTGGAATTTATGTGTGTGTGTGCGTGTGTGTGTAGGGGCGAAGTCGCATTAATTAATACACATTGCGTATACGCGCCATTGTACGCCGCCATTTGCTCTGCGACCTTCTTGACGGCCCCCATCGATTTTAATTAACAGTAGCTGGCACAGATCTAAAGCTTCCGCACCTTATGACCGAATGAACTGGCTAGTTGGCCCTTTAGTCCTTTTCCGAGCAATTGAAAATACTCGTTATTTAAATCGGTTTTTGCATTTTACTAACATAATCGAGTTGCAGGTCCTCCAACAGTAATTGGCATTCATTAAGGACGCCGGCAGCTGAAATTCTGATATTCTGAAACTCTGGAACGCAGTTATTTCAATTTGACTTGCCAAATTGTATTTTTTTTTTTGCTTTCCGTTTCTTTTTAATACCCTGTACACATTGAAAACGTGTTCAAAAGGGTGAACTGGTTTTGCGCAAGTGTTTGTTACAGGCAGAAGCAAGAATCTCCTTATCCTAGACTTCAAATTTGAAATGCATTTTCTCGTATATCACATGCCCATCGAGCTTATATTTTGTTCGATACCGCCACTATTTCCGTAATATCGATAAAAATCAATTTTGAAACAAGAATAATTTAACATAACTGGGAGATTGGAAGAGCTAGAGACACAGTGCTTAATTTGTAGGCGTATGGTAGCCATGGAAACTTGATAAAGATCGAACTAAAAACTCAGGAGTTATTCAAGGATGTGAGGCTGAGAGAAGAAGAAGCACAACCGCAGGAAAGTAAAATTATTTGTGACTGCAATTTGTCGCTGGGAACAGACTATCTCCTGGCTGGGCATTCCCGATGTGTGCACCATTGTTTTTCTCACTCTTTTCTTGCTCAGTGTCTCTGCTTCAGATTCCGCTTCTCCTTCTTGGCGAGTCGTGTGTTTACTCAACTGCAAGGCGAATGCAATTTTTGTGTAAACAACGCCATAAATTCCAATGGCTTAACAACAAAACGTTAGCGCGGGCAGACAAGGCCAACTTGCAGTCAACTTGCGTTGCACGAAGGGCAGGTGGATGCCAAGGGGGCGCACCTACAAGAAGGGGCGGGAATGGGGCTCGGGTTGGGTTACAGTGGAGTGGGTGCGGCTGATGGCAACATCGCAGCATCGTCAGCAGCCACTGTTAACGAGTTGTGTTTTAAAATCCTCAGGGACTACGCAAGACGAAGGGAGAGGGAGAGCTAAAGGCTTCAAATTTGGATTGCAGATTGCTGAAAACTATTTTTTTTATACTCAAAGCTCACTCATAAATATTATGATATTATGCTCTTTGCATTTAGCATACGAATCTCTTCTGAAAATTTCACTAGGATCGGTATATGCCCTGGGCAACTATTCTTTATGATTATAATGAGCTGCCCATTTGGGCTGTATATGTGAATATGCTGGAAAATTCCCAGCTTGGCAATACTTTGGCAAAGAGTGGGAAATAAGTGGGGCGGTATACAAATTATATATACATATATATTGGGAAATTTTACAATTACATTCAATATGAGGGGAAATTAGGAATGGGAAATAGTTTGTGTCAGGGCTGCAAAACGGTCTTGAACTTAACCGATTCGAGCACGGAAGATGCCAATTTTGAGTAGAGCTCAATTTTCCGTAGAACGGGCAATTGTAAATTCAAATTTGAATTTTTATATAAAATGCTGTAAAGGACAGACGAAGGTTGGAACAGCTGAACCCGGTTCACGATCCGAACCTCAAGGCAGGGAATTGCTCCGAAACGTAATCCGAATCATCGATCATTTTTTTGACTTGTAGATCTAATATTTATATCTTTTTATATTGTTACTAAGGCAACAGTTGCTCTTAAGCGATACCTATTTCCATCTGTTTCTTCTCTTTCTCTTTCATATTGTGAAGAATGCGATAGGAATATCGTGGATACGATAGGCGATATCATTTGAATAAATGTTGGTTTTTCACGATACAATGCTTGCATGTGAGACAGTGTTAAAATAAAAAAAAGAACACTAGATTGTTGTAAAATGTCAAGATACAAGTATTCACACAGGTGGGAACAGGCATCTTATAGTCGAGCACTCTCAACTAGAGAATGTTTTTGTGTGTTTGTGTCAACGTTTGTGCGCTGACTTTTTAAACGCTTGAAATTTACACGCAATTATTGTGAATGCATGTGCATGATAACTGGCTAAAAAACAAAAAGAGCAGGAATTTGTAACTGCAGCACTGCAGCGGCAACTGCAACTGCAGCGGGAGACCCAAACGGGGCGCATGAATAATAAAACACTGCGGCGAACAATGGCCAAATGTGGGCGAGTGCCGCCTTCTGGCCATGTGCATTGCGATTGCGACTGTGGCTGACAAACTGGCCGCATTCACTTGTTGTAGTTGCTATAGCGGTTGTTGTTGTTGTTGTTATAGGTTTTTTGTTGCATGCGTCGAGTGCACAGGCCCCTCATAGCTGTGGCATGTGCCGCAAGGTGCTGTCGCAGTCAACGGAGCACTAGGTGGCCATTTGGCGGCTTTCGCCAAGAGTCGCCGACGCGTCGCATTGGGAACACAAACACGTTCCATTCCCAATTCCATTCGCATACCCAGCCGTGTTGCCCATGCCGAGCAAAAACAAATTGCGAAGCATGAAGCGTGAATTGAGAAGAAACAAGAGTGCTCTCGTTGAGAGCGCCCGACTTGGAGATACCCTGAAGCCAGATTCTTCACAATTTATTCTGCGGCTCGTAAAATAATGATCAGCTGCCTGTGGTATACAAGAATAAATATGTTTAAAATTATAAGTTTCTAGCTTTAGTAGTTTCCGAGAGCGACGTGATTATTGTTATACAGACGGACACAGAGACGGTTAGAGATGTTTCTTTCTGCCTGTCACATACATGTGCACCAAGCCTTTATACCCATTTTAGCCATATTCAGTGGGTTCGGGGCATAATAAAAATATGAATAACGAGTTGGAGGCGACCGTGAGCTGGGGACCCGACGCTGTTAACCAGAAGAATGCAACAATCTGCAATCGCGCGAATGCCAATCGAATGCTGACCAAGCTGATTTCCGTCTCATTGCGCTGATGGACACACGGACTGGACGGAATAGACGGCATGGACGAAACGGACGGAGTGGCTGCTATAAGCACTTGCCGAGCTGTTCTTTTTGTCTGTGC
Source organism: Drosophila lacicola (assembly GCA_035045355.1). Taxonomy (NCBI): domain Eukaryota; kingdom Metazoa; phylum Arthropoda; class Insecta; order Diptera; family Drosophilidae; genus Drosophila; species Drosophila lacicola. The sequence continues at coordinate 24,666,743 of JAWNPB010000148.1, read as the reverse complement.
AATTCGAGCAGATGCTCAAGGTTAGTTCCATTTAATAATCAGCTCGAAGAGTATGAAGAACACTTTAAAGTAAATCCATGTATTGATGAGTGCATTCAGAATTCATTAAAGCCTTTTGTTCAAGTGCAACAATTCGAATTTTTCTTACTTCATAAATATACATATTTAAATATGAGTTTATTTATTTATGGTCAAAGTGCATTTTACTTCGTTTGACGGCATTCATTCAAAAATACGATTAAGTGCTTTCATGTTTTCTGTGAGTTGATGATGCAAAATATATTAAATTTCGTTAGTATTTACGATTATTTTGTATTTTTCCATGCAAATACATATTTTCAAAGTACTTCAAGCTATTTCTGAGCTCTGTTAATTGTTTTTTAATTAATACACTGAACATTCACAGAGACTTTTATATTTATTAAAATACTGAAACACTTCTTTAAATTGCTTGCTGGTTGTTGCTGGCTTGTTGCTGGTTGAGACATAAAAATATTCAAGGCATGGCTGCAGGCCCATAAAACGTATTCGATAGTTTATGGCTCAAACCTCACCTCGTCCTAAGGATCGCTTTTTGCGTCTGGTTTTCTACATTTGTAAATCCAGAATTGGGTTCGATTTATTTCTTTCCAAATAATTTGCCCAAAAAACAGTCGAATCGAAACCCGAACTGCTCTTGTAAAAAGTGTTTTTTTATCAAAAAATAAATAGCTTGGGTCGCAACGATTGGATTTATTTAAGAATATTCGGTAGATGCCAATTTAAAGTAGCGATCAATTTTAATTTCTGTAAATAAATGGCAATATTCTGCGTAGAACGCAGCTTAAAAATTCAGTTCAGGATTAGTTTCGACTGTTCTATATCTAACAAATCCGGTGTAACGTTTGGTTAATAACAGTTAATAAAAAAATTAAATTTCAGGTTTGTAGAATTCATTCAAAGTAATCACACTTATTTATGAGTTTATATATATTCACATGCATTTATATATGATTGCATAGTCCTATATGTATGTGTGGATGAATACACTCACATGCTGCCACAATGAATACTTGATTGTGTTTAATCTTTTTCGTGGGCATATTTCACTCTCACAGGAGGGTATATATATTTTTTTTGTATTCAGTTAATGCTGTTTCTTTACTTTTCACTTTTGCATTCCTGCCATTACCTATCAGGGTCGTAGCCGGTTCCGATCTATGTAAATCCATGGCAGCTGAAATTGCTTGCTTTCAAATGCAAACGAATGCAATCATTCATTCATTCGTGCCGTTTCCGTACCGTCATATTGGACAATTTCCAATCTGTGGACCATTCAGCGGCTATCAAACTGAAACTCTAGTCCGGAGAATGGCCGATTGTCCAGCGCCAGATCCTGCTTGATCCCCTCAGCCCTTCAGCCCTTCAGCCCAGCACCTGTCAGCCGTAAATGCGTCCGGAGCTTAAATGGCAATATTTTTGCAGAGCGTCAGTGACGGCCATCAACTATCCAGTCACTGCCACCCGGCCCTTTCAGCACACTTTTCCCTACTATTGTCGTCCTCAGCCCCGTCTTCGTCCTGGTCGTCGTTGTTGTTGTTGTCGTAGGTGTTGCGTCCTGGCTGATGAATTGAGCGTAAGCACGTGCATGATCCCCATCATCATTTTTTATGGCCAGGCGTCAAAAACAAGACAAGTTCCCACTGAACGCCACCTCGGCCCAGCTTCTGGTTGTGCTCCTGCTTCTGGCTAACGCCTCGGTACGCCTGCCAATGTGTCAAAATGTTGGCCCTTGCATCAAATCGACACGCAGCAAAAGTTTCTAATGACACTGCCATGAGGAGCGCAGGAAGGGGCCAGGCGGGTGTAGGGGTATGGGTGATAGGAAGTTCTAGCTGTATCCGGAACTTCTGGCTCGATTCCGCTGGCAGTATCGCGCTAATGTGCGCCATAGGGCGGCAACCCAATCCACAGAGAATGCAGAGCGGAGAACGGAGAAAGTCGAACTCAAAACGGAAGTGAAAAAAAGCAAAACGCCGGAAACACGCACACAGAGAGCGGCGGATGGCAGAGAGTGGAGCGAGAGAAGCGCGGAGAGGTGAGCATCAATTCTATCGTTCACATAGTTAAAGCATTTCTCTAACGAGTCGGGTGCGCATATTGAACTTGTTAGTGCCACGCCCCGTCCAAAGCCCAACGCCGAACCCACGCTAATGCGTATGTGTATGTGCGTGTGTGTGTGCGTGTGTGTCTGCGTGTGTGTGTGCGCTGGCATCATTGACACGCGAAAAACATGAAACACTTTTAGCATTTATGCGCTGAAAGTAGCAGCTGGCTTCCATTTTTATACGATACCCTGTAACCATAAAATGCCCGAAAGGGAATTTAAAAGTTTGTGTATACCAAACTGTAGTTCAGAGGAACACAGTTTTGTAAAGGTTATAGACATTTTTTTTTCATTTTCATTGAACTTTTTGCTTCTATTGATTTCAAGTACATTTTTTTTATTATTCCGAAGAAATAATATTGTTTTATTCCATTTTCATCTTTAAAAGTTTCTAAAATCAAAATATTCCATTTTCCACATTCGATGTGGAATATCGAGCATTTTTGATTTAAGCTTTAATTGTTATTTTATTTTTTCCCTACAATCTCAAAAGTTGAATACAGGGTAGCTTCAAGTCGAGTTCGAACGACAGCTGCATTATAACATGTTTCGAATGGCAAAATGGAAGCATCAGCCTGAAGCAACTTATTTAGCTCCAAACTGTGGAATACTCTTAGGGCCAGCGGCAACTAGACTAAGTAAAGGTCCTCTAGTTAAGAGCACTTGATTACCATATACCCTGTACAAAATATGATGGCATCATAAATCTTGGCACTAAAATCGTCGTACAAAAATAAGTATATACAAGTATGCGTGTTATACACAGTCTTTTTATATTAAAGTTGGAGGAAAACTGTGGAATGCATTCGGGCAAGGCATAAAAAGTTCCATAAATTTCAATAACTAAGGCAAAAACCGACTGATAGCTGAATTATGGATGAGCCAAGCCGTGGGAATGAAACATGTTCCGTTGAATTGATGAGCCCGCAAATATAACAAAGAGAGGCAAATGAATGAATGTCGACTCGAAACAATATGACCATCAGCCGCACAAATGTGTTTTTGTCGAGAATGCGAGTACCATTAACGAATAATGTGCATATTGATGAGAACTCACATACAACATTTATTGGCTTAAGCTCATCTCCACTGAGATCGATGGACACGATTATAAGGAGTAAGATATTAATGCTGATCGATGTATATATGTAGGGATGACCATTCGATGGTCTTCACAAGCACTTGAGTTCTTTATGTTCATATTATTTTATTTAGAGAAATTGGTGAACAAGCGTAAACTTATGATTATTGTACATTTTCCGACATGTATTTTAAAGACAACGAGCAACAGCGAACACATCTTTTCATTGAGTCTTCTAGCTTAAAACTGAGCTTCGGCTTCTTGTATTTTTATCGATAAATCTATCGTGGATTTAATATCCATAGCAGGGTTGCATATGATAAGTGATTTTATATTACCAAATGAGTATAATGCCAACATTATACTCGCCTGTTTAATTTAACTGATTGTAAGTTCGACCACTCCTAGTTCTGTTTCCAACTCCTACACTCGGCCATACTGACTCTTCATTCGACCCGAATTACGACTCTTCTGTTAAATTAGCATTTGGCTCCCATTTTTTCATGTATTCTGCTACAGTTGTAGTTTTCCCTGGACCTTCGTGGTCGCCTACCTTTTCTACGTCATATCTACCATGGTTTTGAATCTTTACTATTTTATATGGACCAAAGAATTTAGGTTTCAATTTTAAACCAGTACCATACTGTGTTCTCTTAATGGCTACAAGTTCGTTTATTTTATAATTGGACTCTTTTTTGCGATGTTTATTAAAAGATTTTCGGTTTTCCTGCTGTATTTTTGCTATATTTTGCCGCGCTTCTTTACGAACTTCTTCTCTTTCGTTACTTAGCTCCTCTATAGCAGCTTCTTCTAATAGTTCTTGCAAGTCCGATATTCTTTTAAGTTTCATCTCCACACCAGTCAACAATCTAAACGGTGAAACTTTAGTGCTTCTTGGCGGCGTACTGTTGATTGTTTATTGAACGATATCAATATGCTTATACCAGCTACAAGGATTTTCACGACATAGTTTAGACAACATTGGTATTACGATTTTGTGGATACGTTCTACCTGGCCGTTTCCTCTTGGAACTCCTGTAGCTATCGTAAGATGCTGTATACCTTCTGTTTCACAGTACTCCTTGAACAAGTTTGAAACGAAAGCTGCACCCCTATCTGATATTATGCGCTTAGGATTTCCAAACACTGCTGCCTGCCGTCTTAGTCGATCTACAACTCCTTCTGCGGTGGTATTTTTTGTTGGATAGAGCCAAACAAATTTTGAAAACGCATCGACTATCACTAGAATATAGTTATAGTTTTTACTTGTCTGTTCTATTGGACCGACATGATCCACATGGTACGTGCCTAAGGGCTTGTCTTCTTTGTCAATTGGTGCCAAAAACCCTTCTTTCTTGCCTGATTTGCTCTCAGATATTATGCATTCTACGCAACTTTTTACAATTTTTGGTACTTTTGACGATAGCTGCGGAATATAGAATGTCTTCTCGATTGCTTCTTGAGTTCGTTTCGCTGAGAAATGCCCTTGCTTGTGTGCAATTCTTATGATTTCGTCTTCCATCAGCGATGGTACTACTATAAGTTCCTTGATGGGATCCTTGTATAAAATACCATGCCTAACATAAAAATCTTCGTATGTGCTACAATTCAAAACAGTTAGCACAGCTCGGACCCAATCATCTCTCGCTTGTGCTTGCTGCAATCTGTGCTGCAGTGAGTCTTCAAGCATAAGACAGGATACGCGGCTTAAAGCATCAACATGCCTCATTTTGCTGCCATTTCGATGCTCAATACTGTCGTCAAAATCTTGAAGGTTCGGAACGAGGACAACAGGAGATGCATACTCCGATGTACTTGGCTGTATGATCTTTTCTTCTAGCCAAGTTTTGATTTGCGAATCGACAATAGACTTGTCCGCATGTGATATGCGCCTTGGGCGTTCGAAAACTGGACGCTCATCATTTAACAAAATTTTCATTTCAATTGGACATTTCTTCTTCATTTCAGGTGAATAGTTTTTAATTATTGCTTGAACTGCGTCTGCAACAGGTTTTTCTAAGTGATATAGATCGATCTCAGCCTCCTGATTTTCTGCAAAAAAACATACATCTTTGAATTCTTGTAAAAGCTCTATGTCTGGCTTCTTATTTTCGACAGTATCTTCTGTTATTGTTGATGTCTTGTCAATTACTCTCTTGTTTGCATTGTCCTTCACTTTGGGTCGAAATTCTACAAAATTTTCCGATACTATTAAGTCCGCTTGCTTCAATACGCTGTTTCCTATTACAGCTGAGTATTGGATGTCGTCGCTGCTCGTAACATGAAAGGTTATGTCCAGTAAGATATTATCAACTTCGACTTGAGTGACAAAGCTTCCCAGTGTATTTAGCTCACTATTACAGATGCCAACAAGACACTGTTTTTCATTATTCAGTTCAACTTTTTCTAGCTCTTTAAGGATATCATCGCGTATCAGACAGAGGTCACAGCCTGTATCGATTAATGCAGAGAAGCATATGTTCTTACAAGACAACTCCTTAAAAATGCATTTTCCACTACTGTTGGCCTTGTTTATCATCGTGTTCGCATTTTTGCCTTCTTTCTTCTCCACTTCACGCGATCCTGAACAGTTAGCTGCCTTATGCCCTGGTTGAGCACACTTGTAACATTTTATTGGCTGTCTACATTCTCTGGCTAGATGTGATGGATCGCCGCATTTGAAACATTTCTTAATTCGTTCTTTATTCAAGTCAGGTTTCTTTTCTTCGGTATCGTTATGCATCCTACCCGTATTAGACGCTTGAGGGCGACTACTATGGATTTTCTCATATACCTTGATTTGTTCTTTTAGTTGCTGCAGAGTCTTGGCCTGATACAGATTACTTTTGTTACTCCTCGAGTCAGGTATTCCCTCAATAAAATATTCTATCAGGCTTGAGTCATCCAGGTTAAGAGGTCCGCCAATTTCCATAAGGCTATACAGATATTCTATATAATCTTCACCTTGACGCTTACGCCTATTCCGCAACATGCGGTGGACGTCTATTGATGAAACTACCGTCCCAAATTCTTCCAATAGCGCTTGCTTTAAAGATATCCAATCTGAAATTCCATGCTGACTGCGCACGAATAATTTTGCTGCACCTTTTAGTAATTGCTTCGAGTAAATAAATTTCTGAAGGTCGTTCCACTGCACTGCCAAAGCGTTATCTTCAAATTTATGAATCCATTTTTCAACAGCTGGTTGATTTGACCCGTTGAATTGCGAGAGTGAATCTTCAATGTCGCGTAATGTAAACGTTGTTCGGACTATCTGCATTGGTGAGCTTTGACGAGTATGAGCCGACCCAGCATCGTCATACTCAGATTCATTATCGTCAACCTGCAACCCATAATATTCTAAAAGTCGGTCTTGCAAAGTTTGCTTTCTACCTGTGGTTACCAAACTAAGTGTAGATAACTTTTCTTTTAATACGTTAACTGTTAACGCCAAAATTTCGTCTCTGTTCATTTTGTTATCGTCGTTGCTCGCTTTTTACAATGCTTAAAATTGAGTCTTACAAATAAACAATTCAATGTACTTAACTTAATGGTATAAGTAATTAAACTCTTATGAATCAAATTTTAGTTTTTTTTTTTTTCAGCAACTTTAGAAATTATTAAATTATTATATTCGTCTGTCTTAGCTTATACTTTTACTTTGTGTTTGCTTACACTTAATTTCTTCTTTGTTATAATTTGATTCTTTGAAAACTTTTTACTGATTTAACACTCTTTACTCAACAACTAGTTAATTATTTTCATATAATGACGAAATAACATACTCTGTTGTTGATCTGCAACTTGATACACCCTGTGATCATCGTTGTCGTGTTGAAGCACGTTCCAGTCACACGCTCTTTTATTGAAAGATTCCGCGCTCTTCGCCTCTTTGATCTGCAACTTCTTATTTCATCACGAAGTGAAAATTTTGCGCTATCCAGCCTTTGCTACGCAGAATTTAAAACATCGCCTTCTCGCTTGCGCTTATCGACCACTGTCACACAATACACGACTGTTTGTCGTCTTATTTCATCACGAAGTGAAAATTTTGCGCTATCCAGCCTTTGCTACGCAGAATTTAAAATATCGCCTTCTCGCTTGCGCTTATCGACCACTGTCACGCAATACACGACTGTTCATCTCGCTCTTACTAGAGCTCTCTAGGCATACTTCGCCGCTGTCGCCATTAATCCTAGACGATTCTCGACTTTTTCCATTTTTTCCAGGGCATTCGAATTTTGATGAATTTTCATGCACCCGCTTCGTTTTATGCTCCGATTAATAGTCTTCCATACGTTTGTACTCGTTAATCAATTTACGAATTTCACAATTTCTGTCTATCCCACTTCTGACACCAAATTTGTAGGGATGACCATTCGATGGTCTTCACAAGCACTTGAGTTCTTTATGTTCATATTATTTTATTTAGAGAAATTGGTGAACAAGCGTAAACTTATGATTATTGTACATTTTCCGACATGTATTTCAAAGACAACGAGCAACAGCGAACACATCTTTTCATTGAGTCTTCTAGCTTAAAACTGAGCTTCGGCTTCTTGTATTTTTATCGATAAATCTATCGTGGATTTAATATCCATAGCAGGGTTGCATATGATAAGTGATTTTATATTACCAAATGAGTATAATGCCAACATTATACTCGCCTGTTTAATTTAACTGATTGTAAGTTCGACCACTCCTAGTTCTGTTTCCAACTCCTACATATACATTGATTATATCAAAATACCAATAGTATGTACCAACCGCGTATTTTATTGCAACCATATTATATCGCATCAACTGCCAATCGATTCTTTCGATTGCGATCTATATCTTCCAGATTACTTGAACTGGACTGACCAAATTTGAAATGCATACTCCTGATAAACTCCTTTAGAGATGCACCTCATTATAAGCTTTTATTGAACTCGGTGAACCTGCATGACGCAGCCGACTTCAACATGCTCTTAAACATTTCCATTGTATGATTGGTGCACATTATATAATCCATAGCGTACTGGTGGAGGCTTGGCAGTTTTATTGAATAAATGCATAATTGTCAATGACAGGTAGAAGACAACCGACGCGACGGGGCGCATCTATAAACAGATGTGTTGGCGTTTTAGCCCTGTGATTGTGAGCCAGTGCAAGGGCTTAGCTGGCGATGACAACGTAATCAAGTTGCTGCTCCCTGACAAGATAAGACACACACGACATATACGACACACACACACACACACACACACTCACGCACATGCTGGCGAGTGGATGGCGAAAACGGAAGTGCAGCCATTGACAGCAAGGGCAGACGACCGCGAATAACCAACGAAAGAAGGGTCGCATCGAAAGATTCGCGATGTGTTTGTCTGTGTGGCCCATAAATCTAATATTGCTTAATGTTAAAAAACTGCGTTCTGCAGTGCTGCTACCCTACACCCCCAACCGCCCCATGTGTCAACGTCAGAATGGCAAGGGCGCGCCAGAGGGTGTGAGCTCCTGTCCCGGGGGTAGGCATACGCTCGATTGGCAATAAATTGAAATACGCGACCATAAAATCACTTAATTGCGAATTCGTGTCGCTGCCTGAACGGGAAAGGGCCAATTCAGTTCTCAAAAGATAGCTGTGCATGTTGCTTGCGTGTGCGTATGTGTGTGTGCGTATGTGTGTGTGTATGTCATACTGGTTGTGTGTTATTGCAGTGAGTGAGCTCGCACCCTACTCCTGACCGGGGCAGCGGGATGCCTGTCACTCAGCAGCTCACAGAAGCTTGCAATGGGTGCGGATTGCTGTGGGGGGGAGGGGGGTTGGGTTTGCGGGTTGGGTGGTTCATTTATTGGCTGCTCGCTTGTGTGTTACTTGATGATTATGGCAAATTGATTTGTTTGTACCGTTAGACATAGCGCACACTTTGCGGCTTTTAAATGTCGCACGGGCAAGTGGCCGGAAGACAAATGAGCAATTGGCGGTTGTCGCCGGAGGAAGCCTGGCAGAGGAGAAGGAAAAAGAGCAGATGTGTGTGTAAGTGCGTTAAGCGGTGCGGTTAGTGAGGCTATAATGGTTGCTGTCAGGTGAGAGATAAAAACGGATAGAGGCAGAGACAGAGTGATATCTAGTGGAACTAAGACAAATGAGAAAGTTATCATAAGTTATTGGCTGTTAAATGCAACTGCGACTGTGTATCAAAATCAATGGCTCGTTTGAGCTAACGCTATTGTTGCCCTAATGGCTAATGGCAATCGAATGAGTTGACAGGTTGACAAAAGCAGCACCAGCTACATCAACAGCAGCACCTGCAGCTGGTGCAGGCTGGCCAGGCTGTGCATGCAATTGACAGTTGAGCATGGGGGCCAAGAAGCTGCTCCGTTAACACCTGAGTGGATCAATTAGTTGTGGATTTGTTGTGACACTCGGGCTTAAAGCTGACCCCAATACCCGTTGATATTCAGTCAACATATGTATATACATTTTTTTATATCTTGCTGAATGACATGGCACAGCCACAACCACGCACACACTCACACACACACTCACACACACTTACTAAGTACAATATGCGCAAGCACAACAAACTTGCAGCGCTTTGTGCAAATTTTGCTGACATGACCAAAGAGGCAAGTTGTAAACTATAATATGCGTTGCACAAGATATGAAGTAGTAAATATAAATAGATACACACACACACACACACACACACACACATGCAGCTCTCAAGTGCAGCTGCTAACAAATTTGTACAGCGACTCACAGAAAAGCTCGCGCTTTGATAAACAAATACAAATAGAAGATGGTTCTGGTGTAACCAGACCAAACCCAACCCCAAACCCACCACCTGTCCCTCCCGCACTCCTTTACCAACACTATGCCACCTGTCGTGTACTTTGTGGCGCATAAAAATGCAGCGCAAACTGAGTTGCAGCATATCAGGCGTAAAGTATCTGTGTATCTTACAGATACACGCTGCCATCCTGACAGCAGCAGCAACAATTCACAGCGGGCGACTGGCAGCTGGTAGCACGTAACTGGCGACTCTGGTAGCTGCTTACTGGTATCTGGAAACTGGTAACTGGTAACTGGTTAGTGGCAACTGGTTACTGCTAACTGCTTACGACAAAATTCTAACTGTCACTTTATGCGCAGTCAGTCATGCGTAACCGCTGTAGCTGGAAATGTATCTGTATCTGTATCTGTATCTCTAACTGTATCAGCATCTGTGAATGTAAATGTGTATGTAAATGTATTCGAGCGGCAACATTCTGCTGATTCTCATTTGTAAGATGTTTTATGGGTTTATTCATAATGCAAGATGCGCAAATCGTATCCCCCACATATCCGAAAGTATCTTTGATGTGTGCCTGCGTCTGTCCCTCTGTCTCTCTATCTCTCTGTCTCGATGTAGGCGTGCCGCTTGCCATATCTCAGCCAATAATACCCGTAATTGTTTGCCAATGTCATTGTACAATTGCCAGGGCCGCTCGTCGCAGCATTTCTGACAGCATGCCTGATGCGCCCGCCTTCATAATCGATCAATATACATCAGCAGGGGATATCGTTTGAGCTGCTATTATTACTTTATGTTGTTGTTGTTGTTGTTGTTGTTGCTGCTACTGTTGGGGCTATGCGTCAATGTCAACATTGATCAATGCAAGGACAAAGACAGCAGCCAACCAAAGTCGGGCCAACGCCCCGGAAAGCAGTCGAAAACAGGCAGCTAGCAGGCAGTCCAACACCTTGGTCTGCTCTACTCTTGCTATACCCTGCCACATTAATTTCATACTGCAGTCTTCGGTAGATGAGGGGTACAAGTGACCCAGTAATTTGGGCAATTGAACAAAAAGGATGGCGGTTCGAAGCTCAAATTTCTCTTGTTATGGCTTAGCCGTAGGGCATGAACGCCAGTTTTTGTTTTTAATTAAAGTTGCGTCCATAGTTTATAAATAAATTATGTTCTTATTTAAAAGAAATAGTAATTGGATTGATTTAAGGTTCGGGGTTATTGTAAATAATAAATTGGCACTCCGGGCTGGAACAAGAGGTTAATTTCTTTGCATCAAACTCGGGTATTTAATCGATTTAACGAAAAATCGAAAGACTCGAGCTTACGAGCTTCAAGCTAGGCAGTGCTCGAATAAACGAGTCAGCAAACGTTTCGCCAATGTGCGACAATACAAACGTGAAACTATTAAGAGGGGGATACCCTGAACACCAAATGCTGATTGATTTATTAGTAATAAAAATAAATTAACAAAAGAAAAAAAAATGATTTTCCTCAATAGGACTCGAACCCGTAACTTACCACATACTTGGAACCGCCTCTACTCAACAGCCACATCATCAAATGAGACTTAATGAGAAAAAAAAATGGATTAAAATATCAGCAAACAGCAAAAAAATGGATTAAAATATCAGCAAAATATTTGCAAACACATAGCTAGCCAATACACGTTTTCTTTAATAACTTTTGTATTTCTCAACGGATCTTTATGAAAACAGTAGATCCTTTTGTTCTATAGAATATTCGTGTGATCTTAAAGAAGACAATTGCAATAAAATTGTGACTTAAATTGGTGGGTTATACAAATTGGTTTATTTACTTGATTTATAGCTATGAGGTAGTAGCGGGGTGATGGCGATACCTATAAAACGAAAGATACTTGATATTTATATACTATTCTATAAGCTACATGTCAAGTTTGGCGACTCTAGCTTGTATAACTTACGAGATTTGCTCAAAAAAGGATTTAAGGATTTCGATATCGATTTTTATCGATTACTTGGAAACGTGGCAAGTTATCGATTATCGATACATTTCAAATTTCAAGTCTCTAGCTCTTAAACCTTCTGAGATACCTTCGTTCATACGTTCGAATAGACGGACGGACAGACGGACATGGCTAGATCGACTTGGCTATTGATGCTGATCAAGAATAAATACACTTTATGGGGTTGGAGATGCTTCCTTCTCTCTTTTTTCTACTTTAGTCTACTATTTAGTCTAATATAAAATTAACAAATTTAGGGTGGGATCGATCTCCCAGCGATTGCATACATTTGCACAAATACATTGTACCCATTTTACCTATTTTTATGGGAGCAGGGTATAAAAACATATGATAAAAAAAACGATTAGCTCGATTTAAATTGTTCGATCAAACAGAAATTTCCCTCACACGAAATAATATTTCAAGTATGCAAAACGTGAGTCGGTGCATCAATGCAGGGCTCTAGTTCGAGCTCGGATTTAAAAGAAAGTCAAAGTCTGAATTTGCCCTGCGGACGTTTTTAGTTGGAATATATTACATGATTACCAAGTGTGTTTGTAGTTTATTCGTTTATTGTTTATTGGTGCAGTTCTTGCGGCAGGGTATAAAGTATTCGAGCAAGTTGCGCAACTGAAGCAAATTTGTGCTGATTCTGGTGCAGGTGCCTGCTGCTGGTGTGAGTGGCGTGCTTATGAGTTCATGAAATGCTCCTTGAATATGCATGAGCCCCTAAGGTACAACGAGTGCAGCAGCCCCAGCCACAGTTGCCGCCTCTGTGTTGTTGCCTATGGCTATGCCTGGCAAAGATTTTGAGGGGGGGGGGGGGGGGAGTCGTCGGCTGCAGCTTGGCGTCAAATGAGTAGAGATTAAATTAAATTAAATTATAGAAGCCGCCACGTTATAGCCGGGCCGGCGTAACCTAACTGGCTGTGCATAAAGGGCAGCTCCTCCTGCTCAGCATCTGGTTTAAGCCATTTAGAGGTTCTGCTGGAGTTTGGCAAGCCTTGGCAAAGAGTCGCTTATAATATTGCTGGTTTGGCGCCGGCGGCGAGAGCTGTCTGTCATCAGATTATGCATAGGTTAAAGCAACAAAGGGCGGCTGCCAGTTGCATGGAATGCCGCAGGATACAGCCGCCAGTAGCCACATGACTGGAGGATGCAGTTCTCCCCTGTTCTCTGTGCAGTGCAAGTGCTGCTTGGTGGCGGACAGTCGTGTTTTCCAACATGAAAAATGCATGCGTGTAGCGCCGCCGGGCAGCCAAGATTACAAGTGACAATAGGCCAAGGGGTGGCAGCGAGGGAACGGGAAGCGGTAGGTGGGGCTGTCGAAGGCATGACAACTCGTTGCATTTGCACACTTGCTAATGGCGACACTTGCCGCAATGCTTTGGCGAAAATGGCATAAAATCAGCCTAAAAGCAGGCAACACATATTTCAACTGCAATCATTGCGTGTGTGTGTGTGTGTGTGCCTGTGTGTGTGCGACAGCTGCAAAAGAGTAAATAAATAAGCAGACAGTGCAAGCAAAAAGGAAACTCAACTTGAAGATAAATGCAAATTTCTGCTGCACTCAAAGCAGCGCTGCCAGCGTCGCAGTTTCAGTCGCAGTCACAGTCGCAGTCACAGTCGCAGTCACAGTCACAAACACAGTCACAGTCGCGGCCACAGCTCGTTTTTGTCATTTCCGTTAAAGTCACTTTTGCGGGACGTTTGCTGCTGCATCTAATTTTTTCTTTTTATACTCTATTTCTAAGTGTTAATAGAGCATATTGGGCTCTGCAATTATCAAACGTATATACATTTAGCCTAGGTTTCTTTATCAGCAATAATTTAAAGTCACGAAATAGGCAGCACTGATTGGTAAACATTTTTATTTTGTTTAGCTTTGCTAGTTTTAACGTCCTTCGTGGCCTATAATTCTCAAGTGGTTATAGCTTCAGACTGGGAACAAGAGCTTGTAAATCAGGAGTGCTCATGATGAACTGAGAAGTTCTTGGAATAGCTATGCAGACAAACTGCATTCCCTTGCTGCTTATACCCTGTTGTTGTTGGCCGATATAACAACCATTTTAGAGCAACTTCATGTTACCCTGTTTTTGTTGGTCGTTATGACCAACATTGAGATCGAACTAAGAAGCACCTTTGTTGACAAACCATTTATTTTCTTTAGATCACGAATAAAGTTCTTTACTTTACGCACTTTCAAAAATAATTTTGAATATTTTGCTAAAGTATCAAAGTGACAGTTTTAGAGGCACAATTTAAAAAAGACCAACTTTATTGGCGATGTGTTCTAATGGAAACAGAGTATTGCAAAGTCTTGTGGTTCGGATCGGAACGTTTTTCATATTGTTTTTTTCTGTCGTGAACCGTCTTCCTTTGCGGTTTGTCATATTTCCTGCTCGTTGGCATTGCAATTCTTTTGCTGGAACTTGAAATTGTTCAAATGGCTGTGGCGGGGGCGTGGCCACCCAATCCGCGCCTGGGCTCATTTGGCCGCACAGTCGAGGCAGCGTCAGAAACAGGGACACAACAGACAACAACTTCATTTATCAAAACGCATTGGCTGCGTCGGCAAATGTCCTGTATGCCACCCCATGGCCTCCGCTTGCCCATCGATCCCTTTCAGCAAGCACAGCGCATAACCTAATTTAATGCCAGGCCAAATCAGCGAAATGGCAGCAACTTGTTGTCGTTGTTGTTGCATTGATGCATTGTTGCTTAGCAGCTGGCGAACATGCAACACAACACGCGCACCATGTTGCATGCAAGTTAAAGCCAAAAGCCAAACACCCAAAATTACACAAATGCTTTTCAAAATGTAACTCCAAATGTAATTTGTGCTGGCCAAATAACAAAACTAATCTAATTTTGCCACACAGACCGTGATAGGTTCGCAAGCTCTTTTCCTCACCGCAAGAGTCCTTCAGCTAAGTGGCACGTGTCTGCACCGAGAGAGATTTGGCTTAATATTAGGTTGCATTGATTTACATCAATTGATTCACCTGGCCACCATTATTTGGGCTTCTCTTAGCCACAAGCTCTGTGCAGCATAACAAAGCTCTGGGATCAGTTGTTAAGACTTATTGTTTAAACTGTGCAAATTGCTCGAGTCTCAAGATTTAGTTGATAATATATGTAATTAACGTTTTGGAGAATAATACATCACAGAAACTAAATACTCTTTTGTCTCGATAAAATTAATTAACTATTTTACCATGAAGACAATTCTGTAAATGTATCGAGTTTAAGTCTTCTTTGGGAGTCAGCATTTTTATGGTATCATTGTGCAGATTTGTCTTCTTTTTTTTTTTTTTATAAATATTTATTGTATTGAATCAAAAATAGCATATATTTTGATTAGATCTGTCTTCTGTATTCGCCCAGCTTAAATTAATTTTGTCTAAATTTGCGGTGTAGAAAAATTGTGTTAGCTTTTGGGAGCCTGATAGACTTAATATTTAAGGTGCTTTTTGAGCTTTATGCAAGTTAATTACTGCATAAATAAAAGGTGATACATTGGCTCAAATATAGTCCATTCATGCCCAGTTAATAAAATAAACACAGCCCAAAATTTAGCTCACTTTGACTTAAATAGAAGAACATACTTATATGGACTAAAAAAAGACATTTTTATACCTACAGCAATAATAAATATCTTATGTAGAGGTAATATATTTACTGAACACCGCTACCAGTAAATTATAATGGGAATATAACCAATATTATACTTTTGAATTTAACCAAATTAAAAATGAAAAAAAAATAATACTAAAGCGCTACAAAGAAAAATAGATGTCTAATATAAATTAGAAACAATGCAACAATAATTCTCATATTAATAACTATAAATTATAAATAGCTTGTTCATTGTTCGACAAAAAAGAATCACAAATTTTTATAGCTAGTTTGTTCGTTCCGAAGGACTAAATTAATTGGATGACACCGACACGAGTACAATAAATTAATCTCTAATTGCTTGAGCATTGTCTTCGCGTCAGCATCGATTATTGGCCTAATTGGCTGCAGGACATGAGTGTGACCGTATTTTTTTCATTTTTGCTCAGTCGACAGAAAGTCTACAAACATACTGCTCCATATAAAACCACGCAGATATAGCTCACCAGCAGGGAAGTTGACTTTTAGCACTGACTGTTGGGCAACTGATTGGCGCCATTGAACCTAAACAAGTACTGAGCAGTGAGCAGCGAGCAGTGAGCAGTGAGCAGTGAGTGCTGGTATATCAAAGAGCATTCGTGCATTCAGTGCTGCCAACTTGACGCAATTCAAGTCAATGCAATCTGCCAGCGGCAGAGGAGGCTGGCCGCAACACTGCAGTAAACAACATACAAATCGAATGGCAATGTCTGTATGCTCTTCTCCCTTACCCCCTCTTATCCCCCTTGCCCCTAATGTACCGCTTGTCCCGTGCCACGATGCATTTTCATTTGTGTAATTACATTGGCGCATTTTCAAACAACAATTAGCGCGTGTTGGCAACTCTGGCTGTGGGACGCGACTCGCGTTTACAAAACGCCGCAAAACTTTTCAACTGCTGCGTTGAGGTTGGAGGTCACAACTGATAGATTGGGCGGACGACTGGAGTTGCAGGCGGCAGGCGGCAGGCTGTGGCAACATCATCAATCATGCATTTGAAAAGTTTATTAAAGAGCATGAGAAAAGGCGATGCACCGAGAGGGTGCGAGCGAGTGCGAACGAGTGCGAGAGAGAGCGAGAGAGAGCGAGTTGCAAGAGTGCTTAAGCGCTGAAAGTTTTGAATGGCTTTTGCGCTCGCTGCCTAACAAACTAAGTCGGGCAAATGTTGAAGCAAAGTTTATGCAACTGCAACACACACACACGCACGTAGGCACACATGAACATCAATTCAAATTTGGCCGTGAAAGTCGTCGACGACGTCGCTGATCGCATTTCAATGACAAAAGTAGGCCGGCAATTTACCAGCATGTGAAAATGGTCGAGAAGGGTGCGGAAAGGGGTTTTCCTCATTCTTTGGAGAGGGGTGTCGGTTAGTGTGTGTGTGTGGGGGGGGGCGGGGGGTGTGTTGGCTTTCTGCTTCATGGTTGAACGGCTGCCGTAGCTGTGCTTCCTCTTCCTCCTCTAGTTGCTGTGTAAAGTTTTTTCATTGCTTTTGTCGGCGATTTTCACTTTCGCTTTATAAACTCGCATAGCCTGCAATAATTTACCGCCCATCCACAGGGCGTGTGCATGTGTGTGTGAGTGTGTGTGCATGCGTATTTTCATCAATTTTCAATAATAACAGCAGTTAGTGGCTGCGATGCTTGGCAGGCCAGGAAGCTGAACCGCCCGTGGTGAAATTCGCTCAAGCTACTTCAATAAACTGCAGAAGCTATCCGTAAGCTAGTGTAAAATACAGTACACAGAACAAAAAGGGCTGGTAGAAATAAAGTTTTTGTACTTCATTTTTTGGCAAAAGTTTGCGTTTACAATTTTAAGATAAATTTGTACCAAGAGTGTACTCAATCAGGTATGTAATTCCAAAAAGAAGTGGAAAATAATAAGCTGATTTTATGAATACGAAGTACTAATACTTAATCTAAGTAGGAAATCCTTATATTAAGCACTAAGGAGCGAAAGCGTTTTTGCCGAACAGCAAGACATCATCTATAATACAACCGAAATTCTAAATTTCAGCCAAAGCGTGGTCAGAAATGTCAGGATTGTTTCCGGTCCTCAATATATTGACACACGACTGTGTGCATAGGGACATCCAATATATACTACTTATTTATTTGTAAATGCAAGATGCAACTGCACACGTATCCTGCGACAATATGCAACGTGACGCCAAAAAGGAGGCAATTCAATTGCTCCGACTGTGCATTGCGACTCCCGAAAAACATAATAAGTGGCAAGTAAACACTTTGACTTTAAGTTTTTACATATGTTATATACTTTTGAACTATGAATACAAATTTGGTATTTACAATTTGTTTTAACTAATTTTTGAAAATTGATTAGTTTGGCAACGACGACAATTCATTTTCTATGCAATCGATAGACGAAAATTAGTTAAACGAGTCTTATAAATTTATTGCCAAACGGGTACTGAATGATTTTTCTACTCCCTGATTTCTTTTATACCCTCAAAATGAGCACAAAACATATACTATAGTTAAGCTATTATATATGAATATTATCTAATGCAATAAATAATAAATTAATTAATAAATTAATAAATAAAGCATGGCTCAAGTTGTAAATAAATCACTTAAATCCAATCCCTACTCAGATTAGGATAAAATCAAGTGCACAAGGCGAATTATAATTAAGATAAGCTTTCTCAACTGAAGGTTTTTTTGGGATAGATTTTAATTCTGCCCCATTAGCCCTATCTTGCACCCAAGTCTATTCTACTTTTGTTTTGAGTCAACTCCCATATTGGCTTAAGGCTAAGCCATTTTTGGCTTTAATTAAGCTAATTTACACTTGACGTGGGCTAAAATTTATAACATGCTTTAATGAAATATTTAGTACTTGGTTAAAGAATATTTTGCACCTTTTGACACCGCCAAGCTACGAATTAGATCAGAAAGCTGGTAGTCCAGAAGAATTATGAATTTATTTTAACTTTATTGTTATACAAATCTAACTTGCGTAGTTACAAAAAAACCTTAAATCAGCTCAAATCTGGATTCAGCTTCAAGCCGAACTGCTTCAAATCATTTCCTATTTACCATAAACCGATCCTTGAAACAAATTAGTTGAACCAGCCGAATCGGAATCTCAAGTGTTTTTTTTTTTGGTTACTTGAAAATAATTTTGTAAAACTCTTAGTTTTGGATATGGCTAAAACGATACTGAAAAATGAACTCTATTCGATAAATTGAAATGTGTACGTAAATGAAAATAAAATCTAAATATTTTAAAACTAAAGCCTAGATTATTGAATGTGGTAAGTTAGGCACACGGACCGTTCCTTTGAGCATGGTTTTAGCCAATTTACCAGCCTACGGCACATTTTTGTTAGATTAAGTCTGATAGGCCATTTAGTTGGAGAAGATACTCTTCCTTTACTTTGCCTTTTAATCATAACCAACGCATAAAGTTAATGCAAGTGCCTCGATTGTTGGCTGGAGCGTCGCCATGCTGTGCCACAAAGTTAGGTGGCATGTTGCAAGTGCGTTTATCTCTATTTCTCTCCAGCTCTCCCGCGCTCTCTCTCTCTCTCTCTCTCTCTCTCTCTTGCTCTGTCCCTCTTTTTTGTGCCTTTCCTCTACACTTTTTGGCTGTTTGTGTTTGTTAAGTTGCGCGTAGACGGCAGCGTCGCTGCTGCGGTCATGAATCATGCCAAAAGTTGCGGCGTCGACGCTGGCGACCCAAATTCTGATACTTGCTGCATTTGAAGCAGGCAGACGACGACAACAACAACAACGACAGCAACGACAGCGACAACGACGTCGACGACGACGACGACGACGTTGTTGGCCATGAAGAAAACGCTGCAGACATTGCAGACTTCGACTTTGACTGCGACTGCGACTGCGACTGCAACTGCGACTGCGACTGCAATGAATTTGTCGCACTGCCCAAAAGCACTGTGCTCAAAAGTGGGCGTGCTGGGCGTTTTGGGCGTTCCGAGTCTGGGGCACGCCCCATTTTGCAAGTGGCGTCGTCGTCGTCGTCGTCGTCGTAGCACTTCACTTTTCTATATTAGCGCCACGTAAGTGCAGCCGCAGGGGCGTGGCAATTGCATTACAAATGGGCGAGGGGGAGCCGAGTGTGCAAATTATCCCATACCCCGCAATCTCCGGCCCGGCCGCCGCCCATTCGCAGTAGATAAAAGAGTCGGACAGCTGAAGAAATAAGATACAGCAATAGAATAAAAGACAATGCGAATCTGACACACTCTACGTTATGCGTTGATAGAATGATCTATAATGATATCATATATATCTAAATATATATGATATAGCTTTTGAATTGACATAACGATAAACGACTAAAAAATATATGCTTGATGGGCTATAAATTGAAATTGAAATGGTCTGGAAAATGCGATGCTATCAACTTATGGCTTGTATCCGCCGTCATTTGTCCCATACCGAATGAGAGACATTCCACTGGCACCATTCGCATGTGTGAGGAGAGCCAAAAAGCTGTCTGAATGCTCCAAAGATGACACTAACGCACAAGACATTCATTACGAATGCAAAATTTTATAGTGGAATCTATATACCCTAAATGTTTTGCTATATAAATACGAATGTGGCTACGAATGACATTTACGTGACACATTGCTTTCATTCAAAACGAATGACAAGCATATCAAGTCATTTACAATTTTAGCCTCATTTATGGCAGTGGAATCGATATACATAAGAAGTTGTCTGTCCGTGGAATCAGCAGTATCAGAGCTCTGTGAATCAAGGCTGCAGACCAGATCCAAGCCGAACAGGTTCGCGCTAACTTACCTTTTACTATAAACCGACTCCAAAGCCGAAAAATAAATGACAAAGCAAAGCGCGGGAAGCTGGTTCGATATCATTTGCTTGGGCTCGCAGCCCTGCTCTAAATTAATACAAGTAATTAATGGTCAAGTTGACATTTTGCCTGGCCATTTAGTCATATTTCAATGTCCAGTTTGGGGTTTAACTTCTGACTGCCTTGGGTCAGTGATATGCCAAAACATAAGCAGCCTTTGTTGTGCAGTGTAGCCATAGAAAAAGAAGTCGCCAGCGGCAGTGGAAAAGTGCTCTAAGTTGTCGTCTGGCTGCTGCTGATGCTGCTGCTGCTGCTGTTAAGGGCGTTACTTGCAGCTCCTCACCTAAAAACCGCACTCCCTACAAGTGGACGTGTGTGTGTGTGTGTGTGTGTGGTTCGTTTAATGGCCACAAAGCGGAAACTGGAGCGTGGCAACTGACGGCGACGTTGTAAAAATTGCTGCAGTTGTTGCTGCTGCTGCATTAGCAGCCATTTGCAGCAGCTATTGATGCGCCCTGTTCTGTCTTTGTGTGTGTGTGTGTCTCTGTGTGTGTGCGTGTGTGGCGTGCCTTAGTGCTATTTATTTATGTTTGCTGCGGTATCTGCTGGGCAGTCGAAATGATGACATGAAAAATTGTGCTGCCTGGCTTTGGGCGCTGCTGCTGCTGCTGCTGCTGCTGCTAAGATTTCTATTGCCGGGCCTGAGGCAGCTCCAAGATACGAGAAGCATTGCCCAGCCGAGCTTTTTATGTTTCATGAATTTATGGCTTTTTAAATCGAAACAAAATTCGATGCTTGTTTAAGCCGCACCAAATGTGCCAAAATGTGAAATCGCATAGCTCGGGAATGCTTACATGACAGCAGCGGCAACAACAACAAGTATGTGGAAATATTCCAACTATGAAATACCCTGTTTGCAGCGTAGTCACAGGTAAAAAGTGGAAGGTAACGAGAGCTTGTGGCAACAATATTTATGATTGCCCGGGCCAAGTTTTCTGTTTCAAATTTTAGATATCACTTTTCCATACATTTTTCGACCGTGAAAAATATAAATATACCCGTACTAACTGATCCCTACAACTCGAATAATATATTACATATTTGAAGATGAGTTTGATGTCGATCGAATAAAGAACCTTTAGTTGGAATACATATTCATCACATCAAAAAGTAAAAAGTAAAAAGTAAAATTAAATAAATTTTTAGGCAAATTTTTGGAAATTTGTTGGAAGCCGATCGATAAAAAAAAAGTCTCACACAACCGTTTTCCGCAAAATTTTCCACAGCTGCGAATGGAATTTCCAAAATGGTTGAAACACGTAATAATTAAGTCTTTATGTAGAGTCCTGCAAATAAGTTTGAAGCAGATCAAAGGAAACTCAAAACTTCGCCCATTGATCTTCATTTTCCACCAAGGAGGGATGGATTTTGCGAAACGTGTGAAACACATATCAAATAACTTTCATGAAGATTCTTGGATTCAGCAAATCTTCAACCCCAATTTCTACTGAGAAGGGATGGATTTTCGGAAAAATGTAAGACACTTCTCAAAGACCCATTTGAAAATGAGTTTAAGACCGATGGGAAAGCAATCAAAATAGTTTCACAAAGTCATTTTTCAGCTTTGCGGATGGATTTTTGTGAAACCTTGTATATAGCCTGTATATAGAAATATACCAATATCGAATTGCCTGCGCCTACGCAAAACGAATACGGTCCATTTGCTTGGCAAAAAAGGGTATTAAACAACAATAATAACCACACACATTTGGCCAAGCATTCAGGATTTATGAAGACTCTTGCATTTTTATTTACGATGCGAGAACATACACACATAAGCGTAAGTATGTACATAAATTCGCGTTAGGTTCAGGTCCTTCAGTGCGGCTCCTTTCTGGCTGGGCCTCAAGGCAAGGATTGCCTTTAATTGCAGTCCAGCTTCTGTTTCAGTTTTCGTTTCGGTTTGGGCTTGGGTTTGGGTTACGGATACGGTTTCAGTTGTCCTCTTGCAGCTAGCCGCAAATGTTGCCGCACCATTAAGCGCAGCGCTGACCGCGGCAGCGACTGCTCCGCTGGCAGCGACTGCGGTGTCAACTGCGCAGCCGGCCTTGGCGACGCGACGCGCATAAAAAATGAAAATCAAATCGACGACACGCACAGTGGAGGCGACGGCGACGGCAACGGCAACTGACGGACAGAGCCGGGTCGGGGCAGGCAAGGGTCCTAGGATTGGGTCAGCTGGGGCCAAGCGAGTAAGTGTTTGAGTGTATGTGTGTGTGCATGAGTGTGGGTGTCGGCATGCATGTGGGCGTGGTCGCTGCCTTGTGCTAGTTTTCGCCTGTGCAGGCAGACAAAACGTTTGCTTGCCACAGCAGCTGCGGCCTCATTTCGTAGATGCCGCTAAAACTGATGCTGGCACGTTGACCAAGTCCGAGTCCGGCTCGAAAGTTCGAGTCCGCGTCCGAGTGCGAGTGCGAGTGCCAGTGCGAGTCTTAGTCCGAGGCGAGGCGTGTCCGTGTCCGTGTCTGCGCCTGTCTGTGTATCCTGCTGTTAGCTGGCATTGTCCTTCGTCCTTCGCGTTGTCAGCTGTTTGCCGTTTACTGTTAGTTGTTAGCTGTTGGCCACGTCCAACGTCCAACGCCCAAAACTCGATTTCATTTGCACTTTCCATTTCGTATGCGCCCAGACAACATGTCTCCTAATCTGCCAATACCCTGCATACAGACAGTCGCCTGCTCCAACTGCTCCATATCAAAATCCAAATAATATGTATATAAGCATGTGTGCGTGCGTTGAATAGCAAGCATTATAATCGAGTACTCGTACGTATTCATGACTATAAAAGTATGATTATCATCATATCATATTATACCAGATTTTTCTCTTCAATGTTTTCACAATTCAAAATAAATCGTATTATTGGATACTCGAGATTCGAGTAGAATATCATAGAGATATTCAAGGGCTTGTGTGCTACTTAAATCTTTTACGGACTTTGTTAATAATATACTTTTATCATACAATATTTTTTATTTGCAGCTCGTTTTATTAGAATATTTAAGTCTTAAGTCGTGTCAAAAATAATATATATATGTATGTCGGCCAGCAATATTGGCCATAACAAGGCAGGTAGGGTAATATATTTAAATTAAAATAATCTTCAGTTCAATTTTGAAGCTAATTATAATTATGGGAATTTTAATAACACCTTCAATCAAATAAACTTTCGGACTTTGGTAAATCATTCAAATAATATAATATAATGGATATATATAATATATTGGAGCGGTATGGATAATGGAGGGATTTTGGTTATTCGTGAAGAGCATGTTAGAACTCGTAGGTGCCAGGATTAGTCAAGAACTTAAATTTGGATCGATCATGCCTTTAGCAACTATAGGATATAGTAGGCCGATCCTGCGGAACCGATGATGATAGCTTTTAAATTGAGATTTTAGTTTGCTAAGAAACAGTCAGACGGATGGACGGACTTGGCCATAACGACTTGGAAATTGATAATGATCACTAATATATATGCTCTATGGATTTATGGACATCTTCTTATATGCGGTTCACAATTGAAGACAGAATTATAATGCCCGCTACAAACTATACATGAATTAAGCTTTGGTATATGTAAATTTATTTTAAAAATATTGCAATTGTTCAAAAGGTTGGGCTGAGAAGCGTGACAAGAAGCAGAATAGCCGCTGCCCAAAGTGCGGCATGCGTACCGCTTGACGAGCGCATTGTTAATGTCCAGCTGATCGGAGCTATTATATTCTAAAAAGAGCCAATAAATTTGACCAACTGTTGGCCCAAAGACTCCATGGATTAGACTTTGTGCCTTGGGGTTAGGATGCGGGACCAATTGCTAACAAAAAAAAAAGAAGAGAGAAGGAAAAACTAAAATCAAGCTGCTGCAATAAAAGCCTAGTAAAAGTGCGCATCCCCATGGACAACCCATCCTTTGCCCCATGGAGCTCCCAACTCTGAAGCACTCGAACGCCTGAACATTTCTGGCTGTCCAGAAATGTTGGTCGCAATGTCAGGCGATTGTTTTTTGTGTTTGGAGTGCTTTGCGTGGCTTTGTTAGAGTTGCCACTTGAGGCAGGGTTGTCGAGGGGGTCTTTTGGGATTGGGTCGAGGTCTTAACCGACAGAGGGACGGTGGAGTGGGGAAAAGGTTGGAAAGGTGGTGGAGGGGGGGGGGGGGCGCTTGGGCTAATAAATACGAGTATGCGGTACTTACTTGATATAAATGAAAGCACAAGAATCATATCTATGGTCACTTGAAACCACTTCATCTCATTTCCCTCTGCGCGCTGTTGTTGAGGGCGTTGTGGGCGTGGCAGCGACCTTGCTGTTGCTGTTAATGTTGTTAATGTTAGTGCTTATTGCTCTTGTTGTTGTTGTTGTTGTTGTTTTTGGTGTATTTGTTGTGGTTGCTGTTCCAAGTTTGCAAAATAGCTGCTCTTTGCCCACTGTGCTTGTTGTTGTTCTTGTTAATTTTGTTGTTGTTGTTGTTATTGTTGTTTTTGTGCGTTATATGCATTTCAGTTGTCGTTGTTGTTGTTGTTGTTGTTGTGGATTTGGCAGCATTTATTTACATGTTTATTAAAACTGTTTCAATTGTCACATTAATTTATACGATTTAGTTATGTTTTTGCCCATAGTTAATTTGCATTGCTTAGTTAGTTAATTAACTTTACTAAATTAGTTGAATATCATTTGTTTCTATTGCTGTGTGTTTGCGAGCTCTAGTCGGCATATATATATGTATATATACATATGTATATATATTTATTTTATAAGTATATAACGCTGCTCATCTATATCTATATATATATATATATATATATATACATATACATATATATTTATTCTGTGTATATATATTGTAAATACATATATTTGTTTCTTGGCAGTATTCGATTAAAATTCTTTAAGTGTGCTTTTGACGCTTCCCCCTTGATCCGTGCTCCTCGTGACAATCCTTGTGCCGCTGCTGCTGCTCCTTGTGTTGCCCCGCCTGCTGCTAGTCCCTGTTTCATTCTCTGTTGGCCCTTTTGGCATTTGTTGTTGTTGCCGCTGACTGAGAGCTGAAATCAAATAAAACGTTTGCCGCACATTTAATTAGTATTTCTTATATATACATATAGACTTTTTTTGTTATTAAAAATGTTATTTTTTTTTTTTAAGGGAATAAAACCCTTATTGTTGTTTGGCACGAACAAATTTACCAAGAATTAACGAGATTTGGCCACAAAAGGTCACTGCAAAATGCGAAATTCAAAAATACAAAACGCAATAAACCAAAGTTAATCATGGTCGACTGGTTGATACCCTGCACTACACAATGGACTCTTTCGAGCCCTATATCTTACAGCCTGTCCCACCCGCGGAATGTCAGCTCTAATACCGAATTGTGGCCCAAGTAACACTGTCTGTCGCTGTGTATTTTGCAGGGTATTTGAGAACTTTGGCTACGGCCTGCTTATCCAGTTTCCTTGTGGGCGCCGGGGCAGAACTTTGTCAAAATCCAAATGAGCTGCTTTTGGGCATCACTTGGTTCGCTTTTTTTGTTTTCCTCTAGTTTTTCACATTTTCTTATGCAAATTCATTTTAATTATCATTTTGCGTCTTGCGCATCTTTTGGCACAAATTGAATTGTTTGGCGACAGGCAAACAACGGCACAGAATAAAGTACTACAACAAAAACAAATTAGAAAAAATAAGAATAAATATAAATATAAAAATGAAAAATTGTTCCAGGCGCATAAACATTTTATGAATTTCAATTTGTTTACGTGGCTCAAAGGCGCTTACAGGCTTATGTAAAGTTGCTTTTATAGCATCGTAGAGGGTATTATAATTTCTTCTCGTATAGTGTAACGCACAGAAGCAGATGCCTTCAAAATCATAAAATATATCAGCAGGAAAATATATCAAAGTCGAGATTCGTCTGTCCGTCTGTTTGTCTCAATGCCATCTAATCTCTCAGTTTGAAAGCCATCTAACTTCTCAAAGGGCCATCTTGCTCGAACAGGTACTTTACAGTATGTCAGAATCGGCTGGATCGAACCACTATGTCATGCAGCTGTCATAGAAGTGATCGGCAGCTTTTATCATACTCGGCATTTACTCCTCACATATCTGCAACACAGCCAAACATACTTGCATATGATATGGCTCCTATAGGAACATTCGATCGGCTTTTGTATAAAAGCACTTCTCTGCCATATGTTGGCTAGAGTATTTAATATTCGGTGTGCCTTGTGTTTTTATGTTGTCACCTTCCCAGCCTGCCTATGACCTTTGGGCCGGCAGCTTACCTTGCCCACTGTTATGCATAATTTAATGAATAATACGAGGCTCAGCTTGTCCTAATCCTTGGTTTAATTACTCTGGTATATAGTTTAGATGAAAATAATTGCTGTGGCTCTACAAAATGTTAATTTGGATAGATACTTTGGATACATAATTTACACAGAGGCAAAATAATATTTGCTCAGAAGTACGCACCAAATGGGGCACAATTCGATCGAAACATAATTTCAATTGTTAGCCCCGAAAAGCTCATTAGGCTTAAGAACCACCCCTAACTTCATGAGCTAAGGAATTAGAAGAGCGAGACACAGATAGAGCGTGAGAGAGAAAGAGAGCAAAATAGCTATTTGTCATATAAGAGAAGTCAAGTGTCGAGAATCAAGTGTTAAAACTCTTAACCTTGTCGTAATTCCAAATTAAATGGCTGGCAAATTGAAGCGTGCCCGTGCCGCCATACAGTTTTACAATTTAATTATTGTGTGGCAAGCGTGGCAAGTTGAGGCTTAAGGCCTCCTACCCGCCCCCGAAAATGAGCATTGATGGCGTGAAAGGCATTTCGGAAGTAATTTGGGAAAATGTCATGCATGCAACGCGGCGTTGTCGGGAAACGCGACCTGGCCTTCATTTGCGCCCCGTTGCCTGCTCCTTCAGCCAGTCTCCCTGGCACAACAGCGGCCTTCCTCGAGCTGTCAAATATTTAAAAGAAAACCCATAGTGGCCTGCAGCCAGCCAGCCAGGTGGCAGGACGACGACACGTTTTTGATGCAACAAAAGATGCCAAGTGTCAATTTAAACAGCCGTTGCCAAAAAAAAAAAAAAAAACAAGAAAAAGAAAAAAAAAATGGAGCAAAGCAAAAATGTGCCAGGGGCACCTTTTGCTTGCCTACATACCCTATACCCAGGTTCATTCCCATTCTTATGCTCATCTCCAAGCTCATTCTCAGCCTCATTCTCGTTCACGTTCACGTTCATGTCCTCATCGTCACCGTCACCGTCAGCCTCATGCTCCCCCACATCCTCATCAGCCTCATCCTGCTCAACGTGCTTGCCTGGCACTTGAAGCAAAAAGCCAACGTTGACAGCGTTTAAGACGCTCGCTTGGGCATTGTCCTTGCGTGCCTCACTGGCTGCTAGCTGCTTGGTTGACAGCGCAAGGCTTCGCTTGTCCTGGCCTGCTCCCATCCTCGCCTGTTGTCTTTTCATATTAAATGCATTGCGAGATGTGCAGAAAAAAAAAAAAAAAAAAACAAAATAGAGAGAAATATTCGATTTTTCGTCAACGGCGGCTGACAACTTCCGTTAGCAGCGCAACAATGAATGCTTTGCAACCTAACCCCGCCGTCTCATTGCCCCCAGCCAGTGCCAGTCATTCACCAGCCATGACAGCTCCCCAGTCAACAACAACAGCGTACCAGCCTCACAACCTTCCATTCGCCGCCCCTCAACCTTTAGCCTCTCTCTCTTTACGTCGCCGCTCATTATGAGCGCTCATTAGGCGGCGCTCGCGGCATGCCAGTCAAAGAGAGGCACGACCCCAACAGCAACAATGTATGTGCCCTCTCATGTTGTTCCTCTTGTTGTTGTTGTTGTTGTTTTTGTTGCTATTGTTGTTGTAGACCGTAAAACGCCACGTCGGGCTTAACAATTTTTTCATGCATCTTGCAACGCCAAATATTTGATGCATCGCCTCAGCCTTCGCAGTTTGCTCTGCCAAACAAGTTTTTCCTTTTCGCATTATTATATTTATAAAGAACTTAAAACATTAGCCTAACCTGGCACATATGTTAAATATCTGGATATTATAATTATAATTATATGATTTACTAACAATCTATTGCCTACGGCTAGTACTTCTACTACTTCTTTTATTAATTGCATAGTGATCATTATCATAGTCCCCTAAACATATGTACGCTATGTCTTAATTGATTTTAGATAATTTCTTACACGTTGAACCCAAAGAAAATGTGTAGTTGGGGTTTTTTCATATGTATATGACTGGCAAAAGGAAGCATCTCCAACCCTATAAAATATATATGTATATTCCTGATCAGGATAAACAACTGAGTTGCTCTAGCCATGTCCGTCTGTTTGTATGAACGCTTCAATCTACAAAATCTAGACACAAGATATTTATTATATATTATGTATATTTGTAAGCCCAACGCACAAGCTTAACATTTTTCTATATCTCCTGCCCTTTTCAGACTATCGATAAATATCGATTTTAAGACATTGTTCTTAAGCGTTACTTGTAGTTTATCTTATAATAATTGATACTTGATATTTGAAACTTGGTAACAATTTTTTTCTATCGTATGCGCCAATTTTCAGCTTACCAAAAGTTAAGGCAACTCTTTGACTGACTAAAGATTAGACTTTGGTATATGCATAATTATATATAAAGTCAGATATCCAGGAATTTGACAATTTCGCAGATCTAGATTTGACAGTGCATTTTCTGTATACGTTGATTTTATATCTCTCATAATATAATAGCTGTTTAGTCTTGTCACGTTTTTTCAATTCAGTTCAGTTTAAGCGTAATTCAGCTTAGTTCGCAGTAACATTTTCGCACAGTGTAGGTGATAGGGGGGGGGGGGGGGCGAATAAAATCCTTGTCTCGTCTCTCTGAGCGACTCTCAGTATCTCATTGTTGCTGTTGCTGATTTTGCTATTATTACATGCATATTTTGTGTAATGAGTGCGATTAGCATTCTCAATGAAGTGGGGGTTAACAATGTGCTCTGCATTTCTAGTTAGACGAGACCTGCTGCTGCTCCTCAAGAGCTGCTCTGCTGTCGTTGACATTGTTGTTGCCGCTGTTGTCGCTGCTGCTGTTGCTGTGTCATCAACATAATCATCGACATCAACATTTCAAATTGAGCAACACTATTAGCTTTGCTGCACACCCACACACACAGACACACACCTAGCCCTGGAGCTGTGTCTGATCAATTGCCGCGCTTATTTATGAATTGCTTCTAGCTCAATTTCAAGTCACAGCATTTGCAGTCGCCTTCTCCTGCTCTTTCTCTCTCTCTCTCTCTCTCTCTCTCTCTCTCTCTCTGTGTCTCTTCATCATTAGCTCGGTCTCTCTCTCGCTGGCCACGCCCTCTATTGTGCCGTCCTTGCCGTGCGCCTCTTTAATGTTACCCACTTTCCTGCATTTTTTGTGCCCCGTCGCATTTTTGCAGCGTTATCCTTTTGGGTATTTTTTTTTGTTGCTTTACGCTCGTTTTCGTTTCGCTTTTGGCTGCCATTTTGGCTCATTGTCTACTTATTTTGCAGCAGTTGGCTGGCTCTTCGATTGCCGTGCCACAGCCGTGTGTCCTCGCCCTCGGCCTCGCCCTCTTTTTAAGCCCTAATGCGTGCGTGCGCCCCTGTGTGGCACGTTGTCCTTGTCAGCAGTTCGCAGTTCGCAGTTCGCAGCAGTTGCCTTGCAACGTCTTCTGCATTTTTTTGTGTGTGGCCTGCAATTCGCACATACTCATACACACACACACACATACGCACACAGACATTCGCACAGAGAAAGACTATTTTCGATAACTGCGTCTGGCAAGGCGACAACAACAACAACAACAACAGGAAGAAAAACTGTGGCATGTAGCTGACACGCGACCCAGCTGCCAGGTCTTAGTACCACCTAATATCCCTGCTGTTGCCGGTACCCGTTACCAGGTTCCCTGCTTACGGCTCCTGATCCCAACCTCATCTCCATCTCCATCTTCGTCTCCATCGCAGTTATAGTCTTAGCCTGTCTGACTTCGCCAGCGCCTTGGCAGTTGATTTCTGTCACAGCTGCTGCTGCTGTGATTTGTGTTTCCTTGTCTGTCCCATACATTTGTGTGTTTTTTTTCTGTTGCCTACTTTTCGGGGGTAGCTTTAAAATTTATTGCTCATACGCCCTGTGCGCCAGCTACGCCGCATTTGCGCATTTGGCCGTAATATTCGTGTATTTATACACATATCTGATACTAAGCCGTTAGATCGTCGGCATAATACGGCCATATATCATGAGAACTTCAAGTGAAACTCAAACTCGTGCCGAAACTGAAAACTGAATGTGAAAGTGAGCCGAAGCGGCAACTGGAGCTGGGGCGAGTCAAAAATAAAAATAATGATGAAAGCTTCCTCTTCGTATGCCCTGTGCCCATTGCAAGTTCCTCTAAAGGGTATAATCAATTTTTGCTAACTTATGTGACAGACAGCAGGAGACAAATTAGATGCCATATGTTACCTATACACATACATATGTTGTAACTATATATACTGACTGACTGATTGGTTGACTGACCAATTTATTGATGCCCAACACTTAAGGGCTAGGAAGCTGCATTTCTCGATGTTACCTTATGTGATGTGCACACTTTAAATGGGTTTTGTGAAATTCCACCCGCAATTGTGAAAAATCGGTGGTAAACTGTTGCTCGGAGCTTTGTTTTTCTCCACCTGATAAGATTCAAACTTACTTTCAAAGATCTTCAGAAAGGTTCATTGGAGTCGTATTTCACACTTTTCAAAATATCCGCCCTTTAAAAGATTCAGTATAAATGTTCGTAAGGGTTTTGGGCTCCAGTCTAACAAAGTTAAATGGATGAAACACTAGCAAGTTTATTTTTTCAAGATGCGCGTTTCAATGGAAAGAATTCAATTTTCCCCGAGCGCATGAAAAAGTAGTGTCTAAAAATTAAAGCAACAAACTCGGCCCGAGCAATGCCACGTAATACTCGTTGGTATACATCTGAATAAAATCGTTGGAAGGTAGCGACCTATTTTGAGCACATCTTCAAGAGTAAGCATAAATAATATAATATAATATAATATAATATAATATAATATAATATAATATAATATAATATAATATAATATAATATAATATAATATATAATATAATATAATATAATATAATATAATATAATATAATATAATATAATATAATATAAAATAATATAATATAATATAATATAATATAATATAATATAATATAATATAATATAATATAATATAATATAATATAATATAATATAATATAATATAATATAATATAATATAATATTCATATACAGAAATAATTCAATAATTAATTTAAGCGTAGAACAGATAAAATAACCTAAGTGTACCTGTGCTCAAGTAAGAATGTCAGTTGAGGGTATCTGCTAGTCGGCCACTCGCAACTTACATTCTTACACGTTTTCAGTGACCTTCAAAGAGTGTACTAGATATTCACATAATTCTGTCTTATCTGCAAGAGATGAGAATAATTCGAATGCGCCGCAAGTTTTTAACCGCATTTCGTATTAGCGTCTGCCCTTGTCCTTCTGCTCTCTGGTTAAGTTTCTTACAAATGTTTTATTTAATGCACTCGCTTTATTCAATTCCGACCCCCTCCCCTTCCCCGTTCCCTACACTATCACATAACCGATCCATCTGCATCTCAGGCTGGCGTTTTGGTCGTTTCCGCTTGGACAGCGCTCGTCCGCGCGTAACTTGTTATTGCCGCTTGCTAGCTGGGCAGCTGCAGCACTTTTGCTGGGCCCAAGGATTCTCGTTGCCGGTTCCTGTGCTCCTGCGCTCTCATATTGACAGAGCCGAGTGCCACTTGACTGTCCTGGCCGCCATTTTGTTTGCTTCATAAACAAAATGAGGCACTTGGGCAATGCTTGTCATAATGTTGGCTTTGCTGTTGTGCTTGTTGTTGTTGTCTTTATACCCTGAGTTCACTCAAGACGGGTATATTGCTTGGGCGGATATGAGGGTAACAGGCAGTAGGAGGCATCTGCAAACCTCGTAAGTATGCGATTACTGTGTCGGTATCTCGGAAACACCGAATTGAATTTGGAAATATACATATATATATTCTTCATAACAGAACTCAGAACGAATTTGTAATTTTTTATTTTCAATGTTGCCACGCATTTTCAGGATATCGACAAATATCGATTTTAAGGCATGGGCTTTTAAGCATAGCTCGTAGATTATAAAAGCTGAATGCTTGAAACTTGGTACACATATATTAAGCATATTCCTCTTTTAGAATACCTCCACTCATTTTCTCCAAAATATATACTAATGGCTAAAGGTACAGCCTTGTGTTTTGGATTATAGCCACAGTCACGTGCCATTTTAGGGCTCCAAAAGCTTAAAGAAGATTAAACTTATCTGATACCTATTTAAGAGTGCATTGCCCATGGGAAGACGAAGCACAGCTGGGCGCTATGCTCAGAGTATATCCAAGTCGGGCACTCCCGCCTAGAACACTCTTACTTGTTGTTGCAACGGCCGTCACAGCCTTCGTTTGCTTTGTCATTTGAGCAACTGCTGCTTGCCAGGTGAAGTAGTTGTTGCTCTAATTAAATTGCGGCCCGCTGCATAGGCACTTGGCCCGAACTTCGTCCGGCCCAGGCCAGCCGCTTTCACATCAACAGCATGTTGACAGGCGTAAATAAATCAAATTAAATAATTGCCGCTCACATTGTCATCTCGTACAAAAACTTGTACAACATTGGGCGGCACAGTGGCCAGCACAGTAACCACGCCCACATGCAGTTAGCGCCCACACAGTACATAGCACACACACGCCTACACACACGCACATTGGCATGCGTCCATTCGGTTCGTCCGCACCGGAAGCTGCTAAACAACAAAAACAAAAAACTTTTGTTTTACATTAACGTGTCCCTTTACCCCTACCCCTTCCCCTTGCCCTTTGGCCCGCTGGCCCTTTGGCCCTTTAGCCTGGCCAACTTCACACACCCATTACCCTCCTGCCTGGCAAACTAACTACATACCTTGAAACAGAAATTGTTTTGCACATTTTCAACATAATTAAAACATTTTGCTGAGCACACACTCACTCTCACACACACACTCATACACTTGTATAATGGGGGTCACTTCCTGTCGGCGCGCAACTTCCGTTCATGGCTGCCGTTTGACGTTTGGCGCCAGTTGACTAAGTTAACCAAAGCACAGCCCAGGACAGGGGATGTTGGAGGTTTTGAATACAGCCAGTTACTGCAACTGCGGCATGTGAGTGTATTCACTTAGTTTTGAACAGCAGTGCAACAAATAATATGCTTTTAACAGCATTCGAAGCATTCGCCAAGTGTGAGTACTTTGGCTGGCACTCAGACAGGCTCGGAAATATTTCGAAAATGTATGTATATAGGTATAGGTATAAATATATATATATATATATATAGGGTAATATATAATATAATGTGTATATATATTATAAATTATATGTTATATTATTCACAATTTCCATTTAGTTATGGCAATGAATAGCTGACTTTAGACTTTTGGGTATTCGCATATGATTGTGTATATTGTGTTGAATAGCTCTTGAATACACTCGACATTTAAATTGCATTCACTTCAAGCACTCACTTGGCAGTTACACTTGCAAACACACATACACCCGTACATACACACACACACACACATCCGCATACATGCTGGCCACAATTTGGCCTTTTAGCCGGCAACAGCCGCTCCTCTAATGCCATTTGGCCCGCAGGCGGATGCAATTTTTTTTTGGTCGAAAATGAAAGCAAATTTTGCGCATTAAGTAAGCCATAATTGAATGACGTTTCATAAGCTGCCAGCCAACGTTGCTCCATACTGCCTCACACACACACACACACACAGGGACACACACACAATGTTAACTAGCTGCCATATCTGCTGTGGGTGTGGTCTGAAGCTGAAGCTGTTGCAAATTTAAGCGACGCGACGGCTATTGGACAGCGTTGCGAAGTGTGTGTGTGCGTATGTGTTTGAGTGTGTGTGCGAGTGTGTGTGCATGTAATCAATTATGCTTTTTATGTCAAATGCCATGAGAGATGGGCTATGTCATAGGGTGTTGTCGCCGTATTCTGGCAGCAACAGCCGCCGCCGCGACAACATTAGCGTCAACAGCAGCAACAACAGGCACCGAATTGTCAACCAAAATGCTGCTGATTCTATGGGACATTTTATTAAATCAGAAATAATAAACAAAATCAACAGAAGCAACAACAACTTTGTACAGTTTTCAATTTGAATTTAATTCCGCTCTTTGAGTTACTTTTATTGGCTCATTTGCATATTTGAAGTCCCCCCCCCCCCCACGCACCCTCCTGTCATCAATTTTGTGCACTATTTGGCGTGACCAGCATTATGGAAGCCCTCATCATCACGATAATCACCATCATTCTCATTCTCATCATCATCATCATCATTGTCATCATCGTCGTCATGAGCAGTGGCAGCTATTGCTCTGGCTGCTGCCTTTTTATCCTCTTATTAATTCCTCAACGCGTTCATCTTCATCTTTCTGGCTTCTAAGCTTGGCCAGCTCCTTTGTCTGACTTCTCTATGCCCTGCCCTCTGTTCATTTCAATAATATATACACACATATATACTATGTGTGCGTGTGTGTGCTTGCTTAAATGTCGAATCGTTCAACCTTTTATCGCTTAAAATTTCAGCAAATATTTTGTGTCTCCTTCGATGCTGCTGGCATGAAAATATCATTTAGTCCGTCAAACAGCCGCCTTCCCACCCTGTCATGTGGCATAGCCATCACCCGTCAACGCCTTGCCCTGAACTATTAGCCCCGTTAACAAAATTAGCACACACACGCTGCCTGACAGGGCCGGGAATTGTTTTTTTTTTTTTTTTTTTTTTTTTTAAACTTTTTTGAGTCTTTTTAGCATTTACTCCGTTCAGCGCCGGGCCATATCAGGACTTTAAGCAGCTTCCAGCTGACAGCGCCTGTCAATTGTCGTCGTTGAGGTACCCCACGGCTACAGTGGGTCAAGGGCCAACCACTGTGCCACTCGAGTGGCAGCCCAACAATAACACTAAAGCTAAGCGACTCAAAGTTCAATTCAGCCGGCCAGGCCTTCCTCAAGTGCATGTGCTCCAAAGGAACTATGCCCAGACACACTCACACATCTTACGTCATCACGTATTAACCCACTTGAAACTAAAAGCAAATAGGCGCACATGTTTATTTTTAGCGAGCTTTACAAAAGAACCAGTTTGAGCTCCAAATTGTAATTATTTTGCTTCCCACAAAACGAACCCTAAAACGAATTAGTTGAATACAATCGCAGTTAAACATGAACTGAACCATGTTTTTAAAAAAGCCGCGAGGTTCACAAGGATTATCTTTTTTTTGCCTTTTGAAAATATTATTGCAAAACTTTAAGCATTTCAACAGTGCGCTATAGATAAAAAAGTTATGAATTTTCAAGCCTTGACACATAAATATGGTTTCAAAAAGTGAAACTGTGTATACCAATTTAAGTGTAAATCGTTGCGCTTTGATTTGGATAAAAGTCTTAAGATCTTAAAATATTTATCGAGATCATGAAAATTGGAGGATATATGATAATCTTTTTCTCCGTATGATATATTCGTATAATATATATTTATAATTTAAAACCTCTGGCCTTTGTACTAAAAAGGGTCTACATAAAAAGGGGAACCCTTTAGGTTCAGGGCAGAGAAATATGTAAATATAAAGACGAACCCACCCACAAACTGAACTTCCGAAAAGGTTTGTTGGGCTGATTATAAGATGCCTCAATTTTCCCAGACTTAAGTTAGCTTATTAGCTTCTTTTACTTCAATTTCACTTCACTCCCAATCTGCATTAAATTTGAATCAATATTGCACCACTGTGCGCCTGTCATGCCTACGCGCCCACCTTAAGCCCTGCCAGACGAACGCGAAATGTGAAGCTGCTAGGAAAACGAACTTTAAAGCTGTCGCTAGCGCTGACAAGGACGACATGGCCAACGACTAGAAAAAAAGTTGACGCTCAAATGTTTTTGTCATTAAGATTTTGCCACGTTGCCGCCGCAGTGCCCAATGCGAGGCCGCACCAACCCAGCACCAGCCCGGCAACCCCCTGAAAGTCCACACCCACGCTACTGGCCTCCGCTCTGTCATTCTACGCTTTGTGCTAACGGATTTGTCAAAGGCATTAAGACGAAATCTCGCGCAAACTGGGCATCAATCATGGCAAGCAACGCACACACGAACCCAGAACCCAGAACCCAGAGACCAGGACAAGGACAAGAACAACAGAGGACCAGCATACTACAATGGCTCATAAGGACTCGTATAGCAAAGGACTCCCCGGCAAATGTATCTTTCTTTGAAGCAAGGCAATTTTTTTTGTTATGCACACACACACACAATCGCTAGCGTGTGTAGCATGTGTGTGTGGGCGTGTGTGTATAGTGTTTTTGTGGCAGCTTCAGCCAAGGTGAAAAAAAAAAACTCATCTTTTAAGCCGTGCATCGAATTTTGGCAAAAAAACAATCAAGTGGATAGACTCTTGATGAAATTCAAATTCAATTTTTGGTCATTTACGATAGTCTTTATATTTTTAAAGACAATTTATCTATATTTATTCATATGATCATTTATTGGATTTGCAATGTTTCCTAAGTGAATAAATCAAAAATAATTATGGTTCAGAAATGTGGTTTGTTGGCTTTTAAGCTGACTGCACTTAATAACAAGAGTTTCATGCGGGAATGGAAAGGATTCCACACGCGAAACTACTTATGATAGAACAACATAAGCAACAGAACCTAGCTGGGAATTGTCGTACGATACAATTTTACTCTCTTATGTTATGTACATAAACTATCGTGTAAAACACTGCTATTATATATGTATATAAATTACTTTTTCGCCCATCCCGCGGTGGATTCTGCAACATGTGTGAAACACGTCATAAATAAATTTTCGTTTAGATCATGGAAAATGAGTTCGAAGCCGATCGGATGGTAAAGAAAAAACTTTCAAACAACATTTCACCGCTGAAGCACGCATTAATTTAGCTCCTATTTAAGGATTTAAAAAAAGATTGAAGGCGATCAAACGAAAGTGGAAACTTTCCCCCAAGAGAGGTGGATTTTGTGAAAAATATGATTCACAACTTGAACCTGAACACAGGTACACTTAATCCTTGACCATGTGAGCAGTTCTTTATATTTCAGTTTGAAATTTGTATTTATGTTTATACGACTGCATACACTAATATAGTATAAGGTTCGATTCATGCTATAAAATAAATATAAAATCCACATTCAACATTGGCTCGATTCATTTTCGTATTGCAGCCTGGCCCTAACTAACGGGTCTGCTAAATTCTCCGTGTTAAGCAATTTTCGATTGTAACGCTTTAAATTACAAATCGTTTCAAAGTTCGGCAACTAATTCTGTAGCGATTACATAATTGACAAGTCTGAAACGCTTTGTTGTTGGCGTGGAAATTCTGTGACAATGTAATCGCCGTTCGATCAATCAGATTTACAGCTTTATGCTTGACTGAAACGCAACTTGACACAGTTATCATCGTTTGGTTGGTTCATTGAGGTTGATGTTGTTGTTGTTGTTGTTGTTGCTGCTGCTGCTGCTGCTGTTGTTTTCGATGCTGCGGTTTTGCCCTGCGGTCATTGCGGTCGCCTCTGGGCGGACTTTGCAGATTCCCAGCGCTTAAATGGAAATTTTCAATTCACTTTGACACTTTATGACAAACTTTGGTTTTGCCAAAAACAGAAGAAAAAAACAAGTGAGCGTGCTATTGTTGCGATTGCCCGACTAGGAGATACCCTATATAAACTATTCGATTTCGATCTAAACGCACAAACACAAAAACTTACATACATATATATACAAATACACATGTGAACACATTTGCCGTTTACTGCGCGTTTCTTCTTCCCTTAGCCCCACACTATGTATGGGAAATGTCTTCTCAATTGACTCCGTGGTTTAGTATCCGATCTTTCTGAAACTTGTAGGACTAAATTGTGGTATCGGGTTGTGAGTGTATACCAAAGTGCAAGGCTGTGCCTTAAAATTAATTACTATATACTATTCGACAACTTGCAGAACAAATTTGCTGTATCCAAATAGATATTTCTTGGACATTTTTGAAAATAATTAACTTGTTCTGCGAGTGGGACACAAGAAAATATATTTAAAAAAAAATTTTGTACATTTTATTCTCGCGATAGACGCATTCATATATATGAATGGAAAGAGAGACAGACATTGCTAGATCAACTCGAGCTCGATTAAAAATAGCTGTTTTTTGTTGTTTGTTTTTCTTCGTGTCATATATAAATTTATACAGAACTATCACACCCTATTTAAGCATTTCCATTGGCTTCTGGGTATACTAAAAAAAAAACATCTATAACGCGGACAGTTTGTGAAAGGGTTGTAGGGCGATTCCTGAGCCGGCAGGGCTTTATGGACGCATCGATGTGAGCTTTATGGGGTAGCTTTAATGCTGCCACGCCTGTCAGACGCACTGCTGCCTGCACCTAACCATAACCCCCCCCCCCCCTCTCCCACGACCACCCCTTGTCCTCATCCCGTTTCAGCAGACCAATTTCGCAAATGTTGTCAGCAGTTTTTGGCTACCAGGTTCTACTGTACATGCATACATACACATAAATCTATATAGATATACATATACATATGTCTGTACATCGTTTTGGTATACGTAATACATATACATATATGTATATATTTTTTCGGCTGTCAGCTGCCAGCAGCAGCAGCAGCAGCAGTAAAAGCCAACAAAAAGCAGCGCCTAGCAAAAGGTGTTAAGCTGCCGGGATCTGGCAGAAGTCGCAGCCTGCCTACAGCCGGCTGGCTTGTTGTATCTGAAACGGGCTGTCCCGTGCCCCAACTGGCCAACCCTCGACCTTCACCCCGCTGTACGGCTGCTGGCCTCATCATTTTGCGAATAAAGTCACGTTCTGCTTATTTAACATTTCGTTGATTTCGCGAGCGAAAACTGCCCGACAGCAAGTGACGCTCTGGCTACCTCCAGCCCTATCCCAATATCCTTAGCCCCGTGCCCACCATTAACAGCAGCAGCCAGTCACCTTTAAAGTCCTTTTGCAGTTTGAAAAATTTGTTGACAATTGCGCGCGCCCATTTCCACAGTAAATGCCATCATTTTGCATATTCACTACGCAACTCGCACTCCCTGATTGTTATTCATTGACAATTATGTGCATTGTGGCATAGGTCTGTGCCAACAGTAAGTATTCAGCAATACACTCTAAGAGACACTCATAACTACTTGAAGATTTAATTATTATAATCACAAGACTTCAGCCATGAATACTTAACAAATCAGCTTCACATTTGCATTTGACGGAAACTTTTCATCTGCTTGCACAGTTTTAAGCTTCATTCCACGGGCACTTCAGAAATCAATTTCACATTCGCAATAAGCAAATGAATACACTCGGAATGCTCAGAAGCGCTCTCATAGCCAATGTAAGTATGCTTAAAAAAGGATACTATTAGTAAAGTATCTTATAATGTTTTAATGTGTATAAAGCAAACCCCAATAAAAATTGACGTTGGTTCGACTCATGAACCTGCTTTGCTTTATGCCTGAACCCAGGTTTTGATTCAAACTTACTTTTGACATCTATTTTTAACAATTTTAATGAGACAATTAAATTCTTATTTCATATTTTTGTATTCTACTACAAAAAAAAGGGTGCACTTTGACTCTTTTGTCGGGCAACAGATTTGATTTAAGGTTCGTTTCTTGGTAAGAAATTTATTGCATTTCGAGTCTTAAAACGATTCGTTGTAAGCACAAATTACAACGACTAATGGATGCACTTACAAACACTCGATTAACAATTGCGTAAAATACTTAAATAACAATAAAAAAAGGCAAATAATAAATTGTTTGTCCAATTAGAAGTATATTCAAATACTCTCAATATACTAATGAAAGCTCAATCAAGCTTATTTTCGATTGTTTATTATTTATTTATGCAGCCGCGTTTTTGATGAATACAATACAAGTAAAATGCTCAAGTAACGTCGCATCTATATATTTTTGCCCTTTGCTTCGCTTTTCCACTAACCCTCTGCCTCAGTTTGGAAGGAGCTTTCGAAATATTTCTCAATACAGTTGTTTTCATTTGCCTGGACGTGTGTTGCATGACTTGCGGCGCGATTGGCAAAGTTTTGGCCAAGTTTTCTTAAGGTGGCCAAGAAGGCAAAAACAGATTTAGAGAGAGAGAGCGTGTGTGAGTAACAAAGAGATGGAGAGAGAGAGAGAGAAAGTAGAGCAAGCAGCAAGGAGCGAGTTCTCATTCGTGAAACTCCGGACTAAACAATGAACTTTTAAAGCGCCTCCTGTGGCTCACCGCACCACTAAATGTGTGTGCGTGTGTGTGTGTGTGTGTGTGTGTGTGTGTGTGTGTTTTTTGTAGGCGGGCAAGTGCTGTGCCAAGTGTTATAAAGAGGCAATCGAGCGGCAGTTTTTGGCCAGATCCTGATGTGTGCCATGTGCGCATTGTTTGCCTTTGCCAGACGCTTGGCACATTTCACTGTTTTAATTTTCGTTACTTTTCGGTTTCATTTCTCCCTATTTTATTTTTATTTTCTTTTTATTTTTTGGTTTTTTGCATCGTCCGAGACCGCCAGCAAATTGCGTTCGGGCATATAGACAAATACATAATAACAATGGACGCACACAGCGACAACAACAGCCGCAAATATTATGGCCAGGACAATCAAAAGTGCCAACCACAAGCCGAAAAAAACAAAACAAAACGGCATTTGGCCGGCGGCAAAAGCGTCTTCAATATGATGCAGACCAGGCGCCGAAATCGTCGGCGTAGGAAAACGTGAAAGCGGTGGAGCGGGCAGTTGATGAACGTAGAGGAGGGGGCAGGCTGGTTGGCTGGGCAGTCGCTCGTCTGACCGGTAATTTGGCCATTTTTGTGCTGGGCCGCACACAAAACACACACACACACGCAATAACGAGGGCAGACTGAAAAGAAATTGACCTAAAGACGACAGATCATATATGTATGTATATTCTTACACTCGTTGACCATGTTTCGAGAGTATAGTGGATTTGTGCGATGTGCGTTTGTATGAACGCGATAATCGGGCAAATTATAACAGCTAGCAATATTTTAACGAGGACGAACAAGCATTTTTTTATGAGGACCGGCCAAGTGAGGTACCAGCCCAAAAAAAGGTTAATAAAATTCATGAAATGTTCATGGACGATCGGCAAGCGAAGGTGCCAGAGATATTCGATATTCGATATACGTTCACACAAAAGTACTGAAATTGACTGCCAAGTGGATGCCACGACTGTGCACAAGACAAGACAAACTACGCCCTCAAATAGATTCCCCAACCACAATATTTACCAGATTCAAGCTTCTGTGACTCTTGGTTAAATTGTATGACAGCTGGAATAGGTGTATTGCTCTTAAAGGAAATTATTTTAAGCAATTAGATTAAAATTGTTTTCAAATAGTGTTCAAAGTGTTTTTTTTTTGTGTCCTACAGTTTTGTCCAGGCCAATTACTTTTCACCCAGCCCCCGTAAATGTACACAAACAGCTTAATACGCACACACATTCAAGCAATAAATAACTCAATTGCAAGCAATTCGCCTGAAAAGTTTTACCCAGCTGGGCAGCTATGACCAAGCGACTGACTTTTACAGCCTATCGACAACCGAAACCCCTCTCCCCCCCCCCCCCTCCGCTATCACCATCTACTCAGCCAGCATCTGTTGGCCCAAGACGTTGTTCGGCCCAGCAAAATAGTTGAAAAATTTAAATAATGCCAACAACGTTGTGGGGCAAATAATTCATTAAATGAATATCAAGTGTTAAAATTCAC
Source organism: Drosophila lacicola (assembly GCA_035045355.1). Lineage (NCBI taxonomy): Eukaryota > Metazoa > Arthropoda > Insecta > Diptera > Drosophilidae > Drosophila > Drosophila lacicola. The sequence goes on along the minus strand of JAWNPB010000148.1, from coordinate 24,624,254 downwards.
ACAATTTACAAAATACAAAAGGAAAGTCGCCGAAAGCATTTCTCTCCCTTCCGCTCCCCTTCTCTCCCTCTTTCCCTCTTTGTCTATGCGTATGTGTGTGTGTGTCTGAAGGTGCGTGTTTGCTTATGCGTGTCTATGTGTGTGTAAGCTGTGAGCACTTCGGGCCATTTGTACACAATATTTGAGCTTCAGTTTTTGCAGACCATTGGCCGGAAAACTTTTGCGCATTGCGAAACATTTTTCCCCAATTGTAATTGAGAATTAAGTGCCTTAAGAGAACCACGTTGATGCTGTTATCGATAAGCTCTTCGATGTAGCTTAACTTATGTACTGCTAGACTGCATATAGAAAGAGAGGGAAACAGTGGGACAGATCTCCTATTGATACACTTATGGGAACTATTTGTTTTAGTACAAAATAGAGTGAGAGAAAGAAAGAAAGTGACATTGATAAAATAAGAAGTTTCTGATACTTATCGATTGGCATCAAAGAGAGCGTAAGGCAGAGAGAGTGAAGAAATTAACAATAAATGTGTGAAAAGTATTTTGCCTAAAAGCGATATACTTTTTGAACTATCATATTAAAAGAATATCATTAATTTTTTGACAATATCGATGGAATAGAGCTGAAGGGGCAGACAGATAGACGGGAAGAGAATTAAATATAGATATATAGATTGGAAGCGACGTGCAATAAATAATATCAGTTCCTTTCGCAAGAAGAAAAATGAGAGAGAAAAATTTACTATCGAGTGTAAAAATAACACGAAAATCCACAAGCTAAACAAAGCAACACGCGGAGTATTCAATTCTTGGCTTGGAAATGCTTTCACACGAAATCTTAATTTCCGACCAATTGTTACGATAGGAGCCATACAATAGATATGTCCGGTTTGTTTAGGCTTTGCAGATATGTAAGGAGAATAGTGAAGCTCGTAATTGCTGAGCTTGGCCAAGATATCTTGAAAATCAAAAAGTTAACACCACATAACATTCTTAACCGATTCGGTATACAAAGAGTATACCGAAAATAACTACATAAAGCTAAATGATATTGATGATATTGTGATCCGAAAAGGTTATAAAAAACGAGAAAATTACAGAAATGGTCAAAAAGATCTGTATTTAGAGAGCAATAAGCAGTATGGGTCGATTCGACAGTATTATTGAATATTATAACATATATCAGATCTGCCTGTTATTTGTGCAAATCTCTGCACAAATCACCATCGAGTGCTGCATACAAATTTGCAGCTTGTCCGAGACAGAGGCGGCTGTTGACAAAAGGAAATGCCAAAGGTCAAATACATAGATATTTGTGCAAAGTACTAAAAATGTGAGAAAAGTACTTGATGGTCGGCAATTGGTACCCGGTACTCGGTACTTGGTACTCAGTACTCGGTACTTTGTCGTTGGTAGTCGACATTTGCATTCGGCATGTGCAAATGCGATGCTATCGTGACGCTGTCTGATGCTGACACGTACATGTGCTAATTTAAACTCACACAAACACACACACACACACACACACACAATAACACACTCAGAGATAGACTGACAGTTAGATAGACGTACGTTCGGTAGTTCAGTTACTCACTAAACTCAAATACAGACACGTAAGCATATGGGGTAAAAGAAACGAGCGCACATTGCGCATACGACGCGTTGCACATAAATACATATACATATGCATACATTTATTAATATACATTGCGGCTGCTTAAGTTGTGCGACAAACTACAATAATGACTATTTTATTATTTGGCTATGACTTCTTCTTATTTATTTGAATGAACCCAATATAAATGGATAAAAGAGAATATAATTTTGTTGGGAAAATGTATGTCGCACATAGATGAAAATATATCTGAGCCAATAAAATACTCATATTTTTTTGATCAGGTCAGCCTCGATCGGTCTAGCCATGCCCACCTGACAAGGTCAATCTGTCGATTTTAAAAATTAGTGTATATAGTATAGTATAGACGGATTCGGAATATTTACATTTTTTGCTATCTTCCCTATTCTCAACGAACTTGTAAAAATAAACTATTTTGTGTATGTCGCATGTCAACAAAGGGTATGCAGTCTTCGACAACGCAAAGACAATTATTTTCCCTCGATTTAGATTGCAATTGCATTCCAACGATTTTCCTATTGAAAATAATCCAGAGCTGGCTGCATTATGAGGTCATCAATTCGAGTTGTTGTCAAGTTATTTTCACATCACCTGCCCTAGTGTAGTTGCCCTTACATTCACAAACATATATGTGTGTATGTATGTATGTAATCAACGGTGGTTATACGAGTCGCTATCTCAGCATTATTTTCTGCTCTTTATCTGCTTTAAATGAATTTTATTTGTGTGCCGGCATGAGCTTGGCGGCACATGACAAATGTGATGAGCGCCTAAAGAGGAAGACGCCTCATCTATTCAGCTGTCTGCCCTTACGACAGTTCCTGCTCGCGCCCGCGCCCGCGCCCCCGCCTTCTATCCACTACCCTATCTATCCACTGTCCCCTGCTATATATATGGCATAAGTTGCCTTGCGTAGTTTCGTGTCGTTTCATTTCGTTTTGTTTCGTTTCGCCCGCTGCTGTTGGTACGTGAGCGCACGTCGCATGCTGGAAATTAAGTATACGACATGTTGTACGGCATTGTCGTCGCTTGACGTTGCCCCATAAGCATTGCTATGCCTAGGCAGCTGGCAATACGCCAGCAATGCACCCTCTATCTATCTGGCTAGCTGTCCCTATCTTTCTCGCGCTCTCTCTCGCTCCCTTTCTTGCATTTGCTGGCTCGCATTAATTATTGTAATTAGAAATTTTTCAGGCTCTGCCGCGTCAAGTCTCGAGTTAGCATTCAAAACGCTTTCGCTTTTCAATTTTCACACTGCGGCCGTCAGTCAGCAGAAGCAAGTGTAGATTACTTTTTCTTTTTATTTTTTTATTTGCATTTTCAACATGCTCTTAACTTGATATGAAATTAACCCATGAAGCACACAAGCCGCGTCGCGAGTTTGTCAAACAATGTTGCAAGCACATTTTGAGTAACTCGCAACCCAATTTGAACGGCTGCAAAAGCAGTTGTCTCTTTTCGTACAGTGACTGTGGTTTTTGTTGTCGTTGTTGCTGCTCTTCTTGTTGATGCCGCTCAAATTTCAAATTGCTTACTTAAAGCAATAAAGACACAGCAACACTCAAATAACCAAACACACACATACACATATAGTGGCACTCAGCAAAAAGCTGTGCCCGATAAAGCATTAGAAAAAACATCAAGTAAGCTTGCATGAATAGCGATTGCCTGACTTCAAAATACCCTGCAGCTTACACTTGCGTTTTTTTACTTGCACAATTGGGAGTGTGACCCTTGAATAATAATATAAATGTATTATTAAGCTTACCTAAGAAACTTACATTTCCTTCTTTCATTAAAAAGAAATTGAAAAAATCTAGCTTTTATATGCTCTGAGATCAATATGTTCAGATGTGGCTAAATCGATTCAGTTCATTGACTATTTTTACTATAAACACTGTACTTATGTCGTGACCTAGCTTTGAGGCAAAATTTTGAATTTTCTTACACTAGGCACAAAATGTAATAAAGGTATGTTTCTAACAATCCACGAATTCTTTGTTTCAGCCCTTATTTTCCCTATTTAATAGCAACTAGCATTCCCTCTTTATTTCTTTATTTCTTCTTTCATCTCTTCACTAACCTAATTTGTCGTAACTCTCTTTTCTCATTTTAACAATTTTTCCTCTCTGGTCATTGCGTACTTGAAACTTGAAGTAGATTTCCGACAAAAGTTAAGTACACAAAATTAATTTATGCAATCCTTTCTGTTTCAGATGTCTGCCTATTGCATACATTAGCACAGCATTCCCTTTGGGGTCATTTTTCTTGGGTATAGGATAAAAAAGAAAGGCAACAAAAGAAGGAAATGAACGCAGAGTAAAAAGCAACTGACAACAAACATACAAAATGTGAACTGAAAACCGAGCGCTCAGCGCTGAGTGGCAGCAGTCAGCGATTTGTTGTTGTTGTTGTTTCTGCTGTTTTTGCCGTTGTCGAAAATTTGAAGACGCTTTCGGAGGCTCGTTTTCTGTCAACCTAACGTGTTTGTTACCCTACCCAAGTCAGAGTCCAATGCCATTGCCCAGCCCCCTTAGCCTAAGCCTCCCCATGTCTGGCTCCGTTTCTGTCGCTTTCTTATTCTCAGCTCTTAGCTTTGGCTTTGCTCTGGTGTCGGCCTTAATGTCGCCGCCTGTTTTCAGTTGATGTTATATGATTCCTCCTTTTGTATATCCTGTACTCATTGAAAATGGGTAAAAATAGGATATATCGGTTATTTGCAAATGTGTGTAGCACACAAAAGCTGGCATCTGTGGCTTATTATATATGTTGCTGATCATCTGCATAAACGCCTCATTCTCGGAAACTAAAATAGCTCGAGAACTCAGATTTGCAATATATATGCTCGTATGACACACGAAAAACGAGTTTATCACTTTTTATCGATGTTTTATTTCATTTCTATAATACCGATAAATATCGATTTTAACAAACGGGTTATAAGGCATAACTCTGACCATCTAACAGCTAGAGCTACCAAATTTGGTATGAAGACTCTCGTATGGTATACACAGACCCAGAAAATTTCACATATACGTACAGTTGAGTGACATATTCTGGTTTTTATTTATAACCTACAAATCAAAAGATCGGACTATAAGAGCCGAAGTGAAAGGTAGAATGTTTGTAGCAGCAGCATGGCTCAGGGTATCTCCTGGTCGGGCACTCCCGATTGGAGCTCTTGATTTGTTGGCTACTTTTCGGGCCACTTTCTTATGCTGTTTATATAATAATGAATGCTGCTATAGTTGATGTTGCTGTTGCTGCTGCTGTTGATGCAGCGCGTAAATATTGTTTTAAATTGTGTACAGGCCGGCAACAGAATGAAAATGTTGCTAGAAACAAAGAAAAAGTCAAACTTAAAATGAAAACAGCAGCAACAAAGGCACAAGAGCAACAACGACAATAACGACAACATTTAAAGCTCATAGATAAATGAACTTAGTTAACAGTGCGTGTGTTTTGGCCAACAGGCGCTGGGGCAGTGGGCAGTGGGCGGTGGGCGGTGGGCGGCGATGGGTGGGCGTAGTGCAGAGGATGAGCTGAACGAGGCGTGCCAGCAGTTAATAGTCTACAGCCAGAAGCAAAGCAGGAGCTGGTGCCGCAACGCCTGGGAGGGGTAAGTAAAAGTTTTTGATTTGTGTGTGTAGAACACACACATGCACACACAGGCGCGCACACACACACATATGCCCAGTGAAAGTAACAACTTTCATTTCCATTTTTGGGAACGGGAGCTTGGGGTAACAGACAAATTTTGGTGCGGTAAAAGCCACAACTATATTATGCAAAACGAAAAAAAAAAAAATTTGCTAGCTTAGCAGATACCCTTTTTGAAGCTGGAGTATGGGCAGGCAGCTGAATTTACAGTACAATTTTTTTACCGGTGTACAACAAAGCCTATATGCCATATTTGATTTGCTGTACACTCAACAAACAGACAGACAGACAGACAAACAGACAGAGAGCTTTATCAACGCGGCTATTGATGCTGTCATATATGTATATTTGCATAACTTTATGATGCCATTTGATACAGTTCGCAGTACAGGGTATAAAATGAAACGGGCAAAGAGATTAGCCAGGCATACGTGAGCCGACATTGCAATGCCCTTTAATGCAAATACTTGTGCACATATAATATGTAAATTATGTGCGAGCACTTAATGTGCAGGTCGGGTGACACAGACATGCAATGCCCTAAGCCAAGATCTCTGCTAGCATTAATACCCTTTGTTTGCAGCCTGTGTAAATAGTTGCCCTGGCGCAGAGTTCACGAGGCAGCGCATAACAATTTTTTTTCGACAAGAGTATAAAAGCGTACCAAACGGCAACGAGAGTAGGACAAGTCAAAACATTTTACTCATACACGCGCACACACACACACACACACACACATTAACACAAACTTATTTGGTGGGTGGGGCATATGAGTGGGGAGGCCTCTTTTGTTTTCTAAGGCTTATCTTCATAATGTGTACGTCGCCGCTGCCGTTGTCTCTGCTGCTGTCTCTTTTGCTCATTGTATAAGTAACTGATATCGGGCTACAACTTTTGCCAGGGCCCACACACATGCGCGCTCACACATACATACGCACATGGGGCTCGCACAAATTTTAGCATACTTTTGTGCGCCAGCAACTTTAATGAAACGCCAAGCGCAAAACTTTCGCTTAACAGTCTGATAAAATGCCTGCATCAGTATATTTATCGTACACACACACACACACACACACACACAGACATATATGGGTGTATATGTGCAAGCGCAGCTGGCAGCTGCATTGGACAGCAATCCCAAACATATCCCACATCCCACATGCCACATCCTACAGCCAAACAGCCTACATCCATATCCTGGCACAGATATTTGCATAGTTATTTTTTTTGTCAGATCTGCGATTAGCGCCAAATGGCTTAATTATAGCCAATGCACCATCTCCCTCTCTATCTCTCTCTCCCTCTATCACTTTCTCCCTCTCTGGTTGTGGCTGGTTGTGGCCTCTGCCTGTTTGTTATATGTCTGGGCGCTGCTTTTGAGTTGTGCCTTCGCGTTGCTTTTGATTTGTGCCAATTTGCTGCACTTTGCTCTTTGGCAAGCAGCACAGCCTGTTGGCCAAGTGCGCCAGCAGCAAACGCCGGAATGGAGAGATTTATTACTAACACTTGTATATATATCGCAAAAATAACAAGCTGAAGTTTAGCTATCTCTGAATGTAGATGCATGAAGTATCCAGTACTTGAATTGTGTTTTTCTTAGAAGTTTATCGAGTACTTCAACAGAAAGAGAAAAATACCTTTTTAACGGTAACGAACACTTCAACAGAAACTGCAAAACACTTTCTTTTTCTTAAAAGATTATGGAATACTTTTGCTGAAACTGTAAGTAATTATATTCGTAATTGAGTACCGAGAACTTGAACAGAAACTAAAAATATCTTTCTTAAAAGCACATCGATTGGACAGAAAACAATACTTAGTTTTCTGAGAAATACTAATCATTTATTTTTATGAAGATTATGGAATACTTGTACAGAAACTGTGCATCATTATTTTCTTAATAGAGCATCGAATACTTGTGCAGAAACTGAAAACTATTCTTTTCTTAATAGAGTAGCGAGTATTTGCAAGGAAACTGAAAAATAATTTTCTTAAACGCAATTCGAGTGAACAGAAAATAAAAACCACTTTTACTGAAAAGTATTTTTATCTGAAAGAGTATCGGGTGCTTGAACAGAAACTGTAAAATTGTTGTTTAATAATTGTATAACGTACGTGTACGAAATGCACTCTGCTTAAACGAGTATCAAGTACTTGAAAATGATTTCTTAAATGCTCTCATAAAACTGCGAGAATATGAACTTGTATCTCGGCAAATGAAATGTCCAAAATTGCCAATTTGTCAGTAATTAAATACCAACCAAATTAGATAGCCCACAACATGAAGAACGGAACAGCACAGTTGGCAAAGTGTCAAAGGAAATCCACAATGATTGAAATCAAACCCTGTTGGATTGAAAAATATAAGAAACTCAAGGGAAAACAATTCTTTGTCATTCATATAAAATAGTTATAAATGCAATTTGTTAATATAAATACCAACTCTACAACTGTTTTATACAATCAGCCGAGCAAACGCGATTTGCCCAGCGGATTGAAAATTCTCACAAAAATACCGCAGACTGTGAAGGGAAATTCTTGAAAGTTTCTGCGAAAATCAAAGCCGCAAAAACAATGCAACAGCCGCTGAGCTGCGGCTCAGAAAGTCGATGCATACGCGCGCAGCACATTGCGGCACAGTGGCACAGATGTGGGCTGCCACACCTCTTAAACACCCCCCCCCCCCGCCCCCCCTCATGGCATTCACGTCTTTTACCTTTGCTTTGTTTAAGTTTTAGTTTGCCGGACGTGGCGCCTTTGGAATGCTTCCGCTGCAAAGTTTGCGCCGAAGTCGGGAAGCGCGAGCAACGTGGCATTCAGTCAGCAGCTTAGTGTTGCAAACAAAAGCCGTCACAAGTTGCAACAAGCGACAGCAGACAAAAAGGACAAGGGACAGGACAACACAGGTGGACAACAGACGGCGGCGTTTAGCGGCAGCGGCTGCGGCAGCGGCAGCGGCGACTGCATTAGCATTAGCCACTGCCTGCCGGCCGGCCGCCAGCACTTGCAACACTTAGGAAATTGAATTTCCCAACCAGGCTGCAAGCAGTTTGGGCAAGCCGTTGGCGTGGGCGTGGGCGTTGGAGTTGGCGTGGGCATGGGCATGTCCGGATTGGGGTGTGGCAGCCAAAATGCGTGCGAACTAGTTGCAAAACTTTAAACAGTTTTTCGGTGCGTTGCATGCCGCTTGTCGTTGCAATTTGCTGATAAGCCATAAGGAGAATGCGACACTGTTATCTGTGGCCCAAGTATTGAGCAGGCAAGGGGCAAGGGGGGGGGGTCTGGCTGGGGGTACGTGCCCCCATCAAAAGTCACTCAGCGCCCAGGCCATCGTTAAATTATTTTAAAACTGTCTTCAAGTTTGGCTGACGCCGTGATTGCGAGGGTCGCAGTTCTTTATTGTTTTTTACATTTTTACTTTTATTTTTTTGAGGGAGAGTTGAACATTGTGGGCGTGGAATTTTGCTACGTGCCGGTTCTGGCGTGGCACAGGCCACATGCCATGCACTGGCAACTGCCGCGTCGCTTAATTCCCTTTTCGTTCGCCTTATAATTGTATTTATTTTCATTATTTTAAGCTCTTGCGTTCTCCGCACGTTACGACAAATTGAATTTGAAATTTAAAACGAAAAAAAAAGCAAAAATTAAATAAATAAAATAATAAATAATAAAATGCTATACAACAGACAATACAAACAAATACTTAATCGCACCCGACAAAGGATACCCATTAAAAAGCGTTGCTTAAAGAATAGTATCAAAATTTGTGTGGATCCTGAGTGTAAAAATAAATGACAAATGTGGGGGAAAAAGTTGACGAGGAAAATGGAAAAGAATGTAAAGAGAAGTTTTCAAAAAACTAGAAAACAAATTTAGAAAAAAAAATTTCAGGCTATCGGATCAAAAAAAAAAATCGAAAAAATCAAAATTATACATTCTGTAAAGCTACCTCATAAGATAAAACATATTTTACAAAATTCCATTGGAACAGTGAAAACTCTTTTGGGCGGATATCGTCCGTCAAGAGGATTGTACTCCTAATAAAGGGGGAAAAGTAATGTCCACATTTGTATTGGCTTGAGAGTTTGGTTTAAAAGCAGAAAATATATCCACTGATGAAAATATGAATGTTTTTATGGATAAGTTAAGAATCGTTGCTCGTCGTACTCGTCGGGTACTCGTCGTGGCATAAAAATAATTAATATTACAATTTAATTAGCTTTTATATTCTCCATACGCCCATTCCTCTCCAACCAATCATGTTTACAGGGTATATGAATAAGCGATAATCCTATTAAGAAAAGAATTGAAATCAATTACAAGAGAATCAACAACAATTTTGAGCACGGCTCAGACTTTGATGGTTTTCCATAGTTGGCATCATATATTTTTTATTTTAATTTGAACCACTTTAATTGCCAGCTATAATGCTTTATCCGCTTACAGAAGCCTTTTATATATGTCGGAAGTAGTATATATAGGTACATATGTTAAGTAAAACTTTAAAAAATTCGCAACCCTTGTGCTTTTTGCAGGCTTGCGGCGTGTGATTGATTTCTGCAGTGGCAAGGACAAGCGCACACCTGCTGCCAAGCCTGCCGTGACTCAAGGACACCAGGCTGGGGTGGCATGCATGGCCGAGAACGCGTCGAATCCGAAGGAGGCGTTAAAGTCGACTGCCTTGGCTAATTGGAAGCTTAACAACATGCTTGGCTGGCTGGCTGCCTGGCAGCCTGGCTGGCTGTCATGGGCTTTTTTGCCAGTCAATAAGCAGTCAAAATGCGGCTCAAATAAGTATGCTAAGCTCTAGGGCTTGGGCAGCAAAAAGTAATTATTTTTGATTAATGACTGGCGAGCCAAGAGTTGGCTGCATCTAGAGTCGTTTCCAGACTACCCCAACTGGCAAGCTCCTTGCTCCTTGCTCCAAGCTGCCGCTGGTCTCCACGTCATTTGCGAACGATGTCAACGCATGCATAAAACATGCGCACCGAAACCGACCCATCCAGACCCTTGGCCACCCCAGAGCCCCGCAAACTTATGACAGACAACAACACACACAACTTACAGCTATGCAAATTGCGCGCTTTTAGCTGGCACAAAGCGAAGCCAGCTGCGACGATGAAGAGGAGCGTTACAAATATTCATAAGTGCCAGGTAGACGGGCAACATGCATAGCAACAACAACAAAAACAACAACAAGCAACAGCAACAACAACCGGAAGTTGCTGTCGCATTATGAATTACGTACACGAGCGAGGGAGACAACGCTGCGTATGCGTAATGTGACGATAGGCAGAAACTATTTTAATTATTGTCGCATAAAATGCGGCAACAAAGTTGCAAGTTGCATACTGCACCAAATAGAGGCCATGTTGCATTCACTCTTAACCTGCCATTTAAGTTGCAACAATTTTGTTGCATCCATCCGCTTTAGATACCCTAAGTTAATTGAAAAATGAGTGAAAGAGTACAATGTTTTTGTGTTAATTTATGTAAAAAACGGAAGGAATTTATGCATTTTTATATATATTCTAGAATTCCCGTGAAGTAATACTAACGAGACTTAGTTTCCTGTTTTGGGCAATCTCCACTCTTCGGCGTTTCCTTTCGCATTATCTAAGAATTCCCTGGATAACGAGCTGGCTTAAGATCTCTCCAGAGTCTTATTCCATAGCAAACAACCCCAGGCCTGAATCAAGTATCAGGCACAATCTTCGTACCTACGGAATTGGTACAGCACGTGTTCCGGGACTACCCACAGATTTAGATAGTTAGTTTCACTCTGGAGTATCCGCGTGTCTGAACCCATTAAGATACTTCCTACAGCTACCATGTCTGCTAAAAAAACTGTGCTAAGTATTCAATTCTCCTCTTCGTCATCAAATCCATAGCTCCATAAATTGATTTAATTTGTGTGTCCACCCGCCTTTTGCTGGCCGTGTTTCATTTTTCTTCTTTCCGATCTTCGAATGGCCTCCATGTCGGCGACCGTCCGGAATCCAGAAATAACTCGGAATACGCTAAGGGCGTCCTAAAGGCCAAGACTGTCAGCTCTTTTCGTGCTGTAGTTCAGAGGCTTCAAATCCCTCGAGAAGTAGATGTCTACCTGTCCCAGGCTCCCTAATGTTGGGTAGCATCCGCCCGCATTTTTGCTAAGATATTCGAAGTCTTGTCGGAAGCAAAAGCCTGTTGTCCAACATGACTCCCAGGTACTTGATGCATGCTTTCGACTCGACACTAACGTTGTTGTAAATTGTTTGAAATCTGGCAAACTCCACTATTTTGCGACTTCTGATAAGCACTCCCGCCTGCTAGCTCCAGGCTAGCGTCTCGCATCCAGCTGGCCACTCTTCCTATTAATGCGGCATTCGTTGCTTCCCCCACTGCCCTGACCTCTTTACCTCAGCACCACAAGCGCCAGATCATCGGCGAATCCGTTGGCTCTGTAGCCCTGAGGCAATTGCAGTCTGAGCATCTCGTCGTACATTATGTTCCACAGGAGTGGACCCAATACCGACCCTTGCTGAGTTAAAGACGTTGTGGACGTCCACAATAACCAACGCGCAATATTCCTCTCCCAACTGCCTAGTTGGTTTTCCTCTGGTTCTTAATCTGCGATATCCACCACCGCCTTAATTGCATCGACCGTAGACCTTGCCGGACGGAGCTCATATTGGGATTTGCACGCCTCTTTTCTCTTTACTGGCCACACGAACCGTCAGGCTTGGCCCACCATCTGGACCTGGAGCGTCTGTGTGTATGTGTGTGTGTGTGCACATTTATATAAAGTTACGCAGTGGTAAGTAAATGGAAGTAAATGGTATTCCTTACCTTCTCACTACCATAACTTAAGACACACTGAACTGTTATGCAAAAGGCACACAATGTTGGCCATGTTGGTCTGGTCCGTTTATTTATTGGTTTCTAAATTTCAATCATTTGGGAAAATAAAATATCTTTTTTCCATTCAGATATATATTGCTTGCCTCTCTTCTTACGTATTTTGAAAGGATTTTTAAATTTATTTTATAAGTATGGTATAGAAAGTTATTTCAAACTAAATTCTAAGCTGGATTTCGAGCAGTAAGACGAATGAGAGATACCCTGCAGCTGATATTTTCAATTTGAAATTGAAATCGCAAAAATTAAAGTTATAAAATATGTAGATGGCCGAGTCAACTTGGAAAATGTATATGAATATGCTATAAATTTCAGATAGATAGTTGCAAATTTTGCTGCTAGAAAAAAAGGATGATGAATAAAATGGTCAAAATGTAACGAAACGAGACTGAAAAATGACATTTGATCGATAAGAAAGATAAATCCGCACAACCCCAGCGCACCAAACACATGTTGTATTTTGGAGCGTGGTGCAGCGCGGGGTAAACGGGTATACCAACTGTTGTGGAATGAGTGGCATGAGTGATATACGAGGCGGGGCACCTGTTCGTGTCAGACGCGAGCTGAGAGCTACCTCAACAGCCCTGTTGGCTGACCAAGTGAATAAAAATCCAACAAAATTGAACTTCGCAACACATTTCGCTCGAAACTTTGCATATGCCAACTGCCACGCCCCCTATGACACAAACCAGCTGATGCAGTTGCCATTTTTGGTGTTTCTCCTTTCTGCCTGCATACCCTTAATGAATAAATGCGTAAATGGTTCGGTTCACGGCTCAAACCCACTGCATACTTTTAGGTTCGGTTCGTGACATCGCTTTTTCATATAAATAAATCAAGGACTTGAATCGAATCGTTTTTTTTGTCATATAATTGTACAACTTTAATAAAAAACTTTAATTTTTATTCAAATATTGCAAGCAGCACATATTTTCCCACTTTTAGCTTGAGTTCTACCTAAAATGTGCATCTATTTTTAGCCAAAAGCTGTAGTTGGGGAACAAATTATCTATGTTTTGGAGTTGGATCTATCTCAAAAGATTTTACTTTGAACGAAGCTATTTTAAATTAAAAATATTGTTTGGTTCGAATTCCAGCTCGGTCGTTTTTTAGGTTATGTACTGCCCGTTCGGCAGTACATAGGGTATCTGCTCGTCAGGCACTGTCGATCAGCAGGTTCTTGCTTGTGTTTTTTTGTTTTTTATTTTAACGACATATGAAAATCTAAAGCTCTTTAGTGTTGTTCCTCCTGCTGAAGTTGGGCATGCAAATTTTGTTGGTCAGCTTAGTTTTGTGAACCATTTGGCCAGCTTTTGGGCCCCACCCCGCCCATTGCTCGTAACTGGCGGGCAGTCTTTGAAAACCGCAAACTTGCCGAGATTGAAGGCAATTTAAGGCTGGCATATGCCATCGGCGAAATATGCGAGTCACAGGGGAAGTGCGCCCGGCAGGAGACGAGCAGTTGGCCCACAAGAGAGCGGCCCATATTTCATGGATGGCGCTGACAGCTCCCCAAGCAATTGGCGGGTAGCTGTTTAAAAATTCAAGCGAATGGCTAAAGAAAAATGCCTAACAGCAAATGAGTTGCACCTGCCGAAAGGGCGGGTGTGTTGCGTGCAGAGTGCTGCGGAGACAGACAGAGAGGTGGGAGGGGGCAGTGCAAGGTAGACTGGGAGCAAGTCAGTGAATAAATGCATGAAATGAATGAGTAAATAACTGGAATGACTAACTGCGGTGCTTAGTCGTCTCAGGCGGCGCCTCGCAGTCTCGATTTGCAAATTGCAGCTAGAAGGAAATGAGCAAGTACGACTGCTCTGGTGGGGAGTGTCCGACTGCAAGATACTCCGAATCCAGCGACGAGCTGAAGTTACAAACAGTCGAACAATCTTCTGTACACACACACTCACAAGCACATGTGCACACACACAAACACGAGCACACTCGTCGCAGCCCGTGCTGTTTATTCTCCGACTGTGCTGCTTTCTTTAATCCCACACTGTGGGAAATATATTATTAAAAAACTTCAATGTTTATAGTCCGATCATTCGGAAACTTTATTGCCATAAACATGGCATCCAAATGTGTGTAAATACCAAAGCGTTACAACCCAAATTTGGTTTTTCTAGCTTTTAAAGCTGAGGGATATGGTTTTAGCTATTTTCAATGTGCTCAGATGTGCTCGACTACGAGATCCCCTGTACCCTTTAGACAATATAATATTTTGGTTTTTGCACCTCGCTTTGAATTCTTTAAATCTTCTTCTTAAAATAATACCAAAATTTATTATAGATGGAGAAATGAGGAAAGGCATCCAAAAAGTAAAATAAACCTAAGCCCCAAATATTGTGTATCTACTTAATATAGTTCTTGAGTTCTTCCATAAAAACCCAAGTCTCTAAATCGATTTTATTCGATATTTTGAAATGGCACGAGATATCGACAAAAAAAAAAAGAATGATAAATTAGTTTTGCGCATGATATAGAAGAATATATATTTAAAGTCTCTAGCTCTATTAGTTCCGAAATCGACGCGTTCTTGCAGATGGACGGGCAAATGGCTCGATAGATGGACGTGGCTACTTTATGGGCTCAGACAAGTTCCTTCTGCGTGTTATATACATTTGCATAAAATCTTTATACACTTTTACACATTTTCAGTGGGTACAGGGTATAAAAAGAAGCAGACGCAGCTGAAAAACAGCTCGGCCGGAATGGGCCGAGCCAAAAGGTGTGAAAGTGGCAGCCTGAGAATCACTTTAATGTGTGGCTCACATGCCAGTAACAACAACAACAGCAAAAAACCACAAACACACACACACACACAGAGAGAGACTGGCAGAAGGCTGTGGTAGCAGCAGCAGCAGCAGCAGCAGCAGAAGCAGCAAAGTCTGCCTGCCAGGCAAATGGCATTATCAAAATTTACATACAAGCATATCCTGATTATCCTTTAAGCATGAATTATTGAAAGCGTAAATACCGCCAGAAATGACACTTGGCAATGGCACGAGCTGCAGAAACTCTAGCCGAAGCTGCTTTTAGAACACCAAATACTCAGATTAACAACAGCAACAACAGCAGCAACAACAACAACAACAACAACATCAACAACAATGGCCACAAAAATGCGTAGTAGCTTTCTGAGCTGGCAAGTGGAGTGCAGTGGGGGGCGGTACAAACAAAGACGAAGACGGCTTAATTTGCACATGACAAACGGAGAGACAAACTTTGAGACATTTGAATGAAGGTATGCCCTGGGCCAACGGCCACGGGAGCTGAAGGGCGAGCAAGGGCAGACAGCCGGAGAGAGAGTGTACCAAAAATAATGCGTAGACAGGCCGAGTGCTTCTATGGCAACAATGACAAGACAATCAAGACAAACTGGGCGCCCAAATACCCTGTAAACCAGGTTTTAAATACGCTTACAAAATTATATTTAAAAGTCGTTTTGTTATGGGCAAAAGATGGTCCACATTTGTAACATGCTTTTGGAATTACGCTTGGCTATTTTATTAATTCGTTGTCTCAAAAGCTCATCAACTTGTTCTCTAGCTTTGAACTAGTTTTATTTATTGACATTTTCCGTAGCTCACTCTATATTTTAAGTAGCCCTTACACTGAAATATGTGTTTAGGGTATTCATAAATTTACACAGAAACAACGCAGTACGCCGCGCCGAATACTTACATAATTGAAAAGGATTTTCTGCTCATTATCTAAAATACGAATATTTGCTTGTTGTAAATGGGAATGGATAAAAGCGACTATATAGATAGTCGGGCAGTTGAACTAGATGTTAAAAATAAATAGATATGTATGTGCAAAATATGTTCAATGTCATAATGAGGATCTAGTACTTCCGCATGATAATAGTCCATCTGGACGATGATCCCTAAGCCTGGGAAGCTGGAGAACGAGCCTGAGTTGCAGCGGCCTATCACCGGTCTTCCACCTTCTCTCGGAAAGTCTGCTGGATATCGCTAGGTGCTGAGGTCGTATTCCAAATCATAAGTTTAACAAAGCGCTAGAGATCTATGAAGCCCATCAGCACTGGGTTTCAAGGTTAATATCGGGGCACAACAATTCCCTCTCACCCCACACACGCCTCTTCTATTCGTTATATATTCTACAGAATTTCCAGCCCCGATTTGCCTAGGTTTGGACTACCTACTCGATTTATGCTGGCGGCAACCGACCAAGATTACTTAGATCAGCTTGATTCCTGGACCAAACGAAAGTGCGTCAATCCCAGCAAAAAGATGCTCATTTCGCTACACTTTTTGCATAGACGACAAACCAGGCAAACGATGTCAAGTACCTCCACGTCACGCTGGACAAGTGCCTAACTTTTTGCAACCACAGAAAGGCATGCAGCACTATGCCGAGAAAGGAGGAACGCTGTAGGAGGCTGTCGCCAAGCTGCAAAATAACCATTTATGTGCAGATTCTGGTGCCTATATGAAGCTACGCCATGGAAATATGGGGCATGGCTGCGCACAAGAACAGACTAGCGAGGACTCTGGAGAACCCGCCTCACTCGGAAACCCACCCACTCCGCTGCCCAACCACAGCTCGACAACGAACCACAGGCGAGAGATTGAGACATCCACCGGGACGTCCGCCGGACAGACGACAGCTCCATAAAGGGCTCTCAACTTAAATTAAATAAGCATAATTTTGTATTTAAATCAAAGTTAAAAATTCACTAATTTGCAAGCTAGACGATATAAGCTAGACACGAAAAATGGTCTATAAAAAGAGTCTATCATTTACTTTTTACAAATTTTTGGAAAGAAAAGTTCGCATTTCCAGGAAATATTTTCAGCTATTTAGAAAAAGAAAATTGCCCTCTTTTTAGACAGCTATTTTTACTTTTATTACGAATTGTCCGAAGAAATTTTTTTTTCTAAGATTCGGCCTAAACCCTTTTCACGGAAAATTCCGGCAATTGATGGAGTTGAGAATTTGTAAGCTGGTCTACGCCTTGATCAGAAGAATACGTTAATTGAAAATAAGCCAGTTCGAATCTAAAGAATGACAAATTATGTAAAGACTTAAGGACATAAAGCTTGCCAGATTCATTTGAGAAGTGCATTACGTGAAGAATCGGGAAACTACGCGGGTATATCGAAAGTTTTCCATTTTAAAATCTGCGACAGAGCTCGTCACCAGGACGAGATGAGATTTACATCCCCTAAAGCTTAACGGCGCAATGCACACACGCACGCACATAAATACACACACACACACACACACACACGACTCGAAATCCATTCACTTGGATAAATATGTTTTCAACAGTTTGTATTCGGAACTCCTGCCGCTTGCTGCCGATGTGTGTATTGTGTGTGCGGTAAAATTCTGTTAAAAGTTTGCCACAAATCCTATTTACATATTTCATCTACGTACAGAAGCTTTCGCTGCCTTCGTGGCGGCCTCAAAGAGTTCAAGAAGGCGCCGCCACGCATGCCCCACACTTCACGCTACACGTAACAACTTTCTGGCCATATCAATTGTTTAGGCAAATAAATCATAGGACTTCCTTCAGGACAGACCCTTCGCTACCCCTGAGCAGAGCCGAAGACAACTCGATGCGGTTGCCTTCTTTTTGGTTAGCTCATTGTTCTGCTTGTTGTTGTTCGTATTGTTGTTGACCTCGTTTTCAGTTCATTTCGGCTAAAATTCGTGCTGCCCGCTGTGGTCGCTGCTCGGTCTGCAGTGCTTCCTTCCTGTCTTCCTTCCTGGCCATCTAGCAGGCGATTCCAGTATTCGCCTTCGATTAATGTTGCCAAACGGCAACGCATTGTTCTCTCCGGCCAACACCCCACCGGCCACCACACCACCCCACCCCAGCCCAACGCCACGCTGCGGCTTTGCCCAACGATTTGTTTACCAGTCATCAAGCGTTGAGCGCAGCCCCCGCATCCCTTGCAGTCGCAACCATGCGAAACTCACTTAGAGCCAGTTGCGAAACGTTAAGTCATCATCCAAGGACTCAGCTTCGGCTTCGGCTTCGGCTTCGGCCCGCTCCTAATCCTAGTCGCAGCCAGTGGGCGCATTTGTTATGCTAAATATTCACTTTGCATATGCTTCTTGGTACCAGCTAAGCCATATTTTGAATAATTGTCCGCTGTCCGCCAACCCCTCCCCCATAACCTAATCCAGAATCCTAACCGATTTTGGGCGTCTGTGGCATGAAATTGAAATGCCTGCCAGCGGCAGATGCCACGTGGCCGTTAAGTCAGTCGATTGGAATAAGCTTTACACCTGATATCGATATATATATCTTGCATATATTTTGCTACTGAATGCCAATTTATATATATACTGAATATTCTTTCAGGTTCTCATTGCGACCAGCCCCAAAACAAATCATTCTCAATGTATATAAGACACGTTTATATATAGTAGGTATATATATGTATATGGAGTATATATGGTATATATGTATTGTCAGCTGTCTGTTGCAGACACGCCAGCAGCCAACGAGCGTAATTGTAATATGTATTGTTTGTTATTTGTGTTTGCATTTTTATTTTTCAATTTCAATGTTGCGCATACGCCGCGTGTAACCAACGAGGGGGAAAACTCAAAAGCAGCAGCTCCCCAGCGACGTCTTTGAAAAATAAAACGTTGGCTTGTAAATCAAATGCGTGGTTACGCCCGCACCCATCCCTAACCCACACACGCACACGCACACACACACACACACAGAGGCCCCCACCCAGTTAAGGTTTCATGGCGCTGGCGCTGAAAAGCACGCAACACTTTTCGGACAAACTCAATTAGTTGCCATTTTTTAGTGTGCGGTTTTTTTTGTGTTTGCTACAGCCATTCAAAATAAAATGTGTGTGCGTGTATGTATGTGTGTGTGTGTGCTAGCCTGGCATTTAGAGGGGCAACAAAGTCAAATGGCCATATTGCAAGCGATCAAGTGCAACTCTGTTGCGAGCTATTAAAACATGGCCCGGTCCAAGCAATTGAAGTCGCCATTCAAGTTGCACTTGAAGTCGCAAAAGCCTCAGTTTCAATTGTGCCACATTGTGGCTCACACAGACCCTGGCATCTGGGGAGCCGCAGCAACTGACAGACCCTGCCACACATGTAGATGTAGATGCACGCATGTATGACAGCTCCCCAAAGGAAGCGTTGCTGCCACAACCTCCCAAGAGATGGCTGTGTGGCGTATGGACGAGCCACTTAACAAGCAACAACCGACAACAACAATGGCAGAGACAACAACAATAAGAATAACCACAATAATAACACGCAATAACAGTCAGCTACCACGAGGCTTGTATACCCTACACACACATAAATTCTTTAACTTTTCTTGGCGGCGCAAATTTACGGTAGGCTGGAATTAAATTTTAGCTGCTCACTTAATCCAGCACCTGCCGCAGCACATCCTGATGGATCAGTTAAGTTAGCTACGGTTCGGTTAGGGTATGGCCAAACGAGGCGCAAAAGGATGCGGTCTTTGCTTTTTCATTTTCACTCCTTTGGGCCTATTGGCCAAGGGGGCCTCTTGGCCATTTGTGTTTGCATTTTGCAGGACCAAACAAAATACACATTATGCTTATTATTTAAAATGTTTCCATACACACAAACTGTTCTCACTTCCTTCTCACGGCTCACCACAAATCTAGTGCTAAAAATTATAGCCACGATCTACAATAGCTTATCAAAATATGAGATGATATGAAAAAATAATAAATATAAATAGAATAATATAATACTTACACCAGATATGTTAACCAGGCTTGATATAGAACGGTTCAAGCCCGCGATTCAGTTTTAATTTTTTTATAATGAAAAGCAACTTTAAACCAAAAAATTTCCCAAATAAGACAGTCGAACCGCAACCTTAGCCCAAATAAGTTTTCATCAAAAATAGTTTGCTGAGGAACAAATAACTTGTGATCCAATGCCAATTTTGGTGCGAGATAAATTTCTATATGAAGCCTGTAAGAGTCCTCTAGTCGGTAATGCCCGTTGAAAATATTCCAGCTTCTTTCTATGCATACACATACACAAAAACACACACACGCACACACACGCGCGCCCACATGCCGCTAACTGCCCAGTTTATGCTGCGGCTGTGCTTCTTCTTACCCCTTAGCCCCACACTATGGAGAATGGATTTTTGAATAACTTGGGTCCAATCATTATGAAATTTTCAGGGCTTAAATCTGGCACACAAATGTGTACACAAACTAAAGCGCACGAGAGTAGGCGGAGATATGCATGAAGTAAAATATTCGTAATCTATTTATGCTTTGCGACAAACCACTTTTGGTGTATCTAGCTTTAATTTTCGAGTTGTGCTTAAATAGCTTATTTCAGTCTGTAAAAGCTCGTCAATTTTCCTAGTCAAGTTATGTTCAAACGTGTTCCTTACAGATAATTGATTCGTGTCCGGCACGCGCCCATCTCTAATTCAGGGAAGAGCATCGCAAATCTGAAAATACATTCTGCGGCCTTTCCAAGGCATTTTCATTGCTATTAAAAAGTTTCGCGAGCAGGAAAACGCCCATAACAACAACAAAAAGCAAGTTAAAAGGAAAAAAAATTTTATTTTATTATAATGATTTTCTTTTTTTTTTCATTTTGCTTGATTTTTACGCATTTTGTGCCGGGCAACACATTTAAAACCGCAGCAGTCAGAGGAGGACGATACAATTCGCGACCAACAGCAGCGAGGGCTACTCGAAAAGAAACGTTGTTTTCAGTCGAGAATAGAACACATGAGCATACACTTGAGTAAAGGCAGAAGATTTGCCAGGCAATGCCAGGTTTTATAGTTGTAAAAGCGGGTTGCAGAACCGAAACTCAGGGCGAGGTCTTGGCTCAAACCGAAATAGCAACAATTGCTGTTGGTCTTTTAAATTAACAACATTTTTATCTTTACATCTTCTATGTACTCTTTTCTGATTTGCTTAGGTGTAATACTTGAATAAATCTATTTAATCTTATCTCCATAAATACAAAGGACTGTCGATAATGTATATAGTTTCGCCTAAGTGCTAAGGCGACTCTCTGTGTGGCTGCTGCTTCTGCTTGTGCCCAGTATATTGCGCTAACAGGTATTGTGGCTACCTTCCTAATATGCCGCTTGTCATCTACCGCCTCCCTCACGACCCCACCCCGCATGCTCGTACACTTGCCGCCCCTCGTTCATAGCACTTGCTGCCTAGCAGTTTATCTGCGGGGCCTCTGCTGCTGCTGCTGCTTTTGATTTTATTTATTTTTATTGGCCCTCGCGCTTTTCACACATTTTTCATTTTCCCAACTCAAAGTTTCGTTTTATACATTTTTTTTCATATTTTTTATTTTTCTTTTTTTTTTTTTGCTGTAGCTTTTGTTTTTGGCTTTCATTGTTTTGTGTCGGAGCAATTAAAATTTTTATGAGCAAACAAATTTTCGTTTACAACAATAACAACAAAGTGCAATAAAAATAATAATAATAAAAATAAAAACACGAGCCAACAAATTCACGTGAAAAGGGAATTCTGAAAAGGTGCTAATTGGTTAATTGTGCGCGTGCAGGTAAGTGAAAGAACTTACGTGTATGTGTGTGTGTACGTGTGTGTGTGTGTGTGCGTGTCTTTGCTGCTTGTGTCCTGCTTAATAATTCAGCAAGTGATAAATGAAAAAAGAGACAACAAATAAAGGAAATTAACTGCGTGTAGCTTCCCGAATTATTAACACTTTGACAGAGCATAAGCAAATGCAAATTTAAGAATAGATTTAACATTCATAAACAATTTCAGCCTAAAAATAATTCAATTTTAATATATTTAGCGACTAGTACAAATAATATATTACAAAGTACAATTTTGAATTATCCTAGCTTTGGAAATTATGAAGGATTATGGGGCTTCACGTAAATAATTAATATTTACGACACGAGCAGCCCAGCAGCCGGAACTAATCCAGTTCAAAGCTCTTGTTTTAAGTGAGACTTTGGGCAACTATTTAATGCATATTCATAAACTATATTATATTACAATCTTTATACAAACGAGTTGAAATTTTTACGGATGCAGCCTTCGGGTTCGAAGGTCAGTATTGAGCTGCGCCTTTGGAAAATTCGAGCTGCAAGTCGGGAAGAAAGCGGGTCAAAGTTTATACGAAAAGCATTCAACAACAACAACAAACAACTATATAAGTGTGCTTTGCAAACATAACGTTGTGAAGCTGCGTAGCTCAGGTGTCTGAGTTTCGGGCTAACAAGCGGAAGGTCGCCGGTTTAAATCCAGCAGCAAGTTGCATATACTCTGTGCATAGACTCTTTGACTTAATAACACACATATAGTATATATAAATGTTTATAATCGTAATCAAGACAATGATCATAGACAATTTGCAGCAAAGTTTCCCAAGCGAAAACAATATAGGAAATATCACTTTCCTAGTTTGGGGTTGGGTTTAGGGCATACGAAAGCCTTTTAACCAAGTTCCCACTAGGTAACGTTTTTTTTTTGAATGTCTACTACTTGGTCAAACTTCTGATAACATGTTTCCAGTTCGCTCTTCAGAATTGAAGGAAGAAAATATTTATTTCCCACTAGCAGCAAATGAGTGAAAATGTGAGAATTTAAATTATGGGATACATTTTCTATATAACTTATAATTAAAAAGTTCCCGTTAACTTTTATTTTCAAAGTTTCCAAACAAAAGCCGAGTAATTGCATGACTGGAAAGTACAAATTGAAATTTAATTACAATATAGTAAGCATTTAATAAACGCTAGAAAATACAAGCTAAAAATTACTTATATAAAAAGCAATTAACCAAAAAATAAAAACAAGCAATTGTTTAAATAAGTACAAGCTCTGGTTAAAATTAAAAATATGGCAAAGCATGTTTCTAAAGCAAACGTTTTTTCATAATATTTGGATTATCAAAGCTTCGTGTCACATAAATACGTGTTTATTTTTTTGGGTGACGGGCTTAAACAAAAGACAGCGCTTACAAAATTTGATTTATATCGATTCCCATGTGCTAGCTAGTAACAAAGTCAGCGGATTTATCCAGCTTTATTAATTTAAAGCTACCTATAACAACACGTTTGGCTAAATGTAAGCTAGAAGAAATGTTTATCTACGAGACGCCGAAGATCTAATACCCATATGGCTCTAAAGCCTTTTCTTGGAAGACATGTAATTAGATTAAGGCAGTTCGTATTTGCTGAATAAGTTAAATAAATAAGTGTTATATAGTGTGATATAGTCGTCCGATGTTAGTCCGATTTCGCTAAAATGCACTGAAGAACTCTTGAAAGACAAAAAAGTTCATGGAATAACTTAATTATCGAGCAATCAATCCTATAGCAGCTATATGATATAGTGGTTCGATTAAACCGATGCCGACTACCGAGACACTGCCTGCAATAGAAAGGCAGAACCATGCATAGTCTCTGGTAGTTAGTTGATACTGATCAGAAATATATATTTTCTATGGCGTTATGGGGTCAATTCTATGGAGTTGCACATTGCAGGTTAAAATGAAAATACCTTCTATAAGGGCATTAAAATTAGAATACCCTTGGCTACGGCAACGAAAGGGGGCATTTATGTGTGGCTAATGCTAGCGCCGTCGCCTGTTTAAGGCGTCAGCTGCTGCACTGCGGACAAAGGCATTTTGACACGCCCAACAACATAGTCAAAAGCAGACTTCCATGCGCTCACCCTTGCTGCCGCTGCGCACAGGGCGAGCTAGTTGTTAGTTTAAACTGATTTGCAGTGTTTGACATGGCCATAAAAAGCGACGAGGACAAAGATGAGCATAGCGCTGGGCCAAGCCGGTCTGGACTGAGCTGGTAAAGGCCATTATAGAGCCAGATGGGGGCAGCAGAGAGCGGGAGATCAGAGCAGAACAGCTTTGCTTAAATGTTTTCTCTTCATTGCTTTCGCCCCTCGCCTTTTGCTGTTTGCGCCACACACACACACACACACATACTGTTACCCCTAGCATACCCCTAGCATACCCCTACATCCTTTGCCATACGCTGTGTGGGGTATGTGGTTGGGGGAGATTTTCAACGCCCGCCGTGTTCTGTTGGTCATTTCACTAATCTCTTCATTTTGCTCATCGCTGTAAACCATTTTTTTCTCCTTTCTCTCATGTTTACAATTTATTTGGCTTGTTGTATTGTCTCTTGTTGTTGTTGTTGTTGTCGCTCATACGACCCATTGTCCATATTCTGGTAGCCGGAGCCGCCGCCCTTTTGTTTGTCCAGAACGGGCAGCGTCTCTAATGTTAAGTTCACTCATTCATTTTGGGACCCATACACAGTACAAGCATACACACACACACACACACACACACACCATCACCTCCCCATCCCTCTCTTGGTGCGCCCCTGTTGGGCTCTCATGTATTGGGGTCTGTGAGTTTTATGACTGTGCACGTCTGCTTGTTGTTGCTATTGCGATGGCCCCAACAATTAAGTAAAACGATTAAAATGCAAAGCAGTCAACGCCAATGGGCTGAGAAATATGTTGTTGCTCCAATTGCCGAACAACAAATGCTCTCAGTGACACAACATCAAACTGTAGATAGAAAAAATCTAGGATCCACGGATTGTGTGCTATATCCATTGTATGAAAATATCCATTGTAATTATGGCTAGATATACATGTGGCTCGTTAAAAAGAGGTTAAAACATCGCAGCAATTAGCAAGAATGACCTGCACCCAGCTTCGATTT
Organism: Drosophila lacicola; assembly: GCA_035045355.1. Lineage (NCBI taxonomy): Eukaryota > Metazoa > Arthropoda > Insecta > Diptera > Drosophilidae > Drosophila > Drosophila lacicola. Next base: position 24,599,345 of record JAWNPB010000148.1, on the reverse strand, counting down.
GCTGTAACAAATATTTAAACATCGATCGGGTCTTTCCCCTTCTCCACAAAACTGGAAAATACGCATTCTTAAAGCTAGATAGAGCCGTACGCTTTGGTATATACTCAGTTTTGTATGTCACATATCAGTCCTGAAAATCGCATAAGGATCCGACTTTGAACGTAAGAGTTATTCAAGAATGCATTTCTTATAAATAAGTTGTGACTAAGGAAAGAATAAAATATTTGTATAGCATGTCTTCTAGTCGTACGCTTTCGATAAGAAAACTCTTATCATTATATTAGTTTTTGTTATCTGATATAACTTGAAGTAAACTACTTGCAGATGTACTTTTATTTTCCAAAAAATTCGAATGCATTAAAGTATATATCAAAGACAAAGTATATATATTCTTGATCAACAATAACAGCCGAGAGTATATGGTAAACTTATTTTCGGAAGATACCAATTCTGCGATGTTTCTTTTTATTTTGCTCGCTTATGCATGGCTTCGACACTTATTTCTTGCACATTTCTATGAATGCATATTTGAAACTGAGAGAAACACACTTCCTTTATGGTAATATCTATTGTTTAGCAGCTCTGCCACTTAGTTATCCATTAATATTTGCAATGTTACTAGCTGACATTAGATAATTTAGCTTATTTCGAGTGCAAATCTTTTGGGTCAGTTCATGATTTAATCCGTTTGTTTAATTTCCATGAACGAAACTTACACAAGTTGCATTGTTGAGAGTAGTGTGTGCAATGGCTTTGTTTGCTTCTGGCTTTGTTGTTGCATTTAATTAAAACCCTAAAATGTAGGCACACCATTGCAGCTGGCCGAGTGGCTCGATAAGGCGAAAGGGAATTGAGGGCGGTGACACGGTGGGCCGTGTGCGGCATTCGGTGTGTAGGGCGGGGCAATTGGAAAGGCAACAACAAAATAAATAAATGTGGAGCTGTTGCCATTTTGGCAACCACAGCAACGACCAGAACCAGAACAGCAACAGCAACAGCAACAAGAACAACAACAACAATAGTTGCTACAACAACTCACTTAGCATATCCCTTTCACTTCCATGCCCCCTCACGTACTCTCTCTTTCTCTCTCCATAATCGCTCAAATTGTTGGGCAAACATTTTAGCAGTTTTTGGGAAAATAGTTAAATGATTCTGTTCAAGAAAGGCATCAAAAAGTAATATTAGCCATACGAACGGATGGCAAATGGAAAGCAAAATAATAGTCCCAAATATGCTAAAATGATATCTTGTGTCCAGCACATGGAGACCTTTCCCAACAAAAACTGACCTACGTAAAGCGGCTGATGTTTGATTAAAACCAGTTAACTTACCATGCCCATATGCTGCACCACAGCATACCCTATATTAAGTTGAACTTTGACTAATTGAAGGCTAATCTGCAGACTTGATAAAGTCATATGCGAAATGTTCAATCAATTGCATATACAAAATGGAAAATATTTTTATAATCATATTTGGTTATAGAGAAAAATTGATTGACAATATTTTACATGGAAAAAATATATTTTAGTAAATAATATTTCGATAGAACTACTCTATTCGTTTTTAGATGTCCGCATTCATTTGATTTTTGTTTATTAGAATTTTGTTCAATTGAACTATAAATAAATAAAATGTCGAGCAATGAATATAATATGAGTATATATGAATAAATAAATACAATCGAAAATAGGAGTTTTATCTTGGAAATTATATTTATTATACTTGTATTCATAGAAGCAAAAATTGGGTTTTGTATCTTAGAAACATTCTGTTATTGATATTATATTATATTATATATAGCAAAGCTGGAGTTCTGGAAATTGTAAAAGTCGAATACCGAAATCCACGGAATAACAATTACAAAGACAAAGCACTTGGCATATATAAGGTTAATATGCCAGCAATACAATACAATACAATAAGAGAAGAGAGAAGAACAATTTAATTGTAGCAATTATTGACTGCACGCGTTAACTTTAATATGCCGAGCAGATCTTTGCGATATCATTTGCGCTTTTCTGTGGGGACTTATATAACTGCTTATGCAGGCAACGAGACAATGAATAGATCATTAAAGCTTTATAACAACCTCGCAAGTGAAACGCATTTCGATTTTTGTGCCAATTGTGCTTTGATTAAACTTACGCCTAAAGAACTCTTTCTTTAAAACCAATAATTTTAACATTTTCTTTAAGTTTCATGTTTTCTCTTTAGTTATAGTTATAATAAGCTTATATTAAGATAGCCTTAAGCTACCTGCTTTGGCTAATTAATAAATAATGTAAAACAATAATACAGAATTCCTCTTAATACAAGTATGTATACTATATACATATATATATCCATCACTCTTTTTGAAATCAATCAGAATCGATTTTTTTTTTGCTTACCCAAAATATAAAACTTAATATTACTACTTATAATTTAGGAACAATGTATAGCCTATTCAGAGAACCGACAGAAGGAAGGAAATAACATCATGCTTAATACATAGCGTATGTAAGATACAAACATTATTATTATTCCAAATAGGAAACAATACGAAAGCCAGCATCTATTAAAATGCGTTAAAGATAAAAGGGCTATTTCTGGAATAAATACACTATTAGACATATGGCTTTCAGTTTTTCAGATATGTGGGAATCACAGTGAAACTCGCTGAAAAAAATGAAAATTTTTCCATGCAAAAAGTGATTCTTTCTATTGAGCCATTTATTAGTAATATTTGCCCCAATTTGATAAAGATCTTGTTTATAAATAAAGAGCATAAAAAAAAGAGCATAAAAAAAGAGCATAAAAGAACTTAACGTTCGGCAGCACGTAATTTCTTTGAGAGATATATGATATATTGTTCCGATCCGCTCGAATTCAACAAACGTGCTCTGCTGGCAAAAGAAAGATTCCTGAAAATAGCTTTAGGCTGAGAGAGAGACAGACATGACTTTATAGACTCGACTCTTGCTACTGATCAAGAATAAGTTAACTTTATTTTTATTTTTTTTAAAACCAATTTGTTTTATTATGCGCTGGAATCGATCAGTAGCGTCTAATCTCTGCCACGCGGAGGACTGTGAAATAAGGTTTAGCCACAATGTCTTGTAGTTTATACTTATGATGAACCTTCTGGGGTCTCCATTGACTTATTTTTGTGAACATTTATAATACCTACAAGGACTTAAAAGCATTTAATTATAATACATGTACACGTGTGTGTAGACACAGACATGTAATACACATTCACATCTTTAATCTTATATAGTATCTGGAATCTTACCTTGGCACAAAACGATTTACAAGCTGGCAACTGCGCTGGCTGCAGTCAACGAAAAAAAAAAACTCGTTTCCGTTTCCTTTGCTCAAATCGTTTCTTCTGCTTTAGTTCGTTTTATATTTGTTTGTGTTTTTCTTCTATTTGTTTGTTTTTCTCGCCTGCTTATTTGCATTTAGTTTTTCATTCTTTTTCTTTAGTTGAATTCTTCAAATTGTGTGCACTATTTTGTTGATTTGCTTTTTATTAACGTGTTTGCAAACATAACAAAAATGTAAAAAAAAAACAACTGCAATAAACTTTGATCGAAAGAAAAAACAAAACAAAAAACCACACAAATTTTTCAATCGTCTTTTGCACATTTTATACTTTTTTAATGAGTTTTTGATTTGTGCTCTCTTTTATTTTTGTTTTGCTCTGTGCGCCAGGACCAAACAGCTGAGTTTGAATGTTTGAAAATAGATCAACAACAGCAGCCAGCAAACGCGTGCAAAACGCGCGCATTTTTTGCAAATTTGATTTGCAATAATTTTGATTTTAATGCAACAAGTTGATACAAATATTTCAAAATTAATTAACCACAATTTAGTAGCTTCAAACTTGAGTTACGGCAGCAATTGTTGTCGCTGCTGCTGCTGCTGTTGCTGCTGCAAGTCGGTTACGAAATTTTGACTTCAATTTCCTAACTGACCCGCAATTGTCGCCCCTTTTGTTGCTGCTGTTGTTGTTGTTGTTGTTGCTCTTTATCTTCGCCTTGGCAGCTTTGTTAGCGCGACCTCCGCAATGACCGTGTAACAATTTTGCAGCTCAGCAGCAGCAGCCGCAGTAGCAGCAGCCGCAGCGGCAGCAACAATAACAAGCAATTCAAAGAAACGCGCGCGCGCCACAAAGTAGGCAACGACAGCGTTCGTGGCAATCAGACGACGTTTAAACGCAGCAACAACAACCACAACAGCAACAACAACAATGGCTACAGAAACAGCTGCCAAAATGCTGCGCGCCTTTTTTTCGCGCTGCAAAATTATGTGAATTGCTTTGAAGCGAAATTTTGTACAATTCAGTTTTTGGCTTTTTTGCGGGCTTATTATTATGCCCGCTGCAGCTGTAGTTATGTGCATTTTTATTGCCGCTCAGCAGCGGCAGGCGCACACACAAAACTTATGTAAGCGTTTTGTGCGCGTTTTTTGTGCGTTTTTGCAGGCTATTGCCGCTATCGCCACAGCTAAGCGCAGCCAGAGCTGAGCTTATTGTTGTTCTTGTTGTTTTTGGGATTGTTTGTTATTATGCCGTTTGGAAATGCTGCTGCTGCTGTTGTTGTTGTTGCTGGCAGCAGCGGTAGCAGCGGTAGCAGCGGCAGCGGCAATTCATTCAAACTCACAAGACGAACGCAGCTGGCAGTCATATGCGCGACAGACACAGGCACACACATAGGCCTTACGTGAGAACACACACACACACACACACGCAGGCACACAGACGCATACGCACGCACACTGAAACACAAACACACACACACACGCGCGCGCACTCACACGCAGACACAGAGACACGGCCACGGAGACGAGACAACGATTGCGACTGCGACTACGACAACAACGGCAACGGCAATTGCTGCGACTGCGACTGTGACTGCGACTGCTGCGACTCTCGCGTTTGGTTCTCCTCAAAAGCGAAACGCGTGCCGTCTGCGCTGAGTCCTGTTTCATACTATCCTGCAATGTTTGCTGCTGCTGCTGATGATGCCACTGCTGTCGCTGATGCTGCTGCTGCTGCTGCTGCTGCTGTTGTTGGTTGTGCTGCTGCTGCTGCTGCTGCTGCGGCTGCTATAGCTGCTGCGGCACAAGAATTTCCCTTTTGGCTCTGTTAAAATTTCCCTGGCATGCGCACCGTGTACAACATTGCGAGGCGCTTACAACAGCAGCCGGCAACACGACGTATACGTAATGTTTGGCCCAGAACACAAGTTGTTAACAGCAACTCAAACAGAACCAACGCGTGCTGCCGCCCAAAATAGATCCCTAACAGATCCCAATTGGATCCCAAATGGAATAATATTTAATTCCATAAAGTATTTAACATGGCAGCAAACCTAACAAACGTTTCCGGTGGTTCGGTTGACGGTTCATATCAAAGCCTCGCCTTAAAATTCGCTCCGTGAACTTGGTTTTTCGTTAAAATTTTTTCAATTTTTAACTGTTTAATTTATCATAAATTTATTAAACTTTTATTATGTATTTTCATAACAGTGTAGATATATAGTATATAGTTTTCTTATGAAGTGCGCAACACCCCAAAGAAGAAGACGATTGCGAATCGAGTCTTTTTAGACATGTCCCTCTGTCAATTTCTGTGCTAAATTGTCACTCAATCTCACGATTTATAATGCAGGCAGTATGTGCTATGCTGGAATCGGGCATATATATTATGTAGCTACCATAATCGGTTGAAAATTAAGCTCTTGCGTAAACAACTTTTTCTTTTTCAAGTTATCTCAACCAAACTTTGAGTTTAATCATGCTGCTTACATATGAGCACATTCTTCTCAAAATCGAACTACTATAGCATGTAGCTCTAAAGTAAGAATTAGCAATTCTTTGTTATGCTATCCTCGCCATCTACTAGGGTAATTTATCTAAGAAGTGATATAGATAGCCGATATTGCTTGTTATTGGTTGAAACAAGTGAATTTTTAATATTTTCTGAAATGTATATAGATGTTGATCTAACTTATCTTGCAACCTTGTAATTAATTATATGGTTCGGTTAAGGTATAGGTTCGGCAGCTCTTTATCTAACTATCTAACTAATAGTTTAGTTCATGGTCCGGGTTCGGTTATAAACCGGTTCGCAGTCTTGGGCTTAACTATTTATTTCAGTGGGTTTTCATTGTTTAAAGCCAGCGATTGGCAGCTTAGTCCGTAACTTGTTAAGCATAGTTAGCCACAATTAAGGATATTCGGCCAATCAATTTATTTATGAACATTTTCAATGCACTTTCCACTGCACACGTGCATTGCATTAATGCAAATGAGCTGCTGCTGCTGCTGCTACTGCTGCTGCAGCACGACTTGATGCCAAATTGAATTATGTTGAATGCCAAAAAGGTTAATGAAAGCGCCATGCCCTGCGTCCCTCGTACCTTCTCCTCCCCACCCATTCGGCACAACTCCTGAATTGTGTAAGAGCAAGCAGCATGCACCGTGCTCAGAGCTGGCAGCTTTGGGGCAGCAACAAAACCGCACATAGAAGTGCAATCTGCATTGTGGGATGCGGGATTGTGCGGTGCGGTGACCAACGGACACTGCTCGTTGGTCAGACCCAGCAAATTGATGGTTTTTGTTGGACCTTTACACTATCTTTAACGGCACAGGCAGCTAGCTCCTGATGCGTCTGCAACAATGGAAATACACTCGATTGTTAGCGCCAATCTAACAGCGGCTATTAGCGAGCACAGCCACGCCCCTATTCGTATATATGTTGGCAGATATTGTGTTTTAACAGGGTATTATTAATATATTGAAAATCAATATTGTGTAGAACATAACAAGTGTTATGTAGAACTAAAGCGTATGCAAAGCAAAAGAAATTAGTTCAATTTTTAGAAATTTCCGTTGGCTTTTCGAAAAGTCTTTTTATTTTGTATATATTTCTATTCATATATGAATACATCTATAAATAAATGTACTTACTCAAAAATGACACAAAAACACGCACGATTGCCATCTATTGTAGAAGGTAGCTTCTGTAGCGACTGACATAACTAAAATAAGGAAGAAAGTATAATGCGTTCTAATCAGCGGTAGAAAGAAAGAGAAATATAATAAGAGAGAGAAACAGAGATAACGCTTATTGGATAATACTTATAATCAAAGCATGGAAATATGCAAGGTTTACTTAAAAACGTGAGAATCGCATAGAAGGGCAATGGATAAAAATACGGTTTTTTTATTTATAGCGTAGCGAAAAGTAAATTTGATGTACGTTCAGTATAAGAGAACATGCATGCATAAAGACATTTATACATATAGACATATAAGACTATAAACACACATGCATACGCACATACATACATTATAAACGCATGTTTGTATAAACTATAGAGCCAGAGACTTGCATCGATAAACTGTATTTCGAACACGCCCACTAAACACGTTCCCATGAAATCGATAAAAATCGATGTCAACATCTGGTTTGCTGACAATACCATGGAATTTGTAGGGCCACCGAAAATTGGGATACAAGATATATGATATATGCATATACATACATATGCATGATAAGAATATTTCACTTATCTGATAACTATCTTCGCTCCCACCCATATCCATTCTACTCCCATGTTCATTCCATTTTACCCGTGTTCCAATACTTTTAGACTTAAAGTTTTACGAATTCTACAATTTTTCTAAGACCAACTTACCTATAAATATTATTTTAGCCACTTTTGGTACAAATGAAAAGAGCTCCTCGCAAAAAAAGGGAAGCAAGATTCATTTTTCTCTATTTTCTCATTTTCCAACTTAGCTTTTGTTCTCGTATTTCCGCCTGCAGGTGACCGCTGACCAACGCGGAGTTGGGCTCCAGAGGATGCAGTCATCTCTATTAGCGATCATTACAAGCAGACAGCTGATGTTGGGGCATGCCCCCATGTTCGCTTGCCGAGACCCCCCGCCCTTCAGCTACACTCTGCGCTTCAGCTCCGGCTCCGGCTCCGGCTCCGGACTTTGTAAATGATTATTTATGTGCGCCTCCTGCTTTGTGTCTGCGGTTTGTCTAACTAGCCACGAGCCACCAGGCATATTGTTTTAAAACAACAATAAGAGCAGCCAGTGGGGCCATGTGGAGACGCCGTCGAGGACTCCAAACTGGACGACAATGGAGCAAGCGAAACTTGACAACAATTAAATTAAACAAACTTGCTTAAAATGTTATGTAAGTGCAGCGCTGCGCGACTAATTGAGTCGTCCCGCTGTCAACGAAACTCAACTCGGTTCCCGTGCCGCAAGTTCCCCCCCCCCCCCTCTCGCTCACCACCCTCCACCTGTGCCACAGCCCCTTTGCCGCAGCTGTGTGGCATGAATGATGGATGAACTTAATTTTTATTGTGCGACCTTGAGCAGCCAAAGTCTTTTCAGTCTAACAATCTTAACAAACCCCACAACAATAAAGATATTGAGCCTACATTATTAACCGGAAGGGAAATATCAATCAGCATTTTACACTAGGCTGCCTCAGATGCAAAGGGGGGGGAGACAAGGGCGGTGCGCATGTGGCATGTGAAATGAAGGGACGCCATGTCTCAGCATATTGCCGCTCATTTTCTACTTTGCTAAGACACTAAAACAAAGCATTTTAATTAATTGAGGCGGAAAATTTGGTTGCTTTTATTGTTGTTGCCATTGGATTTGGTCTTGACTTTGCCCGGTTGCAGCTGGCTGGGCGTGGCCAGAGTAAATTTGGCTTTTAAATGTGCCCGAAATTTAACCGCAACGATTTTTGCTACGTTCTACAAGATGCTTTATGTGCACAAGTGTGTGTGCCTGTGTGTGTGTGTGTGTGTGTGTCTGTGTTTTGATAAACGATTAGACTTGCTTTCACCTATTTGAAACGTTTGTCAACGACAAGCGTGCAAAATCTTTAAACGCCCCATTCACAGCATTTGCTGGCATGGCCCAAGTACTTTCTTATACTCTGTTGACAAAGACAAAATGAGTATATCACATGTTCGTTGGTTCGGTTCACGATTTACACACACGGTTCCTGCACCTGATTTTTCGCATCTTTATACCCAGCTTTTGATGAATAGCTTCACTCAACAAAATGATTGCTCTAAACTTTAGAAAGCTGCAATAAAATGAAAATTTTTGTTTTTAATACAATTTTTTTTTCGGTTTTTCATTTATATACTTTTAATTTCATCCCCTTTCTTTGCTTCTCTTCTACTTTCTCTTCTCTTTCTTCTCTCCAATCACAAGAACATTTTCTGAAATTAAGAACATTTTTCATTTTGTGACATTTTTTAAATTTAAAGTGAACATTCTTTGATTCGAAAACTTTCACAATATAAAAATACGATTAATTATATGTATTTATATATATTATCTACTTATCGAAATTAGTCGACTTTTCAAATTCACCAAAAACGAAAAAAATTGTACCAATCAAATTTTCAACTATCCAAATGTTATTTTTAAGCCAGAACATCTAAAATATGCTTTGATTCAAGTTTGTGCTCAGCTATTCCTGATGCAGCTAATCCGCTTTAAAATTCGGTTCCTGGGAAATAGACGGTTCGGTTCAGCCTTGTATTGTAGAATCAGTGCGTTTGCTGGAGGACTTTACAATTAATATATATGTATATTCTTATTAGTATATATAACATGCAAATTTGGCAATGTTTCAGACAAGTTAATTCATGCCACGCCTATATTCATTTGAGAAGAACGCCTGCTGCTGTTTAAAACAGTTACGGTTTGAGAGTCACAGTTTAGAAGTTTCAATCACTAAGAGTCATTAAATTTTTCAGTTGTTGCACTTAAAACAGATTATTGCTCAGTCGGAGTTGCCGATTGTGTTTACCCCATAAAAAAGATTTCAATTTTCCACTCATTGCCACTAGCTGGACTTTAATGACCTGTAAGTGGTTTGTGTGCGTGTGTGTGCGTGTTGATTTTTTTTATTAGAAAAGAACTGGCTGGCAGTAGCTCAAAGCTCACAGCTCACAGCTCACAGTTTACAGCTTGCAGCGCACAGCTCAGCTCGGCATGTTGTTGTTGTGGTTGCTTGCAGCAAATTGCGTGCGGCAGAAGCACAAGTTTCAAGGATGCCACTTACAGCCACTGGCAGCTAACGATGTTGCCCAACGTCCTAAAGTTCAGCGCTGGCACGCCCCCTGCTCGAAAGCCCTGTCAAATCCCCCAGCATAGACCTAACTAAAGATCAAACCTCGAACGAAAACTTTTGTCATTTACGCGCCAAATTTGCTGGCAACGGCAACGCCAACGCCCGGACTGGACCCCGCCCCGCTGCATTGACGCCCCTTTGACCCCACCCCACCCCGCCACTCACCTCACTGCTTCAAGACGCAGACAGGGTCTTCCATAATTGAATTTTCTCAACAAGCGCCACGCTTCGAATTTTAAAACAAAGTATGTATATATACTTATAAAGTAACAAGTTCAGCATCTCACAATCTCACAGATACAATAGCTCTAGGATTATGGGCATAGCGAGTGGCTTGTTAAGGCTAAACTCCGGGCAAACAAAATAAAATAAGGATAGGCTCACGATCTGAAAGTTACTAGCCAAAAGTTAGCAAAGGATCAAACCATAAATCGTACTAGAAATAGAGGGGCAGGCCACGAAAAATCAGCTTTAAAGATATATCAGTATATATCGATATTTATCGACTTTTATGAAAAGCACGCAATCGCCTTACCCTTTATAATATTGCTTTTGATATATGTATCTATCTGGCAAAGGAAATTATCTCTCGTTGCGCATATTAATTTTGCTTCATAAATATTGCCTCGCCTCAGCTGCGCTAAAAGAGAAAACTTTCGTTTTAATTAATTACAAAAACACATATTATCTTATTTAAATTCAAAAATTATTTTCTTTGGCATTTGATCTATACAGTTCGAGGTTAACCCAGCTGCTACTCAGGCAACTGCTTGGGGATGTGCCAAAGAGCATATAGTATGTACATTTGTTTAAAATCGGTCAAACTGAGGCCCGAACTGAACCATACTTTTATTTTTTTTAAATTGTTTGGTTTAAAGCACAAAACTTTTAAGGTAGACCCAGTATAAATAAGTTGGCCAATGTAATTATAATTAAGTTATGCCATTAAAACTTTGAAAATAAATGAGAAATCCGTGCTTGAGGACATGGAAGCACAGGCAGCTGCCTGCTCTTAACCTCAGCCAAATCACCGACAGTTTCTTTTTGCTTAGTTATATTGGCAAATAAATAAGTGTCAACAAATGTAAACAATAAATAATTAAACAATTTAAAGACAAACGGCTACTGAAATAACAAATAGTTGTGACTGCTCTGCAAAAATAAAACGAACTAATTTTGTCCATTTAAAATTTTCCAATTTTAAAATACTTTCTATCGGAAAAAAAAGTGACTTTTCGAAACAATTGACCACGCACAATATCCATACAATTGAATACAACACCGTAAAGCGAATATAGCCCATGTGCGTCGAGGGTATCCAAAGTAGAGCCTGGGTTGGCAGAGTGAAGGCTCTATGCTTTGCTTCGAAGATGAAAAAGTGTAAAATTAAATGAAAAATAAACAATGAACATGGCGCAGCGAATTGAATTGAAACTCTAGCTCTAAACGAGGAGCGCCATCAGCTGCCACAGTGGCAGCAGCAGGATGTCGAGAGCGAGAGCGAGAGAGAGGGAGAGGGAGTGAGAGAGGGAGAGGGGAGGCGAGGCGTGGCGTGGCGTGGCGAGGAGGCGGTTGAGTAGCTCGAGCTGGCCGCCATTGTGGGCCATACAACAGTCCGTTTGGTTCAGTCCGGTTTTCATTTTTAACACACGACAGCTAAAAATGCTGACATGGTCAGGACACAACGAAGTGCTACGGGGGGCGGGGGGTGGGTGGTGTGGTGTATATCACTAGCTTTGCTATTTGTATGAATTACAAGCGACACACATTCTCAGCACTCAGTTTTCTGTTCTCAGCTCTCGTTCTCTGTGCTCTGCTATGGCTATGCTATGCTTTGCTGTGTGCGCCATTTCCGTTTCCGCTTTCCACTTGCTGGGTATTTAGTATGTTCTCCCGCCTGCCACAAGCCCAACGCCTCCCCGCACCCTTTGCACCCTGCCAACCTGCCTCCCTTGTAATTGTTGTACTTCTGTACTTCGCTTGTACTTTCTGTTGTCGCTGTGATTTGGATTGTCGGATACAACCACCCAATTCCACCCGGCCAACACAGCAGCTCCAACCGCCATTGCCCCGCCAGCCCATCCGCCACGTGTTTGACAAGGCAACGCGCATGCATGCAACCTAATTGAGTTTCGCTCACCAAAAAAATATATTAAAAAAAATAAATAAAGAATAAAAAAGTATCTTGTAGCTGAAAGATTGGTAATGGGTTTTAAAACCAGCTCGGAATAATTAAAAAACTGGAAAAAACAGTTTACATCTCAGCGCACGGAAGGCATTTACCTACCATTAATAAATATTGCTAATCGCGGCGTAATAAAAGAGCGTTTAATTTAAATTACAGTGGAATGCGAGCAAATAAATGCATAGCCATATAGTTGAATTTATAAAATGAAATACTATCTAACTAAATGAATTAAGTCTTCTTTAGATAAATTAAGGCAGCTTTCGGCGTCACACGGTCCTAATTTCATGCTTCAAATCTTCGACATTTATTTTCCACCCATTTTCCGCTTGTAGAACATTTAAATCTACCCGTAATATCTTTTCCGTCTTCTGAAGCTTGAAACTTTTCTCTATACAACATTTGGTCCACATTTTCCATGTTAGAGATTTTGCGAAAAGTATGAAACACGTATCAAACGAATTTTTGCAAACTTTGGATGGCAAACAAAAAAGTTGCGTTCAACCATTTTCCGCCCATTTTCCACAGTTAGGTGAGGAATTTCCAAAATTGCTTAAACACGTATTCATAATGGTTTTATGTGTTTTTGAAAAACATGTTTAAAGCCGATTGGATGATGAAATTAAACGAACTTTTTTGAAAATGAGTTGCAATCAGTTTTCGTAATTATTCCACACATGCGGGTGAAATTCCCCAATATCACTTGGCGCGGGCCTTTTTCACACAAGGAAATTTCTAACATATATGCAAAACCGTATCAAATCGGTCTACTATATTGTATGCCCTATATAGAAGCAAAGTGTCACTTATAAACTGTTCGTTTTAAGCTATATTTAAAGGTAAATCGAATTTAATCGATCTGCTTACATTTTATTTTCTTGCCTTGAATTTTAGCCACTGTAACGCCTTGCGATGTTCCACATTTCGTTTGTGTCGTTAACGCATGCATAAAAATTTAATCGCAAAACGATTTCGAACTCAAAAATCACATGGTCATAAACAGGCAGAACCCGAAAAGCGACAAACCCGACCTATCAGTAGGCTATAAAAGGGGGAAAGAGAGCCGTGAAATTTAAAGCCGGCAAATTTGAAGTTTACCAAAATAATGAAAGACTAATGAGCTACTCAAATGATGATGCCAGCAGATGTTGCTGTCGCAAGCGCCTTGAACTTGAATTTCAAGGTATATTGAGCTATTAACTTCTTGCATACCGCGGGTAACCGGGAAAGGAAAGGGAAGGGAAATTGGTGTTTTGGATCCTTATGTGCAATGACTCAGCATCTGTGATCAATGACAAGTTCGGAAAGCGTTAACAGAGGAAAACGTTAAAAACTTTGCACAAATAATTTGCACAAGACTCTGATGCTAAAGCAATAAAATTCCACACACAAAGTCGAATAAATAAGAAGCGCATGGAGGGCAACAGGACTAGAAAGGACATGCGAGGGACTGGAGATAGACGGGAGATGGAAAATGGTGGTGCCCCCTCTCCGCCCCCCCCCCCCCCTTAAGGCAAAAAAGACTGGAGACATTTGATGCTGGCGGAGTGAAAAGTCAGCCTGGCGGCAAATCGAACTGAAAGTTTCTCTTTCAGCGCAGGAGCCGAAGGCTGGTGGATGTGGCTCCAGGGTGTGTGTGTGTGTGTGTGTGTGTGGATGTGGAGCGAGCAACAAACATGCAAACTGCCATTAAAAGTGACAAAAATTACAGCAGCATTCGCAACAACAACAACGACAACGACAACAACAACAATCGAAAGAACGATGAGAGCCACACAAAGTTTTATTCGGGCGTGTTAATCAAGCATTGAGAACAACCGCACAGCATTGTGAGGCGAACGGAGGATGAGGCGTGGGCGGGGGCTAGTCGGGGTCGGGGTTAGAATTTACTGGACTGTGATGAAATGTGGAACTGGCGACTGGCGACTGGCTGGTTGAGGGCGCGCGCACACCTGTTGACGACCTCAGCCCGACAGCAAATAACCAAAGGGAAGGCAACTTTCTCAGTCCGACTGACAGCTGAAAACCTGATGTGCCAAACAATGTGTATATTCTCGATGGGATAAATGTTGAAAACTGGGAATGGGAATGGGATGAAAACCGATTGTTGAAGCAACTAAACGAATATTAATTGAATTATAAGCCCTATCACGGAAGTTCATGTGATCCACGATGAAAAGTAAGCTTATTTCGATAAATTCAACTATTTGAATATGCTTAGTAGCTAGAAGAAATTACCCGGCGTCGCTCAGCTGACCTGAATAATATTGATAATATAATAAAAACTGACTGGCACCTGCCAATGAATGCATATGACAGCATTCTAGTTGGCCTAATAACAAAACAAAAGAAATTTGAAAGAAAATTGTACTTATTATTTTAACCTCGATTTCGTTATTATTTAATATCTTACTATTTTTTTATTCTTGTGACTAATAAACAATGAAAGAAACAAATAAAACGAAAATAAACGTGAACAAACTTATTTATAACAGAATCAGGTTTCATTGATGTGGAAGAGTCAACACATTGGACCGAATCACCTTGGTAACTTTTTAAATTTTCTAATTGCTTTGCTGATGTCCATTTGCTAATGTTACTGGCAAGTTAACATGCACTTTAACAGGCTGTCAAGCACAATTACGCTCTATTAAGTTCAAAGCAGCTGATTTGTTTGCACAAATTGAGCATGCAATCTATCCACAGGTTAAACATTTAATTGGGTTGAACTACAATGTTGGCACCTGCCAGAGCTAGCATTGGGTTATGAGGGCAGCCGCAAAACATGATTCAGTCATTCAGTCTCAAATAATGACAAATAATTTCTGACAATTGACGAATATTATTTATGACATTAATTTTTCATTCAATTGATTAACTATTGACAGCTTATGGACAGGTCGGTCATATGTCAGATGTACAAACAATATTAGCATTTCCTTGACGAGTGGTTCATGAAAGTAACGTCATCGAGTTGATTGCACAACTTTATATGTTAAAGTGAAAAACCTCTCGTCTTTGCGGATTTCGTCAGCTGCACACAAACATGCATGCTCGCATAGGGCTTTATAGGGGGCCTTCGGCTGCCTCCACTTTCTCTTCCAGCACTCGATGTGCCCTTAAGCCGGCGGATCAGCCATGCAAGCGGAAAGCAATGCAAGCGGATCAATTGCAAGCGGCTATGTTTCCATTTTTTGGTGTCACCATTCACATCCTCATCATCAACGCCATCATCACTATCATCATCATCATCATCATCATCGTCATCATCGCCATCATCTTCATATGATGGTGGTCGCTTGGCCGCACCTGGGGCGTGTCATAACTTTGTCAAGTGCCACTCAACACATGTACAGCTACAGGCACAGACACAGACACAGATACAGATACAGATACAGCTACAGACACAGATACGGATTCAGATTCAGATACCGAGGCAGCGGGCAGAAGCAAGGCAAATGTGTAAAGTGAAATCAAAGCAGCGGCGAAAGGCGACAAGAAAATTCGCGCCCAGCTTTACGAAAAAAAAAAAAATGAAAAGGGGTCGAAAAAAGCAGCCAACAACGAGCTGTGCCATGTGTCATGTGGAGCTGCAGCAGCAACAACACAACAACAAAAAGGAAGAACTGCGTTTTCGGCACGCCGAAGATTGAATACCCTTGTAGACATATGGCTTTAAAGAGATTTTATACAAATGCATTATTTAGACTAATGAGCTTTGCTACGACCCTGCAGTTATGTCTGGAAATTATATATTTTCCAGACAATTTTCCACACAAAAATAGTCATTTTCCGAACAATTCTTTATACATGGATATATGATAGAGTATTTCGTTGTTTATAAGATTTTTCTTACATATGAGAAGCATATCAAACACATAATATTCGAGAGATCATTCCTATGGCAGCTATATAGCAATATATATAGCAATACAGGTATATAGAGGTGCGATGCGGCCTGCAATCGTACTGAGACACACAGACAGACTGAATCGGGCCAGAGGCGGGCTCCTTTCATGCGTTACACATTTCGTGACAAAATTATAATGCCCTGTACCAGCAAGAAGAACAACAACAAATGCGCTCCTTGGCTGGCAGACAGCGAGGATGAGCAGGAGAAAAACGGAAAGTTTTTTCTTGCACGTAGCTACTGCTGTTGATTTTTCGCATTTCGGTTTTCCATTTTAGAGTGGGCCCTTTTGGTCCGGGCGCTGCCCCAGACTGCCACGCCCCTGTGCTCGACAGGGGCAACGCACAATAAATATAAATAAATAAATCAAAGGCATTTAATTTCATTTCGTAGGCGCAGCGAGGCATGGCGCTGCGTGCGTGACACACGCGGCGTATGCGTAATCGCAATCTGGCCAAAAGACGCCAGGGAACGCGTCTACGAAACTGAACTATCGACAGGGCCCAAAGCCGCCATTAGATAAGCCAATCTCTGGAGCAGTATGGCCCTGGCCAAAAGTGGGCGTGGCGACTCACTTTGCCGTCAATTTGTTTCGCGGTGCCCTTTGCCGACTTTGAGCAGGGAGGACACCATGTGGCAATGTCAAGAACAGACTCTGCCATATGTGTGTATGAGTGTGTGTGTATGAGTGCGTGTGTATGTGTGTTTGTGTGTATGTGTTAGCGCGCACGTGCCCCGTCTGCAAATGGTCTTTGCAAAAAGTGGCAGCTCGCCGTCCGCCGTCCTGTTGATTTTCTATCAGGTGGCAATTTATTTAAACTGCGTTTGCATTTGAAATGCGCTAGCCAAAGTTTTTTTTTTTTTTGTTGTTTTTGTTATCCCGTGATTTAAGTGGCCCAAACTAGAAGAAAGATGGCTCCAAAGTGGGTCGCCAAAAATGTGACTGGAGCTGAGACGCACAACTAAGATAAATTATCACAAACAGACTGCAAAAGTGGCCAAGTGACCGAGGACAGAGTTACGAAATAAGAAATCCGAATAGACCATCCAGAGCCAGAGAATCAAGGACCGGTATATAAATGTATGTATGTATATCTAACCAAAAGATAAAGATACTCTATTATTTTCGAACATCGCCAAACTAACTCCTAGTGACGCTGCTTGAAGACACTTTCAGTCAAGAGTGCTCTAGTCGAGAGTGCCCGACTAGTAGATACCCTGAATCCAGTGCTAAGCTGCCCTTCAATTTTTCTAGCTTCTTTACGTTACACAATAACATACCCAAATGCAGCGTCTTTGCTTCTTCTTCTTCCATAATTACCACACTTTGTGTGGCAAATGTATTCATGATAACTTGAAGCAAAAGAGTGTGTGTGGTATACAAAAAGTGAAAGCTAAAAGCGCTTTGACAGACCAAGTTGTGTGTGTCTAGCTCTTAAAATTTTCGAGTTATGCTCGAGTTATGTTTCTTAAAATCGATATTTATCTATATTATAGTGACGAGCTCATTCTGCTTGTGGCATAGAAGAATACATATGTGAAGAGTCTGACTTGCGTAATTTCCGAGATCGACGTGTTTTTGCAGACGGACATGGATCGACTCCCGGTTTGCCTTAAGATTCGATTAGCAGTAAAAAATAAATTCGAATTCCAGGCTTTCAGGCTACCCAATGCTGATCGGGAATACATATAGCTCATTCAGTCGAAGATGTCGCTGTCAGTCTCTTACAGTTGCCACCTTGGATACAGGGTTGAAGAAATGCCATCTAATGGAATTTCCCCATTGTATTGTATTTCCGTAACTTTTCACCGCAAACTCTTAAAGATGAGTGAAATTCCGAGAGAGGCTCAGCGCCGAAGTTGGCATAATATTGCCACAAACAGCTGCTTTGGTTCTGCTCATAGTTGCGACAGGGGGTAAAGGCTGCAGCAGGCTAGTCCTCGCAGTCAGAGGCGTATGTATGGCAACCAGCTTGTTAATGCCAATTGGCAGTATTGTGCCACGCACAACCCCACACACAGCCACACACACCCGCACACAACGATAATGTGTAATGCTCGCCCAGCCTAGTGCCTACTCTTCCCCACCCCAAGCGTCGGCAGACGCATGGGCAATCATCCAGAGCCATCGACAGGCTTTTTGCTAGCTGTTTATTTCACTGACTGACTGACTGACTGACTGACTGACTGACTGAATGACTGTTTGACAGGCCCCGTGCTGTGAGTTGAGGCATCCTTCTAGCATGTATCAATGTATGCGGTATATGTCTTTTGACTTTTGACTGCCACGCCCACTACACTTCACTCTACTCCGCTCCGCACTGCTCCAGTCGCTGCTCCCCACAAGCTCAGTTTATAGGCTTGACAAATGCCTGGGCCAGCTGTATTCAGAAAAATTTCGCCAGTGTTGTCTCGTTCCTGTTGCCATTACATTTTCTCGTTTTCCCTTTTGATTTTTTTTTTTGGGCCGCTGCGGAGAAAAGTGCGGGAGACACGTTCGTTTTGCCAACGCTAGTCGCTCGCCTTTCTTCATTTTTCTTTTTGGCAACTTTGCTTTCGATTTGATTTGCCGGTTCCGTGGCAAATACTCGACAGCTTTTCACATTCCGTTTGATTGCACCGTGGCGCTCCTGAGTGTACGCCAATCTCTAAGTATTCTCTGGGTCAGCCTTGTGACTGTTTAAATTTTAAAATTTTATTTGCTACTAATTTTTATTGGGTTGTTTGTTTTTCTGACGGCCCAGCAACGTCCACTAAATAATGCAGCTACCCTTAAACGTCCCATCAGAAGGTGTATAGTATGCAAACATTCGGTTGAAGGTTAAAGGCAACAACTTGTCCTATTTATATAACTTTTGCAATTGTTTACTCAATTTGCCCTTGCAACACTCTAACTCATAGGACATTTCTATTTAGCTGTTAACAATCGAATCGATTATCTAGAATGTACTTTCATTTGGGTTCGGCTCTCGTTAGTTCTTACTCGTCGCTTTTATGATTCTCAATCCCGTTTGTCATTAATAAGCTAGAGGTGTGCTAATAAGAAATACATTTCTTTAATTTTTTTCTCGTTCGTTACTCGTTGGTTGTGTTTGTTAAATCATTCATTCAGTTTATTCGTTGATCGTTTGTTTATCCGTTCTGTTTACTCGTTAGTTTTTTTATATTTAATCGTTCCTTCGCTTTATTTAGAACTCGTTAATTTTACTTGAAACTTCCTTGATTCGGTTCATTCATTACTCTTTAGTTTAGTTTGTTACCTCGTACATTCCCTACATTTGTTCTGTTCAGCTAACTCGTTACTCGTTAGTTTTATTTATTACCTCCTTCGCTCGAATCCTTCATTAATTGCAGTTGTTAAATCGCTTTATTCGCTTATTCATTAATCTTTTATTTTATTCGTTAGATCCTGTGACCTGTTCACTCGCTAATCGTTAGTTTTATTTGTTAAATCGCTCGTTCCGTACATTCATCCATTCATAGGATTATTTGTAAAGTCGATCATTCTGATTATTCGTGAATCGCTAGTTTTATTTTTAAATCGTTTGCTTTGTTTATTTGTTACTCGTTAGATGTATTTGTTTAATTTTACGTTCTGTTAACTTAAGCTTCACACTTGCAATGTATAAGGCATTCTTCTTTTGTCTCCTACATTATTGTATATTGAGTATTTTATGCTATTATTATTATTATGTGCGGACATAAAGCACGACCCTCGCCTATCTCTACTCGCTTATTTAGCTAAGACTAAGGGTAGACTAAGACTAAGGGGATTTGCACTCGCATCCTCTCTGTAAAGTTTCCCAAATGATTGGGTCACTTAGACAACTCATCTAGCGATGACTGACCTGTGATGTACCCATCTATTAAATATATTGTATGATTGCTAATTTATTAACTTATTATTGAGCAATCTGGCACTTGAATGGCTTTTAATTTGCCGACTAGTTCGTTGGGCTTAATAGGATTTTAGGGTATGAAATAATCGGATACTTTCCGTTTAATTCGGCTGGCCAAGCTATTTATTCGCAGCATTTGGGTCATCGGCGAGCTCATTATCCTTATGCCTCACCACTCAAATGCTTGTGATGAGAAGCATTAAGGCTGGACGGACTTGTTGGGTGGATGACGCTGCAGCAGGAGGCGTCATTAGCCGGCCAATATTGATGGAGCCATTGGCTTGCCATATATCACAAATTGCAGCAAGCGGCGCTAATTATTCAACGTCATTGGCATTAATAATGCAACGGCCAGCGAGCAGGAAGTGCTTTGAAGCTCTTGTCCAAGTCCGGGCCCACATTGAGTGTCGATTATTTACAAGCATGACAGGTGAATGGGGCTAATCATTAAGTAAGCATACTTATAGGACAAGGTCCAGTTAAGAAATTGTCAGGTTGCTGACTATACGCTTTTGGTAAAGGTTAGACCCTACGGCGCTCTTGCATATTTTGTGTAAGGCGAAAGCAGAAAGTTTCACAAAACTAAAACGGACGACGACGTCGACTCGTCGTCCACAAGTTGATGGACGCCCGCCCGCTGGCGACCGCTGGGAGTTTAAACGTCGACGCACTTAGCGGCCGCCTCGGCGAGTTGTTAAAAATTTTATTCCTAAAGTGCTGGAAAATTGCCGAGTGCCCACTTCAAAAGCAGCATCAGCATCAGCAGCAGCAGCAGCAGCAGCATACCCAAAGCATTGCTCTAGCCCGCCGAGAATCCGTTCATCCCTTAACCATCGTCCGACCGCGCCAGCGCCCAACCACAAAGAACTTTTCGGGCCAAAAGTCGTTGTAGCAATCAAGTGGCGGGGGCCCGAGACGCGGGACTTGGGTCCAGGGTAGGCGAGACGCGAGACGGGAGACGCAGCAAGAGCTGCAGTAGACGGACGATTCAGTTGTGGGTCTGAGCCGGGTGCAAATGTCAGAAACTGTTTCGCCTGCACTTCAGCTGGCTGCGCTTGACTTTCCTCCTCCGTTTCATCTCGCGGCAGATGATTTCACTTCAGTCCGTGCGACCCCGACGAGCATATCGGTTTTATACATGCTCGATTAATCGAATAAACATGTGCCAAAGATCGGTTAAACTAGAGAGAGCTTTAAGCTTATAGATCTCACAGGAATCAGTGAAAGTTAGTAATAATTAAGGTAGTACCAAAAGGTAGTATTACTTCAAATTATAAATATCACGTAAAGGCTCCAAAATAGCAAAAGAAAGAAGCTTAAAGCTCAGCCGCAGGTCAAATTTTATTTTTAAAAGATTCAGAAATACTTGAAAGCTTCAAAGCAGCTAGTTAATCAAGCAACAAGCTTGAGCTGAACAGGACCCTTTAAGAATTACTTAAAAGCTCCTAAATTGAAGAAAAATTAGCTTACTGATAAGATGTTTGTCAAACGGGCCCAGTCACCTTTTACTTAAAAGCTTCATAACAGCTAGTTAGCCTACAAATTACAGTTAAGCTTTACATCCGTGCTAAACAGATCCCTTAACGAGTTACTATAAAGCTTCTAAATAGCGAAAAAGTCGCCCAAAATACAGATTAAAGCTTTGCATCAAAGACATTTGTAAGTAGCTCACCCTATCAAGCATTAACATCTCAAATTAGCTTAAAGCTTTTCCAAGATTTAAGCTTTAAGCTTATTTTTGAAAGCTTCTTAACAGGTGTGAAAGCTGCCAAACGAACTTAAAGTTTGTCTTAAAGCTTGGCACACAGCGATGATCGCTTGATCACATTTTAGACAAACGATAGCTGCTTTGCAGGGGCTAATGCAAAGTCCGCATTGCCGAAACAATTTGGTATTTTCTTTGGCATTGGCTCGCCCGGGTATTACTTTCACTTTGCCAGCAGTTTAGAGCTGCAGTTTTGAGTGCTGGTACTACATATTCATTTATCATTGATAAGAAACATAATCATGGAAATGAATGAATGCCTGACTGAGCAAATGAATGAATGAGCAACCCCAACACACACACACACACACACACACACACACACACACTCACAGACACAGTTTACGAACTGCTCGCTGTGCTGCTTGTTCCGACTCGGAGCTGAGTTAAGTTCCGAGTGCTGGCGGCTGGTCCTCTATCCGTGCCCTGTCGCGCTGCCAGTGCAGCTGGCTTGCAACTGTGGGCTTAAGCAGCGCCATGTGGCAACTGTTTCCACAGCTCTCTCCCACCCTGCACCTTTGCCGCACTCATCTTTCAACTGGAAACTCAATGCGCACAGTCTTACAAATTGTATACCCCAGCAGTGGCTGTTAGCATTTTGTCACAAAAGTGACCCATGTTTTTTTTTGCAAGCTCGTATTTCATTAAACTTGCCCGGCTCGCACCTCTTAATGGTTAAGCTGCCATAAGATCTATCGGTGGAATTTTGAGTTTTTCTATAAAAAAAAAAAACAAGGACTAAGAGATGCCCTGAACCAGCCCGGAGCTAGATGTGGCTAGACCGACTCGGCTCTTAATGCTGACCAAGAATATACATATACAGTTTATGGTGTACCTTCTTGTGCATGTTAAATTTATTTGCACAAAACCAGATTATAGAACTTTTTTGTTTATTTTAATAGATTCAGGGAATGCCTCAATGGGAACTTCCTTTTATGCCCACACCCTCGCACACGCTTTTTTCGCTATTTTCGTCAATTTCGGAGCTCAAAGTCCGATCTTAATGATCTTTTCAAGGTACAATTCATATACCAAAGCCATAACTCTCTGGCTGTGATAAACACCAAAGATTTTGTCAAGAAATCTTATACAAAAACCGATATTTATCGATTTACTTGAAGCTGTCTGAGCCGTCGATTTGAAATAAATTTGTATTACCAAGGTAGTAGAAGGAACGGACTGATCAAGGCTATACATACATACATGTTTGCATTAAGCCCCAACACCCTTTTTTACCCATTTTCAATGTGTACAGGGTATACGAATTGAAATATTTTCAATAGGAATGCTTTTTTTTATAAATGTTTATTGTATTGAATTAAAAATAGCATACATTTTTATGCTTCTAATGCATTGCAAAACTAAGTTCTTACGTTGGTTTTTCTTTGATCTAAAGCCGTATTCCCGCTCCCTCTCGCTCTCTCTATTTTCGTCTATCTCTCTATCTTTCTCTATAGCACTCGCTCCTTCTTTGTGCCTTGCTGGCCCAAATTAGTTGACTGAGACAGGCAACGCGAACACTTGTCGCTGACAATTATGCAGCTGCAACAAGCGAATTGCGCATACAAAATTAATGGGCCCGTGGATTGGGCGAAGGTGGGCGGACATGGGTTCCATGGGGGTTATTGTTGGGCGCGTGAGTCTCATGTGCTGGTTAAAAGTCAATTAGTCTAATTGCCCGAAATGCAATGAATGTCAATTTTAATGGGGCCAGCGCACATGGACAGCAGAGCATTAGGCAACATCCAGCTGACACGCCCATCTACCCCGCCGCCCCAATTAGTGGCACGTTAAAAGCTGAAAGCTTTCTCGAGACAACTTTTTACCATTCACAAAAATCCCAACAAACAAACAACAACAACAACAACAACAACAACAACAACTGGCTGTCAGCCCAAAAAGGACACTCGTAAAATTTGCACCTCACTTTGCTAATGTGGCAGCTTAGCAGCAACAACAGGCCGTCGCGCTGAGGGGCGGGAGCTGGTGACAAGGGAGGGGCTATAGCGAGGCAAAGCAACATTTTGTTTTGGATATCAACTGAAATTCATTCAACACACACACACAAAGCATTAAAAGGGTCAAAGGTCGACTAGCTGGCAAAAGATAAGACGAGCAGCACGTGGGAATGCTGGCGAGGGGAGGGGAGCCAGCTGAGTGGGGATGTGGGGGGGGGGGGTGGGGGGCCAGCACTAACCGAAATGATGTGCCAATTAATTAAGTTAATTTTTAAAGTTTTATGCAAAGAATTGCAAAAGTTTTTTGTTTGCGCCCAAAAAGTTGCCAACACACAAAATTCTTTTGGCCTTTTGCATGCAGCATGCAGTGTGTGTGTTTGTGTGTGTGTGTGTTAGTGTGTGTGTGTGTGGGTTGCGGCCTGTGGCCTGTGGTGTTGGCCACTGCGGCTCTGTTCATAAATAGGCCACATTTATGCAGGCAACGCTGCAATGCATCCAGGATTCGATTAAGCCCAACTGCAGCTCCAATCGATTTGTTTGCTGTGGCTCGACGGTGGGGAAAGGGAAGGGTGTGTGTGTGTGTGTGTGTGCCAGGGTGTACGTACATGGGCTAAGCAATGCATAAATTACGCACTGTAATTCAATTAAAACCAATTTGTGCACACGCACTGGCAACAAGCCGCAGCACAGATCCTGCCTGATGCCCCGGATCAACTCATGTTTTCAGCACTTTTTTGCCGCTTTGTTTGCACTCCAAGAAGAACAAGCAGCAGCAGCAGCAGCAGCAGCAGCAGCGAATTGCAAGCAACAGCATAATCATTATCAAGCCCATCATCATCATTATTATCATCATCATCATCATAATAGTGAAAAGCCGTGGACAGCTGCACATCAGGAGCAGCTTTGACAAATTGCCGCACGAGACTGTCGGCTGACGCCTCCTCATCGGATGTTGCCGCTGACTGTTCCAATTGTGTTACCTGTGGCTAATTATTATATTTTTACCAACTTTTTTGCCTCGGCATTTGCTGAGCCACTTGACGGCAACCCAATTAATCAGTGTCAAGCGTCGTGCGGCAAGTAATGCGCATCTGTCCCGCCCAGAACACCCAGTTGGACTCGCAATCGTAATGAATGAAGGCTGAATGAAGAATCAAGGCTGCAAACCGGTTATGAAACGCACCTTAAATCTAATTAGCTGGATAAAGTACAGCGTAATCTAAGCCAAGACATACACTGTTCCCATTGAAAGCGTGCAAAAGGGGCTTTACGATTGACGATTAATTCCAGCAGAAAACATATCTCTGACCACATACAAAATATATATACTTGATCAGGACGCCAAGTTAAATCAATCTGGCCATGTTCGTCTGTCTGTCCGTCCGTACTAACATGATTATCTCGAAAACTACATAAGCTTAAGAACTTTGTTATATTATTTATTGGATTCGTTCGACAGTGTTGTGCACACTTCCGAATGTCTATCAAGGAATCGGAATTAGCTGATCGTGTCCGTTGTTTAATCCTGGTCCCAACTGTGCAATTCTGCAGGCATTGATGTTGCCATTAAACTAGTTTATGATACCTTGTTCTCGCTCTTTGATATCTGCGTCCCTCTGGATCACCCAGTGAGGTCTGATAGCCCTCCCTGGTTCTCAAGGCAACTAATGAGATTACAAAATGTGAAGCCGAGGTTTTATAAAAAGTTTAAGAAATCGGGAAATCACTCTGATTTCTCCCGATATGCATTTGCCCGATTCAATTTTTCAACGCAAAATCATCCATATGCTACAAGGATTACCTTCGCAATCTTTTCTTTCGCAATGCAATCTTTTGAGTTTGTCAGCTACAAAACGTAAGACATCTATTTTGCCTTATTTGTTTAAGTTTGCAGATGAGAGCGCGAATACTGATCCAAGCAAACTACCTACTCCTCCTCTAGTTATAATAAGAATCAGCCTTATTCTTATCAGTTGCAGAGGTCAAATTGCATCTTAAATCCTATTATTACGGAAAGTTCGCTTCACGGCGACTCAACGGACCCTGATCGTGTTCTCAGGTACTGTGCTGTAGTACTATGTAAACTTGTCTTAAAAGTTTTTGAATTGTTTGTAAAAACTTCATCGTTTCCGTCTATTTGGAAAGAGTCATACATAATCCCTCTCCATAAGAAAGGAAGTAAGTCCGATGTCGAAAACTATAGAGGTTTTTCCAAATTATCCGCTATACCTAAGGCTTTTGAGGGAATTAAAACATCTCAACTGCAACATTTATGTAGATCTATTATTTCAACTTCCCAGCATGAGTTCGTGAAGCGTAGATCTACAATCAATAACCTTCTTGAATTTACTTCGTTAAAAATTGATGGGCTTAAGAAAATAATGCAGACCGACGTAATGTATTCTTATTTCAGTAAGGCTTTCGACTCTGCAAGCCACTCCTTACTGCTTACTGGATCTCTGAGTATTTGTGTAAAAGAACCCAGGTTCTTTTCAAACATTCGTTTTCCAAACGTATTCTGATAACTTCCGGTTATCTTGGCCCACTACTCTTTACTCTTTTCATCAATGACCTTTCCTCGATACTGTCTCACTCTCGAGTATTAATCTATGCTGATGACGTGAAATTATGGCATCATGTTATCTTTTACAAGCCGCCATTGATGCGATTCAGTTCTGGTGTAAAGTCAAAGTTCTAAATGTAAGGTAATGACTTTCTATAGAAGCACTCCCCAATTGGTTTCTTACATCCTTGATGTCAACAGCACTTGTAATGAAGTTAATGATCTAGGTGTCATTCTTGGTCAACAAATCAATCAATCTCATGTTACGACCGTGGTCAATAAGCCCAGTATTATTTTGGGTACTATCAAGCGATGGTCAAAGGAATTCGACGAGCCGTACGACCTATACTAGAGTATGCCTCATGTATCTGGTCATTACAATACTCGACTCCAGTAGACTTCTTCTAATTAATCTTCCCTCCTTAATTAATCGTAGAACCATGCTTGCTAATTACGGGTGTAATCGACTCTTCTATGTTGACTAGCCAATTAAACTTCTCAATGCCTACTAGACTAACACGTAAGTATACACATTTATCACTTCAATTCAATCAGGAACCGTTCTGGGTTCTCTGTGACGACATTTACAAGCATTATAGAGCATTATGCTCGGAGTCTTCTCTGTCTCTAATAAAGTCATCTGTTCTAAACTATTTAGCAAGTAGATAGTTTTAGTATATATTCGTGGGATGCAGTCTATTGCATCGGGATGCGAGCGAAAAAAATAACAATACAATACGCAGAACGAGCGTATCGATATCCTGCACATTTGGATAATATAGATGAAAATCGAGGCATAACTCAGAAATTATAAGAGTATAAAGTTGACAATTGCGCCTGGAGTTGAACCGGTGACTTGTTAGCTTGTTAGTCCGACGCTCAGACGTTACGTTTGCCAAGAACATTTCTATGGCTGCATTCTGTTTGATGCTTTTCCACACAAACTGACTTCAAAACTTCAAACGATTCAAACGCTGGATAATTTATTCTATACATGCAAAATGTATAACAGCGAAAATGGAGCCGTTTTCTGTATTTTATTAAAATTTTTTTTTCAAATGAAAAATTGATAGCGATGCGCTGGATGGGCGTGGCAGAGATGATGTCGATTGTATAGAGGCTTGTCAAAACGAAGGATAATTTGTATAGAATTGTGTTAAATCGAAAGAATTTTAATTTGAAAGAATTTTGTTTGTATTTGGCAGAATGGAAGGCCGTTTTGATATGTCATCAAACTATATATAGTTTTGTTTATTGTAGGCAAATTGTTGTTTTTTAGCAGGCTTTTCATTTGTAATTATTTTGGATGTATTTCAATTTCCAAACAATTTTCTCTACGCTTCGACACTTTTAGTATTTAAAGTCAGTTCTTTACCCTATTTTCCGATTTTAAATTGCATACAGTATAAAAGAGGTTCAAGGTCTGTTAAAGACGAACGTACCTATAAAAATTATCTAAGCCACTTTCGTTGACACATCGTAAAGAACCACAAAATTCTTAGAGTTTAAGGCGCGTGCACCTCAATTGGGGGAGCAGCGCATATAAAAACACCCGAATCGTTCCGGCTAACCAGTTAACCAACCCAGTGACAGCGTTCTAATATAAAAGTAAAAGCCACTGGACCTGGAATCGCCAGGCGATAAACGCCACAACCGGGCACAATTAAAGAGCAGATCTTGCGCATTCTCACACGACACAGAAGTTGGACGAGGTGTAGCCGCCGATATAATATGAAGGCCGATCAACTAAATCGGCTAATGCGCGTCAATGGGCGTAAGAATCTCTGGTTACTGCGCAACACCAACCAGTTATATGAGAATGCAGTGAAGAGCTACTATGAACGAAGCACCTCATTGCTGCCATATAGTCCGAGTAAGTATACCAATAATAGTTTTTTTTTTAAAAATATCCGACCCGACACATACACTTATAATGCTAGCCCTGTCTGTATGAGTTAAGAGAGATAGATAAAGTGAAAGCTAAAGATAGATATATAAATAGAGCGATAAAGATAGAGAGATATAAATGAGATTAGGAATGATAAACATAAATGAAAAAAAAGATATATAGATAAAGAGAAAGATGAAATGAGATATAGATAGCAATAGATATACGGAAAGCGATAGATAGATGGGAAATTGTGTCGTGTAGACCGCTCTTGACGGACTTGGGGTATTATTTAGTAAATAGAAGACCTCTCTTCTGGGTTGACTAGCATACTGAACATCTCTGGCCCGTTATTATACAGCAACTAACTGTCATGATGACAACAAGCATTAAAGAGTATTCTTCTCTTCTAAACTATAGTCTTAGCTTGTATTCGTTAATGTACTTCGCGACTCGTGTCGTACCTTACACCCCTCGGTCGGTAGGGCGGGAGGTTCCATTCAGCACATTGCATCGGGTTTCGCGCGATCTTCGAACCCATCAAGAATGTATTTTCTTTATTCTTGATTAGTATCGACCGCCGAGTCGATAAAGCCATGTCTGTTTGTCCTTTCCGTCTGTTTCTATGTAGACCAGTCTCTCAGCCTAAAAGCCATCAAATCTTTGCATATCGGACTACTATATCATATATAGCTGTCATAGGAATAATCTGTCAAAAACTACGTTGTTGTTCTGAAGACATCTTCAGAACTTTTTAATGCTTCTCAAATATTATAAAGCAAAAGTGCAAGCCGTATGTCTATAAGAGTATTTAATCTTAGGCGAGCCGAGAATATATTTTATATATTTTTTGTTATAATTGTATTTTATTGTATTTCGTACTCGCATTTCGCACAAAAATAGTGTCCCAGAATGTAAAGGCTCGTGAGGAGAACCGAGCACCCTTGCGGATATTGACAATGCAACGGGAGCGGAGCACAGCTCCGGAGTATCCACGCAACCACAAGCAGATGGCCGATCAGGCGGCCAGCGCGAATTCGGGTCATCTGTTGAACACGGTAATTCAGGCGAACAGACGGCGTTCCATGTCATTCTCAGCTGGCGGCTTGCGCATGTACGGCAAACAGATACTGAATAGCAGCGACGGCGGGGCAAGGGATTCGAGTAGCCCAGATAAGAGTAGCACCACCAATGTGGTGTGTGGCAGTAATCTAAAGGGCAAGCAGCAGCAGCGAACGGATGGGTGCGTAAATGGGAATAGCATGGATTTGGGCGGATTCAGTGGGCGATCGATGAGCTTGCCGCCGCGCACAACGCTGGAACTGGGCATGGGCTATGCGCTTGGCAAGGGCAAGGGACCGCCCAGCTGTAAGCATCATTTCATTGCGATTGAGAAGACAACGAATGCGGGTGCGGCATCATTGACAAGGCGGCAGCGCCAACGCAGAGACTATGACAACGATGCCGACAAGCTGATGGTTGTCGACGAGGCGCTAAAGCAGCGCCTGGCCGTGCGCTTCGATCGCCAGCCCGAGGACGAGCCAAGCAAGGCGCGCTTTCGCCTTGGCTTCGGTAGCGCCGGCCTCATCGATGGCCGCCAGCTGCCGGGGTTGCCCAAGTCATATACAATGCGCACCGAGCAGGCCACGCCCAATAGCGTCATCAAGGAACAGACACGCTTCCAGACACTCGGCGAACGGATCAGACAGTTTGAGGTTATACAATTTGCGGACGGTCCAGTCACATATCAGGCGTTCAATCGCCGCCAGGGCTACGCCAGCGGCCGGATCCAAACGATCGGCAATAAGCATTTACCAAAGCAGGAGCCATGCCTGAGCTTCCACAATGTGCTCCATACGAATCACAGGCAGCGCAGCTTTAACTATCAGACCCGATCGCAATCGCTCGAATCGAATTCGGAGCCGGTCTCAAGACCGAAGGAGCCTCTGGCCATGATGCAAGTGACAAACACAACTGGTAAACGCATTAAGCCGCCGCTGGGGCCGCTGGGGCCGCTGGCGCCCAACTGGCGACCACAGCAGCAACAGCAGCAGCAGCACGAACACAAAGTAGATGCCTTCCTCCGGCCGGTCTCGATTGTGCCGATTGTGCCACCGTCAACGCGGACCAAAACGAAGCTCAAACCATCCAAGCAGCCAGTCAAGATCGGCAAGACCAAATCAAAGCGGTCCGTCAAGCAAACAGGCAGCAGCAGCAGCAGCAGCAGTAGCCCCAAGATCAAAGCCGCCGCCGCCGCCGCCGCCACGGAGATTGTCCAAGACAAGGTAGTCGTCGTACAGCAAAAGGAGGAGGCAAAGCCCAAAGATGAGTACGTCGAGGAGGCCTTTAAAAAATCAAACAAATCAAAAGGCCCCGACACCACTGTCAATAAGGCAGCCCTCTCCAACCAAATGAGCCGCACCAGCCATTTGTTCTATATAAAGAGCAACACCCGGCGGCTGGAGGTGCCGGCGCCCCGACTGGCCGAGCAGCTGCAAGCTGTGAAAAAGGTGCGAGTGGCACGCAAGGTGCAAGTGGAGCTGCCCAAACAGCCGCAATCTATAAAGGGTGCCCATCATCTGTTGGCCGCCAGCGCGTCTCAAGTGTCTGCCTATAAGCGCGCCTACAAGAATCGACAACAAATACTTCAGGCCGAGATGCTGCACATACATGCACAGCGATTGCCCGAGCAACATCAGCAGCACTTCCACCGGCAGCAGCAGCAGCAGCAGCAGCAGCAGCAACGCCAGCGGCAGCAGCAGCAGCAGCAGCGCATTGCCCAGGAGCAGCCGCTGAAAAAGCCAACGGGCTATTTCCCAACGGCAGCCAAAAAGTATTCGATTTCGCCGCTCAAAGGTGACACCAAGACGCTGGCCAAACATCCAGCAAGGAATGCGCCCACAAAGACGACGTCGGTGCAGCAGCAGCAGCAGCAGCAGCAGCAGCAACAGCAGCAGCCGCCGGTGAAGCAGGAGCCACCAAAGCGGAAGGTAAGACAACAGCCGGAGGCCAAAAAGGTGCCAACGCCGCTGACGGCGTCTCAAGCCCCGCCGCGTCCCAGCTATCAGCAGAAAAAGGCGCCAGTTCTAGCGCCCGTTGATTCAGCGGCAAAGCAACGGCGAAAAACTGTACAGCATTTGGCCTACGCATACAAGTCCGCCGGCCATGTGGCTGCCGTCGGCCATGTGGCTGCCGCCGAGCAGAGCCTCGCCGCCGGCTATGAGAGGCTGCAACAACAACAGCAGCTACATCAGCAGCTGCGCCAGCGTCGACAGCAACCTTTCGAGAGCCTCTGGCGTCGCAACTACTAACGGCAAATCCATAAGCAAACGCACGCCGCATACACACGCACCCATACACCCATACACCGATACACCCATACAGACACGCACGCACACACATGACCCACATACCCAGTTGCGAAACACTGCATTGACCTGTCCCACACAAAAACATAAAAGCCAAACGACACTCGTTTTGGCCAAATAAAAAATAAACGCTAAATGTAAACATTGTGAACTGCGATTGTGCATGGGAGAGGCGATGCGAAAACGAATGGGAGAGCGAATGCGAATGCGAATGCGAAAGCGAATGAAAGAGCGAATAGGCAAGTAAAGGCGGATGCGGCTGCCGAAGGCCAATTCTAATTTCAATAGCCCAGTGGCACACTCACAAACACACTCACACACACATACACAAAACAGCATTAATTTTTCATGCAGATTTAACCGTTACATGACAGGACCAACTAACGATAAGCCGCCGCCGCCGCCGCCGCCGCCGCCGAAAAAGCAGCGCAAGAAAATGGCGACGGCTTTGCTTTGGGGGCAGTGTGTATGGGGGAGGGGAGGAGATGGTTTATGCCAGTGCCGCTGGCTTGTCAACCTGCGAATTGTTGCCGCGCTTTGATAAATGATGATGCGTTGTACATGACTCGCCATATACGAGTGGTCCGCGCATCATGAGCAGCAGCAGCAGCATGGGCCTAGGCCCAGCAGGACACCAGCAGGCGCGCTCACTCACTCACTCTCTCACTCACTCACTCGCTCACTCGCTCTCTCACTCACTCACTCACTCACTCACTCTCTCACTCACTTACTGACTGACATGTTAGCTGTGGCCCGACTGTTTGGATGGAGCTTGATTATCAGATTGACAAACGAACCTATTGACGCCGCAACGGAAAACAACAAAATTGGGACAACGCGAATGACAACAACAGTTTCCTACTCATACTCATAACGCAAAAAAAAAAAACACCCTTGCCATTTATATATGTATGTATTTATATATTTGACCATAGAATGCTGCACTATTTAATACTAGGATGTATTAACCGGCTTGGCCGTTCTTTAAATTTTAAACATACTCGCGTGAAGTGAAAACATAAAACGTGTAAACACAGACAAGCTCAAAGAATGAAAATAGGCGAGAGAGCATACGAAGAGTGTTATTCTATTTAAAGATTACAGTTGCACACAGAAGCAGCAAAGACAATGCAAAAGAGGTAAGCACAAACAACAATCATGGAAGAGAGAGAGAGAGAGAGAGAATTAAACGCACTAATTAATAAGCTTAATTATTTGAATACTCGCGACAAGCATTATATATGTATTGTATATTAAGATAATTTGTATTAACTTAGAATAACGTATCGGCTGTTTAAATAAAAAGTCAAAGACGATGCAGAGCGCACAGAACACTTCTGTCGTATATATGTATGTATGTATGTATGTATATGTGTGTGCTTGCATGTGTTTGTATTTATGCAAGTAGGTTGTTTATGCAAGTTTGTATGTGTTTTTGCAAGTATTATGTTTTTATATGTGTATGCATGTACAAATGTACATACACATATATATATATACATACATATATGTATATACATATGTGTACGGTATTCGACAAATTTTGCATGCCTCTGCTCTGCAATTAGAAACATTTTTTGTTCAAATAAGCCTTTGCTGACTCTAATCCTTTGTAATCATATAAATAATAATTATTAGTGTTAAGCTGGCAAGTCGTATTGGCAATTGAAAGAACTTAATATTTATATGTTTGTTGTGTATGTATGTGTGTTTGTATGTATGTGTGTGTATTTATATGTGTCTCCCTCCTACAAACAGATGGAAATATAATAACCATGCGTGTGTGTGTGTGCATTTTTGCGTAAGTACATATTTACATATAAATATATTAAGATCAAATAAATAAGAAGTTGTGTACCTTAAGTCAGTTCAAACCTGGACATGGGCTGTCTCCTAACAAAAACTATATATTTATTTGTTTACTTCACAAGCTCTGAGTCCTAATTTTCACGAAATCGATTTGAAGACGATTAAAATGAAGGAAAATTGCGATTTGTACACAAATTTTTGGTGCTGGCGATAACGGAGAAATTTGATATTTGCTAAAAAAAAAATGAGTTTAAAACCGAAATCAGTCAAATGAAGGCCAAAAGTTGTGTGTAACCCTCTTCCGCAACTTTTTGGGTGACTTTTCCCCGTGCAGCACACACACAAATGAAGTTCCTGCAAAAACACACTTCAAATAACCAAAGGCAAATTGGCGATTGGACAACCAAATCCGACAGCGAAACAAGGCTCAGGTTCAGATTTGCATCTTCGCCTCCTTCCTTAACCCCCCCCCCCCCCACCACCCCCCGTACCTCGGCTGCTCTCTTCTGAGCCGAGGCTAAAAGAAAAAAGTGAACGGAAAGAAAGGCGAAAAGAGCGTGCAATTTTCATTGGCATAAATAAATAAAAATCACATGAAATTAATTCCAACCAACAACATGGCATGCATCAGCCATGCCCCCCCGCCGCCCCCCTTCCCAATTTCCACGGCACCCTTCCACATCAGCAACCGGCCAGCAGAGCAGCGCGCAGCCAAGCAGCAAGCAGCAAGCGAGGTCCACACATAAAAGGCTATAAAATTAAATCAAATCAAATGAAATGCGCATATGTATGGCGTTTTATGAGATGCGAAGGGGCGGCAGGTTGGAAGAGTGGAAGAGTGGGCGAGGGGGCTCTGCTGGCCGTGGAGACAACTTAACTGAGCTCCAACTCCAGCTTCAGCCAAGCAACAACCGAAAGGATTAAAGACAACCACACACAAAAGGCGACTTGGCAGGCAACAGCAACGACGACGGCGACGGGAGGCAAGAGCTAACTGCCGTAGCAGTTGCTTGGCTACTGTACCCTCCTTCTACCCCGTCCCCCTCCATCGACCCTATTAGCTGCTGTGCGTTGGGCAATAAAATAAATCCACCGCAAAGCCGCTGCGGCTAGATTGCTCGGTTGACCCGAAACTCCTCTGTAAGACAGCGCGTGCGCCCCGCGGCCTAGCAAGCACCTAACCTATATCACCCCCCCCCCACCCCCCTCCCCACCCCGTCGGCCCCCCTCAAGCAATATAATCGCATGCTGACAGTCGTCCAGTGTTGGTCAGTTGGTCAGTTTTTAGCGGCTAATTTCGCGTTTTGGCTGCTGTTTCGCTCAGCTTGTTGTTGGGTTTCGCTTTGGTTAATGTGTCTGCCTCCATTTGTGCTGCACTGCACCAGAAGACAGAGAGATAGAGAGAGAGAGAGGGAGAGGGAGCTTGAAAGAGGAAGAGCAAGTTTCGTTGAAGATGAAGCCACTTCACATTGTCGCATGTTGTCCGAGTTGCGATTTCCAGTACAGATTTTTGTATGGCACCCATCTCCCCTCCCACTCCACCATCCCTTCACCGACCATCACTTTGTGTGCTTGTCACTCGTTTTTGTGGTCATTTCAAATTTTCATTTCATTTGCCATAAAAAGGAAATTGGTTTTGTATGCTAGTTGCCTTCTGTCAGTGCCTTTGCCTTTGCCTTTGCATTTACATTCTTCGCTTACTTCGCCCTGCGCCCTGTTCGAAACAAACGCTGCGGGAAAGGGGGGGAGGAGGGGAGTTCGCTTTAAGTTGATTGTCATTGCCTAACTAACTGCATGGCTATACACACACACACACACACACAAGCACACACACAGACTAGCACAACATGACGACTGCCAAGTGGCGGCTACCTGAAAGCACACAGAGCTTAAAATTGTATTGTTCCCGGTTTAAAGGCTTTTGTCTGTGTGTGGCTGCCATTCGAGTGCATTGACAGCCAGCTGGGGAGTGTGAGCTGGAGAGGGGTCGGTCAGCGAAGACATAACAGTTTGTCAGCAGTGTTGGAGAGGCGAAGTGAGGGGGGCGCGAGTGAGAGTGAGGCCAGGACAGACGGCATAAGCTGCAAAACAGAAGCATAAAGCATGCCCGTTTCTATGCCCATTACCTTATTTACATATATATCGTGCTATTTGTCTACTTATTTACCTAACTGTACATAATTGCCTTTCTGTTACACACACACACTGTTCCGCTCTCTCACACTCTCTTGCTCGCTCCCACTTTGTTGCTCTTTTGCAACTTACTTGAATAGTTTTAAATGCACTTTTTGCTTTCGAGAAAAATCTCAAAATAGGAAAAGGAAGACAAACAAAAACTTATATTAAATTAACACTCACAGACAGTAAAATTCACTGTGCGTGAGTGTGCGTGAGTGTGCGTGTGCGTGTTTCACTTTCTGATTTGCCGCACTAAGGCAACACAAACAAGTCAGAGTGCTCTATACGGGCATGCCCGACTAGTATATACCCTGAGGATATACACACGCATGCACGCTGCTCACTCCGCACGATTCCGATCTTTCTGCAATATGTAAAACGCTTGTAATAACTCAAGCTGTTTACAATCGCCAACATGAACAAGAATATACATACATATGTATCGTTTATAGAGCGGAGATACCTCTCTATGCCTGTTACATACGCTTGCGCTAAATGTTGATGCCCTTTTTACCACTTTTAAATGGGTTCAGGGTATAAAAACTGCGCAAAATTTTTAGAGTTAAATTCAGGTCAGGGTTGCCAAGCGCTGCGATGATGGCAATGCCAGAGCAGCCACAGCAATAACAGCTACAACAATGTGGGTGGACACACACCAACACACACACACTCACACACCAACACACAGAAAAACGCACGGCGCGAATTTAGTTCAAAGGCTTTCGGCACAAACAAAAGCAAAACTGCAAAAAAATAAAAAACAAAATTAACAAAAACAAAAAAAAGGTAAGCACCAAATATACAACAACAAGAAACCAACAGCATTCCAAGTCCCATTATGCAATAAACATTTAGCTGCGCAGCCCTCCACGCCGTGCAGCAGAAATAAAATCTCGCGTTGGCGCAATTAAAACTTGTGATGCCTTAAATAAATCACAGCATGAAAAATTATTCACAGCACCCGAAATACGTGCGCTCACCTCAAATAAAAACCCAAAAATAAATTTGAAAAAAAAAACGCAAAACAAATAAAAAAAACAAAAATATAACAATTATGTTCGTGTTGCCAAAGTCTAAATACCCTAAAGCACATATTCCGTACGACAAAGATTTAAATTTTAAATACATTTTTGTTTTCTTTGAAGTAAAATCTTGTTTCGTGCTTTCCACCCAATTTCCGCCCGTGGAATAGTCTAAATTCACCCGGACTACTTTAAACTGTCTTTTGCCGTTATAGTTACATATAGTTATGTTATAGTTGACATATTTGGTACGATTTAGCAGATATATTCTGAGAAAAGTTAGGTGCTGAGTTTGGTTACGATATCTAGAAAAAAGGGTTCTCATAGTATATACAGTATTCCAATGTTCACAAAATTTCAACCATATTTAGGGAGCATAGTGAAGGTAGTCTATCCGGAGCATGGTCAAGGTATAAACTTTGAAAAACAGAAAATCTTTCCTTACGAAAACTTCTTTTTCAATCGATTGCTCCTGCAGCTACATGATATAGTCATCTGATCCGGCCAATCCTAACATATGTGCAGCCTGCATCAAAAGACAGACTCGTGCTTAGACAGATGGACATAGGTGTATCGGCTGGACCGATAAACATACATATACATATACATATACTATACTTGATGGAGTCTGGACACGTCTCCTTTGCCTTGGGTATTTCGTGAGAAACTTAAAACACCCTATGAAAGGGTATAGAAATGAGAAATAGATAAATTAACTTGTATCTAGTATCGGAAAAGTCACCTTCAATGAATTGGACATTTCATAAAACAATTTGAATGCCCTCTGGAGGGGTATAAAAAAAACATAAGCCAAATTCAATGGCATGCATTCAGAAACAAAACACAGATAGGACACACACACACACATCCCGTTAGAAATTAATAATGAAATTATTTATTTTTATTTTTTATTTTAGACAACAATAAAAACAACTCGAATAACGGTCAAGCAGCGCATTTGCATTCAGCTACAGCGGATGTGCGGATTTGCGAATGTTGTGTAAACTGCAATAAAGAACTGTGTGCAAACCAGCCACACACACACACACACTCACACACAAAGAAGCATACTCACATACACGCAGACACACATGCGTGGGCATAGTGAATGCATAATATTCGTCCCTTCAGCCCTGCATCGGGCGCTCGCCTTGCAAGCTAACACATGAGTGTGCCACGCCCAACGCCCACACGAATGACTGGCAAACTTATGAGGTCGTCTTTATTGCTATACCAAAGGCGAAGAAAATTCATTCCACGATTATCGTGCAGCGTCTTGTAATGTTATCAAACTCTCTGCTGTAATATTTCTAGACTTGAGTATATATTAAATTTGTCTATACATATTGTACACATAGTAAGTATGGGATGGAAAATAGTTAACTTGACCGAACTTTAATTATGCTGTACAAGTACATATATGTATATACATACATATACATATACATATATCATCTGCCATTATGATTTTTATTACACATCTTTAATGAGTCAGATGAACGGGATGGAATTTTATCAAAAGAATCCTATTGGGCAATACCCAGTACTCGGCTTTGCAGTTTATACAACACATGAATATCGCCTTTCTATCGCTTTCTTATCTACCGTCGGAAAGAAGCAGCTTATATAATGTATCGATAACATCGAAAGGAAGCTAGAAGCCAATTTTGACGGCAGCTCAGAGCTTGTTTTAGGATATCTCCTAGTCGGGCACGCCCGACTACAGCACCGTTTAATTTGTTTGGCCGCATTTGGTGCGGCATATTGTTGTTATTGCTAAACTTTCTCTCTCTCTCTCTCTCTATCTGTTTCTATCTCCCACTCTTCTCTCACTATCTTTCTCACTTTGTTACATTCGAAATTTTACGTTCAATTGCATTAGGAACAAAGACTTTTTGGCGAGTTATTTGCTCAGCCTCAGTCAGTCACATCTGCCGTTGTTGTTGTTGCGTTACAGTTGTTGTTGTTGTTGTTGTTGCTGCTGTTTTTGTTTCTGTTGTAGCTGCTGTAGCTGCAGCTTAACTTCTTTGCATAGTTTTTTGTGCGCGTAGCTCATTGAAATTTTCGGTGCTGTGAGCAGTGTTTGGTTTTGGGTTTGGTTGGCTCTGTGCGTGTGTGTGTGTAGGTGTGTGTATAGGTGGCATACAAACACACGTATTTTTGCTGCGCTCTTGAGAGTGAGTGTATGTGTTGCCTAGCCAGCAGGCGCATGCATGTTTGTGTTGTATATATATACATACATACATATGTACATATGTATGTATATTCATTTTGCCGCCTGCAATTCTTCCTCTTTATGTTTTATTGTAGTTTTTGCATTTGCCTTTTGCTGTTGCCTTCGGACTTTCGGCTGCGGCGTCGCATTTCTTTGACTTTTTGTTGTTGTTTGCCTGTTATTGATGCCTGCCTAACCGTATAGTATATACAGTCATGTCCATATAAATCGCACAACCTACAACAATCATGCATGCAGCTAGCAATATAATGTTGGCGACCGACTTTTTACTGGCATAAAGTGCGTTCCCTATTCCTATAAACGTTATAACAAAACGTGTACAATATCCCAAAGTACTTAAGCACAAAATGGCTTCTGAAAAATATGCCTACCCCATGAACTGTCATGTATTATAATGTACCCAAGTTGTTTGTTAAAAGTGGAAGAAAACAAGAATGATGGCTTAAGGCCACGATCTTGAACCCATTGAAAAACAATGATCAGCAAGCAAAAATTGCTAGGATTTCAATGATTTCTAAAGATGAAAGTAGAAGAACCGTAGGACGCCTTTTTAAAGGAAAGGTCGTAGAGGTTGTAGGTCGTAAATATGAAGTTATCAATATTCAAGTACACAATCTATTAAAACAGACCTGTATGCATGTCCTAAAAAATCAGTTCATTTTTGAAAAGTGGCCTCTTCGATCCACGATCATTAAATTTGTTTGATTGACTGCAAATGCATATAAAGTTCAGTTGTGCTATTTGTATGGCCATGACTGTATGTGCGTGTGTGTGTGTGTGTCCATTTCTTGGCTTTCTATGCCACACACACCCGCAGTCACTTTTATATTTTGTCAATTTCACAATGTATGCCTTTTCGTGTGCGATTGCGAGTGTGTGTGTGTGTGTGTGTGCTTGTGTGTGATCGTGTGTGCTTGTCCGCCTGACAAATGGTTTGTTTTTTCCTGCTGATGTATTCACATTGTGCTGCTGGCCACTCGTAGCCACTCACGCCCAGCACGAAACCCCCAACCCCGGCACCCCACATCCTGGCATAAATACATACAGTATGTTGTATTTTTTTTTTGTTGCTCATCAGCTCGCTTCGCTCTCACTGCCAATTAAATGCCAGACAGCACCTGTTATTGCAATGAAAAAAAAGAAAATGAATAAAATGCCGTGTCACCAAGCGACAGGTGGGCGTGGCCCTCTGCTCATTTAGCCTCTCATATGCATATGTGTCGTCAATTTGGACGGATCCAAAGTCAACCGAACTGCAGGTGAACTGAACTGTACTGAAGTGCAGCTTGCAACAGCAACCCCTTCCCCAGTAAACCCCCCGTCCCCCTTCCGCCCGCTTACCGCCCCCCAGCTTAACTGTTTTTTTTTTAGTGTAGTCTGTCTGCAGAGCCTGGGCCACGCCCAGCCGCCCACCTCTTGCCCATTTCACGGGCTGAGCTCTTCAAATCCTGACGCAGCCTGCCGCTTGTTTGTTTGAAGTTTTCTAGTTTTTTTTTTGCCTCTTAAGTGGCAACTACTTTGCACCTCTGCCATTCATACACGCACACCCACTCTGAGCGCGTGTGTGTGTGTGTGTGTGTGAAAATTAAAGTGCTGCTGTTTGCGGCCTTGAGCCTTTTTTTTTTGCACCTTGGCATAGATGTTTGAGGTAAAGCTTAATACGCACATGTGTGTTTACTTTTGCCACTACTCTCTCTCTCTCTCTCTCTCTCTCTCTCTCTGGGAGTGGGTTTGTGCGTGTGAGTGTTTCTCATAAATTATTTGCTGCAACGCGGCGTATACGCAATTTATATAATCAGCCCACGCAGGCTGCAGACAAATCGAAAAATGCGCAACCCTTTTAGGGCCAAAAAAAAAGCGACTACGAATTAACGAACTGGACATAGACCTCACACCCTTTTGGAGCACACTCCAGCCTCCGCCCCCTCTCCTTACGACCACGACTCGTTCCTCTTACCTCAACTGCTTTTGACCGACAATTGTTGGTTGCAACTATTTGCGCTGGCAAACTAATTTTATATGAATTGTGGCAGGCGAACAACACCGAATAACAACAAACACAATGAATTTGCTGCGAGGCTCTCCTGGCCGTGCAATACCCTGTAGGCAGCAAGGAGTTATTCTGAAAGCGACGACTCTGAAACTGTGCCTTTCGAACTCTAGCAAAAATAGATGTAGAACAGATTTGAGCCCGGCACCAATCCAGATTCAGACAAAGGCATAAAAGCATATTGTTTATAGTAATGATAATGATAATGATAATGCAATTGATAACGATAATGATAATTATAATGATAATGCAATTGATAACGATAATGCTAATGCTAATGATAATGCAATTGATAACGATAATGATAATTATAATGATAATGCAATTGATAACGATAATGATAATTAT
This sequence comes from Drosophila lacicola, assembly GCA_035045355.1. Classification (NCBI taxonomy): domain Eukaryota; kingdom Metazoa; phylum Arthropoda; class Insecta; order Diptera; family Drosophilidae; genus Drosophila; species Drosophila lacicola. Next base: position 24,557,989 of record JAWNPB010000148.1, on the reverse strand, counting down.
AATGATAATGCAATTGATAACGATAATGCTAATGCTAATGCTAATGATAATGATAATGATAATGATAATGATAATGATAATGATAATGATAATGATAATGATAATGATAATGATAATGATAATGATAATGATAATGATAATGATAATGATAATGATAATGATAATGATAATGATAATGATAATGATAATGATAATGATAATGATAATGATAATGATAATGATAATGATAATGATAATGATAATGATAATGATAATGATAATGATAATGATAATGATAATGATAATGATAATGATAATGATAATGATAATGATAATGATAATGATAATGATAATGATAATGATAATGATAATGATAATGATAATGATAATGATAATGATAATGATAATGATAATGATAATGATAATGATAATGATAATGATAATGATAATGATAATGATAATGATAATGATAATGATTATGATTATGATTATGATTATGATTATGATTATGATTATGATTATGATAATGATAATGATAATGATAATGATTATGATTATGATTATGATTATGATTATGATTATGATTATGATTATGATTATGAGCAGAAGAAGTGCTCAACATGTTCTTCGTCTTCCTCATCTCTGCAGCTGCGACTCAGAGTCTCAGCTTGGACTGAGGCACAGACAGACAATGCCAATATACCATTTGTTTTACGCCAAACTAAGACAACAAATTCATGGAGGCTCATAATTTATGGTGCAAATGCATGTGTGTGTGTATTTAAGCGTTGCGGCTGTTTTAATCAAGCGAAATTGTTTAATTTATGACGCGCATGTAAATACACGTACGTACGTGTATGTATGCGTGTGGCGCTGGCCACGCCCAGCGCCCGCATTAGATAATAATGATTAGACCAAGTTCTTGAGCACAAGTTCAGGGCCTCCAATTTTAAAGGGTATATGCTTGGGGATTTGGGGCGTGGTCGAGGCGAGGTGAACGCTTTACTTGTGGAAGCATTTTTTTTGGGGGGAGGGGGAGGGGGGGAGGGGGGACTGGGACCTTGTGGCTGCCAGGGCGAATTGATGCATGTGCAGCGGCACGTTCCGGCGGCTCCGTCGCAAATCCCCGGCACAACAGACGCCAAAGCCACAAGGGAAGCCCAATGCAGCCCAGGCGGAAACGTTGCCCTGCACCGAGGGGGGGGGGCGGGGCACCACCAGCGAGTGGTGCTATTTGAAAAAGCAGCATCGATATGTTATTTGCATGTGTCGTGCCGTGCGGGGCGGGGCGGGTTGGATGTGTGTGCCTCTGTTTTTCGCAAATCCCACCCGTGCCAACTTTTAGCAGGCAAACAGTTTGCAGCAAGCGCGAAACTTTCTCAGCAAGCTTATGCATGAATAAAGTGAAAAGCTACAGACGCACAACATACACACACACAAACACACACACATGGAAATTTTGATTACAAGTGTAAATATGTATATACATACACACATGCATGACATACATACATATCGCCCAGTAGAACTCGTGTGCCACCTAAAAGCCCTGCTCGCGACATGAGTTTCTCGAAGTCTTAATCAATCGAATAAGTATTTTTTATTCAAACAATCAGCCATTTGTTGGTGTATTCAAATTCAAGTTAAGTTGAATTTTGCATGCCAGAAGGCATTCCGGTAGAAGGCATAAACGCATGACATGAGGCGTTGGCTGCCGAACTCTGCATGCCAGAAGGTCTACAAGAAGAATACAAATGCAAGTCATATAAAATGTATGCTTGCAATTCCCAACAAGTTAAAGCTTCGCAATGGCAAAGGGCGACAGAACCGTGAGGTTCTTGAAGTAGCTGAACTAACAATCCACCATTTTTGGTAATGTTCCATGTACCATGTTATTGGTTGGACATAATTTAAACAACAAAAAACAACCAGCATGAAGCTCAAGCTGGCCTGCTTATTATTACACCCTGCAGATCAGTTGAACCTGATATAAGAGAAAAGGCCTATTTTGGGCAAAATATTCTGCAAGGATCTGCTGGGTATGCCAAGGCACACACATGCTACATTTGTGTGTGTGTGTGTGTGTGTGTGTGTGAGTATGCACATATTGCTATGCAAAATTGGAAGGGTTCCCCTGCGTTCGTTTTATGTCCGTGCTTGCATAATCCAGTCGCATATATGTGCATACATATGTTGTTCAAGTTTCGCAAAAGTTGCATTTTATTTAGTGGCTGTGCCAAGGCAAATGACAAACACATGTCGCAACAAATGCCAAGCTGCAAATTCGCATTAGTGGCTCTGTCATTGCTATTGCAAATGTTATTTGCCTTCGTAAACGAAAAAAGTCTACAACTGGGATTTGGCACAATTCAATTTATTCGAAATTGGCGCCGTTTGCCGCACTGCTGCCAACTCGTTTTACGCAATATCGATATGCAGCGCAATGTTATCGATAGCGCACCGATTGGCCTTAATGCCCCATTTGAATGAAGTGTGACCGCAATTGCACTAAAGGAGAAATACCCAATTTTGGGGTATTTCAATAGTAGAACTCCACATCAGCTAGAATAACAGAAAAACAAGCAGAGAACGAGAAGAAAAGCCAGCGACAATTTTGCCAAGTTAACCAATTGAAATGTCAGCGGCTGGAGTTGATGACGAGCCAAGCGCTGCTGCCGAGGCACAGCAGCCACAGCTGCCGCCGTCAACATCGCAAGCAACACCAACAACAACAACGTCAGCGACGGCAGCCACAACGATAGCGACGACGACGACGACGACGACGACGTCGACGGTGGCGACGGCGACGGCGACGGCAACGGCAACACCAGCAGTGGCCGAAATCGCCGCATCCAGCGTAAGTTGGCATTTGATGACGACGACGAAGACACGTCGACGTATTATTATTGATTTTATTGCTGTTGTTGTTGTTGTTGTTGTTTACACCTTAGATACGCTCCGGTTTGGCTGAACTGGAGCTGCGCTCCAGCCAGGTGCTGCAGCGCTTGGAGAATGTTAAGGCCGTGCCCGGCTCGCCGAGCAAAGTGTTGTTAACTGAGGCTGCTGACAATCATAATAGCTCTGGCGACAATCAGTCGTGTGTGCAGGAACAGCAGGAACAGCAGGATCAGCGTGGCCCAGTAGCTGCCGCTGATGTTGCGCTGTCCACGCAGCTGCGTCAGGAGCATCGCGTGCCTTCGGACATACTTAAGTCGCTGGAACAGCTGGTCGCCTACTCGGACAGCGATGATGATCCGGAGTTTCCGCTGCCCGCGCTCGATGATGTCTCCCATTTGGCGCTCATCTCGCACAGCATTGTCGCCTACCTGTCGCATTTGGATCGCCAGCATTTGCTGCGCGTTACAAACAGCATCTCCGGCGATGCCACACGCTGGCTGGGCACCCTCTTCCATTTTGGGAATGCCGCCAGCAGTTTTCATGCGGACAACGCCGATGCCGTCCTGCGGACCGTGCGCCTGGCCATTGTGGCTCGCTGCCCGGGCTACCTAGAGGGCGGTATACCAGCTCTGGCCCAGCCGTGCTTCTACATTTCGGAAAATACGACGCCGGTGCGCTTGCAGTACGCCTGCAGGCAGTTGGGCATATCGCTGGACGCCATCAAAATCATACCGGAGCACAGCAAATACGGCACCATGGATCTGACCCAGCTGCAGAAGCAGGTGCAGCTGGATCTGGCTGCCAGCCGTACGCCGCTGCTGGTGGTCGCCGACATTGGCGCCTCCCTCTGTGGCTACGTGGACAATCTACAGAGGCTGCGCGACGTCTGCAAGACGCACAACATGTGGCTGCATGCCAGTGGCCATGGCTTGGCCGCTCTCGTTTGCGCCCAGAGTCCGGGCAATGTGCACGATGTCCTGCACTCGATGGCGCTCAATCTGGGCAGCTGGCTGGGCGTGCCCAGCTTACCGATTGTGCTGCTCCATCGACCGCTGCAGAATAGCGCGCTGAGTGCCTTCGAATCGGACCCAATCCTCTCGAGACGGCTCAACGCTCTCTCGCTGTGGACCAGCCTGCAGGCGCTCGGCAGAAAGGCCATCGCCGAGCGGCTGCACGTCGCATTCCAGACATGCAGTATTCTCTTCGAGATCGCCTCCAAGTGCGAGGGCATCCGTGTGCTGGTAACGTAGCAACCTTAAAACCGCAGTGGTGCCCTTCATACAATTTGAGTTTCCCAAACAAATATTCCCTATCACAATTCTGCTGGCCAAAACTATATTTAAATTCAAAATTGTATCTCTAGGATCGTAGACCGGACTCCTTGGCCTAAGTATCGAAAAGGTGCCTTCCCTGCTTTATCCGGATAAAGTATTTTGACTTCCTTCTTCCGCTCATACCCTTATACAGGGTATTAGAACTTTGTCACGAAATGTGTAACGCTTAGAAGAAGACGTTTTTAATCCCATAAAGTCTTTTGTATATTGTATATTATAGAAACGATTAGTCGAAAGTTAAGTTCTTGTATGAAAAACCTTTTTTGTTTCTAAAGATATCCTAAAGGAGTTTCTTAAGAACTTTACTATATCCAGTATATCATGTAGCTCTATAGAAAAGTTGTCTGTCTCTCTAGAAACCTTGACCAAACTCAGCAAATACGAGCCTCACTATGCTTCCAACATATCTGCATAACCGTATCAAATCGGCTTACTATATCATACACATTCTGTAGAAAGAATCGTTCCGAAATCTACGAGGCTATTTAATTTGAGGCGTGCTTAAAATAGAGAATCCTTCTTGCTTATATAGAGCTTTTTATATCCTTGCAGAGGGTATTATAATTTTGTCGTGAAATAGAAGGAGACACCTCCAACCCCATAAAGTATATATATTCATGATCAGTATCAGCAGCTGAGTCGATATAACCGACTGTCCGTCTGTCCGACTGTCCGTCTGTCTGTTTCTATGTGAACTAGTCTCTCAGTTTTAAAGCTATCTTTATGAAACTTTGCAGAAGTTCCTCTTTCTGATGCACGCAGTACATACGTCGAAACCAGCTGGATCGGACCACTATAACATAAACTTGGTTTTTTTTTTATCAAAATATCTTGACCAAACTCGGCATTTATTAGTTTTACTATGCTCCTCATATATATGCAAAATCCTTTCAAGATCGCACCACTATATCATATAGCTGGCATAGGAACGATCGGTCAAAAATTTCAAGATATTTTAACCATACTCGACATTAACTATTCTATTGAATTTAATGTCAATCGGACGAAATATAATTTCCTAATTTATCAGGTTTCCAAATGCTCAGCTAAAGGTTCTAGCTCCGACTGTCAGCAGGTCGCTCAAGGAAAACAGCTACAGATCGTTATAGATTTTGAATCAAATATTTAGATGTCAACTTTCAACAGATATGTGATATGAAATAACAACAAAAGAAAATTTGTTCGTTGGTTCGGTTTATGATCAGTTTCCAAAAGTTAAATTTGTTTAGGGCTGTCTAAAAAAAAATGTATTTAAACAAAAATATGTTTCGGTTCGCCCCATTCTTGGCAATAGCTTCGATTCATAATATGTTCATATGGTATAGTTTGAACTGGTATTCGGTTCAAACGCAGTTTTGCATCCTTGATTTGTGATAACGTTCACAATATCCCTTAGAACTAAACAAGTTTTTAATGTTAGAGCTCAGTCATCGACCGATGTCTAGCAACGATTTGGCAACTTGTTCGGTTCCTAGGTAGCTCATATTGCATAGTTTGAACTGGTGTTCGGTTCAAACCCGGCTTGCATCCTTTAGCGTGATTGGTGATTTTGTTCACAACATTCCTTAGAATTAAAGAAGTTCGATTCGCGCTCTAGCGAATTGAAATAACAGAGATATGAATACAAATTAGATGCAAACTTAAATAGCCATCCATTTCGAAGTTATATGTGGGATATAATCAGACCAAAGATGATGACCATATGAAAGATTCTAGCTGCAATTAAATCTTAGTCAATATAAACCTTATCCAGTATTATATTATATCAACTCCTGCTTTAAATGTTACCCTTGCAATATTTATAGAGCCACACGCCTGGCGCTCAGACGGGCGCCGCTCTGTCGGACATTATTAACAGCGCCTTCGATGTGAACGCCCTGTTCGATGCGGCTGCTCCTGTGGTCGTCTATCAGTTCGATGGAAGCACAACCATTCCAATTACATCTGGTGCGGAGCCAACTGCCGAAACGGGTCTCAGGCCGCTGGAGAAAGTCAACAATGCCTCGTATTTTGATCGCCTGAACTCTTGGCTGGGTCAGATACTGCAGCGCGACTGTCCCAATGTGAGTGCCTGTGTCCAAGTCGTCAGCTTTTGCCTGGAATTGAAATATAATTTTGCGTTCATTTTGGTTTTAGTTTGATTTTGAGGTGATTGAGCATCCAACACATGGCAGCTGCATCCGTTACTGTCCGCTCGAGCTGGGTCTGGGCGAGCAGCCGCCCAGCTCGGAGAATCTGGAGAGCTTTGCGCAAAGCCTGGAGGCGCATGTTGATATACTGCGCGCCACGATCAAGCACAAGGCACGCTTTATGCATTTGGTGGAGCGCAGCGAGGTGCTGAGGCTGGTGCCACTGCCCGAATGGGCGGGCATGGGCGGTGTACGTTTTGTGCCCGAGGGCTGGGAGTCGCTGCTGACGGATCAGGCCAAAACGGAACTGAACAAGCTGAACATCGATCTGGTGGAAGCGCTCAAGTCAACGGACAATGCCTTCTCTCTGGGCGAGGGCACCGACGGACTCATCTGTGTGCGCTTCGGCATGGTCACGCACGAGACGGAGGTCGAAGAGCTACTCGATCTGGTTGTCACCGTTGGCAAGAGTGTGCAGGAGAACTCGCGCGTCCTCGACACCATGTCGGAAATTGTTAAGAAGGTATAAATATCAGCACGCACAAATCCAACTTGCACTCTTGTAGCTAATCAACTAATCAACTGCTCAATTGTAGGGCATTGAGGCAGCCACGGCGGATCTGCAGCGGGAGTCCGAGGAGAAACTCTGGCAGGAGGGCATACTGCGCCATGTGCCAGTTGTGGGGCGCGTCTTCAATTGGTGGTCACCGCCTGCCAAGGAGTCGGGCATCAAGGGGCGCAGCCTCAATTTGACCCAGGGCGTGGTCGAGAGTACTGAGAACATTTACAAGTAAGCTCGCTAGCAACTCCGGCAACTCTCTTGTGCTCCAATGTGCTCTCTTTTCGCTTTCTCTCGCTTACCACAGATACCACATGCAAATGTCAGGCGAAACGGCACATCAACTGCCGGCGAATCGCTCGCCGCCGACGCCCATGATACAGACACCTGTTGTGTCTACGGCCACACCGCCCGTATTCCCAACCGTGGAGCCTGTGACTGCTGAGGCGCAGGAATCAGCATCGCCGATTGCTGCTGCAGCAGCAGCAACAGCAGCAGCAGCAGCAGCAGCTGGTGCTGCCACATCTCCGCCAATATCGGCGACGGCCTCAGCGGCAGCTGCAGCAGCAGCGATCGGCAACCATGTGGAGAACCATGCACGCACTGTTAGCCAAAGCAGTGCCGGATCCTCATCGGTGCCGGAGCTGGTGGCTGTCAATAGTGCAATAAACAATAAATAACTAAATGACTTTGGTCCAGGCACAGAGCGAATGCTTATGAAGAACAACGGCACACTCTAGCAGAGCGACACACATTTGACACACGGCCCCTTTTCCAAACAGCAGACACAATAAAGCATAAGCATTAAACATAACGTACTAAAAGAACCTTAAAACTCCAAAAGCAATTCTGTAATTCCAAAGAACTCTTCTTAGACGAGAGCTGGGACAGCATTTGATGTTCCACATGCTATAAAGCACGTTTGCTTCTATGTATTTTTTACTTATATTCATCTATTGTATTATCATTTATTCTTATATATATACATATATGTATTTTTAACCAATTTATTATTCATGTGTTATCCATACACGAATATATATATTTTTATTTTTTATTTTTTTTTTTCTGTTGTATCGTTGTTGTTGTTGTTCTCCTCTGTAGGGCGTTTTGAATATCCTTTTACTTGAATTCCATTGTCCTTATTCGATTTTGTTTTATGTTCTGGATTTGTTTGTCTGTGCATGCAAGTACCTTTAATTCAATTAAATAGACTAAGGACAATTGGACGATGTTCGATTGTGTGCGTAGCAATAATTTGCACCTTTCTAATCTAATTTGTTTAGGCGCTAAGTGAAATCAAAAACATACAATTAATATATATATATATATATATTATATGCGAACATATTAAAATGATAAATATATTTATTATACAAGTTGAAATAAAGTATGCCGCTGAGAATGTGCACAATGATAATGAAAATAACCCTGATTAATATTATTGTAATTACAACTATTGAGAGAATCCCTCGACTGTTGCCTCGCTAATAAAAGTACCCATTATTATAATAATATAATTGTAATTACAACCAGAAAGAGAGATTTCCAATATGCCTACAGATGCGAAAAAGGGACGGGCGACTAGTGCCTCACTCTTCGTTTCCATTTAATCTGTAAGTTAGGTTAGCTCAGATCCTAACCGGGGAGCACATGGCTAACAATATACCAACTGAAAGCTCTTGTCAGGAGTGCCCGACTGGAAGATACCCTGTACACATAGTCCATATATATTTCTAATTCTCTGTACCGACATAAATAAAATCACACACAAACACTCAATTTATCGATCGACGCTCCGTTCTCTGCTCATTTTCAATGTTCTTTGTGAAAATTCCTTGGTGACATCTTTTACGCTTTCTGACAAATGGTACGCAAGTCCATTTCCGCTCGTGGAAAATTGAATTCTGGAAGTTCCACTTCTTGAAAAAATATGTTGAAGTCGAATACGGAGTTATAAGTTGGAATCAATGGTAAAAAACTTGAAGTCGAAAAATAAACTTTCGTTCATTAAACCTTTGGTCCGCATTTGCCAACCATGAGCGGAAAACGTATCAAATGAGTTTTCACAAAGATCTTTGAAAATCGCAAGAAAGTTTCGTACAAACGTTTTTCGCGATTTTTCCATAAGTGTGAATATATAACGCAGATGCAGTTAAATAAATAAGTATTTATATCGATTGCCTTACTATGTGATTCTCATTCATTCAAGATAGGCTTGCTTGTACATATTTTAATCAAAACAAACCTTTATTCAAATCATAAGCAAAAGTTCCTTAAATATGCAAACCTTTTATTACAATATTATCAATTTACTAAAATTCGTGAGTGCGTCCAAATATAAATACGAAATTTAACTGAAAGACAAAAATGTTTTTGAAGAATTTCCAATTACCTATTTCCAATTTTGCAGTATATCTTATCCCAAGCCCAAATACAATTAGAAATCCAAAGATTATTAAAACTCGTTAAATAATTGAATTTTATCGTTTTATTTTATTTTATTAATATTTTTCGTTTTTTAGCGTTTTTTTTATGTTTGCCGCTTTTTGCTTGAATGAAATTTTTGTCGGGTTTTGTGCCGTTCGTTTGTTTGTTTTTGTTTTTTTTTTTGTATTTTGGTTTTTTTAATATATTTTTTCATGTAGTCTCTACTTTGTTGCGCATAAAATATCATATACCCTTCAATCGGTTTAGTTCCCGAACTCCATTCCACGCAACTTTGTGAAATTGTTTCGCAAGCGATTTTCCGAGCCTAATCGAATTTTTAGGTATGCGAGTTTTTGTTTTGTTTTTCATTTTGCTTTCGACTTTGCCTACGATTCTTTAATTTTTTGTTTAAGCTTCTGCCTCTGCCGCTTCTTTACATTGTCTTTAACTATTTATGCATATACACTAAATGTTTGCATATGTTGTACAACTTGATCTTGCCGCGCCCCGCGACGGCCTATGCCAGCCGCCTCTACATTCCCGAAAGGTTTCCCAGCTCCTAAAGTTTCGTTCTCTTTTTTGTTTTTTTTTTGTATTTTCCCTTTAATAACTACAACGCGTACGATGACAACATTTAACACAGAAATATATTTACGAGCTAGTGTGTTATATATGTATATGTATGTATTTATGTGTGTGTATATATAGCTTCTTCGATCAGCTTCTGTCGTAAGTCCATTCCAGCCCATTCCCAAAGTTCTAGTTGCGCAATCATGTCTTTAAATCTGCTTGTCTATTATAGACTTCTCCCAATTATATCCCCGCAGTGCGTTTATATACACATATATGTATGTGATTTTAAATCGGGTAAACAAGCCGATTTCCTGTACCCAAAACTTGGCACAGATGCGCTAGAGTTAGCCAGATAATGTCATTCCATTATACGATTTATATTTCCAAACATAAGGGGAATGGGGATTGCAAACGGGTTAATAGATCGTCTGCGAACTGTATGTCAAGCTTGAGAGCCCTGAGAAATCATTCTGCTGGAAAAGCAACCCATAAATGCAAGTTATGTTGAAAATAAGAATTATTTTTTCCGAAAATTAAAAGTGTTCTCTTCCTGATTAGGTCAATTAATTTACCATATAATCTCTCACAAGAACGATTTGTGAATGATTTTAGGAATAACTTTCTTTTGTGCAAAGCTTCCAAGAAAAATTGCTTGAAAATAGAGTTTTCGCAAGAAAACTTAAATTGGAAAGCATTTTATGCACAATATAGTACTATATAAAGTATATAGATACAAAGAAAAGTCAAATTGGAAAACTTTGTATGTACTATATGAAGTATACAGATTTATAGATTCTATGCTGAGTGACTAGATATTGTTAAAGATCAGAGTTAACTTTGTCGCACATCTGTCCTAAATATATATGTACGTATGCCTGCAAGGATATATTTCATATTCGATCAACCGAATAGGTATTTAATTTGTCTTCGCATTTTCGAAATTCGATGGTGGATTGGGGGCTTGGGACAGCTTTATACTCGTGCCGTATCTTTCAATAATTTATAACATTATGTATTGTAATTGTATATAAGCGAATAAAAAAACTTGATTCGGTCGTTTTTGTTTGAAGTTACTTTACAGTTCTATACAGTAGTATTAATACTTAAAAGTTTAAGTTTATCGAATAAATGTTCGAAATTCTTTTGGTTTTTCTTTCTTCTTTTTTTGTTTTTTTGGTTTTCGTTTACGCTTTATACGCTTCATACATATGTATATATATATATATATATATATATTTTTTTTTTACATATATATATATATATATATATATGTATATTTTACAATTGATCATTCCCGATGTGCTCTATATAGTGTACAGTAGTAGTCTAGTAATAAATCTTTAGCTGTACTGTTAATGTAGTTTATATATATATGTGTGTGTGTGTGTAAGTGTGTGTGTGTGTGTTAAAAACTCACTGACTTGTCGGGCAGTGTTCAAGCGACTTTTTAGTTGATGGGCTTTAGCCTGACCTCTGGTCACACTGTTTTGTTTTGCTTTTATTTGTATTTGTGTGTGTGTGTTTTTTTTTATAGAATTCCACTAACAACTCCGCTAACTAACTACACAAGTATTGAGTTTTATTTCTTTGCAAGTACTTTATCATATTGCGGTAGTCCATATATATATACATACATATATATAAGTTATGTATATATATGTATATATAATTTATAACTGTTTAGTATTTGTTTGCGTCTTTGTTTTTGTGTTCTCGGTTTGCGGTTTGCTTCGGCTCAGCCGAATGTCGGGGCAGTACTTTTTTTTTATATAAATTTTTATATTGCTATTTGTTTACACACGATCTGGATAAATGCATATGCATACATATATAGTCCAGTTTTTGTTTTAGGCTACGCTTTCGACTTTCGTTTAGCTACTGCTATTAAATATACAGTTACTTGTATAGCTACATATGTATATAGTATGTTTGTATTTGTATATGTATATGTATGTATATGCGCACTCGGAATGTGCTAAGTATTTAGTTTAAATTGTTAATAAATGCAATTGTTGTTAAGCTTACGGTTAATTACAATAAAATCGCAAGGTCCGAACAGCTCTAACCGGATCCTAACCTGGCGCACAACCCAAATAACCCACTCAACCCGCCCCCCTCCCCCTCCTTCCACAAGTTCCAAAATATCAGAGATTTCGCACATTCATGCCACACACACACACACACACACACACGCACACACCCTCGCGTACAACCGACCAATGCCGACCATTCGCGATCATATTTTTGGAAAAAAAATTGACTCGACAAAATGCCTTGAAAAACGTTCACTCATGCGATGCCCTCTGCTGCTGTTCCCCCTCCCCTCCCCGACCAACAGCTGTTGCCTCTCTTAACCGTTATGTGTTTTAACGGTCGCTCTCGCTAGCTGCTTTTTGAGGTTATGAAACATTTTTGTTTTAAAAAATATAAATCAATAAAGAGCAAAAAGTGGTCTTTAGTATTTTCAGTAACAATACTAATTTCTGAATGTTATAACTAGAGAGCCACCACTATTAGTATTTTTTGCGTGGAGAGAGGGGCAGAAGCAATGTTATCTATATCTTCTTCTTCTTTTTTTTTTTTTTTTTTGAGTAGTTCCGGCCTACACTCCTACATATAACTATGTATATAACTGCTATATAATACAATAAGTTTTTCCCATATTTGCTTGTGTTCTTTGCATATATTCAGCTCCTCTTTTGGCTTCCTATTCTTCTTCTTCTCATTCTTCTTCTTCATCATCATCATCTTCTTGTTATGCTTCTGCTGTCTCTGTTTCCAGCTAAAATTGTTACAATAAAAATTTTGCGATCATAAAAATGCCTATTATCAAAAAGAATATTCGTACTAAATATTGTGTGTATATGTATATATGTATGTATATGTATGTCTAGTAAATGTCATAGATACATATGTATGTATGTGTATGTGTGTATAATAGTTAGGATTTGTGTAGTCGTGTGTGTGCTTGTATATATACAAAAGTCGAGTAGTTGGGTTGTATTTCCATCAGTTTCAAGTATTTTTGTTTTCGTTTCATTTTTTGTTTCAGTTTTGGCTAGCCCTAATTGGTAGGATGCATAAGAGAGGATTAGGATTCGAAATGCAAATCAAGAACCAAGGAACACTCAAAATGCTACTAAATGCCATCAGGTCTGGGCCAACCCCTGCGTTGCTTGTCTAACCAAATCTCTCTGCACAGCTGCGCTTACAGCTCGGTTACGGCATAGTTGCTCTCGTCGGTTATCGCCGGCGGAGGCGGTGGCAGATCGTCGTCATCGTCCAGAACGGTGCCAGCATTTCCAGCTGATGGTGCTGCTCCACCACCGTTGCCAACCCCACCCCCACCGCCACCGCCGCCATTGTGCAGAGCGAGACCGTTGCCAGGCTTGCCATTGGCGGCCTGGATGCGTGACTTGGGCGGCGCGGCGGCGTCCACGTTGGTGCCCAGATGCGTCTGCGCCTCCATGGGCGGCGGTGGCAGGGCGGCATCATCATTGCCGCCGCCATTCTGCAGCGCCGCATCGACCTGAGCTGTTGGCGGCGGCGGCGAGGTGGGCGTACCAATCCGTGGCGGCGGTATGGCCTTCATTTGCGGCGGCAGCTTCATGGGTGGCCGTTGCAAAGTTCTACAAGGATGAGATGAGATGTGGTGGCACATCGGAATCGGTTTTGAGACGGCAAACGAATTTGGCTACCAACTTACTTGGAATAGTTCTGCGACTGATGCTGCTGCTGCTGCTGATAGATGGACTCCACTTTTGGCTGCTCCGCATCTTTGGGTATTTCGGGCAGTGGGCAATTCAATATTGATGGCTTGTACTTGGGATCAAATTTGCCGCCCTGGCGCAGTGTGGAGCACTTGTAAATTTGCTTATCCCGATCGTATATGGCCGTATCCATGGTGGTACTAATTGGCACCACTTCCGCCTCCGGTGGCTGCTGATGCTGCTGCTGCTGCTGCTGCTGCTGCTGCTGCAGTTGCTGCAGCTGCTGTTGCTGCGGCGACTTCAGCTGATGCTGCAGCATCTGCTGCTGTTGCTGCTGCGAAGGCGGCGGCGGCTGCTGCTGCTGCTGCTGTGGCGCCTGCTGCTGGTGGGCATGAGGATTCGGTTGCTGCTGCTGCTGCTGCTGGTGTGGATTTGGCGGTGGCTGCGCCTGCACTGAGGCCTGGTGGTGATGCGCCGGTATTTGCGGCCCACCCTGGCTATTTTGGCGGCGCATTGTCGCCAAATTGGACACATAAATGGATCCCTGGCTGACCGCCACCAGCGGCTGATAAATGGAATGCGGATTCCCATTGGGCGCCAGTTGACCGGCCAAATGCGCCGGTATCTGCTGATAGATCTGGCTCTGACCCGGCGGCGGCAAATGATGCTGCTGCGCATGTGCATGTGCCGCCGCGGCCGTCGTATATGTGCCATACTGCTGTGCCTGTGCCTGGGCCTGGGCCTGCGCCTGTTGCTGGTGGTAAATGGCGTGCTGGTGCTGCACGGCAGCGGCAACAGCGGCCGAGTGCGAATGGGGATGTGCGTGCGGATGCGCGTGCGGATGCTGGTGCGGATGATGGCAGTAGATTGACTGCGGACCCAACTGCTGCTGCTGCTGCTGAGCCTGGGCATGAGCGTGGGCCTGAGCCTGGGCCTGGGCCTGGGCCTGGGCCACCTGGGCCTGTGTGGTGGGCGGTACGGAGGAAGCGGCTGCGGCGGCGGCGGCGGCGACGGCGGCGGCTGGCGACGATTTTCAGTAAAAGTCATTGGCTTCCAAAGTTTTGCATTGTTTGCTTAGGGTTGCATATTTACCGTTATTAGGACCTAAAATGTACACACAATTAGCAAGGCGGATGAGGATTCGGATACGGATGTGGCGGATTCGTGGAAGTCGACGGGCGTCGGACGCACGCAATGAGAATGAGTCGAGGCAAGTGAGCATAAAAACAAAAGTACGCAAAAACAATGAGTCCTACAATACTACAACAGTTGGCAGACCGATCCGAACCGAAACCAAACCAAAACTGAACCGGTACAAGAAATGTCTACAGAACTGCAGAGTATTGTTTGGAAATCTGAAGATATGATTCATGGCCAAGTTGAGTAAGACACCAAGTTTCGATTTTTGGTTTAGTTAAGGTTTACAGGCTGCAAACCGGTTCAAAACCAAACCGAACCGAAACCCGAACTGAACCATTTTATTTTTCAAAAATGATCCAAATATATTACAAAACTTGTTTCATGGATGTGCAAAACCAGTTGATTGCGCAAGGGCCTGGTTTTAACTTAAAATAGCGAGATATTTGATTGATTTTTGATTTGGGAAAGATTCGAAAGTCGACTCAAATATAAGATAAATCTATTTGATGAGGTTCAAAGTTAGGCAAAAACTAGAATTGTGTACAAAATGCAGGTTCTCGAACATATTCGGAACAGTACACACTCAAAAAAATAAACCAATGTTAATTAAGGATAAAGTTCAAATTAATTCATAAGAATAATTGCAGATTATTGCAGAAATTATTCGGCCTACAAACAGAGTCTCAAAAAGTTATCTTTTCTATTTTATGGGCATGATTCCTAATCAGATTTACAATTTGGCTTTTCAGATTCGTTATTAGGCATTGAAAAGATTTGTTTCATTAAAATAGATTCTCTATTAAATGGGAAAACTGAACAATTTGGATTTCTAAGGACTTAAACTTAAGATTATTCTTATTCTTAAGATTTCCACAACTAACAGATAATGCAGCGAAAGGAAACAGAGATTCAAAACGAGAGAGAGAGAGAGTGAAAGAGAGAGAGAGATAGAGGAAGATAGAGCGGAGGGATGGTGCTGGTAATGCTAAAAGTGCTACTGATGGCATTGTGGTAATGGTGTTGGTGGTGGTGGTGGTGGACAGCTGGCGGTACTCGGACTTACCAGTCATGTGGGTGGGGCTGTGGTTGTGCGACGGCAGCCTGCCCAGGGTATGGGTGCCCATTGCCCGCATGTTCTGCTGGATGTGTGCGTGGGCCATCATCTCGTGCTGCTGTCGCTTGTTGGGATGCTGCAGCGTGTGGGAGCCACTGATCACCGGCGGACTGAAGTGCCTGCAATGAGAGCGGTTTGCCGAGCTGCAATGGGATCAGTCTAGGCAACAATTAACACCTACCCGTTATGGTTTCGCGGCAGGGTGCGTGCCGCATTCATCATCTGCTGATGATTCTGCGGCGCCGGATGCGATATATACGATGGCTCATCCACCTGGGCATAGTCGTTACGCTTGCGTATATAGATCCATGTGTGCGAATCTACCCACACCATTATCGTCAGCAATATGGCCGCTATGAAGCTGGCAATGAGCATCAGCACCAGGCCCAGCAGGCCGCCCTCGCAGAGGCCACGGGCCGCGGCCAGAAAATTGTGATGCACCGCCTTGCAGTCAACCAGGGCGGTCAGCTGGGTGAGCAGCCGTTCGCTGCTGTTCAAATCCGCGTTCACCGCACCCAATTTTGGCTGCAGGCCCGAACTCTTGAACAGCACCAGAGAGATCTTCATCACGGTGGCCATGGCGCTGCGGGCATTGTTCAGCGAGTTTTGCGATTCGCGTAGTCGCTGGGTAAACGGATTCGTGTGTCCCGGCTCGCATTGTGTATAGTGCAGCAGCACATTCGTTGGCAAATCCCGTGGCGCTGTCGAGACCAGAAAATCGGCTGGACTAATGCACAGATCGCCAACCGCCACCGACGATGACAGATACAGGCCGGACATCAGCCAGGAGCCGGTAACGGCCAGCAGGCCGCATACGCTAAACAGGATTAGGGCGCAGCGCGAGTGCCGTGCCACGCCCACGAGCAAAACGGCACAGAGTACGAGCAGCAAAGCCAGAGTTGCCACCGTGCCCGGCCAGCGTATCAGCTCCCATTGATCGCCGCGCTATGCAAGTGTCACAAAATAGAATTCGAATAATAATGCGAGCAAGTGAAGCGAGCGATAGCAACTGCACAACGGTACTCACAGTGAGGAAGTGCGTCATCGAGATGCCCATCAGTGGACGTCGTATATCGCTGGCCGCATTCGTTGCCAATGTCACATTACCCTGCACAATGTTGAGCGAGACAAAGAGCTTGGAGAGCGCCGTCTGATTGGACACCGGCTGATCAAAGATATCGGCCAGCTCCACCAGCTGCGGCCTGATGCGATTGGTCAGCGTATTCTCCAGTATGTGCGTCTGATTTCGTATTGTTGTCACCAAATTGTCCACTTTGCGTCCAGCTGTGAGCACCTCCAGCAGCCCATTGTGCAGATCATCGTTCCCATAGAGGCCCAGTCCAATCGCCGCACAGCACATCACCGTCACTATGGACAGTGCCACCTTCAAGCTGGTTATCGAGTGCGCCGGTCGCGGCTTCCGGTCACAGCAGCGCGTCATCAAATAAAACAGCAGTCCCAGCAGCGAGACAATCAGCAGCGCTGCCGGCACCGATCCCAATATGCCCAGGCTCTGTGCCCAGATGGCGAAGATGGTGCGTGAGAAAGAATATTGTTGATGAATTACTGAGTACAGTGCACTTTCGATATGGTGGAATCAATAATGTCAATAAAAATAACGGTAACGATAACTTATCGATAGATAATCGACAAATTATCAATCGATCTAATCGATCAATTATCGTTTACTTTCAATTATCATAATATAGTAATTGTATATGCATTATAATTTTAAATTAATGTATTATCGTATTGTTATGTACTCGCTGAGTACAGTGCACTTTCGATATGGTGGAATCAATAATGTCAATAAAAATAACGGTAACGATAACTTATCGATAGATAATCAACAAATTATAAATCGATCTAATCGATCAATTATCGTTTACTGCATAATATAGTAATTGTATATGCATTATAATTTTAAATTAATATATTATCGTATTGTTATGTACTCGCTGAGTACAGTGTACTTTCGATATGGTGGAATCAATAATGTCAATAAAAATAACGGTAACGATAACTTATCGATAGATAATCGACAAATTATCAATAGCTTATCGATCAATTATCGTTTACTGCATAATATAGTAATTGTATATGCATTATAATTTTAAATTAATATATTATCGTATTGTTATGTACTCGCTGAGTACAGTGCACTTTCGATATGGTGGAATTAATAATGTCAATCAAAATAACGGTAACGATAACTTATCGATAGATAATCGACAAATTATCAATAGCTAATCGATCAATTATCGTTTACTTTCAATTATCATAATATAGTAATTGTATATGCATTATAATTTTAAATTAATATATTATCGTATTGTTATGTACTCGCTGAACGAAACACTTTCCGAAGCCCCACCCATTTATTATTATTTATGAATTTGAACCAAAATACGCGTAAAAAGTCGAGCACAATTTCCGACTGCTCGTTTGTATGGCAGCAGTATGATATAGTTATCTGGCATATACATATATATGGACAATTCCAGGAAAACTTCAACCAGGAAAACCAAAAAACCATTTTCTTCTTTGTACTCAAAGTGATAAACAAAAAATTGATAAGTTCAAATAATGTTTAACGTATATCAACTCTAATATTAACCTGACTGTCTCATACTAAAAAAAAATGTTGAAAATTAAACGACAAGTTATTAACTAAAAGTAACGTTATTTAATAATTATACCTATTTTTTTGGCTTTTTATAATTATATCTTGAATGCATTCTCTCGAGAGCACCAAAACTGGTGATTATAAAAACTATACCAAAGGCAACCCAAGTCAAATTCTTAAATTTGGTTTTCTTTGTGGACAATCATGTACGTGACCCTGATGGTTTACTGTATTGAACGTGAGGTGCTGGCGCGGTTTGGTCTTACCTCCAGATAGATCTCATCGTTGGGCCGGAACGTGCTGTTGATCTTGTGGAACGTGATATTGTAGTGGGGCAGTGCGTGCAGCAGCTTGGCTATCACCGGCACTTTGTACTGATCCGTGAACTCGTGATAGTCGCCCATCCTGGTTTTGGGATTGGTCGCCTAATGCGTACTAAGTGCTTGTGAAGTGGTCCCAAATCAAGTGCTGCGTGGATTGGAGATGGAAATGGAGACGGTGTGGAGTGCGATGCTCCTGCAGGTGCCGTCCTCGTCCGCGTCCGCGTCCTCGTCCCGGTCCTGGTCCTGGTCCTGCTCGTTGTTATGCTTCGTGTGTTCTGAGGGCAGAGTTCTAAACTCTTGACATCAAATTGTCGCACACTGTGGCAATGTGGGGGAAACAACAACAAGGAAACACAATTAGTGTGTAGGGCTCTTCAAGAATGTAGCTCATTCAAAAAAAAATAAATAAAAAAAATGTAGGCGTGGTTTGGCACGTTCCAACCGCTATTCAGATATATGTATGTGTGTGTTTGGTGTACTCGGTATATACATAGGTACATACATGTGTGTGTGTATGTATAGAATATGGAACGCACTTAGATGTTAAGTAGGTACATATGTATGTATGTGTGGGAGTCTGTGTGTGTTAAGCAGAGCTATCTACCATGAATTAAAAAAAAAATACTCTTAACACAATTATGGCTTAGGCACTTTTTGACTTCTGATACGGTATTTTCCAAGACGTTCACTTTTTAACACAATTTTTGAAAGCCTAAATGAATAATTAAGTTAACACAAATGAGATTTACATGCGAATGGGCAGGTGCGCACAAGAATTTCGCGAAAAATCAAGACAGAAGTAATTGAAATTTGACTGTAAACACTTTGTTCGGCCTTACAATAAGATATTGTACACATTTTCACACTTTAAACAAAACATTCATATGTATTTCCTGATGCGGTTCTGTGTGTGCTCTCATTCTCGTTTTCATGTGTGGGCATCATCGGTCTTTATTATTTAATAAGCATGTGGGCGAACGCTTGCAGCCCAAAATGAGCCATGTTGCAGCACTTTAATTAAAAGTTGTCTGTGCAACGCGTTCTTGCTCCCATTTTTTTCTCAGCACTACTTCCCCATGCAAACCACTCACACACGCACACCCTTAAATCTCAGCTTCAGCGACCGACCGACCGACCGACCGCCCGCCCGCACGCGGTGCTCGTGCTATGTTATTGATGCTGCGGCTGCCCAGCGCAATAGCAATTTTGTTCACTTGTCTTCCTCTTGCTCTGCTTGCTCTTGCTGGCAACGAAAATGGCAACGCAACGATTGCGAGTGCGAGTGCGAGTACGAGTACGAGTAACGGTAAAAAGGTAACGGCCAGGCGCGCGCTCATTGACTCACGCTCACTCTCTCGCAGTATCAGTCTGCCATTCTCCATCTCACTCACTCTCTATCTCTCTCTCTCTCTCCCTGTCGCTAAGCTCTCTCAGCCACTTGCGCGCTCACGCTGTTATACTTTTCTTTGTTGTTGTTGTTGCTGCTACTCCCGTTATTGTTGCTTTTGTCCTGCTCGTCGTGTCGTATGGGTTTGTGTATGTGTGTGTTTTTGTATATCTATTGATTAAAAGTTCGCACTGTTTCCTTATTCCTTATGGCTTGGTCTCGCGTTTTGCTCGTGCCACGCACTCGTAATTGCTGCGCTTGCCGCACCGCCTCCCACCACCCGCCCCACCCATGCATGCCAACAAGCAAAATGCAGCGCAGCATCTTGCGCTTAGTTAGTTGTTGCGGCTTAGTGCTTTTAGCCAATTGGGCATTTTAAGATTCGACAGTTACCGTTACAAATGCGACCACAGCAGCTTACAGCGCCAAACTACACGCCCACCTCAAACAGAGGCAGCAGCGTGGGCGCATGTGTGCGTGCGTGTGTATGTATATATTTTTTTTCTATATTATATATATGTAAATATATATATACAAATTTATATATATATTTATATATATATAAATATATGTGTATACACCCATGTACATACATATGTACGCATGTACATATATTGCTAGTTTTTTGGGACACGCATAATAAGACACACGCCCACGCATCCTTGGCCGCTGAAGCCAAGGATAATAACAACGCTTTCGCGAAAAACAGGTCCTGAATACTATGTACATACATATGTATCTCCCACAAATACATACATATACATTTTTTAAATTCTGTGAATGTGATTAATTGCATTTACATAGTTTGCATCTATGTGCATAATTTTTTGCGTGTCGCATTTACTGATGACTGCGGCACAGGACATTACAACAAACACTCCCCTTTTTGCACAATGGGTACACAATTTTTCACAACAAACAAAGCTGAAAACAGAGGAGCTCTGCGTTCGCCGCATTCGCATTTGCATCCTGCTTACTTTTAAATTCTTTTGCCTGGCACGAAACCACGAAACGGTAATTTAGACGCCCACGAAGCACTTTATTTGACAAGTTTTTTTCATTTTCACTGTGGTTGTTTGTGATTTGTGTTGAATTCAATTGAATTGGTTTTCTTTTAGTTTTTTTTAAGTTTTTAGTTTTATTGCTGCTTGCAACGTCGCTGAGACAAATGTCCTGCAGGAACTTCACATTCCGAAGACTGAGCAAAGTATGAAAATTTTTTGACGTTCAACTTGGTCACACCCTCTAGATAATGCATGCGATGTTGATATGCCATAGAGGAGACGCTTAGCAGTTACAGGATAACAGGAGACTGAAGTCCTTTCAGCACTCTTGCGCTCCATGCGCATTTTCCCACCCCGTTTGGAACAACACATTGCCAGTGTGTACCTACGCGCACAGAAAGTATCGGCAAAAATCACACAGCATGGAAACACCGGTCTACCAAACTAATTTGCTTTTTTGGAAATTGATGGCTCAACAACAATTAAGAGACAACTAAATTAAAACTGATTTTTGTACCTAAGTATAAACAAAAATATTGATAAGTTATAAATTTTGCAGTAGTCACTCCAGTTGCCGTTTATAGGAGTAAGTGCATAAGTTCATAAGTCAATTCACTCTCTCTCTCTCTCTTTCTCTCCCTTTCCCGCTGTCTGCCTCTCTCTCGTTCTCTCTCTCTATTGATCTCAAGAAAAGCTTAGCTGTGCTCACTGCCATTTCGATCTCTTCAATGTCATCAATATGCGCAAGCATTTGAATCTCGTTTGAAAGATTGCATCTGACCTGTTGACATCGGCCCACTACGTCCTGATATATTTTTGGATACGTCATAAGTGAGCCGAATAGAACTTACAAAGTTACTAGCTCCAAAAATTAATTGAGTTTCGAAATTAGTAAAAATAAATCCGATATGTTTTGTTTACGCGTTAATTTTTTTTATTTTGAAGCAACCTTTATTTTGCATGCTAATTCGAGAGCACAAGTTATTAAGCCATGTATAGGAATCAATGATTAATCTTAACTGATACGGAAATATCTGAAAAAAAAAACTTTAAAATGCACATTTCAAAGAAAATATCGATATGTTTGCTTTGAATCATTGCACGAGCAAGGCAATTGCAATATTTTTAAGTTATCATCGATGTGGTCGACATATCGATACTTTTGCCATCGCTAGAACAGGCACAGGCACATATATTCATTGAAATAGCAATAACAAGAACGGGGCTCGCAGCCGTTTTCGCCGTCCGTCTTCGTGTCCGTGACGCAAAATTGTTAGTTTTATGCTACTCCCCGCACCCACACAAGAAGCAGAAGCAGTAGAGTGCGTAGCATATCCAGGATGAGTGTTTTACCGTTTGTCCGCGGCGTTGATTTTACGAAAAATGATTTCAGCGTAAGTATTGTGTGTTGTTGTTGTTGTTGCTGTGGAGCTAAATGCGGAATGTAAATGTAAATGCTAAATTAAGTGCTGGTCCCTAGCTGCTGGCCACTGCACCTGCACAAGCGGGTCAACCCCAGACTTAGATTAGCGGTTCAGTCATTGCTCCAAATAGGAAAAAAAAAAGAAAAAAAGTAACCATTCACGGCGAATTTGTCATCAGCAGCGCACAGCTGCTGCAGCTGCTGACGTTGACGCCGACGTCAGCGTCGGCGCCGACATTAACTGCGCTGTTAGCGCTTTGTTTACATTGCCCAGCCGCTTACCGTTATAACCACTGTTTGTTGTTGCAGAAAACATTTCCCAGCTCCATGCGGCAAATGTCGCGCGTCCAGTGGCTAACACTAGACCACACACAGCTACAGCAAATACCCGAGGAGCTGGGACATCTTCAGAAGCTCGAGCATCTCTCCCTCAACCATAATCATCTGGAAAAGCTCTTTGGCGAGCTAACGGAACTGACGTGCCTGCGCTCCTTAGATTTGCGCCACAATCAGCTGAAGAACAGCGGCATACCCCCAGAGCTGTTCCAGCTGGAGGAGCTTACCACATTGGATCTGTCACACAACCGGCTGAAGGAGGTGCCCGAGGGTCTGGAGCGTGCCAAGAATCTAATTGTGCTTAACCTGAGCTCCAATCAAATTGAGAGCATACCCACGGCGCTGTTTATACATCTGACGGATCTGCTCTTTCTCGATTTATCGCACAATCGCCTAGAGACGCTGCCGCCGCAAACGCGCCGTTTGACCAATTTAAAAACGCTGGACTTGTCCAGCAATCCGCTGGAGCTGTTCCAACTGCGTCAATTGCCCTCGCTGCAGAGCCTCGAGGTGCTCAAAATGAGAAACACACAGCGCACGCTCCTCAACTTTCCCACTAGCATCGACAGCCTTGCCAATCTTGTGGAGCTGGATCTCTCGCACAATGCACTGCCCAAGCTGCCCGACTGTGTCTACAATGTGGCCACGCTGGTCCGCCTCAACCTCAGCGACAATGAGATTAATGAGCTCAGCTCCAGCATGGACCAGTGGCAGCGTCTCGAGTCGCTGATTTTATCACGCAACCAGCTGACTGTCCTGCCCGCCGCCCTCTGCAAGCTGTCGCGGCTACGACGCCTCTTTGTCAACGATAACAAACTGAACTTTGAGGGTATACCGTCGGGCATTGGCAAGCTGGGCGCCCTTGAGTGCTTCTCGGCGGCCAACAATCTGCTCGAGATGGTGCCCGAGGGCCTGTGCAGATGCGGCGCGCTCAAGCAGCTGAACTTGAGCAGCAATCGGCTAATAACACTGCCAGATGCCATACATCTGCTGGAGGGGCTCGATCAGCTGGATCTGCGTGACAATCCGGAGCTGGTGATGCCGCCCAAGCCCAGTGAGGCCAGCAAAGCGACCAGCCTGGAGTTCTACAACATTGACTTCTCGCTGCAGACGCAACTGCGACTGGCTGGGGCCGCTGTGCCGCCCTCGATGCCGGCCGCGCCAACGCCCAAGGATGCGACGGCACGGAAGATACGTTTGCGACGGGGTCCACGTACGGAGGGCCAGGATGGCGGTCAGGATGCGGCCAAGGTGCTAAAGGGTATGAAGGATGTGGCCAAGGACAAAGAGAAGGACGATAGCGATGCGTTGCCAACAGAGTCATTGAAGCCCAAACGTTGGGACGAATCATTGGAGAAGCCACAGCTGGACTATTCCAAGTTCTTTGAGAAGGAGGATGGCCAGCAGCCGGGCCTAACCATCTGGGAGATCGAGAACTTTCTGCCCAACAAAATCGAGGAGGTGGTGCATGGCAAATTCTACGAGGGCGACTGCTACATTGTCCTTAAGACCAAGTTCGATGAGCTGCACACGCTCAACTGGGAGATTTACTTCTGGATTGGGAACGAGGCGACGCTGGACAAGCGCGCCTGTGCCGCCATTCATGCGGTCAATTTGCGTAATTATCTGGGCGCACGATGTCGCACGATACGCGAGGAGCAGGGCGACGAATCCGATGAATTTCTGGCCCTCTTCGAGACGGAAGTGATTTACATTGAAGGTGGACGCACTGCAACCGGCTTCTATACCATCGAGGAGATGATACATATAACACGGCTCTATCTGGTGCATGCATATGGGGCAAGTATTCATTTAGAGCCAATGGCTGTGGCAGTGCAATCGCTGGATCCGCGGCACGCCTTCGTCCTGGATGTAGGCACACGGATACATATCTGGCTGGGCAAGCGTTCCAAGAACACGCTCAACTCTAAGGCGCGCCTCATGGCCGAGAAGATCAACAAGACGGAGCGCAAGAATAAGTGCGAAATTCTGGTCGATATGCAGGGAGCCGAGAGTCCAGAATTCTGGGAGCCATTCGATATACTGCCGGAAGAAGTGGCCAATTTGCCGCCGCCCGAGGAGCACATCGATGAGAACTATGCGCCAGTACAGCCGCGCCTCTATCAGGTACAGCTGGGCATGGGCTATCTGGAGCTGCCGCAGGTGGAGCTGCCCGAGCAGAAGCTCAGCCATACGCTGCTCAACAGCAAGCACGTCTACATCCTCGACTGCTATACGGATCTGTTTGTCTGGTTTGGCAAGAAGTCGACCCGATTGGTGCGCGCCGCCGCCGTCAAGCTGAGCCGCGAGCTGTTCAACATGCTGGAGCGGCCGGATTGTGCGCTGGTCATGCGCGTACCGGAGGGTAACGAGATGCAAATCTTTCGCACCAAATTCCCCGGCTGGGATGAGGTGATGGCTGTTGATTTCACACGCACCGCCAAATCGGTGGCTAAAACGGGCGCCAATTTGACGCAATGGGCGCGCCAGCAGGAGACACGCACAGATCTGGCGGCGCTGTTTATGCCACGCCAGAGCGCGATGCCGCTAGCTGAGGCCGAGCAGCTGGAGGAGGAATGGAACTACGATCTCGAGATGATGGAGGCCTTTGTGCTCGAGAACAAGAAGTTTGTCCGCCTGCCCGAAGAGGAGCTCGGACACTTCTATACGGGCGAATGCTATGTCTTCCTTTGCCGCTACTGCATACCTGTCGACGATGTCGATGCTGGCGAAGGTGGCGCCGAGGCGAACGGTGATGATAGCAAATCCTCGCCGCCCGAGGATGAGATCGAATGTGTTGTCTACTTCTGGCAGGGACGCAATGCCGGCAACATGGGCTGGCTGACCTTTACGTTTACTCTGCAGAAGAAGTTCAAGGCAATGTTCGGCGAGGAGCTGGAGGTCATGCGCATCTTTCAGCAGCAGGAGAACCTCAAGTTCATGTCACACTTCAAGCGCAAATTTATCATCCATACGGGCAAGCGCAAGGACAAGGCGCTCACGCCCGATGGCAAGCCCGCCGTTGAGTTCTTCCATTTGCGCTCCAATGGCGGCGCATTGACCACACGACTCATACAAATCCAGCCGGATGCTGTGCATCTGAACTCGGCATTCTGGTAAGTTTTGAGAACGACCCTTTTTGTTTTTTTATTCATTATCGTTTATTACCCAGTTCATGGTATAACTGATATTCATCATAAACTGTTTTAGGAGCTAATATAATATGATAATATTAATGATCTCTTTCAATCGCCCAGCTATATTCTTCATGTGCCATTCGAAACGGAGGACGAGTCACAGTCGGGCATTGTGTACGTTTGGCTGGGCAGCAAAGCGGTGAACGAGGAGACAAAGCTGGTGCAGGATATAGCCGAACAGATGTTTAACAGTCCCTGGGTGAGCCTGCAGGTGGGTATCAGCTCAATGAATCATTATTCAATATATAGAGTGACTCATTTGTAAATTGACAAACCCACAGATACTCAACGAGGGCGACGAGCCGGAAAATTTCTTTTGGGTGGCGCTGGGAGGTCGCAAGCCATACGACACGAATGCTGATTATATGAACTACACGCGACTGTTTCGCTGTTCCAACGAGCGAGGCTATTATACGGTGGCTGAGAAGTGCGCAGACTTCTGTCAGGACGATTTGGCCGATGATGATATTATGATACTCGACAATGGTGAGCACGTCTTTCTTTGGATGGGGCCGCGTTGCAGCGAGGTGGAAGTGAAGCTGGCCTACAAATCGGCCCAGGTCTACATACAGCACATGCGCATTAAGCAGCCGGACCGACCGCGCAAACTGTTCCTCACTATGAAAAACAAGGAGTCGCGACGTTTTACAAAGTGCTTCCATGGCTGGAGCGCGTTCAAGGTGTACATTTAAAAGCCGTGCGGTGCCGTGACAGAGTAGCCGCCGGACATGACAATTTTCGACTGCAATATATATACACACACACAAACACACACACACACACACACACACACACACACACATATATATATATATATAAATATATATATATAAACACGACACAGAAACGCCAGCAAATGTTTGTACTTTTATAATGTATTTAATTGTTTATTATTTTTATTTAGAGCCGTTGTTTATTTTTTTTTTATATATTTCGCCGCCCAATTAATTAATTAACTCACCACTCGCCCCTGTCTACGCAAAGTATTCTTTTATCTATATATGTTTACATAGCTTTTGTATGTACTACTTATATTTTATACATATTTATATGCTGAGCCGGCGAAGTTTTTGTGCTAGTCTTGAAGGTGTTATCCTCAGAAATCGAAATGTAAACGAAACAAATCCAAACAATTGCTAATTGCACAATGTCTTGCTGCCTGCAAAAATTCGCCAACTAATTGTACAAAATCATATTTATTGCAATTAACCAATTATACAATGAAAGTGAATAAAATGCCAATTGAAAACTTATGTTCTTTAAATTAACGCGCCCACCACCTCGATTAGCTGTGGTGGAGGCCGATCAATCCTCCCAGATCAGCCAGTTAAGCTCGTTTTTGCATCAAATCTGGCGATCAAATTGTGCAAGCACCTTAATATTGTAATCGATAATTGGCGGGAGAAGCAACAGACTGCAGAGAGTTTAATAGTTGAATTGAATTCGTTGAACTTAAAAACAGGAAAATTAAATAATTTATGATGGTATCCATGGTATGACGAAAACTATTTTATAACACAATACAATATACATTGTATGTATATTGCCAGTCCGACTGTTGGGAAAAATGTTGTGCTAAGTAAGCTGTGAAACATGTTATCAGACATACATACATCATCCTTACAGCCATCTGCTTAACTACTGCCAAAGCAAAACTTTAGAGTAATTGTATAAAAATAAAATGATTAACAATTTACAAAAACACAATAAACACAAAATAATTCGCAATTTGCGCGCCGTTTAATTGCTAACTGTAATTGTTTACCGTATACCCGTATAGCCGACCTAATTCCGATACATATCGACATCGATTTGAATCGATGTATCGATGGTACATTTTACATCACTACACAGCGGCGTCGGTGTCTCTCTGCAATAGAGCAGGAATCCGCGTTTATTTTTTTTTGCCACAATTTTTGTTAATGAAAATTGTTGCAGCTACGGTAAGTGAATTAAAAAGTTGCATATAAAAGAAACGGAAGAAGCGTATAGACGTAGTACGAGCCATATTTCGTTTCGCGTTGTTATTTGCGGTGTATGTTTTTTGTTTTTACGCGTGTGGTTTTCGCGCTTCGTTCGCTTGGGGCTGAAGCTTAGGCGGCTCGAGCTAAACTGTGGCTGAGCTTGTGTTTTGTGGATGTGGACGCAACAAGATAGCTAAAAACTATCAATCATAAGCATCAACCCACACACACACGCAATGGATTTGTTCGACTTGGTGCGAGCAGCTCCACCACCGCCGAGCGTACGCGAGGCGGCAGCAGCGAAGCCAGAGGCTGAGGCGGGAGCAGACGCAGACCCGAAAGAAAAACCCTCTACGCCGTCGCCATTGCCAATATCGCCCATTTTTAATCCAGGTATGTCCTAATGCGTCCATTAAAAAAACACTCAGATTGAATATAAGCACAAATGAATTGCAGAGGTTGAATCCGACACTGAAATTGCACTTCCCCGCTCGCCGGTGCCAGCATCGCCCATTTACAATTTAGGTCAGTTACGAAAAATCTCGAAATGTACGAAAAAATCCATTAAAATCCATTATATTACAGCTGAGGAGGATGACAAAGCAATAGTGGATGACACTGCTGCTGATGATAATGCCACTTCAAAGCAACCCGCGCTTGACAGCGACAACAAAGAGGACGACAACGCCGATCGCGACGGCGATGCTGACGGTGAGGAAGAGGATGATGAGCATCCACAGCCACAGCCGCCCAAGACGAAGGCCCAACAGAAAATGTTTGCAGATGTGCCA
Organism: Drosophila lacicola; assembly: GCA_035045355.1. Taxonomy (NCBI): domain Eukaryota; kingdom Metazoa; phylum Arthropoda; class Insecta; order Diptera; family Drosophilidae; genus Drosophila; species Drosophila lacicola. The sequence goes on along the minus strand of JAWNPB010000148.1, from coordinate 24,529,072 downwards.
ACGACTTCAAAGAATAAAATTGGCACCCCGGCAGGCATTAGACAATGCTTGGTGCGCATCAAACGCTTGAACCAATCAGAGATTGAACGTTTAATCAAACGCAAAGCCAACAAACGCGGCAGACCACGCAAGAGTGCGTCAGATTCCTCAATGCTGGATGATTCTCCGTCGCCACCCAAAAAGCAAAAACCCATTAACAAGGTGCACATCAAGGTACCCTGGATGCAGAACGGTGCTAAGCAACGAACCATGCAGCCATGCACTTCACGTGCACACACACCGCCGCCAAATCTGAAAAGATCGCTCAAACAGGCCAGGCCGAACAGTGTCAGCAAGGCGCTGATTCAGCGTTATGGCGCTCGCTTCTTTAAATGCGTGGTGAAGTTGAAGCGCCTAACAGGCGCGGACACCTCCACACCAAAGCGCGCAAATCGAAAGTCCAAATCGAAGCTGTCTGTTTCATTTAGTGAAGCTGTCGAGATACTTGGCAGTAAACCGCGCAAATCATCGTCCATTACGGGTACGCCCAGGCTGCTGTCGTCTAAATTGTGCAATTCAGTGCCAACGCGTTTGCAACGTGTCGATGCCACTGGAAACGTGCTCGAGGACATTGAGCTTAAACACGACTTGGTACTGGGTTCTGCTAGCAGCTCGACCAGTCCAAGCAAGCGGTCCGGGCGCCCGTCCTCTTGCAACGGCGGCCGACGTGCCACTAAGCTCAAGCGACCGGCACTGCGTGTTCCAGTCAACGATTTGGCCAGTCTGCGCATCGATGACAGTCAGGAGGAGGATGATGTGGATAACGAAGCTGGCGACGAGTATATTGGTAAGTAGAGCATAGTCAAAGATGCCTGATTACTAAACTAAATCAATTTCCTTTTACAGTGCCCAACGAAATGCCCGTCTATCAAACATTGGGCGTGCGTCGCTCTGGCACTCCGACCCCAGTAAAAAGAGTAACAGTAACTACAACAGTGAGTGACGAGGAGGGCACCGAAGGGCCAGAGCAAGAACCAGAGCCAGTGCCAGTTTCAGTGCCAGTGCCAGAAAGTGATGCTGATAAAGCCGCAGCACCAGCTGAGAAACTACAATCTCAAGCTGAGAAAGAGGAAACAGCTGAGCAAGAACATGAACAGAAGCAAACGGACCCGGAGCCGCAGCCAAAGGATGATGAACCGAAGCCTGTGGATCCTATACCGAAACCTGTGGAAAAAGATGCAGAACCGAAACAGTCGGCAGACGTACTGGAGCAGATAGACTCAACGGAAAAATCACCTGTGTCGACTGCCCTAGCGGATGATGTGACAACCGATGACATTTTAGAGATTCAAACATCCATTGAGGATGTGCGGGAGCTGCACACACCCCCCTCACGACAGAATACGCCACAGCTCCTGCCGCAAACACCTAATCGCAGCGTGCGCTTTGAGTCACCCGAGTCAGACACCAGCTTTAAGTCGGCCCATGAGCAGGAAGCCAGCAGTGCAGCACAGAATACTTCCGAAGAGGCGCCGGCGCGGCAAACTAGTGAGACAGAGACGGTGGACACTGAGTTGACACCGCCTGTTGCAGCGACCACCTTTAATGCCAGTGAGCCAGCCAGCGGCGCCAGTAGCATACCGCAACCGCCGTACTCGCCGATCGCTGAAATACCAACTCTAGATGACGATGAACTGGGCCAGCTTGTGGGTGCGTATTGTCATTAATATTATTGTATTTTGTGTTGTTCTGTTTTTGTTTTTGTTTTTGTGTTGGGTTGGTTTTAATCTTCCATTATTCTCTTGAATTTTCTAGAGCCCGATTTTCAAATAAGCAACAGCCTCCATTCAAACTCCAGAGTCACTATGGAGGATATTCTGACAGTGTTTGAATCTTAGAAAGTCAACTAAATGAACGCGTCACGCAAAAGGTTATTAACAGCGCGCCTAATTGTGTGTCTCGCTCTAAATACTGCTATATGTGTGTGCATGGGCATGTGACTGTGTGTGTGTGTGTGTGTGTGTGTGCTCTTCTATTTTGCACGCATCTTTTGCCATCTCTTACAGCATGCAAGTTATCTGATCTCTTCTCACGCTTGCAGTTGATGTTAACGTTCGTGCCTAACATAATTCACATTAACATTTCGAATTACTGTTAGATGAAATTGTCCCATAACATGTCTTATTATGCACGTATTTGGTGTTAACGTTCGTGCCTAACATTTCGAATTAACTGTTAGATGAAATTTTCCCATATTCCGTCTGTAATTATAAATTGTATTAATAGTGAAATTTGTATAATTTAATGTTTTCTGTTTTAATGCTCGATTCTCGAAATGAAAGGAGTTTATTGAAGAGAAAAAGCAGAATGTTGAAACTAGAGGCTTCCAGTATATACTCTACTCAACATTTCCTAGTCACAGTCGCTGGTTTGCGGTAAAAGTGTATTTGAATAAGAACACAATTTAATTTGAGTTCAAATTCGTACTGATTTCATTTCTTAAAATATAATATATAGCAAAACATTTTTTCTGGTTTCCGGCTTCCTGTTGCATTTTGGTCTGCTACAAGAAACATGATCTGTTATTTTTGTTAATAACTTATTTTTACCACTTTCTCTCTTTAGGCTAACGTAACGGAAACATTGTGGATGTGTTCTTATTTATGTTGTTAGTAGTTTAAGGTCAGCCAGCTATTAATTTTGGATTAAAATCAAGTAGACTCCTAACGACTGATTTAGTCGGCGAATTGAGCTTCGAGCAGTCGGTTATGCCCGACTGCAAGGTCCTTTTTATTTTTATTATGTTTGCAATCTCTAGTTAATCTTAGTTATATTGAAAATCTGAAACCCAGCACCCAGCGCCAAATTAGACTTAAAGATGCGGACTTAAGGGAGCTTGCGCTAATACCTCCAGCATAAAGGACAGCAACTGCACTTTTTTTAAATTTGTTTCTAATTGTCCAACATTGTATAGTTGGTAAATGAGCCACATTATTAATTGTTATGCACGCATGTACATCGTTTCGTCTCACGCACTTGGTGTTACATTTGTACTTAATATATGTAACTTACAATCACATTTAAAAAATATGAGTTGTATATGCTCCTCAATTCATGCTTTTATTAACAGTTTTAACAGCTTAGTTTTATTTCAATGGCTCCTGTTTGTTTTATGTTTAAATCCTTAAAAGGTTACGACTTATTTTATTATAAATTGCACGCATATTTTAACCATATGTAACGCTCAACAAAATATGTAAAGTCTATTAGATAAATATACTAACTAACAATGTTAAAATAAACGTCTTGGTTTTTGAAATTGTACTTTAACTTTTGCTTGCATGTTAAGATCTGTTAATCTGCTGTTCGATAAGAACTTGAATTTATTGTAATATTTGTTTTTTATTTCTATGTTGTGAGTCAATTTAAGCACTATTACTGTGTTTATGCTTATTTAACTGATTAGTCTATTCTTTCTGTTAGACAGTCATTCGCCTTGACGTGGATCCTCGGCCGTGGACATTCAAAAGGCTATTTGGAGGAGCTCAAGCAACACGACAACAACTAATTTGATTGAGTTAAAATTTGTTGTTCTACCACATACAGTTTATTATTTAAATTCTCTATTGTCATACCTACCGTTTGGGTAATATACTCAGAAATGCATAATTTGTTGCATAGGTGCATTACATATGGTATAGGTGTGTTGATCGCATGTTTTACTAGTACTTTGTTGTAGAACAGGGTATTGAAAAGACACGGCTGCTAATTTATTATCAATTTATTATCAACAGCTCTAGTCACGCGAGCGTTTAGTTGACATATGAACTCTAAAGGCCGTGAACGGTTACCATAAAGCTATCATAAACTTTAACATTAATGTTTGGGATGCCGAAACACCGTTATGTTAGTTATGCCGATCAAACACACACACACACACACACACACACACATCACATCGACACATGGAACACATTCACACAGAGCAACACAATTTAAAAAGAGCATAAACTCAATCTGCTCCATTTGGATTTTTTTTTTAAGTAGATGTAAATCTAATTGATGTATTATTAAATAAATAAAGTCAATATGTAAATGGAAATCGGCTCAGTGTTATCTAAAAAGTACAATTCACGCGATATTTGCATTTATTCCGTTTAATCTACTCAACTCTTCCAAATGAAGCTCCAAGTGGGAAGCTACAACGAGCGACTCCGCAGACTCGTTAGTCTGGTGTCTAACTTCAATTCCATTTACAGAAGCTATCCACAGTAATTCCTGGTTATAGGATGTCTTATAATTTAATTCCTAATCGGCTCATATCATGCTATTTTCTTTCCACATCTATTCCGCAAGTCCGAAAAACTGTTGCGCTGTTAACAGTTTAACCGCTGTCTAGCCTTAACATTCGGCTCGTAAACCCGTAAGTCCCAAGTCTTGATTTCTTTTTCCAAGTATAAAGGAATCAATTCTAATTGTAGCTCTTAATAATATTATAGCTCCAAATCTTGGTTTCTACCCTTTTTTAACGAATCAATTCTATTTGTAGTTCATCATAACATAGTATATCCAAATTCTGAATGCTGCCTCTAAAGGCCCTTTCACATTACACTTAACTATATGGTATTAAAACTTCCTCTCAATTGAAATTCCTTGAGTTAGCTTTCGATTTGTTTTTTCTTATGAGCAGTTAATGTGCATTCTATACATTCAAATTCGGAATTCATGCAGCTGTTAGCTTTGATTTATATATTTCGTTTTATATTCTCAGAATCCGTTTTAATGTTAATTAAGTTAAACTTAAATTATGCTATTTAACATTAAAACGGGTGGTTATAGTGACCCTTGAGTTGATATATAAAATTGTAATATTTTATGATATAGGTTTTTGTGCAAATATTTGAATCCATCTAAATTGAATTTAAGGTTGATAATTGATAAGTTTTTTGTAGGACAATATATTTTATTGTCAACCAGAAAATGTTGTTCGACTTTTTAGACGAATATTGCCTTATCAACTATCATTTTGATTATGATTAAACATATACTTTATGGAGTAACAATATGCAAAAGGAATGCAAAAATTGTTTTCCCGATTATTAGTAAGTAGGAAATAAATTCACCAAATGGGAATTATAAAAATTTAAACTTTAGAACAGTTCCAGTTTCGGCAATGTTATGGGATTTTGTAGACTACTTAAAGCATTTAACTAAGGTAATCGGGAAATACATATTAAACCATTTCATTTCAGCAACAGTTAAGAGATGCCACTTTATACTCATTTTTAAGTTGGTTAAATTAAGCTATATATTCTGATTCAAACATTCCGAACATGGGCAATTAGGAAATAAGTACTTTTACCATACTGTAACGCTTAACAGTATTGTGAATATGCCAAAGTTCTGTTAGACTCAAAATGGCGCTGTTATTGCTAACAATTCTGTTAAACGGCTAAGGCTGTCGCTGCCGCTGCCGTTGCCGTTGCCGTTGCTCATACGCCTCGTTGGCCGTCGTCGAGTGCGGTTGCTTTTGGTTTCCTTTGGCTGTTCGCTGCTTCGGGTGTCAATTCGCGACGGTACGTTTTACTTGGCGCGTATTTAAATTGCGTGCGAGCTGCTAGTGAAATTAATTGGGATTAAATTAAAAATCATTGGGATTTACTGCAATGGTTCGAGGCAGTTTAAGCGGCGGGCGCTGGTCGCCAGCTAATTGATGGGACCACTGCCAAATCAGAAAGTGCAATTTGTAAATATTAACAACACGTAGTGCAAAGCGATGCCCGCCAAGGCCAGATCGCCCAACGACTACGACCCGCAGGATGAGGCCAACACTGAGCTGCTCGAGAAGCTCAAGCATTTGGATCGCCGTGCCGAGGCTGTCGAGAGCGGCGGCGGCATTTGTAGTCGCAGCTCCGCCTGCTGGCAGTCGCTCAAATGGAAGTCAGCTTTGAATCACATCGGATTGCTTGTCTCGCTGTCCATCTATTGCGGTGTGGGCGGATTGGTAAGCTAACTAATTTGACAACACATGAAACGCGCCTCGCTCGTTCGTTCGCTCGCATCAAGCAAACAAGCAAAGTCACAAGCAAACAAACAAACAAACAAACAAACAAATCATTTGCATATTTTAAAAAAAATTTGAAATAGTTGAAATTTACAATAACAACAACAACTTGTTCTGGAACTGGGCGTTAAATTTTTGGTTTGCCTGTGCGCAGAGAACAACACACAGATTTATTGCTGAGAAAATACTAAAAATTAGCTCATAATTAAGACATAAAACTATTCTGTGCATTATTTAAGTGCCGACCGTAACTGCCACGCCCACGCCAATTGCCGTCTCTCTGTTCGAACGCCGACGCAATATACTCGCCCAATTGCTATACATTTCATATTCATCTCCAGTCGTACCGGGCTGGATGCGCTGCATCATTGCCCACATTGACCGCAGCCACAACCATAGCCCGACATGTCTGTGTGTGTGTGTGTGTGTGTGTGTGTGTGTGTGTGTGTGAGTGTCTGTGTTTGGGTGTGCAAGCATTTAGACAAGTTTAAATAGTTTTTGTCTAAACATTTACATTTTGGCCAATGACGTCGTCATTTATTGGTCTCCCCTCAATTGGCCAATAATGAAGTCAATATCCATCCATGACTGCATCGCCAACGACGCCGCCGGCACCAAGTGCAGCCACTCTCATTAGCAGCACTAATTGTCGGCATCCGGCCTTCGCACCACGACCCAAGTGACATATGACCAATTGTCGTGCCTCTGTCACATTTGTTATCCGCCACCAATTTTCTGAGTCTGAGCCCACTAAACACAATGATCCCAGCCAAGAGTGGGCCAGCTGCTTGGGCTCTTCTTTATGTTTACCTCTTAACCTTCTCTTGTAGAGTATAGCCACATTTAGCTTTGAGGAGTCCACCTTACTACACACACACCCACAAATAAATATATGTACATATATAAAAGTATATATCACATAAATACATATTATATATTTAATAGTGATTTTTGTTTACATTCCTGAGATAGTCGAAAAACTACACACACGGCACAAAATATATTATTATGCCGAAAAATAACAGATCTACATGAATGAAAATACATATAGTATGCATGTAGATTCCATTGATTAGATGAAAAACTTAAGAACCTTGTTGAAAATTTAAAATAAGCTGAATAATGTCAATTTTCCATACTGGCTTTTTAATCATTGTATTATATACTCACGCAACTTAATGGAAAGAAAGCATATAAAAAAATACAATTTTAAATGGCTCTGACTTCATTTATAGCTTAACAGAGCTGTGCCCAGTTTCCTATCAGGATTATAGCCCAATAATAAAATCGTCGAAGTCTTTGCCAAATTAAGCTTTAAGCTTTAGCCTATCAGAAAATAAACCTATTTTATACCCTGAACCCATTTAAGTGGCTACAAACGGTAAACAATCTGAGTGCAAATCTTTGCTATAGGCAGAAGAAAGCATTTACGACACCCTAAAATATTCTTGATCGAGCTGAGTCTATTACGACATGTCCGCATGGCTATTCGCCTGAGGGGTTAGACTGCCAGAAGCATGAACACGTCTCAAATTAACTATCACAAAAAATCTTAAAAAATTTGGAGTTTGAAGCCGATTGGCTGGTAAACAAAAAAGTTGTACCCAATCATTTCCGGGAAAATTTTCACAATGGCGGGTGAAAATTTCACAAGCGTTGAAACACGTTTTCATATATTTCTTAAGTAAGTCCTTAAATATAAGTTTGATATGGCTGAGGTTAAAATTCGCCTCAAAAATCGTTCTCTCCAATTAATTTGCCTAAATATTCTCCAACATGAGCTTCAACTCAAAATTTCAACCACCAATTCCACTTTGTTGCCCAAATCCACGAAGGAACTGTAGAGTTCCCGAAAAGCGTGAAACACTCAAAACTTAAATGAAAGTATGGTAAAGAAAAAGTTTTATACAAACAGTCAAGACCAACGTTTTTTTTGTATAGATATATTAAATTTGAAATCAATATCTATAAAATGTATAAATTTTAAGGTAAACTTTTGTTTTTAGGTTCTTTGGGTAAATAACATTATACTTTGAAAACCCTTTTTTTGTTGATCTTCTACGTTTGCAATAATAATTCAATAAACAGTTCAAACTTGGTTTATTTTCTCGGGACATAACATGACATACACATCTACATCCACACTACGGCCCTAGGTGCTTAATTGGCTAAATATGTGACAACTTTCAGCAATATGCACTTTGAACCCACTTTTTTTAAGAAGCTATAGAAGCTAGAGACTTGGAATATATTCGTCTGTATACGCTTTGGATAGAGTTGTAAGAGTTTTATGACCACCACGAATTAAGTTTATTAAATTACGAAATTTACCGGTTTTAAAATATTTGTTTGCTACTCTTCACTGCGAGTTAGTTATTTCTTTTTGGCCACGCGGAACCCAGAGTTGGCCCATTTATGCATTTGATGTACACCTAACTCCGCTTAACGGACCCCCCCCCCCCCCTCCCCATTGGGACTGAAAAAGTTGGTCCTTAATTGAAATTCCGTAAAACGAGTCCACAATTTGCATACATTTGTATGGGTGAAATTTAAATTGGGTCCGAGCTCATGAAAAAATAATGTATAACGAATTTTTGAAAAACAAAACTATTTATATCATATTTAAATATATAAAAACAAAAGAAACTTTCAATGAAATTGTGCTATTATTTATGAATGTTTTCAGTAAATAACCCTAAATAATAAAGATTTTGACTTTAGAAAATTTCTAATGTTGGCCGTTTAGCTTTAGCTTGAAGATCCTTTAAAAATTGTTGATATGAAGGAAACGCGAATGAATCACGTTGGACTTCATCCATTTCATTGAGGGCCATTTGAATAGCATTTATAAATTATATATGGATTCCTCTTGCACGTTTTCAGCTTCTGCTACTCAATATCATTGGTGCTTAACAAGTTTTTATACCGACGACGGTTGCCATGTCTACGATATCCTCTTGGACTTTTTTGAGCTCATCAATTTCCTGCTGCAATTTCTGATGCACTAATGAGGCAGGCCTTCAAATGAAGCCGTATGTGTCGTTGTACGAACCATGAACTGGAAACATTTTTGTGTTATTAAATTTTCAATCAACAAAACGGTCTACATTTTTTACTACGCAAGAACATCAAGAACTAGAAAATTTACAAATTTAAATTAAAATATATTTATTTGTAACATAAAAATTCCTAAAAGTTGTTCATTGAGAAACAGTCAGAACTACTTAGGTCATATATAAATATGGATAATATATTGTACTTATAGCTTAGACATAAAAATTTGGAATTTCTATTAAGAATATTGGATATTAATCCAATTTCTGCATATCTTTGATTTTAAATGCACATTTATATGTGTTTTTTATTACATTCCCCAATTTAAGTGCATATTTTGATGGATTACAATTTGGAATATAGTTGTCTTAAAATTACTCAAAATAGCCACAAATTTAATATTTTACTTGTGTTGCATTTCTTTTTTAAGTCAACACTTTAAATACAAATAGTTGTTAATTGCCCTCGGGTTGAAATATGCGTCAGAATTTATTGTTTATTTTGTCTGAGTTCGAGTTCAGTTTTCAGCAACAAATCATTTACTGCCGATTAACCGAAACATGGATTCATTTATCATTTGACTTTTAATTTGTTTGCAATTAAATTGCTGGCATGCCACTTTTTCGACCATTCCGTGCCTGATTCATGGGCAAGCATTCAAACTGAACCTTTAGCCAGCCATTTGACCAAGTCGCGCATAGTCAACACCTTATGCTGCCTAGCGCTTCGAATTTGATCACTGAGCAATTGCCATGAATTAATCAAAGAGAAAAACCTACAGAGAGAGAGAGAGAGGGAGGGAGAGGGAGAGACGCGCCACCCACAGCAGATGTTGGCCAATTACGCGCACTTTGATACCAAATTGATCATCAAATTGTTGAAAATTTGAATTTAAATTTGAATTTCAATACGAATACGAATTGTGAGCATTTGTTTTATGTTTCGCTGCCTTTTGATTTGGGCTATCGTCGTCCGAGTACATAATGAACTGGCTGAGACAGGCCAAGTACCAAAAATAAAATGTGGCCTCATCATCTACTCCAGCAACAGCAACAGCAACAGACGGCAGCCGAGGTCGACGGCAGCTGAGGTGTTGTTTCTCGGTGCGTATGCGTAATCTTTGGCAAGCCAGCGAAGCAGAAGACATATCGTGAGCTGCACTCACAGGGCTCCAGCTGTGCTGCTGCTGCTGCTGCTCGCATGGCAACAGTTGCAACAACCTCTTGTTCTTCTGCTTCTCTGCCTGCAGAGCATTCATTTTGCATTCACTTAAGGTTAATCCGGCAGCTTGTGGCAGTCGCCACGTTTGGCATAAGCTTGCATTCTGTTGCCAGTCTCGCTTACCAAATGAAACGGAAGAGAATGCCACACAGATACAAGACCGCATACACATAGCACAATATGGCTTTTGGTTTCGGGTTTGAACATTTGTAAAGTTGCGAACGGAAATCATCTGTGAGCCAACACATCAAGTGAACACTATAAAGCCCTCAAAGGAAGGATTTACGTTCTCGTTGCCGAATATCAAATACACTCAGGCACATCTGAGCCAATGTCATTGTTCATAAGTTTAACTCAATTATTTACGTTTTAAGCCCTAGTTAGATACATGTTAAAGCAATCCGATGTTCTCAAGTTTTGCAAAATCAAAGTGAAATAGTTGTTGTTATGTTTAACGCTTCGAACCAGCTTCCTTTCTTTCAAGTTCGGTGCGTGAAGCTGGTTTTGCACTTGCTCGAAATCAGATTTTTTTTCTGACTTTGATTATAGAAGATTGTAAAGAAATCAAACTTTTATTTATTAATGCCCGCTGTATGAAATATATTCTACCAAATATGGCGAAAAAAAAGTGAATTGGTTGGGCACAAGTTATTAATGCCTTGGGGCTGCGCTGCCATGGAAAGTTTTTTATTCAAATTACACTATTTGAAAAAGTTTTGTGATTTGCCTCGTATCTTGGTTCGTTTATTTTCTGTGCAAATCTTTGGCTTCAGTTTCAGTTCATAGTATAAAAATAAATTGAATTACAGGGTTTGCATTGCTTCGGCTTAAGGTTTTTTGGGCATCTTTCGACAGAAAGTTTCTTTATAATAAATTAATAATAATATAATTTGTGGGCTTCAAGAAGTCCACTTTGGAGCTTTACACAATTTGCGTTAAAGTTATAACTGCCGCTGCAAGGGTATAAAGGCAGCTTCAATGCCGACCTTGAAAGCCTTAATGCGTACAGACGTGTTCTGGTGAACACTTTCTCTTGCATTTCGCCAATAGTCTTTCAGCAACTAAACAATTGCTTAGTTTTTCCTGGCTAATCTTCTAAGCTTCTGTGGTTTAATACACCATTTGCTCTATTTGACGAAATTGGGTTGAAAGCGTTTTGTGGAACAGTCGCTGCTGAACTTTTAATCGCTTTAGCTCTGTGCTGTGCTGACAACTTTGCCCATGAAACAATCGACATTTATCTGTTTTGTGCTCCTCTTTTTTAGTGGCTGTCAACAGCCAGAGTTCATTTATTAATTAAGCCCACCCCCAATGGAATTAGGATTAGGCAATGTATTGAGGCTTCAAGTGGATTTTCAGCGATATCTCAAGCAGCACACGGACAACAACACGCACACAACACACACACACATACCATATGGCTTGGCTTGGTGGTTGCTTGAAGTCTGTCATTATGCCATTATGGGGAATCTGCCTATAAATCATTTTAATTAGCATATATTGTGCGAGGCACTAAGGCTAAGGCGTTGCTTTCGTAAATCGCGCGGCTTTATCGATTCGCATCACGTACAATTTATTCGCTTTATCAAATGCTCGAGTCACCTTTGGCAGCTACTGGCAAGGCCAAAGAAATTAAGTTGTTGGCCAAAAAAAGAAGAAGGCAATTAGACATGGATGTATGTGTGTGCGTATATGTGTATGTGTGTGTGTGTTTGTTTGTTATCTGATTAAATAAGCCATCCAGGCGCAGACATACATGATTTTATATTAAGCCAATTTCTTGCCACCGAAATGAGACCAGGAACTAGGCACGGCCACATTCCGGATGTTTACGTTTTGATTTTGGCCAAAAGTCAACTGACCAACACACACACACACACACACACACACGGGAAATCACGCCAGGCGCGCATTAACCGTGTGACAAGCGGCCATTTGATTGTGCGTCGCTTAGTTTGACCAAAACTTTGCTTTCCTGTCAAATTTTTGTTGCCTGCTTTTTGGCGCGGCGCGTCTTGATATTGAAAAACTACAAAGAGGCGACTTTAAATGGCCGCATTATGTGGAATAGTCAATGGCATCACTAGTCCTGCATAGTAGTATATTGGCCACAAACCATTTCATCTGAAATTTCTATACCCTAACAGAGCGTATTAGAGCGATTGTGAGACGTCTTGAGCGAAACGTGGTCCGATGTCAAAATATGTGTTGACTGTGAGACTAGCTTGCATATAAACAGGCAGACGGAAATGGTTGAAGCAGCGGAGCTCTCAATACTTATCAAGAATATTTATGTTTTACAGAAACTGGGAAGTCTGCTTTTCAAAGTTCTTGATTGAATGATAACACCCGCGGTAAGGGTATAGAAAACGTTGCCTTAAAAACTGAAGAGCACATCGAAACACTTTGTAAAATTTAACTTACCCCAAATGATGATAAGTTTGGCAACATTTGCGTTAGCTTGAAAGGGCTTTCGTAAGGATCAGCTAACTGTGGCGCAGATAGCAGCGCTTTATTTATGGGAGCTTGGGGAATGGTCTTAGCTCGACACTAGTTTCACATGTCATTCACTTTGCCCTAGGCTTAATGGGAGTATTCTATTTGGAGCGCCATTGACCGCAATTTCGTTTTCATGACGTTTAATGAAACAATTCTGTTGTGACGCCTGGCGCTATGCAACACTTTGTGCTCTTTGCAAATTCCAATCATGTCAACACCCTGGAAAACAAAAAAAGGACAAGCAAAAATATATAAATTGGATGCGTGCAAATGACTCGAGAATGACAAGCGACATATCCGAATTGCGAATGAGAATCGCATCCATCGATGCCCGTCGCATCCACGCAAACAGTTTGCAAAGTGTTTAAGTGTATTAGTTTGTGGGGCTATTCTTTGTGGGATGGGGGGTAGGGGAGGTGGGGTGTGATGACCATGAGACAAAGTTCTGCTCTTCGATGTTATATTTGATTTTTGTGGGTCAGTCCTCACGCATAAGGCATACAAATCGAGTGTCGAGCTGTCAGTTTGCACATTTTCAATTTATTTACAACAAAAACAAAGGCAGCCAGAAACATACGTATGAACAAATATGTATATGGTGTAAGTCATAAAATCACTTGGCCGCAAAGAAAAGCAAGAGTGCTCTAGTCGGGAGTGATCGACTAGAAGATACCCTCAACCTTGCGACAAGTTGCCGTTGCAACTTTCTTCTATACGTATCCATATAGTATGTACTCATATATATATGCATATATATACACGCTTATTCCCAGATCTTTATAAAATTTTCAGGTCTTTGATATGGCATTCAAATGTATGCATATACCAAAACACAAAGCACTTGCATTAAAAGTGCGTTTTTTTTTTTAAACTCGTAAAGAACAAGGGGAAAGCATTAAAAATGTGAAATATTTGTTGTCTGTGTTTACCAAGTGTTTTGTGTCTCTAGCTCTTATACTTATCGAGTTATGCTTGAAAAGCCAAGTCTAAAAATCGATATTTATCGATAACGAGATATCGAAGTGTGATAAACTCATGCACATCAAATTTCCGACAAATGGTCGAAGAGACGGACATAGTTAGATCGACTAAGCTCGTCGTCCTGATCACAAATATACCTTCTGCCTGTTACATACATTTGCACAAAACTATTATACTCTACCTTTACCCATGTTTACAGGGTATATAAAAAGAAGCAAAATTACTTTGGCTTTTTTGATGCTGGCCTTTTTTTTGGAGGGGACGGCCAAGAGCCGTTGAGCGATTTTATTTACGCATTTTACACGCAACAAAAAACTTTATCAATTTCTACATATGCCAGTCACACAAACACACACCCACCCACACACACACACACACACACATTGGTGATGAACATTTTGCAGACGCCGCAGAGTCGATGACGCTACGCCCACTCGCTTCTGGCCAGCAACTGGCGCCCCCAAACTATATTCGTGTGTGCCTTGATATGAATTAACAAATTACCCGACGACAGCCAGGTGACAAAATTGGACAGATTTATGCGGTAGGCGCCATTAAAATTAAAACCAACTACAACAACAATACGAATTACTCGCACGGCTCGCTGAGATTTTCATCGCGTGCCAGTTCCTATAAATAGAAGCAACGAAAATCTTGCCCCCCGCCAACGACCAATTTCGGTTGGCATTTTCATATGATGTCTGCGAAATGCCTAACAGATCGTTGGCCTCTCCACTGTCCATATTGCCGTGTGCAATTTACATAATATTTACCGGTCTTCTCTTTTCGGGATAATTACTTTCTTTGTAGCAGACCGGATCGAGCATTTTTTTTATCTTGGCAGTGGATATTCCAGCAATTTATGCAATACGTATTCCCTGTTCGGACAAAACTCGAATACAATCTTGAATCACGCGTTTTCCACCCAGACGGGTGGATTTTGCCAAAAGTGTAAAACATGTCTCAAATGTATTTGTACAAAGATCTTTGCAAACTGATTTAAAGCTCTTGGATAAATATTTCATACGCCGGTTTTCCATAATTGAGTGTGGAATTTTCTTTTTTTTCTTTGATAATCAATCCGTCAATTTGTCAGTCAGACAGGAGTAACATTTTTTGGTATATAACAATATGAGACAATAAACCCAGAGCTACGTTGAAGAGTGTCTACAAGTCGGGCATTCTCTGCCAGAATAATAACTCTGTCGCCAAAAGTACAACAAAGTACAACAACTTAACCAATTAAGTACAACTTTCGATTCCCATTTTCCAAGAAGGAAATTTGAATTTTTCAAAGAAGCTTTAAATTTACAATTAAAATATTTTTTTGCTTTCGCTTTCAAGTTACTCCAGACTCTTTACGTCAGGTGCGTTTCTTTGTGCAACGCCGAAAGTTAGTTTGAATATTTAAATAAAAAAAAAACGGAAAGCTTTACAAAAAAAATATACATATATTTTGTTTTTACTTATGCTCAAAGCAGTCGAGAATGCTGCGACTTAAGGAAATAAGTGCAAATTACTTCAAGTTGCTCGGGAGAATCTCAAGCATTCGCATTGGCAGCTGGTAAATCGAAAACTTGCCACGGTGCCATAATTTGGGGCATTTACAGCGATTCGAATGCAAATTGCACGACTTTCATTTGCAATATGTTTATCTTCAGGTGTATACACACCTACACGCAGTTTTCTTCTGGCTTTCTACCTTTTTGCCAGCTGTCATTGCCGCTGGCCAGATAAAAGCCACGTCTCCAGTCAAGGCTCACATGCAAAAAACCGACGGACAGATGGAACGGGCACTGCAACAACACCAGCTTGCCGTGTTTTGCTCAGCGTGTTGCTCATACTCGTTCACCAAAGTAAAAAGAGTATATTGGTTTTGGTTAAAAAGTTACAAATAGATGAATTCGATTGCTGAGCACTAATTGGCAAGTACCTGTTCTCAGTTGAAGATATCAGAGAAAATCGTTGACTTCTTTCGATATGAAGATCTCTTGACTTTGGAAGGATCATGATCTCTTTATAAATCTTGCGGCTAGTCTGTTGTGAGAGTGTATTGGGCAGTCGGTCAAACCTGATCGCTACTTTCTTTGCCGTTTTTTCTTGCGGCCAGCCGCACTTTGGTGTTGGCCGCAATGTTTCAGTTTACAGTAGCCAAGCGCTAGCCCAATGCGGCGTATGAGTAATTTTTGGCGTACCACAGCCCACGGCCCACAAAAAAAAAGCAAATAAAGTAAAATTATTTAACATATTTAACGTATAGGCAGTAGTTGTTGTTGTTGCTGTTGTTGTTGTTGTTGTGGCTGTTCTTTTTTTCCGGCGAGCAAATAAATTTGAAGAATTCTGCAGATGTTTGCTTTGTTCCATTTGATTTTTGGCTCGGTTTGTTTTCTCTTTTTTTTTTTTATATCTCTTGTTGCTGGAAACCAAAAATAAAACGAAATTAAAAATAATTTGTAAACTGTTGTAGTTGTAGTTGCTGCGGCTCGGCAAAAATAAACTACCTATTCAAAACTCGCATTAATAATTTTCACAATTTATTATAAAATAATAAACTACGAAATGTGCTCGCAATTTGTTTATATGCGTTATTTATTTATTTAACGTATTATTTCTTGTTCTGCCCCGACGAACACACACACACACACGCACATAGGTGTTGTTGTATTTTACGCGGCTGAATAAAACGCGCCAAAAAAATTTATAAAAAGAAATTCGAGTGAAATCAAAGCCAAGTGCAAAAGTTTATGGAGAGTTGGCGTGTCAAGGTTTTATTTTTTTTTTGTTTTTAGTATTATTTTGTTGTTGGTTTAGTTATTGTTGTTATTGTTGCTGTTGGAGCAATTGCTGGCACTTACCAGCAGGAAGTGGCCCATAACAAAACATTCGACATATTAACATAATTGAAATTTGAATTCGTAATTTATGACAAACATTTAAATGCACTCGTATATAAAAACTGGCATGAAAACGTGGAATATGTGCATAAATATTAAAATAATATAATAATGATATAACAGAATATATTTTTTCATAGTTTCTCTGTTTTCAGTATACGAGATATTATTCAACTTTTTAGTTTTGATAAAGAAAACAATGTTGAGATAAATGAAAAGCGCTATATCGAATAAATTATGAGTAGGACAAACTCTGACCCGGTTGTACATCCTCCTGCAGGCACACACATTGCAAGTGGATATTTGTTTTGTTCGCTTTGCTGTTGATTCGTTCCTAGTCGCTTGCAATTCTCAACAAGTTAAAGCTTTTCAAAAGGGGTTGTTCGCGAGCCTAGACCATCTGCTGATGGTGGGAGCCTTGCCGTCCTTGAAATAGCTATGCAGACGACCTGCTCACATTTTAAGCTTTCACGCCTTGTTGTTACCTGGTTATTATTTAAACAAAACAAAAACCAACATTTAAGGCCATTTAAAACAAAAGCTTTGTTAAAATTAGAGCGTAAGGAAAATAAATCGATAGCACTCGATTTTTAAGGAATATATGTAATATATATATATTATATACAATCTATATATATATATATATATGTATATGCAATCTGAAAATTCCAATTTTTTATGAGATTGACGGACTACGGCCACGGCTTAAGTTAGAAATATATTTATTTATTGGACTCAGAGAAGTCCTTTTCTCACAAAATGGATTTGCACTACTTTGTTATTTATTAATAGCTTCAGGGAACAAAAATAAATGAAGCTGAAGGCAATTTAATACTTGACGATTCGAAAGAGGTTGACAAATGAATCGAACTCATGATTTTAATGTTCAGGCACAACTAAAGTCGCCAGCCCTGCGCAATTAGTTAAGGGCTTAAAACGCTCTGCAGCCCTAATTAAATCGTTGCAAAATGAATTCACCAAAATTCACTGCAATTACGAAGTGAGTAGCCCAAAAAAGCGAGAAGCCAGAATAACAATGCGAACAACTTTGGGGGACATCTTGGCGCCCCGAGACCGACGACCGCAGTGACCGAAAAAAAGAAAACATTTGCGTGCAATGCATATGCTGGCAGAGCGAAAGAAAGAGAGCGGGTGGGAGTGGGGGGGGAGGGGGTGAGTTTTGGGATCGGCCTGAAGGGGCTGACAGGGCAGTAGTTTAACCACATGCCAGGCAATTTGCATACCTTGGCGTTCGTTTGATTGTTTGCAATAGCCAATCTTTGGCTTTCAACGTTTTAATACCCTCGCAGAAGATATTATGATTTTGTCACGAGTTGTGCAACGCATAGAAAGATGTCAGAATCGATCGGATCGGTTCAGTATATAAGCTAGCTGCAATACGAGTGTTCAGTTCTTGTTTAGAAAGGTTTTTTTTGGTTTCTAAAGGTATCTTGACTAAACTTGGGAATATCATCGGACTAGTATATGAAATAGTTCTCTGTTTAGATATCTTGGTAACAATTGGAAATATCAACGTAGGACTACTATATCATATAGTTCTATAGGAAGAAAGGGTGAGAAAAAAAGTTCTTGTGAGACCAAGTTTTCTGTTTTTCGAGATATCACGATCAAACTTGGCAAAAACGAGCTTTACTATTCGCTTCCTATAAATTTGATATATATACACACATATATATCTTATACATCATATGGTTTCTTGATCTCAACAAGGGTATTTAATCTTCGGTGTGACGTATTTAGCCGTTCTGTCTTGTTTTGGTTTTCTTCGACACGCAAACAACTTTGGCAATTTAATTTGGACTTGCCAGGACATTTAGTTGAGTTCCCTAAAATCCTTTCGATGCTAAGTTGCGTGCAGAATTTTGCATGTCAAAACGGCGTTGATTGATGATCCGCTCTATATGTGTATGTGTGTGTGTGTGTGAGTGTGTGTGTGTATGTGCGGTATGTGTTCTTTGCGTGTTACTTAAATGCACATAATGCGCATACGCAACGTGGCACCATGTCAGTAGCTTCAACGCTTGCCTTAACATATCTGTTATGACAAGCGGTAAAAAACAGAGCAGCACACACACACACACACACAAACACACACACACACACACATGCTGGGACATGCAAATTGTTGTGACTTACACTGCAACGTGGTGCATGAAAGCTACTGATTGCATTTTACTGGAAAAAACAATAAATCAAGCATCGGAATGTCTAGTCCATAAATATATATACATATATATTATATATTGTCGACAGGCTGCCGACACGGATTTCGCTTTAATGTTGCTGCCCTCAAATTGTTAGTTGACCTAAAATTAGGCTAAACACCGACAGGAACATTACTCAACAGGCAGAAGAAGAAGAGAAAGCTTAAATACCAATGACATTGGCAGTATATTCAAATTAGGTACAACAAGTAAGAGGCTCTAGTCTGCAGCTCCCGACTAGGGGATACCCCGAACCCCCTTCTACCATCACCAAATGCAGGTCGCGCTGTTTGCTTTAGCAATAATAAAAATAAATAAAAAAAAAAGAGTTGCCTCGATAGGATTAGAACTCGTAACAAACCAAACAGTATATATATACATACATATGTGTATTTTATTATTTTTATATTTGATTCATTTCACCTCCAATGATTCGGTTCATGATAAATAAAAAATTGAAATTTCATGTTCACATCAACTTATCTTAAAAACTGTTGAATCCCTTGCTAAATACATTTATTTACATATATATATTATTTTTAGATTTTTATGTATATATCTTCATCAGGACATTCTTTTTTTTTGAAGATATGAAAATGAGGAAATGTTCAATTTTAAATCAATCAATTCTATACAGTGGCACGTCTAGGCTAAATCGTGCCTAAATCGCGTTTTAAAACTTGTTGAACGCATAAAATATAGTTAAAGATAATTTAAAACAAGAAATAAAGCTCTACTTGGGATTGCTGGACTAGCGAATGAGACCTGAACACCGAGCCAACTTCACCCTTGGGGAAAGCTACTCCTGAATAGGCATGGTGCTTATGTACGATCTTTATGTCATTTTCTAGGTATTAAATGGCATCGAGGGGAGGTATCAAGTAAGTCAAATACAGTGAATAATCTCCTTACCGCACGGTCGCTGAGTAATTGTAGTTCGCTCAAGAGGAGTTTCCTCTCAGAGAGGGGTGATGGCTATGGCCTGATTCATAATGCTTTGAGAGATAATGTCCGCCTAATAGGAGTGTCCGTTAGGAGAGTTTTCACTTTATTTAAAATCTGTATATACCATACAAGAACCTCCGTACCAAACTTGATCTAACAAGCTCTTATAATTTTATAGGTATGCTTAAAAAGTCCAGTCGCAAAATCGATTTTTATCGATATTTTGAATTTAGGACGATATATCGAAGAAAACGATGAATTATCAAAGAATATATATACAAAATTTCAAATTTCTACGTACAGACGGATATGGCTAAATTGAGTCAGCTCGTCATCCTGATCAAGAATATATATACTTTATGGGATCATTATGGGATACTGGGCTCAGTGTATAAAATGACTGACATATTTTCTGTATTAGTTAGGGAGCGCCGCTATAGGCATATGTGCCTGAAACATAAATGGCTTAATCGCCTACTTAGCGAGTGGCTAAGCAAATTTTCCGATTTCCAAAGTGGCTCAAATTGCTGTGGGAACGATGGCATCACCTATAGGCAGCCAAGTGATGGCAAGCCCGTCCGGCAGCTGCTCACAACACAATGTCAATCAATGTGTCTATCCGGACCCCTCCCACGCTCGACCAACAGTTGCCCCCGCTGCCAGCGAGTCGCGGGCTGTTCAAGAGCTGTAAAACACGCGCACAGAAATCGCGAGCACATAATTAAAACCAAAACCAAATATGTTGGCTGTCAGAAATTGTTGTTGTTTGAAATAAATACGCGTCAAATATTTGTTTTATTTTTTTTTTTCAATTTTTTTTTGGCAGCTTTATAATTTAATACGAGCGGCTCATTAAAAAAAGCTGAGCCGAAACAGCTGGCCAGCATGGCCATCAATGTGGACACCGCTTCGGCTCGTATTTCTACTTTGCCATGTCATGTGGCACGCAAGCCAGCGGAAATCCTTTTTGGCAGCTCCAATCTCTGGCCGGCGTAACGCATGCTCCATGACCCTTGCCCCCATGCCCGTGCCCCTTAACCACACATGTGCCTATCAGCCAGGCAGGTGCCATGTTTGGCTTGCACGCGTCAAATTGTGAAAAACGCAAAGCAGGTCAAATGTTATACAAAAAAAAAACAAAAAATACTTTTGATGAGCATGCTCGACAGGTGGTTATCCTCTACTAAGTCTTCGACACTTTATCGGCTCGCTCCTATTCTGAGAGAAGAAAAAGTATGTAAGCATTTAGAAAAAGGCAACTTCCTTTTTGTTTAACATAATATACCCTACTCAAGAACAGAGTATAGTCGGTCGAGAGAAAACTTGTTGTTTGATTTCGTGCGCCGACACGGCGACTCGGACGTGGCTCGCTTTACTCCAATAGCTTATTCGTCTTTGCATGCAAATCGCATGGAATTACAGTTGGTTTAATTTAACGTCTTCGGGACACGGTCAAATGGCTGTCACGTGCGCAGGACACGCGACATGCGCGGGTCAGTGAAAGTGGAACGTGTAAGTGTAAATGGCCGAGATTTGAGTCTGAGGCTAAATTTGGTCGAGTTTCAGCATGCTTTCGGTTCCATATTGAATACGAATTTTAATTGAGCTGTTTTGGCCTGTATATAACAACAATCGCAACGGCATGAATAGCTCCTCCCTGGGCGCGCCCCGACCAGGGCTAAGTCTATGGGGAAATCAACACATGCGAGTAAAGTGAGAAAGTTAATGTCAAGAGTATACTAGCAAATACCCTGTAATAGTAGTCGACCTCGTTTAATCTGAACTGTCTCAGAAGTCGTTGTTTTAAATGGATTCGCTTAGATAATTATCTAAACTAATTATAATTAGTGTATACAACACATGGATTCGTTTCCCACTGGAGTGTTATGTTAAGATAACCCTTCTAGCTATTCTTTCCAATATAGGGTATACAACGGAACTGTCGCTGATTGTCCAGCTGCCTATTATCAGATGCTGCTCATTATCCGCTGCTCATCATAGGCAAATGTCATACTTTGACAGCTGCCGGCTGGTGTTTGATGGCTGCGTCCTTTATTTTAGCCACTTTCTATCGTTCGAATTGGCCATTTGTATACTCTTTCGCGAGGTATACCTCTTTTGTCAATATGTGTGCCATCTTTGTACACATGCAAAGCAAAAATATTTAGATATTTATCAATTTAGGCCGAAAAAGTCTGCCCCTTCACTTGCTCTGCTTCAAATTAACCTTGGCCAGCTCGGCTCACTATTTCAATTTAGGAACTGGCTGTTGAAAACTACGTTCTTGCATGGAAAATTATTGTATTGACCAAGCTAATCGAGCTATATTAAATTTCTAACATTAGTGTTCTTCAAAGGCCTTTGGAAATGAGTTTTAGTTCGATCGGAAGGTAAGCAAAAAGGGTTTCATTCAAAAGTCTTCCACAAATTTTCTTATACTTTCGGGTGGAATTTTCAAGAATTTCGTCTTGGCGTCCATTGACATCACATAAAGTAAACGCACTTTCCTATTGGACGTTGCGTTGATGATCAATCAGTCAGGACAAACAGTTTAATGTATAGAGATTTTGAGCATCCGTCATAGGGGAAAAAGTGTATTTGCTTTTCGGCAATACGAGTATATTTATTCTTTCTTTTGGCCAGTTGCGACCAGGTTGTGGGTTTGGTGTATTTGGGTCAAACGGCATTTGCATAAAATACACATACAATGGCACTTGGCAGTTGAGTTGGAATTTGCCACTCGCTGATATTGTTAAAGAATAAAAAAGAAAAAAAAAACAAAAAACAACCAACGGCAGCAAAAACAAACGGTCAGATCTGTTAATTAGCGGGTGGCACAGGTGGGGCGCACATTATTATCATTTGCTGGCTGAAAATTATATCTTTTTTTAGGCTTTTAATTTGATTTCGGTGTACATGTGCCGGGCTCGTCAATTCTGTGGCATCTTCTTGTTATATGGCCTTGGCCATAATTCGTGGCCCATAACAATTATGCATAAATATGTCAAGTACAAATGTACAAAATGAGTTCGCCGCGGGGCGGCTGCTGCTGTTGCTGCTGCTGCTGCTGCAAGTGGCCATAAAAAACGAAAATTTACTCATTTTATTTATGATTTAATGGGCTTGGTTACGGGTCAGCAGCTGCTGCCAGCAGACCGACGCACACAGCCGGAAAATGTATCAGATTGTATCAATGATATGCTATTTATTACGATTATCCTCTCATACACTGAGACAAATAGTCAAGACAGCTGCAGCGAAATTCAAGTCCAAGGTGAAAGTATTTTCAATGGATAAACACCAGAGTTCAAGAGTTCAAGTGTATGGTTAAATAAGGTCGGTTTTTGATACTGATCAAGAATATATATACTTTATAGGGTCAAAGATTTCTCCTTCTATGCATTATGCAATGCACGAGTGTTTACAAAGTAATACTCTCAAAGAGAGCCAGCTGCTATTCAACTGTTCAAAGCGACTCGTATTTTGTTCAGTGTAAATCATGCCAAAGCTCACGATCAGCTAATTGTTAATAAATAAGACAAAGCACCACTCAAATTTAATGAAGTGGCAGCGATTTATGTGTAAGAACAGCAGCAGCAACAACAACAGAAGCAACATAATAATAAATTTATATCTAATTTGGTATCAAATCATAAGCTTATGAAAACATAAATTCAAAAACGGCAAGTGTAAAAACAACAAAGTTCAAGTACATGAAAATTTGTAGCCATATAATAAAAACGCCCCGCAGCTTTTCGGGCGCACGACCAGTACGAAAAGAAAAGCGCATCGACATGGAAAATGAAAATGCGTGTTCTCTGTAAACAAAGCACAGAAAATCAGACCAACAACAATTCCGGCCATTTTCACTCGCTGTTGAATATTAAACTTCTATTTTAATGTGTTATTATATGCAAATTCAACACGCAAAAAAACTAAAAACTACTCGAGAGTGGTCGACTAGAGGATGCCCTGTACAAAGATCTCAGTTTCTATAAAATCGATTCGAAGACTCAATATAAAATTAAAAACTCAAAAACACTTATAAAATTAAAAAAAAAAACAAGTAAGAGGCTCTGGTCGGGAGCGCCCGACTAGGGGATACCCTGAACCATCTTCTTCCAACACCAAATGCATATAATGAAATAGACAGAAGCAAGCATCTCCAACCCCATAAAGCATATATGTTCTTGATCAGCATCAAAAACCGAGTCGATCTAGCCATGTCCGTACGTCTGTCCATCCATCCTCCCATCTTTCCGTCCGTCCTTCCGTCTGTCTATCCGTCCTTCCATCCGTCCTTCCATCCGTCCTTCCATCCGTTCGTCCGTCCTTCCGTCCATCCTTCCGTCTGTCCGTCTGTCCGTCCGTCCGTCCGTCCTTCCGTCCATCCTTCCGGCTGTCCGTCCGTCCTTCCATCCGTCCTTCCATCCGTCCTTCCATCCGTCCGTCCTTCCGTCCGTCCTTCCGTCCGTCCTTCCGTCCTTCCGCCCGTCCGTCCATCCTTCCGTCTGCCCGTCCGTCCGTCCTTCCGCCTGTCCGTTCATCTGTCCGTCCGTCCTTTCGTCTGTCTGACTTGAAATTCGGAATTTTTTGTAGGTCTCCCTGTACGAGTTTATTTCCGATGATCGATAACTTGCTCCGTTTCCAAGCAATCGATAAAAAATCGATATGGAAATCCTGTTTTTTGAGCAAACCTCTTCGGCTCTAATGGCTTAAGTCACCAAATTTGACATGAAGCTTCTAGAATAATATATACAGATCAAGTATGTTTCATTTTATAGCTACCGAACCCTTCGCCCCTCATGGAGCGAGTTGGTGTCGGTAAAAGACGGTTCAGGGTATCCCCGACCATCTCGACCACTTCTGAATAGAGCCGTCTTATTTTGTCTAATAATATTTTTATTGTTATTAAAATATTTATTAAAATTAGCAGAAAAGAAGCAGAAGTATAGCTTCTTATTTTAGCCCGTTTTTCAATTCTTTTTTCTCGAGTGGCTAAAAATGGTTCTATCGCCAAACGCAAGCTTAGCAAGAAAAGCGATATCAATGAACTGCTGAAAAAGATAATAATAAAAACAGCAATTTGAAACATTTGCCGCACTGTGCTTTCCCCCAATATTTACAACCAATAACAAACTACAAATTTATAAATATCGTGTAGTATATATAGAATATATGGCCAAATACATTGACCAATATCAAGGCAGCTTTAAGAACTGGGCAGGTTAGGGTGAAAGAGTAGAAAGAAAAACACATTCTACAAATATTTATATATCATTAAAGCGAAACCATTTCGTGGCGCCCTTCGGACGCTGCTAATAATTTTCGCATTTACACCGCGCTTCCGTTTTGGCAGGCGACTCGGGTTTGGTTTCACTGCTCAGGGCCTAGAACTATACCCTAGAGCCGAGAGCCTAGACCCAAACACAAAATTCATCTTAGTTCTCGGCTAGTGAAGGTCGTGATTTGTCATTTTTTTTTTTCATTTGTGGCCAAGGCTTGTTGAACTACGTCACTTTGCTTGTTGCTGTTTCTAGGGATACGGCTGCTGTCGCTGGAGGCCGGCAACACCCGGAACTAATTTCAAATATAAAACTATCAATTTATATAATTTTATGCTGGATTCAGCTGCAGGCAGATTTTTGTGTGGGGTAGCATTAAGTACAACAAGAGCTTGTTCACGTTTCCGTTCATTTTGCACACTCCAAGAGAAATATATGTTGAAGCGAAGTCTGTCGCCGTTTAATTTAAGAATATGTTGTGAAGAATATACACACAGCAAATGTGCTTTAATCATATTTAAAAAAAATATATAAAATATTCTACAATTAATAAACATATTTAATAAAATTTTCTACAAGCTGCATCAAAATATATAATTCATTTATAATAAAATATCTTTTTTATTATTTCAAATAAATCAATTATTAAATATTTTTTTTTTTAAATTTATTGTGTATGGAAGATGCGAAATATTTGGTGTAAAAATACTTTTTTAAATGTGATGTATATTTTATTTATATAATAATAATAATAAAACAATTTTTTACCATTCTCTTATAATTTTCATATAATTACTCAGTTTGCAGAAATTTGTATTTATATTAAGGACATTTTATGCTGATTGAGCAGTTCTCCTGATTTTCTGAGTGCAATCCTTTGTACATATGTAGATTATGTATTATGATCCTAGGACAATATATTATTTAT
Source organism: Drosophila lacicola (assembly GCA_035045355.1). Classification (NCBI taxonomy): domain Eukaryota; kingdom Metazoa; phylum Arthropoda; class Insecta; order Diptera; family Drosophilidae; genus Drosophila; species Drosophila lacicola. Next base: position 24,502,997 of record JAWNPB010000148.1, on the reverse strand, counting down.
TTATGCACATGGATCCTGATATATAACATTCGATATGTCAGGATCTATGTTAACACAACTAACTTGCTGCTACATTATTGGTTTTACGCCCATAACAAATATGCGAACTCATGTACATGCATTGTATACACAGACATAAGCATACACAGACACACCCTCGCACACACACACATAAGCAATCAGTTTTCGGGGCTGCCTGCTTTTGGGCGCTTTTAGCCCGCAACCGGAGACAGCAGCGGAAATGAATTATCACCCGCTAAATGGGCCGCACATCATTATTAGAATAGCAGCAGCAAAAGTATTTACAGGATTCCGTTTTCTCTCCCTTTTTTTTTAATGAAAAAAAATTGCGCTGGACATAATTGTTGTTGTTTTTGTTGCTGCTGTCGCTTATGATTAAAAACAACAAAGTGCACAGAATACCCTATGTGTGCATTTTTTGTTGTTGTTGTTGCTTTCTAATGAAAATTAATCACAACGCAATATGAAGCATACGCCCCGTGTTCATCAGCTTAGCCAAACAGGTATACACTGTTTGCCCAGTTATGTTACACAGCTGCCCGCTTAAGCCGCTAAGTAGCTGCAAACAGGCCAGGTGACAATAGAGCACTTTATGCCCAGCTGCCGTGTGGCAATTGTTGCGCGTGGCGCTGCGTGCGGCATGTGATTTATGGCGTGCAAATGGACTGACACTTGCTCTGACAAGTGTTCTAAGCCCTTCCCAGACAGCCTTCAGCTTCCAGAGCTGCGCCAAATGTCACAGTGACTGCTTAGGGCCTACAATTAGGGCGAAATTTTGGTTATTGTGACTTGTGATATTTTATTCTATTAGAATAGTATCAAATGTATTACCCGTCTTTGCGCCCACCAAGTTAATTCATCAAATTTACGACAATACATTTAAAAGGGAGTTTTAAGTCGATTGGGGCAAAAACAAAAAAATATATTCAAAGTTTGCTGTACACTTTTCTCCGCTGGTGTGAACCTTAAAAGTCTTTAAAACACTTTTCCATTATTAACGTAGGGTCGTAAATTAAACTTTCACCCAAACAACCTTTGACCATAATTTTCCACGTAGGAAGCTTTGTGTACTTTGTGAAAAACTGTGAAACATTCTACAATGAATTTTCACAAAGATTTTTTAATACAACTTTGATTTATGGTAAGCAAATAAGTTTCACAAAGCCGTTTTCCACCAATATTCCACAGTCACAGGTGGAATTTGCCATCTTCCCTTCACTTACATCACATAAAGAAGGTAAAAATGTAGCTTTCTGGCTCTTATGACTTGGATTGATCATCAATCAATCAGTCAATCAATCAGTCAGGGCAAACAGTTTTTCGTTGATTATAAGTAAGTTTTTCATAAATTAATAAATAACTGACCAAACATAGCATTCACTATTCACCTTTTTGTAATATTATATATACGGCGCATATCTGTTGGGATCTTGGCCACAATTCCCGAATTGCGTGTCGCATCTTAACCAAAGTCTGTCTATTAATAATTATAATTTATGCGCAAGCACAAAAACAACACACGGACATGCCACAACAGACGGACCCCACTGAGACGACACGAAATTGTTATAAACATTACGTATACGCCGCATTGTACGGTCACGGATTGGACCAAGAGAGAGGGAGACCCCAAACCCGTACCCGTCACAAGCTCTAAAGTTGATTTAACGCCTGTCTGCTGCGTGCTGCTGTTTTCGATGATGCCGCTGTGCTTGTCCTTGCCCATGACTGGCATGGACAGAACTTATAGATTAGTGTGAACAACTTTTGAACTGGGACAAGTTGTCGCCATCATTTGGTTGAGTGAACCAAAGCTAATTACACAATTGCGTAGCTTTGCAAAAATGTTCCCAAATTATCATAAACCATGTGCAAGGACGAACGATAATTGCACCGAGCAGCAGCGAGACTTAATTTCTATTATTAAACATTTGTGCTGCTTTAAGTGGAATTTTTGGTTGGTAGCTTAAATTAAACAATCTACTTTACTTACATTTTGGATAACTTTTATTTTTAATAATACAATAAGTTTCCAGTATATTGAATAAAAACGGAGAAATTTAAAATTCTTTTTTTTGCGCGTTTGCTCTCAATTGTGCTCAAAATCGACTTTAGCCAAGTTTTGCAATTCATTGAATTAAAAATCTTTAATTTTATTATTATTACTCACATTAAGTCAACGTTAATAAGTTTGTATGTCAAACTTTTTTATTGTTTTCACTAAATCTATGCTGTAACCGAAATTTTTGAACCGAAATTCCAGATTGACCGGATAAGTTGGACACAAAACAGCCTCAAGCTAATCGTAATTTTTCAAAACCTTTCTGGCTTTGTTTTAATAATTCAAAATATTGTTGTTACTTTTGTTAAATTGTAACAGAATTGAAATTTAAAACGTAATAAAAACAAATATATTTCTAAACCTTAAAAAGAACAATCATATAATTGAATTTATATACGGAACTCAAAGTTTATCATGCAGCATTATTATACCCTAATACCCTAATACCCTTTCTATGCGAACTAGTCTCTCAGTTAAAGCTGTCGTCTTGAAATTTGCAAAGCTCTTTCTGTTGCAGACATTACATAAGTCGGATCGGACCACTATATCATATAGCTGTCATCGGAACGATTGGTCGAAAAGTAGCTTCTTGTATGGAAAACTTTTTTGTTTCTCAGGATATCTAGATAAGCTCGGCAATTTAAGTTTTACTGTGCACCTTACATATATATGCAAAATCTAATCAATATCGGAACGTTATATCATATAGCTGTAGAAACGATCGGTCGAAAATTAAGTTCTTATATTGAAAACGTTTTTCTTTTAGGTAAACTATGCTGCTTATATATACTATATAATATAGTACCATGGGTGGAATCGGTCGATAAATAAGTTTTTGTATGGCACAGTGTTTTATTTTCCAAGATATTTCCATGAAACTCAGCATTTCTTCACTATGTTCACATATCTGCTACAAGGGTATTAAATCTTCGGCGTGCCGAAAATATCCATAGTTTCTGTTTTTTTTTTTTTTAAACTTAAAAGTTGCAGCTGCTGTCCAAATGCATTCGATTGTGGGTGAGAGGAGTCACGCCGCGGGGAAGGGATCTCTTAATAAAAGTTGTTCACCAGGGGGGAATAGATTATGGGTGCATAAAATTTGAGCATTTGAGCATGGCTCCAGAAACAAAAGTGTTATTTTTTTCATCTTACATACAAACTTAATTTATTTTTGTAGCATTCAAAATTAACATATCTAGCCATACATTTATACTGTTAAATAGTTAACATATATTTGCATATACTTATTAGTTCGCGATATTTGTGCATTTTATTGGTGTATATTTTGAAATTTATTATTTATTTTAAAACTTAAAGTTAGGTCATGTTGAGCAGTCATGTACACTTCTTTTCTTAAATATTAAAAATATGTGTTTATATTTAAAATATTGTCATACATAAGCACGTGCGTTTAGTTGTGGGCTTCGGCGTCATGACACAAACTCCGACATGCACAATTTTGCTGAACAGTGTTTCTGTCTGCGAAAAATGCAAACACGCAGCTGCTGGCCAAGTGTATTTTTCTATAGGGTCATCTTGTCGCTGGTTGGGAGGGTGGCCAGGGTGTATGGAACACTTAATATAAGTCGTTGGGCGCGAATAAGAGAAATTGCTGACACATTTCAATTGAATTTCGAATGCGAATTCGGATTCGGATCCATATATATATGTATATATATATATACATATGTGTGTGGCAGACATATCGTAAATACCATATACACATATATTTCTGGTTGTTGTTCTTTTGGTGTTGAAAGTAAAACACAAATCAATTTGTGCAACTATTTTTATAACAAGAACTAAGCAAAAGCGCGTACTAGACGTTAAACAAATTTATTGCGATGATGTGTGAAAAATTAAGAGAATATTTCGTTTTTTCTTCTTCTTCTATCTTTTGGAAAACCTTTAGACCCGAACATCAAAAATTAAAATTCAATGCCCGAAACCATGGGAGGAAAATTTCTTATTGCTAATTGTTCAATTGAATTGCATTCATTTAATGTTTTTTTTTTCATAAGAATGGTTAAGGTCAAGGAAAACTCAGCTGTTGAATATAGAATTTGAACATTATGTTAGATTTAGATGTTCACGCGCGCTGGAAAAACATGCGAAGACTTGTTGACTCACCGAGCTGGCACTAAAACTTGCATTTCCTCCACTCAAGAGTTAATGAACCTATCGCAAATGCCACTTACTTGACTTAATGATGCTCGCTGCCAACGACAACAATAACAATTCGATGACCACAGCTACGAAATACCCTACAAATAGACTTAACTTATGCAAAAAGTCTTGATCTGACGGAGTAGATGAGCAAATTGGAATATTTATTAGCAATTGTAGCTGCGTACAACACATACTTTATCATGTTAACTTCATGTTAATTATTTAACAGGCATGTTACGCAAACGACCAATATACTTGTAGCAATCATGTAGCTTGGTTCTTGCCAGCTCGTGGTCAAATGTTGGAAAAAAGGACTGGAGTAGTCACCAAATTTTACGAAGAAGTTAAATGTTACAGGTTTCCATCGTCAAGTTAATTATTTAACAGGCATGCTAATACTGAGGCGATCTTGTTATGCTTGTATTTTGGGTGTTGATTACCTCGACGTTAAATGTTGGATAAATGGAGTGCAATTGTCCCCAAATTTTACCAAGTAGTTAAATTTGACAGGTTTCCATCTTCAAGTTAATTATTTAACAGGCATGCTAATGCTGAGGCTACCTTTTTATGCTTATCTTTTGGGTGTTGATTAACTGGAGGTTAAATGTTGAAAAAATAGACTGAAGTTAACACTAAATTTGACCAAGAAGTTAAATTTGGCAGGTTCCCGCTTTTATGGTAATTATTTAACAGGCTTGTTAATGCTAAAACGAGCTTTGAATGTTTGTTGTTTGGGTGTTGATTAGCTGGAGATAAATTTTTGGGAAAAATTGACAGTAGTTAGTCACGGTGTTTCTCTTAACACATGTTCAATATGCCTGGCTTGTATATTTTGTAGTTTACCGAGATAAGAGTATGTATGTCAAAAAGTTACAAGGAAATATTCAAATCTGTTACAAGCAATTGCTGAATTTGATGTGACCCATTGATACATTTTTATGGGTATAGGGTATACTGAAGACACACACACAGACACACACACACACACACAGTGTCGAAAGGGATACCAATGTGCATAGTGGCCTGGCCATCAATCAAATGCCAATAAATTGCAAAAAGCTGGGCCAGACTTGGTCATAGCCATAGCGATGCCATCATAAGGCCCCCGCACAGCCCGTTATCTCATCGGTCCATCCGCCGTATGCGTCGCTCTGTGTTCCATTTATTATGCGGCACACTTTAATTAAATGCTAATGCAGCGTAACCTTGTAATTTGCAATTGCCCCCCATTTTTCACCATATTGTAAACGCAGATCTTTCGCCACTTGGAGCGGCCAGCGGAGGTGGCGCGTCTAACGCAGCTGAAGGATGTGGTCAAGACACAGCGGGAACGCTTCATGAGCACCATACTGAACAACACCGAGGTGAACAATCTGAACGAGTTGCTCGCCTTTGAGCTGGCCAAATATGAAGCGGTAAGTTCAAGCTCAACTCCAGCTAAAAGCAAGACTTTATTTTTGGAAATTTACAAATTTACTTTTTATAAATAATATTTTTATTTTAATTCTTAAACATTGGCTTTAAAAAGGGTAAAATGGGTTTGCCTTAATGTAAGTAACAGGCAGAAGAAAGCAAATCTTGGTTAGGTCGATGAGTATCGTTCTTCTAGCCATGTCCATCTGTCAGTCCGCGTGAAAGCGCCATAAAAGCTAGAGACTATGAATTTAAAAAATATATATTATACTATATTATACGCAAAACGAACTTATAATTTAATTATTATCGATATAACCTCCCATTTATATGATCGATAAATATCTATTTTGAAAATATCGAAAGTATTAAGCGCTAGATACACCAAACTTCATGTGTAGATTCTCGTAAAGTACATTCATATTACGAATATTTCTTTGGATGCCTGCCTTCAAGCCCCTCCAAAACTAGAAAGAATTATTTTTAAAGGTCAGTAATATAGGACAGAAGGCTGAAGGTTATCATGACTGCATTTCCAATAGTGTGGTGCCAGCGAAAGACTACTTTCTAATGATTTCTTATTGCGCACTTAAATAATATATAAATTTTAAATTTTTTATATTTGTCATTTCCTTAACTTCCACAGGCCGTACAGCAGGCGGCCGAGGGCGGGCTGCTTATCGTAGCCGATAAAGACTTTCCAGAGCCCTATGAGCGCTGGAGCATACTGCAAGCTGTGTTCTTCTCATCAACTGTGTTAACCACTATAGGTAAGCAATAAACTTAAGTCAACATTGGAGTCCCGCTTCCAGCAAGCCTCTTTACAACTGCACCTAAATAATCCTATATAAACTTCATCTGCATTTGCTAAATAATGAACTATTCCAACTGTGATCCAGTCGAACTTAGCTTTTGTTTATATATACGTTAGGCTCATTTTTATACCCTGAACTTATTGATAATGGGTAAAGAGGGTATAATGTATTTGTGCAAATGTATGTAACAGGCAGAAGGAAGCATCTCCGACCCCATAAAGTATATATTCTTGATCAGCATCAATAGCCGAGTCGATTTAGCCATGTCCGTCTGTCTGTCTGTCCGTCTGTACGTCTGTCCGTATGTATGAACGCAAGGATCTCAGAACCTATAAGAGCTAGAGACTTGAGCTAGAGACTTTAGCTGTAGGTCCTCCTAGTCCCCGCGCAGATCGAGTTTGTTTCCGATATTCGATAGCTTGCCCCGTTTCCAATTAATCGATTAAAATCGATATCTAAATCCTGTTTTTTGAGCAATTTCGGTAAATAATATGAGCTAGAGTCACCAAGCTTGACATGTAGCTTCTTGAATAGTATATATGTATATATATCAACTATCTTTCATTTTATACCTATCGCCTGTTGGAAGAAGAGGGTTCAGGGTATCCCCTAGTCGGGAGCTCCCGACTAGAACCTTTCTTTTTTTTATTATATCCAAAGATTTAACAACCAATAATCCAACCTTGTATCGTTTACTCAAAAAAAAAAAGATAATAAGAACAATAATAATAATATTAAAATCCGTACTTATATTGAAACCCTTTATTCTGGTAGGCTATGGCAATATAGTGCCCGTTACGATCAGCGGTCGCGTCTTTTGCATTTGCTTTGCCCTTGTTGGAATACCCTTCACGCTGACGGTCATTGCCGACTGGGGTCGGCTCTTTGCCAGCGCTGTATCCGTGTTTGGCACGCATATGCCCAGTGAGTAGACCGTGATTATTTTTGGTTATGTTATCGATTCGAGTTATGTCTATCGATTGCAGCGAAACCGAAGTTCACAAACTTCATCGGGAAGACGTGGTTTTATGCGATTCTGGCCGTTGGATTTCTAGGCGTCTATCTTGCCGCTGGTGCCGGGCTGCTGCTGCTCTGGGAGGATGACTGGACATTCTTTGATGGCTTCTATTTTTGTTTCATAACAATGACAACGATTGGCTTTGGTGATCTGGTGCCCAGTGCGTTAGCCAGCATCAGCTAGTGGCAATAGCTTATTGATATGTTTTCTTACCTCCTCTCCACAGAGAAACCCAATTACATGCTGCTCTGCACACTCTATATACTCATTGGACTGGCCCTAACCTCCACTATCATTGAGCTGGTGCGCCGCCAGTACGCGACCAGCTGGGCCAAGCTGCAGGTAAGTGCTAACCTCCTAAGCTGTTAAGCTGCACTCATGCTATGCGACGCATTGCAGGAACTCTCCGGTCCCATGGCGGAGACATTGCGTCGCCTGGGCGAGACGGCGGGAACGGGCCTTGACTATGCCACACTGCAAAAGGTCTTAACCGTAAGTGAAGAGCGTCAACTAATTACCATCTCAATAATAAATGCAACACACACCCACACATGCACACAGGTGTCTATGCCTAAGTGGAACAGCAACAAGAAGAGCGAGCATAATTCGGATATTGCCGCACTGGAGGCCATCACGAATGCCATACTCAAGGAGGTGAAGGAGGCGCAGAATAGCAAGCCCAAGGTGCTGCAAATTGTCATCTACGAGTCATCCGTCTAAAGAGCTTCCACTTTTCGGCGACAAGGAAAACTCACAGCATACTTTAAGAGCTAGGCACAAAACCAAATATCATATAATAGATGAAATCTTGTACTTAGTTAGGCTTCACACAATATCTAGTTGTTGTTATTCCCATAATTGTTCATGTATTTGTATGTATGTGTATATCAATGGGAATCGGATGCCCTGTTGTCCAGTGTTGTCCAGCCAACGACTTCCATAAGCTAATTTCTAAATATAATTAATTGTAAATGTCTGGGCAATAATATTGCTCATACGTACTGTGGTCGCATACACATGCGAGGGTCGATCAATAAGCACACACGTTACAAGTCTTTGACAATTACTAAACATTTTCCGGTTTTAGACATTAGAACATTACCCAAAACTTAAGCTAGAAATCGATCTGAAATTTGTATTATTAGATGAAAAACCTAATTTGCATCTGTGCAGCCCCTCCCACCTGGCTTCCTCTGTAAGTGGAGAGTGTGTCAAAATGCATAGTCAAGAAATTACAAACACGTTTAAAGATGGCTAACTATCTTAAATGGTTAAGACAAACGTGTTACACCGATTGTTCCTTTAACGGACATATGATATATTCAGCCGATCTTATACGCTTTTGCTAGCTGTTGGAATGCTCTCTGTATCTCATAATACCCTCTCTTGCATCAATGCAACTTATTGATCGAGCCTCGTATATTATACTTATTAGCAACAATTAGGATGCAATGCTCGTTATGGCAAAAGGTGATGGATACTTTTTTTTTTTTAAATTAAGAAATTATTAACTATAGGTAACAATTACTAAAAATAATCATGCATTAATGTCCAATATATATAATAAACAAAACAAAAAAGACTTAAATTAAGCAGAAAACAACCCGGAAACTGGCAATGCAGGGCAGAGCTTTAAATGTTATATGCCTTACGAAAGCTTCCAAAGCTGTCCAAGCAGTTGCACTGCCTCTGTGCACTGCTTATGTGCACTGCTTTAAATGGCGGCGCTGTTTGGATACATTTTAAATGGTGGTCACCCGTTTGACCGCCTCTGTGCGGACACTATGTGCATCGTTCGGTCTGTCTGTCTGTCTGTCTGTTTGTCTGTTTGTCTGGCCGCCCGTCCGTCCTGTCCGCCAGCGCCAGTTCGTTGCCGCTTGCCACATTATTGGCTATAAAAGTCGGGCGCACTGGCGGCGGCGGCTAGTCACAGCGCGGAGCGTGAAGCGTGCGACGTCGGGCCGACCATTTCCCATTTCATTTCAATAATTTTTTTATACTGATTTTGATTTTTTTTTTTCTTGTGCTGCATTTCGCTACGTTTTGCTCGTGTTTGTGCTCATTGCTGCTGTGATTTTGTCTGTCTTTTTTACTTACTATTATTATTAATACTACTACTATTATTTTTTGTTGCTGTTCCCGGAGCACAACGCGCGACGCTTTGCCCAGCCAGTTGTATCAGTATCGCGGCGGACAGGCAGCGACGAGCATCCGCAGCATCCGCAACCGAAAAAAAGACAAAAAAAAAAAAAAAAAAAGAATCTCACGGCGCGCATTGAAATGTTTTGAGCTGCGAGTCGAGACGTCTCCCGTGGCATCCGCCTTCGTTCTTAGTGCTGTGTTGCCCGCCGTGGCGTGCGGCGTCTGTGTGCTGCGTTAGATTCTACTTCAGTTGTTTTGTTTTGTTTTGTTTTTTTTGTTGTTTTTTGGTTTTTTTTTTTTTTATTCGGCACTGCTAGCTACTTGTTACTTGTTTTGACCGCGTGTGCTCCGCCTCCTACTCCATGGAGGTGCTGAAGAAAGACGCCGCCCTGGGCTCGCCCAGCAGCGTCTTCTACTTGCTGCTGCTGCCCACTTTGGTGCTCTGGTACATCTACTGGCGACTGTCTCGCGCCCATCTCTACAGATTGGCCGCGCGCCTGCCGGGCCCGCGTGGTTTGCCCATTGTGGGGCATCTGTTTGATGTGATTGGACCCGCTTCGTGTAGGTTTCCACACAACTTCCAACTAACTGCCTGTAACTGTCTGGCCACAATTCTGTATCCTGTTTTCAGCTGTTTTCAAAACAGTCATACGCAAGAGCACACCCTTTGAGCATATCGCCAAAATGTGGATCGGTCCCAAGCTGGTCGTCTTCATCTATGATCCGCGCGATGTCGAGCTGTTACTGAGCAGCCACGTGTACATTGATAAGGCATCCGAGTACAAGTTCTTCAAGCCCTGGCTTGGCGATGGTCTACTCATTAGCACAGGTGAGTGTTGCTCTGTGTGTATTCGAGCAGAAGTCGTCGTGGCATGAACGGAGCAGAGCGGCAGGGGCAGGGTCTCGTTGGTTCGGTGCCACTCTCTAGACTAGCTAATGCAATTTAAATTGCGTTTATGGAATCATAAATTAATAAAGCGATTTGTAAGCCTGACAGTTGGCACAACAACGCCGAACAAATGGCGGCTATAAATAAACGAAACCGAACCGAGCAGAAACTGTTGTGTGCGAATGCCATCTCTTTCTAACGTCCCAGCATTATCTATCTCTTTCTTTGTCTCAGTTAACTTTAATGTATATCGTGATTATCCATATAATGACTGTGGGTAGATCTTTTCTTATTTCAGGCTCCATCTTTTTATATTTCCATTTTCATAGTTATCTATCCCATTTTCATGCTTCTAAGTTTCGTTCCCTTGATATATCTAATGTGTTTTCCTTAATTCTTCAAAAATTTCTCTTTTCATATATTTTATTTTTCTAGATCCGTCTGCTACACAAAACTAATAAAAGTATTCTCTTAGTTGATATTTTCTTATCCTGATTTCTCGAGCTCTATATGTCTCACCTTTTATTTATCTTAGATATTATTCCGATCTCTCCATGCTGTTTTCTCTTCTTGTCTCTCAAGCGTTTTCTATGCCCAAATTTGATTATTTTCTATATCTCTTGAAACGTTTGGATCTAACTGTGCTTGTACTTATCTTACCCCGATTTCTCCAACTCTAGATGTCTCTGTTTCTATATCCCAAGTTTCATGAACTCCACTAATTATTATTCCAATCTCTCCATACTTATTCCGATGTCTCTGTTTCTATATCCCAAGTTTCATGAACTCCACTAACTATTATTCCAATCTCTCCATACTTATTCCGATCTCTCTGTTTCTATATCCCAAGTTTCACTATCTATATTTACTATTATTCCAAGCTCTCCATATCTATGTCGATGCTCTGCCTCAAAGTCTTTCTCTTGAATTATATTTTTTTATTTTGTATAATTTCTGTTGCTGGTTTTGGCTAACCTTCCGTAATCTTTTTTCTATCCCGATCAGGTCAAAAATGGCGCGCTCATCGCAAACTAATCGCACCCACATTCCATTTGAATGTCTTAAAGAGTTTCATTGAATTGTTTAACGAGAACTCGCGCAATGTGGTGCGGAAACTGCGTGCGGAGGATGGTGGCACATTTGATTGTCATGATTACATGAGTGAGGCAACTGTGGAGATTCTATTGGGTAAGTGACACACGCGCACACACACACACACACACACACACAAGCACAGCCGGTACAGTCCACTCACACGCACTGACTGCTCGGCAGGCTACGTTTTGGATTCAGTTTCAGATTCAAATTCCGATTCATTTTTTAAGTTTCGTTTTTTGCATTGGATGTACATATGTATGTGTGTGCTTGTCCGTATATCACACACATACGCATAGATGTACCTATCCCATATGCGATTACTATATGTATGTATATGCTACAATTGAACACAGACCCATTTCCCTATATACAACTCGCACAAGTGCACAAATTTTTGTTGTTGTCCGTTTGCGCGTGTCTTTTGTGTGTGCGAGTTCAGGCAATGGCACACAAATTATTTCAAATACATGCCTAACTAATCCGTATATTGTTTGAATAATGAGCCGCCATAAACTGGCATAGACCGATTCCCAGTTCGTGATTTCTTTCGCAACATACCAAGATTTCATCCCACGTAACTCAGCTGTGACTTGTGCGTTTTCTGGTTTTTTTAAACCTTGCTTTAAGTTGTCTAATTTTATAAGTGAATATTATTTGTATATGTGATATAACTATCCAAAACTGAAAGGTTATTATTTATTACCATCAAACCCTTTGGAATCGCGCTCGAGCATTTATTTTTAGCTATCACATATCATCCGAATATAATGTAGTAAAGGGAATTTTAACACACGTAACTCAGCATTAGCTCAGGGAATTCCACGTAAGCTAATAAAGCAGCCCGGCATAGATCGAAGATTTCTAGGTAAATATAGATGTGCATCTTCCTATCATTAAAAAAGTTGTCGGTGCTTCGGTTTACGGTTCGAACCAACTTCCTGCCTTGAGGCTTGGCTTGTGAAACTGATTTTCTATATTCATGAACCCAGGTTTTGCTTTAAAGCTTGGTTCGTCACGTATTTTTACAAATTAATTTCTACTCAAAATGAACACCTTCCCAATCTGGTCATAAAAAAATAGTTTAAATTAAATTAAATACTGGGTCTGTATCCTTCTGTGTTCGGCTTATGGTAAGCAATTACAGCTTTGATATTTATTATTTTCATAAGAACGATTTTAAGGACATAGAGTCACAATATTAGTTATTTAGCTATATAAATAATATAATTTTGGTAAATTTTGGTTAAACTTTTTGCATGTCTGCATCTGTTTTGCATCTGTAACGAGTTGAGTCCTGAACTCTACCTGCACATATTTGGTTTTTAAGAGGCCTACTTAGGCCTCTTACAGATGAAATTTCCTAAGAGGGGATTTGCCTAGGGAACTAGAACTAGATTGGTGTGTAGCCCAATTACAGACATTGCTCTTTAAGCTACTTAGATTAATAGCTTGTGACTATATCCAATTTTTATGCAAATAGTAAGATTAACTGGGAAATCGCACTCATTTGACTAGCAGGAATCTTTAGCAGCTCTGACGACTTTCACTTTGCGGCATGGCGAAGGGTCTAGCGCCTATTACTTATATCATAATGCCATTATCACGTTTGAGCTGGGCTATAATGTTTAAAACCTGGTCGTAGGCTCCACTAACTGTGCCATCCAAAAATGCCTGTCGTTTATTTAAAGCCAAACACGTTTTGGCTTAAAAGTGAAAACCCCGCCAGTGTGTGGTCAGTGTCCAGTAGCTGGCAGTTGGCCAGGCGGGAACGGCAAATGTTAATGACATTGTCACACAGATATATATATATATATATATCTGAATCTTTCTGTCTGTTAGGCTGGCCAATTGATTGATCTAGGCCATTGCATAACGCAGGCACTCACCTTCGCCCCATAATTGAAATGCAGCCAAAAGCGCATCGCGTCTGAAAATTGCCAGCGCAAAGCCGAGCCGAGCCAAACTGCTAGCCAAGTGCAATTAAAATCACGTCGCATTGCCATTAAGCATTTAATCAGGAAAATTTGAATGCAACAGCAGCCAGCGAGGCCCAGCCCCAAGCCCAAGCCCAAGCCCAGACCCAGACCCAAGACTAGGCCCCAGCCCCAGCTCCAGCCCGGACTGACGCAAACGAGCAATTAGCAATTAAGATTCAACATAAAAATAATCAAAATGAAAATGAAAAAAAATGTGTGCAAATCATTTTTGAGCTGGCGATATGTTTTTTTTTTATACAGTATATGGCGCGTGTAGCGAAAATTTAATCAAAAATACAACAACAGCAACAAGAAGGAGAAGAAGAAGAAATTCAAATGTCATTTTCGATCGTCGTTGCATAACCCCACGCCGGCCATATACATATATCCATATTTAAGGAGTATTCAGCTGCAACAAGCTACCAGTTTTTCCAGCCTGCCGCCAGCTGGAAAACTGGCCAACTGGCCAACTGGCCAGTGGGCCAAAGTGAAATGGTGAAAAGCAAGTGGGGAAAACCAGCATTTCCACACTTGCGCAATGCGAACTCTCATATTCGTTTTCAGCCTTAGCGGAAGAATTGTCAAATCAATCAAAGGTTCCACTATGCAATCACATACGTAACTCGGCCAAGTAGCCAAAAAGGCCAACAAATAAACGTTATTGAAAATATTCACTTATATTCACTGATAAGCTCAGCAGGCTCAAGATTAGCCTTTCACTTCCGCTTGACTTATACAAATAGAAAGAAGAGCGTGCTCTAGACGGGGCTTGCCCGACTTACATAATCCGAACCCATTAAACAATACGCCAGTGCTTCTTCTTCCCTTTGCCCTATCTATGGGAAATGCTGTCTGGATAAACTTGGGTGTTAGGAGTCCGATCCCTTTGAAATTTCCAGTGCTTAAATATGGCATACAAAAGTGTGTATAGTATATATGAAAGCCGAAGGCTCTAGCTTAAGAAATTTGGGAGAATAGAGGGCAGCTATCCAAAAAGTTAAATGATCTTGATCTGTATTTAAACCATGCGCGAGCCTAAACACCAAGTTAGATCATGTTCATGTCTTAAAATGGATACTTATCGTTATTATGGAAATGGGCGAAAAAATATTTATTTCAACTTTCAAGACAAGGCTTTACCAAAATTTCGGATTCATGCAGACTGTCAGACAGTCAAAGTCCTGATTAAGTATATATGAATAATTAATTATATATAATTATATGAATAAAAACCTTTGCACCTTTTTACCCATTTTCAATTGGTTGGGCTTATGAAAACCCTTTCAAGTTCGCCCAAAACATTCAGTAGGCAAAAATGACATAAAACATGAGATTTATTATTATTACTACAGGCATAGGAAATTGTTACAAGCTGTTAGCCTAGTTTTATGGTTGTGGGTTTTGGCTCCATACACTAGCCTGGGATTTGAACCCGGATTCTCGTTGGTTGCCTAACATGAAATTGCTTCAATTATAAATATATACAAGTTTAGCTGGCTTACGTAACTCTATTGAAACTCTTTGCCTGGAGCGAGACCTGATCACTTGAAAGTAAAAATGACACTTGTATATGATATACTATGTTATACTTGTATGATAGCTAATACCAGATACCAAATACACTTGATACTTGATTGGTTTTCTGCTCTGCTGAATGCAAATCAATAAATTTGTGCATAGCTCTGAGTAGTCTTCAGTATTAAGAAGTGTTTAACTATTTTGTGATACTATTTACCAAATTTTTATAGAGTATTCTCAGCTGGTTTTTACTTGTACTGATATTTACTTTACAATCTTTTAACCAGGGCTACAAGCTGCCTGAACCCGGAATACAAATTTATCTCATTTTAACCATGAACCAAAACTAGCTGCTCAAAAAGCAGGCGTAACGAACCAGATTGTTTTAGAAAAAATGGTTTGCTTTAAAATAGAAAAGGGTGGAAAAAACAACAGCCCCAATTATCCAAATAACTTGTGCCCCAAAAATTGCATTTCATTTAAATTTCGCCAGCATTCTGTATGTAAAAATACTAGGTACGTAGGGCTTGTGTCTTAAAAATAAGAACGGACTATTATTGATTAAAAACCAAATAGTTTTACTTATATTTTGAAAAAGAATGACAAACCAGTTCCGGTTCACAAAGCGACTGCGACTTAGTTCGAGCCGAGAACCGAGCTACCGACGATTTTTTTTGGCCCTGGTTCCACAAACCTATTTATAGCTTTTGTCCAAGCCAAGGATTCGAACCGGCATTCGTCTTGCTCAGTTGCCCAAATATAGTAGCCAAATAGGCATTCAAAATATGTTTGGGCGAAATACGCATACGCTCCGTTGGCCGGCGCTGGACCTCAGCTCGTTTATTCACAATATACGTATGTGCGAGTGTGTGTGTGTGTGTGTGTGTGAGTGTGTGTGTGTGTGTGCGTGTGTTTAGCGATTGCTATTTATGCATTGTATTTACAATTAGACAGCCGGCGCAGCCTCCGTTGTATGTTTGTTAAGTTTAATTGGCGCTTGGGTCAGTCGAGTGCATTCCACTTCCAATCTCATATCCATGCCCGTACCCATTCCCATTCCTATTCCCATTTCCATTTCCATCTCCGTTCCGTTCTCAATTTTTGTGGCATTCTGCTGGCTATGGGCTAATCGGAGCTGGGGCTCTTCTTCTCGCTCTTCTTCTCGCCCCGTCTTCCACCTTCTTGCACTTGCAGAAACCGCAATGGGCGTATCAAAGAAGACGCAGGACAAGTCGGGATTTGAGTACGCGATGGCCGTGATGCGCATGTGCGATATTCTCCATGCCCGCCATCGCAGCATCTTTCTGCGCAACGAGTTCATCTTCACGCTGACCCGCTACTACAAGGAGCAGGGCCGATTGCTGAACATCATTCACGGCCTCACCACCAAGGTCATACGCAGCAAGAAGGCGGCCTTCGAACAGGGCACCCGCGGCTCTCTGGCCCAGAGCGAGCTGAAGGCGGCTGCGCTCGAACAGGAGGAGCGGGAACTGCGTGAGCAGCAGCAGCAGAAGTCACCAGCTGCCAGCGCCAAGCCGGAGCTAGTCCAAGCCAGTCCCGTTGCCGGCCTCTCCTACGGCCAGTCGGCGGGCCTTAAAGACGATCTGGACGTGGAGGACAATGATATTGGCGAGAAGAAACGTTTGGCCTTCCTCGATCTAATGCTGGAGAGTGCCCAAAACGGCGCCCTAATTACGGACACAGAAATCAAGGAGCAGGTCGATACGATTATGTTTGAGGGACACGACACGACGGCGGCTGGATCCTCGTTCTTTTTGTCGCTGATGGGCATACACCAGGATATACAGGATCGCGTTATTGCCGAACTGGATGGCATCTTTGGTGACTCCCAGCGACCGGCCACATTCCAGGATACGCTGGAAATGAAATATCTGGAACGTTGCCTCATGGAAACGCTGCGCATGTTCCCGCCCGTGCCGCTGATCGCACGCGAGCTGCAGGAGGATCTGAAACTGAACTCGGGACCTTATGTTATACCGCGTGGCGCCACCGTCACAGTGGCTACCATATTGCTGCATCGTAATCCAAAGGTCTACGCCAATCCCAATGTCTTTGATCCGGACAACTTTCTGCCCGAACGCCAGGCGAATCGACACTATTATGCCTTTGTGCCGTTCTCCGCAGGACCCCGCAGCTGTGTGGGTGAGTATGCATAGAATATTGAAGGATCTATTCGCTGAGCCGATTACAAATACTATATATAATCGACAGGTCGCAAATACGCCATGCTGAAACTGAAGATCCTGCTGTCAACCATTATGCGCAACTATCGTGTCTATTCGGACCTCAGCGAATCGGACTTCAGGCTGCAGGCGGACATCATACTGAAGCGGGAGGAGGGCTTTCGCGTGCGGCTCCAGCCCCGCCAGCCGGGACAGGCGACCACAACTGGCAGCACGGCAGCATCATAAACTTATGCATATCTTTATTTGCAAGTGATAGTCCCGGTCTATACAGTAATACTCCATGCATAATACAAACTAGAAACAAAACAGAACACACCCACACAGACACACAGACACACATACACACACTACTAAAGAACGTAGTATGTAATTTTGATTGATATTTGACAAATATTTGTTTATCGTAGCAATTTTCAAGGGCTGCATTTAACATTTAACACCAAATTACACACACACAAACACAAACATCAGCAACAAATATTAATTATTTCATTTTTTTTTGTGTATTTAATAATAATATGAATAATGTTTTGACAATATATTTGGTGTAATATTTTGAATTGCGCGCCTGTTTTATCTTTTTTTATCCGCATGGGCAACTCTACGTCCTAAAGGTGGACGTGGTATACGCTTCATTTCGTGTCTCTCGAATTAACATTTTGGCTGTCGAGATAGTAAATAAATTTACAAAATATTAAATAGCAGAGTTTTATCTCCGATATGGATCTTCACATAACTTTTACAAGTTGACCAATTTAAATAATTTCAAACTATTTATCACTAAGCAAAGAATGTATGAGTTCGATTGGAACGAATGGGTCAAGAAGAGAACAATTATAATAAAAATATTCATATGCTGATGATATAAGAAAAATGACATACAATAAATTCTTATGAACTTGAAATTATATTACAGATGCAGATAATAGTTATTGTAGATATTTAGACTATTAACTGACTTGAACAGGATAAATTAATGCTGCCTTGAAAGTAATCGGTAGCATTTTGCAGGGACCTATAAGAGGTATACATATTAGGCCCTTCTTTATAAGAATATTTCGCCCTGATACTTCAACATGATTTTAGTTTGCCAATAATGTGTTCACGGCCACAAGAACTTTATTAGAATATTTTAACTTGTTCATACAACACATATATTTCTATTTTTATCTGAATATCTTATTAAATAAATATTTGCACCACATATCGTGCTCTGTGCTCGCCCATCTATCGATGCGCTCATGCTATCGATAGTCATCGTTGGGCAAGCAAAACTTCTGGCAACGCCGCACAGCTGTGCTAGCGAAAGTGACACGACGACAGCCGAAACGTTGAAGGTCTAGGATTTGGTGCCAGCATTAGATTTGTTTTGTTTTGTTATTAGTGCCTTCTGTTCGCAATATGTCAGCCGCCATTGACGAACTGCAAGCAATCATTGCCGAGCTGAAGTCGGAGCTGGAGGAGCAGAAGACCTGCACACGTAATGCTCGTGAACGGATTGAGCGCATGTCCGCGGAGGTCGTGGATTCCAATCCGTACAGCCGCCTTATGGCGCTGCAGCGCATGAACATAGTCAAGGACTATGAGCGCATACGCGACAAGGCGGTAGCGATTGTGGGCGTCGGTGGCGTTGGCAGTGTCACCGCCGACATGTTGACACGGTAAGCGAAAGTGGGAAAGCGATAATAACGAAAACATAACATATTGATGATGCATTCATACTTGACAGCTGCGGCATTGGCAAGCTGATACTGTTCGACTACGACAAGGTGGAGCTGGCCAATATGAACCGCTTGTTCTTCACACCCGACCAGGCTGGCCTGTCCAAGGTTGAAGCAGCGGCGCGCACACTCAGCTTTATCAATCCAGATGTGCGGATCGAGACGCACAATTACAACATTACCACCGTGGACAACTTTGACAAGTTCCTCAGCACGATATCCGAGAGCGGCATAGAGCAGGGCCAGCCCGTTGATTTGGTGCTCAGCTGCGTTGATAACTTTGAGGCGCGCATGGCCATCAATGCGGCCTGCAACGAGATCAATCTGAACTGGTTTGAGTCCGGCGTATCCGAAAACGCCGTCTCCGGCCACATACAGTTTATACGTCCCGGCGACACGGCTTGTTTTGCATGTGCGCCGCCGCTGGTGGTGGCCGAGAACATTGACGAGCGAACGCTGAAACGCGAGGGCGTCTGCGCCGCTTCCCTGCCCACCACAATGGGCATTACGGCGGGTCTGCTTGTGCAAAATGCGCTCAAGTATTTGCTAAATTTTGGCGAGGTCTCCGACTATTTGGGCTACAATGCGCTGAACGACTTCTTTCCCAAGATGACTCTCAAACCGAATACGCAGTGCGACGATCGGCATTGTCTGGCGCGCCAGAAGGAGTTCCAGGCGCGTCCGAAACCTGTGGTGCAACAGGTGGAGGAGGTATCCGATGAGCCGCTGCATGCCAGCAACGACTGGGGCATTGAGCTTGTGGCTGATGATGCGCCAGCCGCTGAACAGACGCCCAAAACTGCAGACACTGCGAATGTGGCCACTGGACTGCGTCTGGCTTACGAGGCGCCAGAAAAGGTGTCGGCAGACCAGGCGAGCAATGCAGCTGCTGGTGACGGTATGCCTGAGACGAGCCTGGAAGATTTAATGGCGCAAATGAAGTCTATGTAAAACTGCAAGACAAATTCCAAACTCTGATATTTATAAATATATTTAAAATTTTTTTTTTTACAACGAAAGACAAAATTTAAATTTGCCTGTTTTTACTTGTCTTTTATCGATAAATTACACTTAACAGAGGATGCTAACAGAAAAGTTTACAGCAGCATAAAAATACCAAATACCGAAATATGAAAAAGAAAATACTTTTGAGTATGCGGTCACGCTGTATTAAACATCGAATATCTGTCGCGTTGTCAAATTGCAAAAACAAGTGTTTTTTGTTTCGTTCTTGCTAGCCAAATCGTTACCGAATTGACTTAATAAATCAGCTTAAATGACTAAAAAGGAGGATAAATCACAGCCTGCTGAAGAGGTAAGTACAGTACAGCGCCGACCGGCACAGTGACGCTTCCGGCAACCGGTTTCCATTTGGGTGTTATTTTTTTTTTTTTTTTTTTTTAATGAACACGTCAGTCGGCACCGTCCCTAATGTTAACCACATCCAACAACAATTTGACAATTTGCAGCTGGTTAAAGTCAACAAGTGGGATGGCTCGGCGGTGAAGCATGCCCTGGACGATGCGGTCAAGACCTGCCTGTTGGGCGATCGGCCCCATCTGAAGGAACAGTTCGGACTTGTGAACACCCGTCTGGTGCTCTGCGCCCTGGCCGTTGGCGTGGCCATCATGGCGCATGCCTGGGACTTTACCCATCCGTTTCCGCAGTCGCGGCCCGTGCTGCTCTTCAGCGTGCTGGCCTACTTTGCCCTGATGGGCGTGCTCACGCTCCACACAACGTTCCGCGAGAAGGGCACCTTTGTCGTGGCCGTGCAGAAGGAGGCCGGCGCCAAATTGCCGCGCATCTGGGAGGCCAGCTCGGATATGAAGAAGTACGACGATAAGTACCTGCTCACGCTGTGCGTCAAGGATGGGCGTGGCCAGCGCGAGCAGACCAGCAGCAAGTCCTGCGCCGCCTTCATCGACAGCAACGGCATCATTCTGGACAATCTGGTGGCCAATGAGGTCAACCGGCTGTACAATTCGTTGGCCGCCGAAAAGAAGGAAAAGTAGCTACAACAGCTGCCTCAAGCGCTGATTGTCTAAGAATTTACTGCTTTCCATCGATTTTTCCTTTATACCTTATTACTTTATGTTTTTCTTTTTCCCCATTCTCATTAAATTAATTGTAGTAAATTCGCTAATCTTTTGATATTTTCAAAATGATCCAAAACGATGTGAAAAGAACAATTGACGTGTCACGACACTTTGCTGCACTTTATTCGCGTCCAGCCATAAAATTTGACCTTTCTGATCGTTTCGAGTCACGCAACTCGCTTCTATTTGCTTCTGTGCCCTTATGGATAAGGATTGAGAAATGTGTCTAATGCACAGAAGGAGTCATATTTATATGACCATGGCTAAAGCCACGTCTGT
Organism: Drosophila lacicola; assembly: GCA_035045355.1. Lineage (NCBI taxonomy): Eukaryota > Metazoa > Arthropoda > Insecta > Diptera > Drosophilidae > Drosophila > Drosophila lacicola. The sequence continues at coordinate 24,481,573 of JAWNPB010000148.1, read as the reverse complement.
CCGTGTCTATGTTCTCTCAGTCTTAAAGCTATTAAATGATGAACAGTGGGCGGGAATTCGATCGAAAATTTATTAAATATACATAAGACTATATATACGTAAATAATGAACCTCTTTAAAAGCCATCCATCAATTGTTACACGATACGATGCGTTATTTCGGACCGATCAAAGGCGGCTGGGCGAATTGTTTTGGATACTGTTGGGCTGGGAATTGTTTGTTGTTGATTTCGTAGCATTTAGAGAGCTTGTTGAAAAGACTGTGGATGAAACCGTGAAGCCACAGCATGATGCTCGTATAGCCAACAACTTTCGGCCAAAAACAATCATCGAAATTTAGTAGTCAAAAATTTAGAAAAAAAAAACAAAACAAGTCCGGCAAAAGTGCAGTAGAACGTAGAGCACAGTGGAGCACGGACGGAGGGCAGCGAGCGAGCGTGTAGAATGCGAGAGATTGTGACACTGCAGATCGGCGGCGCCGGCAATGCCATTGGCGATGCGGTGAGTAGTGCGGAGAGAGCGACCAGTTGTCGGCTCCAGTTGGTAGCATCTGACGCAGTGTTCCTCCGCACACAGTTCTGGCATGTGATCTCGCACGAGCACGGTGTGGACTATGCATCGGGGCATTTTGGCGGCACCAGCCCACTGCAATTGGAGCGGATCAATGTGTTCTTCAATGCAACGGCCAGCAAGAGATTCTATGCACGGACCATCATCATCGATACGGAGGCGAGCACCATACAGCGCCTGAATGCCAGCAGCCAGCTGTACAGGCCGGAAAACTTTGTCGCCGGCTCGGAGAGTGCCGGCAATAACTTTGCCCGTGGCTATCATACCGACGGTGCCGAGATACTCGACCAGGTGCTGGACAATACGCGACGCGAGGTCGAATCCGTTGATTCGCTGCAAGGCTTTCAGCTGCTCCATTCGATTGGCGGCGGCACCGGCTCCGGCCTGACATCGCTGATCATGGAGGCACTGGTCGAACAGTATCCGGACAATCTGCTGTGCAACTATGTGACCATACCGTCACCGAACATGTCCCAGGTGGTGGTTGAGCCATATAATGCACTGCTCAGCATTCCGGCGCTGGTGAACAACTCGCACTTGACCTTTTGCCTGGACAACGAGGCGCTCTTTCAGATCTGCAATCGGAATTTGAAAATACAAATGTCCGGCTATGAGCATATCAATCATATTGTGGCCCTGACCATGTCCGGTATAACCACCTGCCTGCGCTTTCCCGGCCAGCTGAATGCGGGCCTGCGCAAGATCTATGTGAATATGGTCCCATTTCCGCGGCTGCACTTCCTCATACCGGGCTTTGCGCCGCTGGTCACCTGCAAGCAGCAGCAGTTTAGCAAGGGCACCGTCTCCGAGCTGGTGCAGCAGATCTTCTCCAGCAACAATCTGTTGTGCGCCATCGATTTGCGCAAGGGCAAGCTCCTAACGGCCGCCGGCATCTTTCGCGGACGAATGTCGCCGCGCGAGGTCGACCAACTGATGACCGGGGTGCGCAACAAGAATCTGCACAACTTCGTCGACTGGATACCGAACAACATCAAGACGGCCATCTGTGATATACCGCCGCGCGGCCTCAAGATGTCTGCCACGTTCATTGGCAACACGACGGCAATTCAGACTCTGTTCCAGCGTCTGTTGGACGGCTCCTGCATCATGCTGCGCCGCAAGGCTCATCTGCATTGGTACACCGGCGAGGGCATGGAGGAGCGCGAATTCACCGATGCCCAGGAGGAGCTGCAGAACATTATCGATGATTATCGTGGCAGTGGCGATGGCGGCGATGGCACCGGCGGCGCTGGAGCTGGCGGCGCTGGAGCTGGAGCTGGAGGCAGCGTTGGCAACGATGCGGATAGCGGCGATGAGGCGGCGGCTGGACCACAATGTACTTATTGCACAGACTGAGGCAATCGGTAATTGGCTATAATTATTATTGTTGTTGTTGAGCCCCAAATAAAAGTTGTCGAACGGGCGAACGGAGCAGCATTCCATTGCGGTGCGTAGGTCAAATGCCGGATCTGCTAAACTTGGCAATTGCCGTTGCGACATTTTGCGGAATGATGCAGTGCATCCTATTTATAGCTGGCCAAAGTTCGTTGCGTTTAGAGTTCAGCGCACTAACCATGTGCCAATGTGTGTGTGCGTGTGTGTGTGTGTGTGTGCATCTCTATCTGTGTATCCACATGCCGGCTTTTGGGCAAAGGTGCTGCGAATTGTGCGGCTCTATTAATAAAATTGCATAAATTGCATATATGAGGCAATGCGACTAATGCGCCCCGGCTAATGCTGAAAAGGTTTTTGCACTTGGGTTGTCTATTTTTGGCTGCGACGCATTCCTGAGATGCCAGCGCCGATCTCTTTCATCCCGCTCCGCGGCCAGCCTGGCCGCCCGGCAGCCTGGCCTGGCCAGAGAGGCGTTGACAAAAATACTCGCACAATCACGGGGCCGGGTGCTGGGTGCTGGGCTGGGGAGGTTGCTCATGAAAATGCAGCGCAAGTGGAGCACGCAGACAGACACACGCACATGCCGCATGCAGCAGCAGCAGCCGCAGCAGCCGCAGCAGCAGCAGCAGCATACATGAATATAAACATAATGCAAATGTCTAAATTAAGAATTTATAGGCGGCGCCAACAGCACAAAAGTGGCGGCTGCTGCGCTATGTTTAGGCCAGCGCCCAATGTCCATTGCGTGTCAAGATTCCGTCAAGTGTGTAGCGTGATCGCTGCTTGTTCTCATTTGTCTTTTTCAATATCTATTTTGAAAATTTCAAGCCGAGCCCGCGGCCGGTCTTAAACGCAGAGTTGATATTTGCCAAGTCGAGCAGGAAAAGTGCAGCAGGTTGGCACGCATGCGTTCCATTTAATCAAAAATGTTTTGCTATCGTAATGTCAGCTGTGAGTCCGTTGCTAACAGTGCCAGTTTGAGTACGATAGTATTTCTTTTAAGAAATAAATTTAAATTCAGTGTCATGTATTTACGACATTCAGCAATACGTGCAACATTTTTTAGAATTTCAACTTTATCTGGTGCTTGAGATTAGACATTGATAAATGTTTCACAAACTCAGCAACCGATATATTATTTTGGAGTTAACAGCGCCCTAACAGCTGTTAACACAATAGTGCTATCGATAATACGCGCCATTATAACCAATTTGTCATCGATATTCAGAAGCAATAACAAAACCGAACGAGGCGGACGTGTGACGCTCGGTGCGCTTAATTGTGAATTGAAATCGTTGTCGCCTGGTTTATGTGAGCGCTGGGTTTGTGACTGTTATTTGTCGTTTACTAACTGAACTCTACCGACTACCACGAGTTTATTTATTTGTTTGTTGAGTGTGAGTGTGTGTGTATTGTGGTACAAATTCAAATTATTTAACAAATCGAATGTGCGCTACAACACAAATTTTTTTTCGATACGTTTATTCCGCGCTTCGTGTTCGAATAATATTCAAATAGTTTAATTACGAGTTGTATTTGCTAAAATCCATCTGCATTTAGCATTTCAATTATTTAATTCTTGTGTTTTTTTTTTGTATTTTTTTTTGTGCAAAGTTGGACACACGTACACACACTCAATTCAAGCAGCAGCAAGAAGTTGAGAGCTGCGCTGCCACTGCCGAAGTTGGCAGAACACGACGGTGTATACACCAACACAACCAGCATTGAGCATATACATACACACGCATACTTAGATACAGACACAAAGTAACAAAGTAACGTAAAACGTGTTGTGTGTGTTGTGTGAAATTGTTGTGCGTGTGCCGCGCATTCAATTCTAATTTAAATGGTCTTAACATTTCAAAAAAAAAAAAAACAAAAATAAAGTCAAATAACAGGCAAATCGAAAACTACAAAACAGCAGCAAAAACAGCCAAGAAATTTCCGTGACTGTTGTCGCTGACGCTGCTGCTGCCGCTGCTGTAGTTGGACCTGCATAGTTTGGCTGCAGCAACAGCATCCCTAGTGCTGTCACGCTTCAACTAACTGGCTGTTGCATTTGCGACGTCGGCAGCGCAGCTTAAAAGGGCGCTGGAATTTCTCGGCTTCTGTTTTTCTTATATTGCTGCTGCTGCTGCTGATGCGGGCAGTGTGACCAAAGCTTTGCGAAAAGCGCGCGCGCGACTCTTGTGTTGTTATTTACATTTACGTTTTGTTGTTTTCCTTTTTGTTTTGTTAACAAACATATTTAATTATTATATATATTATTGTTGTTTTATGTATGTGCCACAGTTTAAATTTCGCGCCGTCGTCTCAACGCAACCCCCAATTGCAATACAGTCTCTCCCCGCCCCTGCCGCCCCCTAAATAAAACAAATTTAAACTAAAACAAGAAAAAGCCCAAACGAAAAAAAAGACCAAAGATCTAAATAAAAGAAAAAAAAAAAGAAGTGTTCGTGCGTGTGTGAAGAGAGAGAGAGAGAGAGCGAGCGAGAGCAGCTGCAGCTTGAAACATGTTTACCGAGGAGGGCATCTTTCCCATAGGCGATGGCCTGCTGGACGTTGATGCCAAACGCTTGAAGGGATTACTTGTGTCGCATGACATCAACGAGATCTACGAGGTGGAACAGACGCCGTTTGCCAGGTGAGTGAGAAACCGGAGCATAAAACGTGTTTTCTTCTTCGTATTTTGCTGCGACTGCTGCTGCCTCGAAAAGTTGCCAAAAAAGCGAAAACTGCGTCTGCAACATGTCCAGCGACAAGCACAAAAATGCTTAAAGAAAGTCAGTCAGCAGTCAGTTGATTTTTTTTCCTTCTTTTTTTTTGTTTTTTTGTTGAAAACTGAAATCTTCTGCGCAGGCGCCGCGGCAGCAACAGCGAGTCAAAAAAAACTTGTTTTGTAGGTATGTGTGTGTGTGTGTGTAAGCTTCTACTCTGCACACATACAGGCGCACATGTGTACAAAAACTTGCATTGGGCACTCTCTTGCGCCGTTGTTGTTATCATTGTTGCTGTCTTTGCCTGCCCTTTGTGGCATTTGCCTTTGCACCAACACCACATAGCAGCTGTTCCCGTTTGCCGCCGTCGCCGACTGACCCTCGCTTCATTTTGCATTCATTTCGCCTTCGCCTTGCATTTTGTCCGATTGTTCGTTCGATCTCGCTCGCACCGCTGCTGCTGCTGCTGCTGCTGCCCTTAGTCCGCGACAGCAGTCTGGCAACCTTTTCTGCTAGATTTGCATTTTTGCTCGTTTTTCATTATAATTTGTTTTGCATTTCGCTTTATGCCTTTTCCGCTTTCCGTTCCATCATCAGTGGCAGCAGTTTGCTCATTAGTTTTTATTTGGTTTTTATTCAAAATCGTCTCGTCGCGTCTCCCCAACTCCAATTTGCATAAATATTTTGCCTGCCTTGTCTTTTCATACAGTTGTGCTTGTGTTTCCGCAGCAGCAGCAGCAGCTTCCTAGTTGTTGCTCCTGACCTTCTCTCTCCTCTTACTCTCTGTAATTTTAACTATTCTGACAATTGAAGTGAAGCGAGAGAGAAGGAGAGAGAGAGAGAGAGATAGCGTAAAAGGAGCGACATTGCCACTTGAGACGACGCCTGTCCGTGTCAATCTGCCCCACTCTTTTCTCAGTTCTTATTACTTTGCACACTAGAAAATAAACGAAGAAGAAGAAGCAGAAGATGCAGCCCAAGTGGACTGACTGACTGTGAAGGTCGTTCGCTTCGCTTCGTTTGCGCTCTTTGCATGAAGCTCTCTCAAGTTTAGAACATCAACAGCAGCAAGATGAAGCTGAGACAATAGATGGACAGACTAGCAAGTCCGCAGCTGCCTTTATCTACAGCTCGTGCGGCTTTGGAGCTGCTGATAAGCGCGCCACACAACAGACCCCAGGCAAACAATTTTATCAGTTATCGATGGGTTGATTTCGCAACCTAATATAATATTATATGCATATATGTATATACATATAGTCATACGTATGTAGAAGAAGAGCATCATTTTTGGTCACACTCACCGTAAACTAAAAAAGCTTTCTTAGCGTTTCAATTGTTTTTACTACCATTGTACACTGTACATTTGTACATTTTGTATGTACATACATACATACATATGTGATTCCTTACTTACCCGATTGCTATCGAAATTCTGGATATGGTTAAATATTATAATTTAATGCACTCTTGAAGCATTAATATTTCTTTATTGGTTCATTTGAAGGTTCTAGAGCTTTCTTTGAGAAAAAAAAAACCAAATGATTTTAATATATGTAGATCATTATTCAAAGTATATTTATTACAATACCGCGTTGAGTACTTGATATTTCATCTTCCATAAAACTCTTAAATTTGTTTCATCCTTGTTGGTTTTCAAAAATAAGAATAAAATGGCAAAATCAACATACTTTCAATTTTATTTGGTTTTATTTGGTTTTTCAAAAGCATTTTCGAAACAGCTGTGTCGCACTCCCAGCACGTAACATTTGTTAATTATATTAAACAGCTGCGCGTAAATTGCTAATTACGCTAAATGTTACCAACATGACTATATATACCTGTGCATGTATATATACATATAAGTGTATAACTATAATTAATATATATATATGTATAATTGCCAAAAAGTACTGCGTTTTGATGCGCTATCTCTCTTTTAAGTCAACATTCAACAAAAAATCGTAAAACAATCCATAACTACACGAAGTAGATTATTACCCGAATAATGCAAATATATATCTATGTATATTTTTCTTAAAGATTTTGAAATTAAGCTCTAAAAAGTTTAAAGAAAATCAAAAAAATAAAGGCTAGCTATGTTGCATAGTGTTGTATATAATTGTAATTAGCGTATTTTTGAACTAACTTCGGTTTGTTTTTATACAAAATCTATAATATATTATATAAAAGCGTTCTTAATTTCATTTAATTAAGAGCTTTCACTGTGTCAACGCACAAGAAACACATATTTATTTGCAATTTTATTTACTTTCTACAAATATTGTTCGATTCATTGGGCTTCTTTTTTAGTTCAACTTTTATATAATTTCACCTTCTATTTAATTAAATTTCGCCTGTTTGGCAAAGTTCTGCCCAGCGGCAAACAAAATGTTTCGTCTTTGCGTTTTTTTCTGTTTCTTTTATTTCCTTTTGTTTTTTTTTTTTGGGCTTCAACCTGTTGCTGTCTTTGCTTTCGTTTCTGCCCACAATTCTTCTTCTTCTTGGTTGTGCTTTTTTTTATTATTACTTCTTTTACTCAGTTTTCTTTTGGTTGCTTGGGGTGCTTTTTTTTTTTTTTTTTGTTGGTTTGTTGCTTATCAACGCGTGTATTTTAAGCGTTCCTTCAAAACAAACAAGAAATTTTCGCTTGGGTCTTCGATTGTTTTGACTGAAAAGTTGGTTGTGCCTTATATACCCTGTAAACATTAAGCATGGGTAAAAGAGGGAGAGACTGGTCTTGTGCAAACGTATGTAACAGGCAGAAGGAGGCCGATTAGACACCTTAAACTACAATTATGCATAAAATTATTTGAAATTCATATTCATATTGGGCTTTATTTTACAATTGAAACAACTCGAAGCGTGGTCCTGTAAACCGAAATACCATATTGACCGAGAGCTATAGGGTATTTGGTAATCGAGCACACTCGACTTTAGCGTTCTTGCTTGTATTTATTGGCCTCAACTTATGGGACAATTTTTTGTGTCAGTTTTTATCGCAGTTCTCTTATCAATTTCTGTAGATAAGCAGCGGCAGGCAGAAGGTTTTTTTCTACGTTCTTTTGTGTTTCATATTCAGCGAACTTGTTTAGTCAAGTTTGCTTTCGAGATTTGTCTTAAACTGTTTTCAGCGAAGCGGCCGATGGATCTTAAATGGCCCAGATAAGCGTATAAGCCATGTGCGCGATTGGCAAATAATGAAAAAGAAGAAGTTGTTGCTCTTGATGAAATATCAGCGACAATGCGACAACGATAATTGATGCGGCAGTTACTCCAGAAAGCGATTATTGCGCTTACAGCGGAAATGTTTTTGTTTTAGGCGCATTTGGAAAAAACCAAAGATTAACCAAGTGATGATTTGTGGGATTTTCCTCGTATTCGTATGAAACGGGCGAAAACAGCAAGAGTTAAGAGGAACACGACTAAATCGCCATGTGTACTAAGAATGAGATTAGATAATTTAGTTGGGAATGTGTGGAATCCATAAAAAAAAGTGCATTAAGCGAACGATAACAGCCACATATTTGCTAAGCAAGGTTATCGATAATTAATTGAGTCGTTTGATTTATCGATACAGTTTTGATTATCAATCAAAATGAGCTTAACCAAAGCTTCCTTACTCACACACTTACACATGCTTATGTACACACACACACACACACACACACACACAATGCCCACAGTCAATACTCCTTGACGTATCAGAGAGCGTACTCATCTAACAATAATAATATCGAGCTGAAATCAATCTTTTTGCATGCCACACACAAACTACAAAACAACAAAGACTGAGATAACGAGAAAGAGAGAGAGAGAGAGAGAGGGAGAGTGAGATGGGGGGATGGTGATAGTTGGCGGGGGTGGGGGGAGAGGGCGCAGAAACTTGTTTCGTTGACTCTTTGTCTAAAGAGGCTCTTGAGGGCCGTAGGAGCTGTGACACTCTACAGCATGATGCGACGAAGATGCCAGTGAGGGGAGAGTGGTGAGGAGAGAGGGAGGGAGGGAATATGTTGCAAGTGATACTTGAACAAAGTTGAGCACCCGCCAGGCGTCTAAGATTACCCAACGAATCCACTTTCGCCAGCGCCGAACGAGCGGGCGCTCGAGCTATAAAACGAGGGTTGAATGACGTCGTTACCCCAAAGGCGCGTGGGCCAGCTGTGAACCAACCTCGCCCACGCACAAATTTGTTTGCCACGCAGCCCCCGAAAAACACAAGCGCCCACGCCACAAACGGCGGCAGCAGCAACAGCAACAGCAATGCGAGTGCGTCACATTTTGTGGCACGTATAACGAATAATCAGCTGTCTCAGTTAGCCTGGTTAGCCTTCTCCTTGTGTGACGTATTTTGGCTTTGAGGTTATGTCGAGCTCTTTTTGGCTTTGAGGTTATGTAGACCTTTGAGGTTATGTGAAGCTAGGCTGCATTTGGTAACTGTATCATACACATGTACAAATTTGCATTTGATTTGTGATTTTTGCTCCTCGTGTGACGTATTTGTCTTTGAGGTTATGTTGAGCCAGTCTGCATTTTATAACTGTATACATGTATTTGCAATTGATTTGTGATTTCTGCTCAGGCAGAGCTCAACACACTACATATACTCTATAAATATAGAGACATTATGCAAGCGCCTAATTTCCAATTGAAAAATTCGGTCAGCAACAATTGCAACAGCAGCAGCAACAAAAACTGGCCACAACTGGACAATATGCCAAGTCCAAGTCAAAGTCGTGCTCAAAGTGGGCTCAAAAAAAAAAAAAAATAAAAATAAAAATTACCTGCGCTACGGTCCAGTGTTCAAAACAGCTTTATTCGTACGACTGTCCATGTTGCCATTTTTTTATTTTTTTATTTGATTTACTTTTTTTTTTGTTGCCATATAAATTGGGCCGACAGCCGACACCAACACAAGCAACCAGTGAATATTTCGATACATCATTTATCTAACGACTGTGGAAGACCGATTCCAATTCCAATTCAAATTCCAATTCCAATTCCAATACAAAGTCTGTGCTTCGCCCCCCGCCTCACATTGATTGACGTTTGCAATTGTCAAATGTTTCATTTGCAAGATTTGTGTGCGTGTGTGTGTGAGCCTGTGTGTGTGTGTGTGTGTGTGTGTCCGTTGTGCGGTTATTAGTGCTATGAATTGTGACATGGTCTAGCAAGATTATGACTTCGAGTACGAACCTAACTTGAATCAGGCATTTCGTAACTGGCTGCTGGACCTTTATTCAGACCAATATTCATACCCTTTAGAGCAGTATGGTAATAGGTAATAGCTTTATCAGAAAGCTCTTAAGTTCGAATCGGTCGACAATCGGTATTTTGTATGGATAACTTTTTCGTTTTTCAAGATATCCTGAACAGAGCTTGCAATTATGAGCTTTACTTTGCTTCTTGCATATCTGCAATATATCAAGTCGAAATACTATATATATAGAGTTAAAGCTTTTGATACCTACCACAGAAGTCTGTGCTTAAATTTTATTTTCTAACTGATGTCAATATTCAATTCATGTTACTAATAAATTTATGCAAATGAGTTTTTTATCTCATATATATATATGGTGCTCCCAGGAAGCTATTGCATATGAAACTGTCAAAAAGCCAAACTATATATTTTTAAAGACTTTTTTCTCTCAAATATTTTGGAATTCGAACTCCCTTTCGAACTGCCTTTGGCAGTTTAACAACAAAATGTATATCGTATTTTCCTCAACCCATTCTGGATGTTAACTGTAGACTTGCAAAGACAGTGTTGGAAAGTGCACTCCCTTCAGTATTTTCTACACTTTTTTTCAAAAAATACCAAAGATAAAAATAAAGAGGAACTTCCCATCAAAAATTATGTTACTTGCAAATGAAAACAAGAACTAGAAGAATTGATGTCGTTAAATGTTCACAGTGGCAATTTTTATTTTATTTTTTAAATTTAAAATTCTTGTATAATTGTCCGATATGTTGTAATTTCTAGAAGTATTTTACGATTTTAGTATTTTCTTTAGCACAAAATTGTTCAAATTCCACTTCTGCTTGCTGCTTACGGGTCTTCCCTTTTTTCGTACAGTTTAATTGTTTAATTTTAGTACTTGCTGCTATTGCATTCTTTGATTTGCTGATAACGTTATTTTTGACATCTATATAAGTATTTATTTATTTCATTTTTTTTGGAGGTGTTCCCTTTTGCCATCTGCATTCGCATTCAAATTGGTATTCGCATTTGTTTTTGTTGTTGAAACAAGAAAAAGAAGCAAAAATAATATAAAAAAAAAATCCATCCACATTCCATTGCACATTCCCCAGTGCCCCTTTCGGACCGCCCGCCCGCCCCCTCATGATACGCATTCCACACACAGCCCATTCACATTCACATTCACATTCACATTCGCATTCGCATTTGTTTATTTGTTAGGGCCAGCGGCTAACCAAATAATCGGCACGCGCGTTTATAAACGCGATCGCGGCTTTGTCGCGTTTTGCGTATATGTGTATGTGGGTGTGTGTGTGTGTGTGTGTGTGTGTGTGTGTGTGTTGTTTGTGGCAAATTTGATGGCCACATTTGGGAATTTATTTGTTTGTGTTTTTACATTTTGCTTACGTCTTGCGGGCACTTTTAACTGCCCCATTTGGAGCCAGCCACGCCTCTACCGCCACCCGCCCCCTCCGAAATGGCCGCATGACGAATACGCGTTTTTAACCAAATTAATTTTCAAATTGCCATTTGGCTAATTAACAACAACGCAACAACATTAAAACAGGCAGAGGCCTGTTTTTCCATTTATTGTTATTGTTATTATTGATTGTTGTTGTTGTTTGTTGCTGTTGTTTGTTGTTGTTGTTGTTGTTGTTGTTGTTGTTGTTATTGTGAGTGCTGTTAATAATGAGTTGATTAAATTAAGTTTTTTAATAAACAAATATATTCTGCTTTAATACCCTTGTGTAGAGTATGATGATTTTGTCATAGAAGGAGACTTTTCCGTCCGCATATAGTATATGCCAGATCTATATATATATATATATGCCAGATCAGTGTTCAGAGCTAGCTATATATATCCGTCTCAACATCGGATTACCATCGGAAATATGAGTTTTTGGATGAACAACTTTTGCATTTTCCAGATTTTTTATCTTTGTGATGTGAAAAATTCCTAATGACAGTATCACATAATTATACGTGCATCAAAATTAAAAAAAAAAATCTCTTTTAGTTAATTAACGCGTTGACAACAACAGCAACAAGAAACAATAACAATCTCAACAACAACAGCAACAAAACAATGTTGCGCGACGCGCCACTTGAGCAGCAGAGAAGAAAGTGTAATCAACAATTGTTGCTGCTGTCGCAGACGCAGCAGCAACATATCAAGTGGCATGCACAGATATCAGCAGCGGCAACAACAACAGCAACAACACCAACAACAATATCATCATCAGCTTCGACGTCGAAATCTCGCGGCTTCTTATCAAAACGCAAACATTTCCTTGTTGTCGCTTGTGCAGCGAATGTTGCTGCTGCTGCTCGTTGTTGTTGTTGTTGTTGTTGTTGTTTCAGCTGCTGCTGCTGCTGCTGTTGGTTGTTTGCGTCTGCGATTTCACTTGATTTGTACAAGTTCGCTGCCAGAATATCTATAGCAATAACTCTAATGTTCGATTAGAACTTCAGTTCGTGCAAGCAATCCCTAAGGATTAACTTTACACAGAGAGAAAAGGGAGGTACCTCATTTGTTGCTGAAAAATTCGTAAGATAGGATTAAACGCAAATTAAGTTGAAAATGCTTAGAACAAGCTCAAATAAAGTTTAATTTGACAAAAGTTCTCAATGCTCAACCATACTAAGTCTTGAATCAAGTAAATTTTGATTGCTTCAAGCTTAAAAGTTATGTAAAACCATAGTTGATTCAAGTTGAAAATGACGCCAAACTAAAAAAGAATATGTTCAAACAAGGCTTGATGCAAGTTTTTTCATCATTTAAGAAAAATCCTACTTCAATTAAGAATTGCTGAAAAATTCGTAAGATAAGATTAAACGCAAATTAAGTTGAAAATGCTTAGAACAAGCTCAAATAAAGTTTAATTTGACAAAAGTTCTCAATGCTCAACCATACTAAGTCTTGAATCAAGTAAATTTTGATTGCTTCAAGCTTAAAAGTTATGTAAAACCATAGTTGATTCAAGTTGAAAACGACTTCAAACTAAAAAAGAATATGTTCAAACAAGGCTTGATGCAAGTTTTTTCATCATTTAAGAAAAATCCTACTTCAATTAAGAATTGCTGAAAAATCCGTAAGATAAGATTAAACGCAAATTAAGTTGAGAATGCTTAGAACAAGCTAAAATAAAGTTTAATTTGACAAAAGTTCTCAATGCTCAACCATACTAAGTCTTGAATCAAGTAAATTTTGATTGCTTCAAGCTTAAAAATTATGTAAAACCATAGTTGATTCAAGTTGAAAATGACGCCAAACTAAAAAAGAATAATAAAAAAGAACAAGGCTTGATGCAAGTTTTTTCATCATTTTAGGAAAAATCCTACTTCAATTAGGAATTACTTGCTTTGAGTTTGAAATTCTGTATATTTTCTCCTTGTGTATACCTCCCACCTAACCCCATCACCGACCCGTGTCCCAACTGTTTTCAATTTATTTGACCAGAACAGCTACGACAGCTGCCATAGTCCGCCGCTGCCGGCCCGCCCCCGCCCCCGCCCCCGCTTGCGCCCCTGTCCCATCGTTAACGCCAAAGTTCAGCAACCCTGCCGAATATTTGCAGCGTGCAACCCCCAGCGTGTGGGCTGTACTCCTCTGCATCCCCCCTCCCCCATCGCCGTGCTGTCCCTTCTCAGCTGCTGCTTCGGCTGCTATGTGTCTTCCCCTCCTTGCCTAATAAATATTTTATTGTGGTTTTTGTTGTCCATTGAACTTTAATTGCGCTCGTAAAATGCCCGAAAATGTTGGAAAAATGTCTGCATACCCTTCCCACCCGGCTTGTTGCCCCCTCCCTTTGCCGCCTGCCCGCCCGCCCGTCTGCTGTGATAAATGCAGCTGCGCTTAATGACCCCGCGCGGAGGGGTTTATAACTGACAACTGACAGCTTAATTTGAACTATGGCCAAATGACACGTAAATCGGCCACAAAAAGGAAATGTATGGGAAAAACAAAGAAAGCACAAGGAAAGCAACAAAATATACAAATACAATTGAATTTGGAGAGGAAAATCCTGGAAAAAAAAGAAAAATATAATATTTAAACTAAACATGCTGCAGCAATGCCTATCGATTGCTAGATTTATCGATAACACAGCCTTGCCGCAGCATACTGATCTTAGTTCTGCACTCTTATTATTCCCGCTAGTACTTTTTATATAGATAGTACATGGCTTCCACGTATATTAGAAATTATCAAGTGATAAGGGTTAAAAGTCTTATATAAAAGTCATAAAATAATATATTTATTTGATGCCTGAGATGCAATCGTACGTTGTTTATATTTCCAAATTGTTGTTGGTTATTTTTCTGTATATTTCTTAATATTTTGTTTTTTCAACTTTTTTTATTCCATATTTTATTTAATTATAACTTTTGTTATGCTGGCTTTGAGGCAGTTTTTTGTGGCATTTTTTAGACGATTTTTCATTTTAATTGCTATTTCCGCTTAACGTGACCAGCTCGCGAACACCTTTAACCTATTGTCATTGTATGGTGGTGTGTGTGTGTGTGTGTGTGAATGTGTGTGCATTTATGGTCAAGGTCAAAGCAAGCTATCAAAAACCGAACTTCGCCTGTTTAAGGTTTAAGTTATTGGATGCTGTCTTTGGGAAGAAGCGTAACTGGATGCTATAAACTGCTAAAAAAAATGCTGCGGCCTTGAAATTCGCACTGGAAATCGTCATTGCGGGGCCAACTAAAGACATCCAGAATGTAAATATTGCCGTTAGTTCAAGCGGAAGCGCTTCGGTGTTGCTCCCAGCCCCTGCAGCTGCTGGAGGAGTCGTCGTCTATTTCGGGACTCGTTTTTAGAGCGTTTTCTTTGCGTTTTGCTTTTCATTTCTGCCACATGGCTGTTTCTTTTGAATTGAACAACATTTTGATTGCCCGTTTCCGTCAAAGAAAAGAAGTAAAAAAAAAAAAAAAATAAGAAAAAAATGAAGTTGCGGCCGTGTTTCTTAGACACATGACACAAACAAAATATCATATCTCTTTTCAAGTTTTTGTGTATCTTAAGGTCGCCGGTGTCTGGCTTCTGTCCAAGTTTTAATATTAACTTTGCTGCTTCGCAGTGGAATTTTATCTTGGCCATACAGTCAGACAAAATGAGGCTAAGGGTGTCGTCCCCTCGCAGTTAGTAACTGGTCGGGTGCTTCACCAAACGCCTCGCCGATAAGATAAACGCGATTTGTTTTATTTGCCGTGTCCACAGTAAACCCTACTCCACCCCTGGTGCGTCCCTAAATGCCCTCCCTTGTCTAGTCCCCCATGTATTTGTTGTGTGTGCCGCATTTGACACGTACAATGCTCGTGTTTCTATTCCGTTCTGTTCCGTTTGTTGTGCTGTTCCGCTTTTTGTGTGCGCTGACGCATATGCAAAAATTCACGATACAATCAGCTGACACTTTACAAAGATATTCCAAGTCTAATATTATACACCAACAACAACTGACCTCCTTAGCAAAAAAAAAATTGCATCAGTATGTATTTTCTCGATAGACACGATGCAATGGTTTATCGTTGATATCAAACTTTTCGAAAGCAGCCAGTAACTTTGGTAACGAGCAGCGAGCGATGAGTTCAGTGTTAAAATTGAACCAACCCATAACAAGTTTGTCGTTCCAATATTACTATAAAACAGCAAGTAGGTTAGTTCTTATAATCATAAAGCAACGCGTAAATTTGATAACGAGTAACAAGCAACGAGCAACGAGTAGGGTGTAAAAAGTAAGGCAACCCATTAAAAGATTGTTGTTCCAATATCACTCATTGCTATAAAGCAGCAAGTAGGTTAGTTCTTATAACCATAAAGCAACGCGTAAATTTGATAACGAGTAACAAGCAACGAGCAACGAGTAGTAAAAAGTAAGGCAACCCATTAAAAGATTTTTTTTTCAATATCACTCATTGCTATAAAGCAGCGAGTAGGTTAGTTCTTATATATCCATAAAGCAACGAGTAAATTTGATAACGAGCGACGAGTAGGGTGTAAAAAGTAAGACAACCCATTAAATGATTTTTTTTTCCAATATCACTCATTGCTATAAAGCAGCGAGTAGGTTAGTTCTTATATCCATAAAACAACGAGTAAATTTGATAACGAGTAACGAGCGACGAGTTGGGTGTAAAAAGTAAGGCAACCCATTAAAAGATTGTTGTTCCCATATCACTAATTGTTATAAAGCAGCGAGTTGGTTAGTTCTTATATGTATATCCATAAAGCAACGAGTAAATTTGGTAACGAGCAACGAGTGGCGAGAGGTGCAGCAATGAGTTGAAAATGTAAAAGGGGCGCCCTCTGATATCTTATGCAATGTCCGCAAAAAAAAAAAAGGAAAAAGAAAAAGCAACAACTACAAAAACAGCCGCTGAGAACCGTTAAAATTACAATTTCAAATTGTCGCCAGTTGTCCAAAAAGACACAACCAAAATGAAGAGAGGAAAAATATGCGACAAGTAATTGCACACTCCCAAAAACGAAAAAAAAAACCACGAATGTTCCATTTATGCATGTGTGAGTTTGTGTGTGTGTGAAAATGTGGAAATAACTGCAAGAGACAACGTCGACGACAACAGTTACTCGCGGGTCAACATGGGTTAAAGCCGCCTGGATAATGACAACGACAATAACCACAACAACAACGTTTCGTTAAAGCTGCAACCCCCCGCCCCCTGTACGCCCCCTGGCTCCTCGAGCGACGTCACGTTTTTTTTGTTCGTTTTTTGGCAGCGGCTACCTGGCAATACTCTGGCCCTCCCCATCTGACGAAAATTAACATAAACATACGAAAATTATAACAAAACAAGTCATAAGAATGAGCTGCAGACGACCAAGCCAGCGGCGAGAAAGAGATAGCGATACGCACGATGCAGCAATAAGAAGTTTATTTACCTCTGGGCTAAGCTTTCTTGTTGTTGCTGTTGTTGTTGTTGTTGTGCACCAATATGGGCAGCCGCACCTCCCACAAAAAGAGCTGCTCACCCGCCCAACAGTGTCTTGTCCGCGCCTTCGCGCCTCTCTTCCCGCTCTCTTCCCGATCCGCCTATTTCGAAGAGTGACCGTTACTCGATACGAATTTTTAAATATTTTGCTTTGATTTTGTTGGACTCATTTAATTGTTTTATGCCCTTGCAGAAGGCATAAATATTTGGTTAAGAAATGTGCAACGCCGCGTTTTGGGAGTCGTTTTCGATGAAAAGTGATTAAAGACAACTAAGGGATTCAAAAATGATGTAATAAAAATAATACAAATAATTAGAATAGTAAAATAATAATTGCATTTAAGGGATTACTAATAATAGTGATAATAATTATTGAATACAATATGCTGCTAATGACTTTTCAATGTCTAACTTTGATTTGATGTAAATTGAAAGACTATACACATATTTTTTGTGCATTTATACATCAAGAAACCTAATACAACTGCAACTTGTAATCCAATTAAAATACAGTGTATTATATATTCGGTTTATCCACTACAGATAGCTGTTATTTCGGTTTTTTTTTGCTTTTCACAATTGTTTTGTTCATGCAATTCACGTAAATGTTTTAAATGTCGTTGTTTGTTAATTTAGTTGTTTTATTTGTTTGGCCACTACTGTTGCTGTTGCAACGGTTAATTGTTAAATTACAAAAGAAGAAAGAAAAAAATACCCCAAGCGATTTCCAACACTGTTGTCACACATTGGCTGCCGTAACCGAGCTTTGGACCTGCTACGTTTCTAATCAGCGCACAATTCGAGAGATAAGAGCGTAATGAAATTTGGTTTGCCTTGAACGTAACATAGCGTAAAGTAAAAGCAACAACAACAAACAAAAAAAAAAAAAACAACCTGTTACAACGCAATTAACAAATTGAACGGGTCAACTTAATCAAGCGATTAATCGATCAATCAACTGACTTTGGCACACACCAAAGCGCATTTTGCTGAGCCCCTAATGAGGAACAATTTCTATTATACCCTGCAAAAACATTGAAGTTGTGAAAAAGTGTGTATATGCTGTGCGTCAACTGCAAGCTTCAGCTAAAACCTACAAATAGCAAATCATATTAATGGAAAATTTCGTTGCAAACGCTCTGAAAGCCACAGAACCCAATTCAAAATATACAGGGTACTTGCCAGTCGAGTACTCTGGCTTGCAGTTGCTGTGAAAGCTGAACTTCGCACTCGCCGAAAATTACAACCAAAAATGGCAAAAGCACACGACAAAAGGTGGCAAAACGGGACAGGAACAGCAACAGCAACAGGGTGACGCACAAGCAACAACTGCGCTGTTGTTGTTGTCGTTGTTGTTGTTGTTGCTGTTGTTGCTGTCGTTAGCTTTTTGAGAACATTATTTCCGTTGAATTAATTACCAAAGCGTTTGTTGTTGCACTGACTTAACAACAACGACAACATCACATCAAACGTTGAATTACAAAACCGAGAATCAAACTGAGCCGCTTGCAATGCCAATTCGCTTGGCATTGTCATTGACAGCAAACGTGTTGCACAAAGAAAGCTCCGCAATAAGAAACTAGCGACATGCTGTGGGGTTGGCCAAAGGTGCGAGGGGGATAGCCTAGCAGGCGGCCTTGAGGAGTCGAAAGTTGCAGTGAATTAGCCATCAAAGCACAATTAAAGCCAGGTTCTTGTTGTCTTCAGATGTGTATTTAAACCCATTTGAATGGTTTTAATCGTTTGAAAGTGATTTGAGTCATTTATTCAATTGTATGATTCATTTACTGATTGTTCAATTCAGCATTTAGACTAAAATGCCTTTAATAATTGCAGCAGAATCTTAAACTTTCCAAATGCATTTACTCGTTTGACAGTCATTTGAATCATTTGCTATCTTGTCTGATTCGCTCACCTATCTATTCATTAACTTATTCAGTTTGTCCTTAACAGTTGGTTGTCTTTAATAAGCAGAATATGTTGAGCCTTTCAAATGCATTTAATCATTTTAAAGTCATTTGAATCATTTGCTAACTTGTTTGTTTCGCTCACCTATCTGAGCTTTATCTACAAAGTATTTCATTCACTCATTCAGTTTGTCCATAACAGTTGGTTGTCTTTAAAATGCGGAATATGTTGAGCCTTTCAAATGCATTTAATCATTTTAAAGTCATTTGAATCCTTTGCTAACTTGTTTGTTTCGCTCACCTATCTGAGCTTTATCTACAAAGTATTTCATTCACTCATTCAGTTTGTCCTTAACAGTTGGTTGTCTTTAATAAGCAGAATATGTTGAGCCTTTCAAATGCATTTAATCATTTTAAAGTCATTTGAATCATTTGCTTACTTGTGTGATTCATTCACTACTGTGAACTGCACCAAAAACATATTTGATCAGCTTATTCTGTTTTGTTTTCAGACTAATTACATTTTGTAAATAATTGGCTCTATTCAATTCATGTCTAGGCATATATTCACTTAACATTCAATTGCATTTATTTCATGGAAAACCATTTAAAGGGCGTGCAAAAAAAAAAACCTGCGCGCGTGCATGGAAATTTTTTTTCTGCCTTTACTTTTGTATCTTTTTTATCTTTCAAGTGCATTACATATATGAAGAAAAAAAAATGATTTTACAATTGTGCAGCTATATAGTTGCGGCAATTGTTTATTCGAATTTTATTCAAGAAATGCGACGACAGGCGTCTCGCGATTCTAGCTGAAACTGTTGCAATTAATTGCTTAGCTATTTTTTTTCTTTCTATTTGTTATATTATCTAATTGAATGTTGAATGTGAGCATTTTTCCATATGTCGTTTTGCACATGCGACATGCGCGACTCCGAGAGTTTCCAGACATAAAGTGAGGGGGGGCGCTTCTTCTTTCCCTAGAACCTACACTATGGATAATGCAGTCTTGGATAACTCAGGTGTTTGTAGACCGATCTTTATGAAACTTAGGAGGATAAAATATGGCATCCAGATGTGTGTGTATACCAAATCCCAAAGCTATATCTTTAAAACATATATTTTTTTTTTAGCTTGAGTTATGAGTAGTTATGATTTTCGAGTTGAGCTAAAAGAAATAGTTACAAGTCTTTGCCTAAGTTCATGTCGTTAAACCAACATAAATTTTGAAAAAAAAGATTAAAATAAATAGAAAATACAAATAATATCAACACTAGATCCAGTTGCTATGCGAATTCGCCATGCCGAGCAGATGACAAAACCACAATGCCACAAAATGCTGCACGACGTGTGTATTGCGTATTGTGTGTGCACCCATTGCCGCAAGCACGCACGTTCCGCACTATAAACGCTGTGGCATGTCAAGTACTCGTACGTATAATAGCCCCAGAGATGCAAAAACGCAGAGAGAGCAAGAAAAAAAGATGCGCAGAGTAGGACAGAACACAAACAGAAAGAAAGGTGTGTGTGTGTGTGTGTGTGTGTGTGTAGCCACACCCGCGCTGAAAGGAATGCAGGCAATGAAAGCAAAAAGAATCAAATCACAATCAAATGGGCGCCCAAGAAATGCGGCTTAACGAACCGAACCAAACCAATCGAATCCAATCCAAACCCGAAACCAAAACCAAAGCCAGAACCAGACCACAAGAAACCACAAAAAGCGACGATCAATGCCGCGTTACAGCGATCTGGCAACGAGGTCGACATTGCTGTCAAGGTCGTTGCCAAGCTGCTGTTGCCTTGAGCTAAGCGACTGGAAACTCTAGCATTTGCTGCCCAGAGTCTGCACAGAGTTGCCACTGATGCAACTGCGATGCATCCAAGCTGAACAGCTCAGCCCAGCCAGTTCTCTCCCTCCCCCCTCTCTCGCTGCTGCGACGTGCCTATCTCTACTCATCTCTTTATCCACGGCCAGTGCCTAAGTAATTAGCTAAATAGCACAAAAAATTGCGAAAGCAAAATAAAATTAATAAAAACAAGTCAACTCTGGTCGGTGGGGCACGCTTAGAAGATACCCTTTATCCAGCGCCGAGCTCGAACTTGATTTTATACAAACAGATTCACGCACTCAAACTGTGCATTTTTTTGCAGCCGATGTGTTTCTTCTTCTCGTAGCTCCCATACTTTTGAAAATTGATTATATCGTAACCTCGGGGCCGATCTTTAGTCAATTTTTGAGGAATTCATATGGAGTGTGTATATACTAAAGTGTAGACTGAAAATATGTGTTTAATATCTTTCAATTTCGTGCAAAATGGGGAAAATAATACGCAAACTGATGAGTTCTGAATCAATGATAAATTATGTGCTTCTAGCTCATTTATAGCTTTAAGATATGCACAAAAAACCTAAATGAAAATCGATTTTGTGTTCTTGTTCTGCGTGCAAGAGAGAAGAGATATTCCCGATTTCAAGTCCTTAGCTCTTTTACTATCCGAGTTCATACAGCTGGCTAGATCAACTGAGTTGTTAATATTTTGTGTACATTATACCCCTTCTTGCTCATTTTCAATGGGTATACAAACAAAGAGCCCAAAAATATTCATATGCGTCTTTAAATATGAAGCGATCCATCTTCTTAAATCATTTGCTTCAATTTTGGCGTCGCTTTACTCTCTTGTTTTTGCCTTCTTCTTCTTCTTTTTTTTCTTGCATAATTTGCACACGCTTCACAGATTTCCAGGAGGTTCGTGAACCCTTCCAGCGGGCTGCGTAATGTGTTTTACTCTTTATACTTACTTGTGCTTACCTGCATCAAGACATCTAACAAAAACCTTTGACAGTCGGGCGGACGCACGGACGGGGGCTTCGGTTCAATAACCCCCAACGATGCTCCATTGTGTGACATATGTGTGTTTGTGTGTGTGTGTGTGTGGATGCTGAGCATTGGTTCACGTATAATGAGCTTGTGATGAGCTTGGGAACCCATCGAATCCCACAGACGAGAACCGATTGACTGAATGACAGCTGCATGTGGCATACGAACTCGGTTCATAGATCAGCTTTCTAGTGTCAAAAATGTAACTGTCAAAAGTCTAAGCTATCAATAGTATTGATAGATTAATTTGCCACAAGAAATATCAAACTTTCATTAGTATTAGCAGTAAAATCAAATTTATGCAACAATCGATAATATGGTGTATTTATATCGATCGTATTTTTAGTTTGAGAAATTGTTTAGCTGCAAAGAGAGAGAGACAAGGAGGGAGTATCAATGGCATTATCAATAGTATTAGCACATTTAATTACTCATTAGCTATCTCATTGGCAAGTAAAATATGGATGTACTCCGAATTGATGTTCGATCTCGAGCCTTAATCGATAGCACGATATCAACATCGCGATCTATGCACAACTCACAAGAGTATTTCTTAATACAGAAACAATCCTTCACAGTTGATCTCAAGGGTGAATATTTATAGCAACTGTGATATAATCGAATTCCTATGCCGCATCAATTGTTCATTAGCACAACTTCAGTTCTAGCCTTTGTGCTCGAGTTAAATCTTTTAAATGTTTCATTTATCTGTACAAAGAACAATTGAATTTCTTATTGTTTATTTTTTGTTGGCTTGTCTTTTGACAGTGTTTTTTTTTTTTTTTTTTTTGGAGGCTGTTTTGTTGTTGATTTCAACTCGTTAACTGGCATTCAACATTATCCTTAGTTGCATTAGTTACGCTCTGAAGGCCGTCGCTTTTGTTGAGCGAATTTATTTTTGTGGAAGCGCGTTAAAAGCTAATTAATTTAACAGCGACAACAACGAAGGCAACAACCACAATGCGAACAATAATAGGCATACAAGCTAATTGGTTTTTAATTATTTAAATTTATTGATTTTTAATTTGTGTGCGAAGCTCATCGGCACAAAGCAAATGCCTTGAACTCTTGAACTTGCAACTTGGCAAGTGAAAAGTTGTGAGCATTTTTCATTCATGGAAAACATTTGTGTATGCCCAAATGTATACCCTGTAAATAATGAGTATATAACAGTTAGATATAGATAGATATATTAGATATATGTAGATATATGTAGATATACATATGTAGATATATGTAGATATATGTAGATATATGTAGATATATGTAGATATACATATGTAGATATATGTAGATATATGTAGATATATGTAGATATATGTAGATATATGTAGATATATGTAGATATATGTAGATATATGTATGTAGATATAGATATAGATATAGATATAGATATAGATATAGATATAGATATAGATATAGATATAGATATAGATATAGATATATAAAGATACAATTGTGGGGTATATCTATAACTTCTGAAGGTTTCCTATTCATGTATATATATATACCAGGGCTGCAAACCCGAAATCGTCAGTGGTTCTTATATAAAGCATCTTTGTATAAAGCATCTTATATAAATCATCTTCAAGTCTTAATAGTTTCTATAGTTAATTTGATAGAACTCTCAATAAACCATTGCAAAAAACTCTTTAAATACGAATTTTTAATCAGCATCCAACTTTACGAATCTAGTTTTAAACAAGTTGTGTAATTTTCGATCATCTGCTGTATCAACTCTTGGTGTAGGGTATTACTTTTGGCGTGCAGGGTATTGCACAGTCTAGCACTTGCAAGAAGTGCGAAATGTTGTCAGCTTTGCAGATGACTTGGCTCACAGCTTGCGGTTGATTAACCAATCAGAATCAGAATGAGAATCAGAAGCGCAATCAGTGTTTATGGAAAGGATTTGTTAAGCCCAAGGCCAGCTGAAGAAGATTGCGTTTGTCCCAATGAGACGCAAAGAGTTTCTGGCGGGGCTTCCAACTCTCGGCCCCAGAGTTGGGCATTTCGATTATTTTTAGAAAACAAAAACAACGTTGGGTAAACAGAAATATTTACAAAAATATATATAACCACATGGACGGCTTATGTGTGTATTTATAGACACAACATGCACACACACACTCACACACACACACACCCGGAGGCGTCTGTCGCTGTAGGTGGGTGGTTAGAGAGGCAGCTTTGGCAGGGGCGTGGCATGCGGTGGCGCCACAGCTCATTTGACTTTTGGCATAGACTTCAAAGTTGATTATTATTGAGATTTTTTGTGGCTTTGTCTTAAAAATAGATGCCGCTTGAAGCGCAACTAAGCTGTTTACAATTTTCGTGGGTCTTGTTGAAATTTGTTCGCCATACTTAAATGAATGAAAAGGTTAGAGAATACTTTTGTGAAAAGGTATGTGACAGGCAAAAGCAAGCGTCACCAACCTCAAAGTATATATAATCTTGATCTGGCTATGTCTGTCTGTATAAACGCGTTTATCTGGAGAACTACAAAAGCTAAAGCTATTTTGAGACTTGCAAACTATAAGAGTTAGGCACAGCAAACTTGTCATCCATGTGATAATATTTGTATATCTGCGCTATCCCAACATCAACAAGAAGCTTTGGTTCATTTCTATTTTCGGTCATTTAGTTTTCTTTTTTGGGAGGTAGCCTTATAAGCTGATTTGATCAATAATAATGCTACGAAATCCAAAAAAAAATCTCTTAATGGGCAAGTCGCCGATCGAATTTCAATTGAATCTTATTTTGCCAAACTCAAGTTTTCGTTTTTTCTTTTTTTTTTTTTTTGTGCGGTTTACAACGCGTCGCGCGGTTCAACAAACTTTTGTGTAGCACTGAAAATCTTGACATTGAACTTCTGATTGTGAGTAATTTTCCCAACACACAAAAAAAAAGAAGACAACAACAAAACATTTGACATATGTCACGCATTATTAACCACAAAACTAAGCTACCCTGCGCTCTTCTCTTGCTGTTATCAAGAGAAGAAGAAAACAGTTATGTCGGGTCTAGACTTATTTTTAGCTTAATAATTGTTTGTATACACTGCATTTTGGGTGTACGAACTTTGTGACGCACTGTGTAAAGCAGCTTGACTTGAGAACTCGATAGAGAATCTTAAATGCGCAGGTTGAAAGTAAATATAAATAAATATTGATAATTAAATATTATGTTGTCATTTGATATCGATAGTGGGTGAGACTTATCGATAGTTAAAGTAAATGTGAATAATAGTATTAAATTTATTTGCAGAAGTTCAAGCGCAAACTGTACAACAAAACTTTGCAAATCTTTCACGTTTGTGCTTCAATTTTCAAAGATTTGTCGCTAAGCAACTGTCATCATTAAGAGATGACATATTATCGATAGTTTGAACTGTGAAAGTTGATAGTGTCGTATTCTGCAAGTGTATTTAAGCTTTGGCAAGCCGCAGATAACTGTTCTATCTTGTTAAATTCTTTTTTATTTTTTTATATTTTGCTATTTTTGCACACAAGAAGCGGCAACAACTGTTTGGTAATGCCTAAGAAAGGCACGAGAAAGGTGGGCGGAAGGGTAAAGAATAACTGATGTGCGGCTCGGCATGACTTGACAAGTCATTGACTGACGGCCAACAAAAATCAATCAACAACAGAACAAACCAAGGGCCAGCGAGCCCAACAATGTTGAGGTTAAAGAAATCTTAAAAGAAAGTCTGACAAACTGATCGATCGTCCAATCGATAAGTCGCTGAAAGCAGTCGATAGTTTGACATAGACTGCATGATCATATCGCCTATTTAGCAATATCAATATCTTTCCGTTTCTATCATCAGCAGACTTTGCTATTAACTCTAGGATTCTAAGGCCCTCTCCTTTTTTGCGGAGCTTTAACTTGTTGAGAATTACAAGCGTCAAGCAACGAAATCAAAGTAAAGCGAGCAGAACAGAGTCCATTGTCTGTCTGGTTCACCCTGAATTAACAGCTTTATCTTAAGAATGTGTACATAATTTCGATGTATTCTAATTTTCTGGGCAGTTGCTTATTAACGAGGGACCACTGTATCTTTGCTTTTGAAATTGACTGCGACGGAGAAAAGTTACTTTGAAGGGCTGCAGCTTGTTGCTTCTTTGTCAACTTCAACTTTAACTCTGGACTTCAGCTTCAACTTGAGACTGGAAAGTCGAACTTCAATTGTGCAATAATTGGAGGCTAAATAATTTACCGTTTACTTGGCTATTTATTTATTTACTTGCTTGTCAGCTTGTCAGTTAAGTTCTTCTAGCGTTTAACGACTTCTCTGTCTGATTTGTAGTTGTTGTTGTGCTGTTTGTTTTGTTAAGAATTTTCCTATTCACTAACTAACTGGGTTGTTGTTATTATTATTATTTTAACTGCTGTTGCTGTTTGTAGAAAGTGCTCACAATTTGTCTTGCACACACAGATACTATCGCTGTGTATCTGTGTGTGTGTGTGCGTGTGTGTGTGTGTGCCTTTCTGCTCTAGAGTTCAAAGTGCTTTAAAGTACTTTGACTTCCCACAGTCATTTCTAGAGTTCTTTCTTCTGCTTCTTCAACTTCTGCCAGCTGACTTTTCCTGCTTTAACTGACTTTCATGTTTCGACTGATGTTGGGCTCTCGGTCGCTTCTTTAGAACTCGTACATCATCTTTTATGCATTTGCCGCTTTGCTGATCTTTGGCTCCGTCAGTCAAGCAGTCAAGCAGTCAGTCAGTCAGTCGGCTGCTGTTCTACAGGTTGTGCAATGCTCGCACACTTGCAAAATTATGCAAGGCCCTCGATGTCAGTTGATTTCAGTCTGAGGCTTAAAAGAATGCTCTGCTCTTAGCTTGGTCAAAACTGGCGTAACAATTGGCCCAAGTCTACTTAAAATAACTTTAAAAGTTCTTGTCATCAATCAGAAACGATTCGATGGTTCATTTCTCTGCAATGTGACAGCTAAGCAGCTGTCATAATGTAGAGATGGCACTCGATCGATATATATCGGTTAAGTTTCTTTTCTAATTTAAAATGTATCTATACTCTTAAGAAACCTATCGAAAATGCATAAAACCTATCGATAGTTGATAAAATGTGTATTGTAATCATAATATTGAGATAACAAGCTATCGATAGTGCTAAATGCAATAACAACTGTTATAAAAAGTTGCTTTCTTATATTTTCGAGGAAAACTTAAACAATACCAATGAATTGTAACATAGGCAACAACTCAATCTGGCTTAGGCAGGCACACGGAACAAATACACATGTACATATATATAACTGTCAATATATAGATAGATAGACAGATACACTTCCCCAAACGTCTGCGTCAGTGTCTGGCTTATCAATAAAGCTTCATCTAAAGCCCGTATAGCCATATAAAACGTCAGAGACGCAGAGTATGAGCTCTGAGCTCCCCTGATCTCTGCTCTCTGATCTGGCGATCGATCGCGCACCACCTACATGACAAATATACCAACAATAATTGAAAAAAAGTGTTCAGCATACATTGAGCTCAGACAAAAATTGAACAGCGAAGGCAGAAATATTTCAGCGTCGAGAACGTAATTAAAGCAAAACTATGAACGAGTTTTAAAAGTCGAACATAAAAGGCAAATATGTGCACAGAGCCGAGAGAAATACAAATACACAGGGATACAGATACACAGATACACGGCTGCGCAGATACAACTACAGCTATGCATGCAGATACAGAACACAGATACAGATACAGCTACGGCTACAATAGCCGCAGCTAAAGATACTTCTGCTGAATTCGAACGGTTGGCATTTTCGTTGTTAGTCATGCAGCATTTGAAACAGTTTTTTGAAACAAATTCGAAAAAAACAGCAAAAATTAAACAAAACGCAAACGCAAACTTCTTGGAAAAAAAACAAAACTGAAAACATTTGCCAACTCAGCAAATACTCGGCAAATGCTCTCGGTTCAAGTTGAGATACTTTTATGCATATATACATACATTTTAAAAATGCTTAAGTTGCGCTCAGTTTGAAGAGGTGGTTGTAAACGATTTGAGCTGATTATAGCTAAAGCAAATATTTTGAATTTACGGCCTTAAGAATATCTCTAGTGATTCCAACTTTAATATCTACAGTTTTTATACCCTGAACCCATGGTAACCTATTAACCTATTAGAGCTAAAGAAATTTGGAACGTAGGTCCTTCTACGAGCATTGATAACTTGCCCCGTTTCCAAGTAATCGATTAAAATCGATATCGAAATAATGTTTTTTGAGCAAATCTTGTAAATTATGAGAGCTAGAGACACCAAATTTCACAAGTCGCTTCTTGAATATTATATACATATATCAAATATCTTTCATTCTAGAATTTTTGTCAACAGCATTGCAAATAAAGAGAGAGGGAGAGAGAGAGGGTATAGATTTCTTGTGTCAAACTATTATTATGTATAAAAGATGTATAAAATTGTATATAAAAAATGTTAAATTTAAAAGGTTTTTACAAAATGGAATCGCAAACCTTCGAGTTTTTGCCTTAAGTTTTATTGTACTGAAAATACAGCTTCTAAGCTTTAGATAATACGTATTTGTATAAAGATTGTCAAGCAGCGACTGCATTGAAACTTTAAGTTCTTTACGATACTAAGATGAGTTTTTAATGCTTTTAGATAGATTGCATATTACATAAACGCCATCAAGTAGAACTCATTATCTATAGAATATTTATTGACGCATAGAAAAAAGCTGTGTATTTTTGCATAAATCCATGAGATATGTTGAATTTCCGTAAGGTCGGTCAGTTAGTCGAACGGTGTGTTTGTTGTATGTGCTGTGTATCCGGTTGCCTGGAGGCCACATTTAAAACTACAACTGTCACATTAACTTTGATGAGCTGCGATCCGACGAGATACGAGATCGGCAGCAGCAGCAGCAGCGGCAGCAACCGAAAGTAATCGCTGGAAACTTGAGGCGTTCGTTTGAAAAGTGCAAAAATGTGTGCATGCTGTGTGTGTGTGTGTGTGTGTGTGCGGCCAGCGAAAATCGAAAGAAGAAATTAACTTTCACCACAGCGCAAAAGCCGGCGGCCGCTGTGGTGGCAAAAAAAAAAATGCGCTAGCAAAACGCGCCAGTCAAATGCGCGCATTAGAAGTCATCAAAAACATGATTGGGAATTGGTATCGACAGCGATAGCGGTAAACATATCGAGTTGAGTTATAACTCCACACACAAGTGCACACACACACACACACACACATACACACGCACGCACGCACAGCATACGCAATGTCACTGAGCATAAAGAACAAAACGTATGGCTAGCAAGTGAATGGAGCGATCTGAAACGCAACAACAATTCCTCCCGTCCCCCCCCCCCCTCTCCCTCCTACACTAGTTGTACTCTTGGAAAGTTTTTTGATATGCACATAAATACATAGTGGGAAACCGAATACGCGCAACTAAGAGAGCAAGCGAGCAAGTGAAGGTTTTTATTTTGTTTCAAGCCAATGTGGCAATGAACTTTGCCACACGACGCTGCCCTCTTCGTATGGGGATCATAAGACGCACGTTTTGCTAATGGGCCGGCTGCAGCTCCAATTATTAGCAGAGATTTCTCTTTTGCATGCACAGCTGGAAGGTGTCATCCAATTGTTTTATTCAGTGCATTAGAGTGAGCGAGACAGCGAGCGAATTACTGGCTTTGAATAAGCTCACAAGAATTGTGCTCTTTGACAGAATCAGCACAACCAGCAAGCGTACAAAGAAAAGCTCTTCGCTTGCTGCTGCTGTTGCTGCTGCTGCAGCAGTCGGTTTTCGCTCTCTTTCTCGCATATGTAAACAAAAACAAACGCGCGCACTCACATTTGTATGCAACCACCGAGTGACCTTAGCACTCAACACCCGACAACAGCAGCAGCAGCAGCAGCAACAGCGGCAGCAGTCAGCAACAACAACCATAACAGCGGCTCGAGATCAGGCAAAGAGCTTAAGTCCAAAGAGAGCATTTTGAGAGAGCGTAGAGAACAGCGAGTAACGGACAGCTGAGTGGAGTTCGCGCAATGGTTGCTTTGCTTGTTAACAATTTTTGTATGCTTTGCGAGCGTGTGTGTGTGTGTGTGTGTGTGTCATGGCGCAAAGCTCTGCTGCGGCTGCTGTTTAAGAGTAAACAAAAGACCGTTAATTGACATAGAATTTTAAGTTCTCGCATTGTGTCAGCTATTGTTGTTGTAGCTGTTTCTGCTGCTGCTGCTGCTGCATGTGTGACATACGAACAACGTGTTGAATGACTGGATGCCTCTTCTTCCTCTTCTGCTGGTGTCCGAATATAATTTCCATAATGTTGTGCTGCCAAGCGGTCATATACCTGCATAATTTCTTTTGGTTTAAAACAAAAGCGGCCCAAAAACAAATAAAATCAAATAAAACTTGCCCCCGTCCCGCCCCACAGCTAGCGCTGTGCGTGGCCGTTGTTCAGTTCAATAGCCTCTTGAACTGACAGCCAGACGGACGGTGGGTCGACAGGAAGGGCGAGGTAGTTCGGTCAGGGTGCCCCACATATACATATATGTATGTTATGTATAAAAACTGCCATTGTTGTAGTTTTGGGCAACCTGCATGAATACCGAATCAAAAGACACCTTTTTTTTTCTTCTTTTTACATACAAATCGACCCAAATTTATGTGAACAACGAACTTGGGAGCCAACAACAACTAAATATGTAGCTGATTGCATGTCGCAACAGGTGGGCTGTGGGCTGTGGGTAACGGCAATAGTCGGGGTGGGGGCTCAGGCGACATGCTATGCATCTGCTATGGGGAATGCCTACATACATATAACTCCAATTATCATACACCCAAGAAAATATCACGCAAAAAAGGCTGCAAATTAAATCAAGCAAACGCAAATCTCGCTAGGTAAAACGGGTCAAAGTTATCCAATGATGCCGGGCAACTGTTTCTTCTTCTTTCTAGTATTACGTTATATATCTATAAAAAATCAAGCGAGAATATATTTTTATCAGAAGTTACAATGTTCCTTCCTCGCTCTTTCACTCTCTTTTGCTGAGGCTTCTTTAAATTTGTTATTCTTTGATATTATAATACTTTCTGAATGGATCACAGAGTAGAGTTTAAACTTTTATTAAAATACAATAAGCTTGTTTTCTTAGTACTTAGATTCTAGGCAATTCTGAATGTTATTTCAGTTAGCGATGAGTTCTCATATCTTAAAATTCTACTTACTTTTGATATAGAAATTTATAATTATAATAATATAATAAAATATTGACCGCGGTCTTTTTCTCTTTTTATTTCTATATCTTTATTTCCACATTTTCCAAGCCATTCGCTCCGACCGACCAATCAAAAGTCAATTGGGTATCGAAGCTTGTAGTATCGATATTCGATGCTCGTAGTATCGATAGTCTCTTTACAATTCCAAGATCGATACATTCATCGCTTCTTTTTCGATCGATACATGCATCGCTTAAATCTATTACTTAAGTATTTCTTACAATCTTTACAACTGTCATGTACTATTATTAAAAAGGATTTTTTAAATGTTATAGTTATAAATGTGGAAAATCGAAAGATAATTAAAGCATAGTATAATATGTCTTGATTTATATTAAAAAAAAAAAGTAATAACAATTTAGACAATGCAAAAATGGAATTTAAAGCTTAAATGCAATAACTTTGCTTGACTAATACTTTAAAGTACTTTCTTTTGTTTTCTTACTTACTTTTTTAAGAAATCGCTGACAATTAAACAATAATTAACAAAACATGAAGATTTTAACTAATTTGCAGTAAATTAAACTTGATGCCAAGTTGTTTTCTTTTTTTTTTTTTTATTTGCATATGAACATGAATATTTAAATACATATATATTTATATAGATATATATTTATATAGATATATATTTATATAGATATATATATAGTTATAAACATATATATTAATGAACATATCTTTTTATATAATGCATCGCATTGAGAATAAACCGTTAATTATGACTAATTAGGCGTCAAAAGCAAAAGCAAATACGTCAAGTATTTAATAATAAGGCGCGATTACGTCTATATAAGTGCAGGGAGTACATAAACAACAACAATTGGCGAAGTCGTTGGAAAGAGAGAGAGAGAGAGAGGGAGCGGAGGAGAGGGAGGAGGGGTGCGCAGGCGGAGGTGCGAGTAAACCAGATAGACGCGAATGAATCAACAACGAGTTCTGCTGACCTTTGGCTAAAATAGCAATTTGTTTTAACCATAAAAAAGTATTTTAAAAAAATGCTAAAATTTGTAGCGCTAAGAAAGCGAGTGTGAGGGAGTTAGTTGCGAATTGTGCAGATGGGCGTGGCTGGGGAGGGGGGCGGGCGATGGGGAGGGGGGGCTCAATATGTGTTTGCAAAAACAAATTGAATTTATAGCTTTATGGCATTTAAAAAAAAAATAATTATGTTTGTTTTTATCGAACTAGGAAACTGTGCGACACTACAAAAATGCGCTAACATATCATAATTAAATGTGCAAATGCAATAAATAGTAAAAAAAAAAATATAATTTTTTAAAAAAATGCAATCAAATGCCGAACGCTGCGCTTGAAGGTTAGCAACAACAAAAAGTGCTGAAGAAATATAATAATAACAAACATTATCATATATGATTAATAAAGCTTTGTAGCTGCATTATATATGCAAATTAACTCGATATATATATATATATATATATATATCAATTATTGTGCTTTATCTGGCTGCCGCTTAGTCAGCGCATACGATTTATCCCGGCATTTTTCTTCTGCTTTTGTTTTTGTTTTTGTTGTGGTTGTTGCCGTCGTTTTCGTTGTCGTTGGGCGGGCCTCTGGTGTGGGCGTGGCACTGCCAACTACTGTGACCCAATAACAATCAATTATCGGCTGTCAATTTGTGAGTTTAACACGAATGAAAAATGTCTCAAGTTGAATTTTTATTGTAAAATTATTAAAGTGCGGCCGATTATTAATTAATTAATTGTTGCTATTATAATGAGCTTCGGCCGAAACTCGCATACCGCACAGCATTGCATAATCGCAAACAAATCGAAAACTTGTGAAAGGTATCTATAAAAAACTGAACCCACAAATCACAAACACCTAAAAAAATAAATAAATAAAAAAGAGTCAAGAGGCCAGCGGGCAGCTGGAACTGGAACTGGTACGGGAACTGGTACTGGCTCTGGCACTGCAACTGGAACTGGAACTGAACTGGTGCTGTATGGGGCCGCCGTTTCAGTTACAGTTCAATAAACTGCACGGAATTCCGCTCTATTGACCCAAAAATAAAACAAAACAAAACTGCGAGCCCACAGCAAATGGCAAAAATTGTCTATGAAGCCCAGCATGCAAAATCATTAAGCAAACAATGAGCAAAAAATGATAATAATAAAAAAGAAACCCGCGCCAATCACTCAAAGGGAGGCCCAAACTAGGCAATAGCGGAGAGGGGGCTAGCCAGGCCAAGGCCAATAGCAGCAGGAAGGAAAGCCAGCGCAATCGCAATCACATAACACACAACAACAACAAAAAAAAATACTTAGGCCAAGCCAACAGACTTCACACAGACAGGCCAAGGTGAGAGATCCGACGATCCATAACGCAATCCATGAGCCATGCCGCAGGCACCCCAAAAAAGAAACACACAAAAGCTTGCAAATGTTCAGCTAATCAAGGGGCAGAGAAAAGCGCGAATCGTTTACAAAACTAAATTAATACATCCAACAATTTTGCTAAAGAAGTTAACCAGCTGGAAAGCTGCAAAAAATGAAGCAGAAGTTTGTTAGTGGCTATTGCGAGTCATAGTCATAAGCAAGGCGAAACGTTTAAGAATATGACACAAAGCAGAATTGAAGTTATCGTAAGAATGTCGCAACAAGTTGAGTGAAAGTTAATTGTTACGTTTGAGATTGCATAGAAGTCAAAAGAGAAGGAAGAAGAAGAAGAGGTGGTGCACATAAACGAAAATTTGGCTATAAAAAGTTTTTTAAATTTGTAGAGGGTTTTACGATCCTGCTACAAATTGTGTCACGCATAGAAGGAGACGTCTCTGAATCGACTGTTCGTCTATATCTAAGCAAACTGTTTTTTTGCTTTAGTTTTATTTACAATATCGAAATTATAATCTGTCAATCTTAAAGCTAACCGCACAAATTCGAATCAATATATATTGAATTTATCGGTGCGAAACAGTTTGATTTTTCAGAAGTCTGCATGATAGATATAGATAGATAAGATATCTTCATCTTCTTAATATGTGAGAAAAATCTTAGCAATATCGGATAACTATATCATATAGATCAGTCGAAAAATGAACACTTGTATGAACAACTGTTTTATTTTTCACCATACGCCCAACCTAACTGCACAGCCTTATCCCATCGGACTACTATATTATATGTCGCCTATTGGAGCCATCAATCGGCAAAAAATCTTTTGTATAAAAGCACTTCAAAGTCATGTGTCTACATGTGCAATCTTCGGCGTGTCGCAGAAAACCCTTCTTGCTTGTTGTAGCTAGCCATGTTCCCCTTATAATGCATATATATTCGGTAAATATATTTTGGATGTTTACGACATACATGCATATAGATAATTCCAGTTCGATTTGATAGCAATTGCAACTGTTGACCCCAATAGAAATTGTAACTTGAAATCGATTACATTGGGCAGTATCTAAAGCGTTTCGGACCGCTCTTAAATAATGTACGGTCCCAAAACCTGAGCAGCATTCGCAATTGCGCGCACACATTCACCCCCTTGCACCCGCACGCCCCTGACTGGCGGCTGCCAGTGTGGGGGGAGGGGGAGAGCTGAAATTGCGCATACGCAGCGTGCGACGAGTCACACGTTGCTTGATGTACGACGCGATTTGATGCCTTGGCGTGAGTTGATTTTTTGTTATTTTATTTGGTTTGTTAAACATTTGTGGACTACCTTGAACGACCTTGGCGCCGTTAAGGCGCCCCGCTTAACTGGCGGCGGCTTCAGTCAAACTTGGTCAAAATGCATTTAAAGCCACACACAAAAGCAAAATAAAATCACATTTAACATGTTTTGCTTTTTATTTATTTTTTTCTCGTTTTTTCGATTTTGATTGCTCAGCCTTATCTGTGCACCTGCTGTTGTATTTTTTTTTATTTTTTGTGGGTCTTAATGCTTTTTATTTGGCTACGCTTCGATTTGAGCTGCGCCGCTGCGCTTTGTGTGGGCCGCCTGTGGCCAGGCCTTTGTCTAAGCAAATGGAAATAGAGATGAAGATGGAGCTGGAGCTGTAGCTGGTGTCATCATTGACACCGGCACAGACAGGCGCCCACGTGCCACATGCTGCCTGCCTCCTCTATGCATACATATTGTTGTAGAGTGCTGCCCAATCTTGACCACTGGGCATTGTCTTGACTTGTCTCGACTCTTAAATCATTCACTCAACTTCGCTGGTGACATTTCTTGTAAAACCTTTAAAGCCTACACCCGTCCTTGCTTCCAAAAAAAATAAAATAATAATAATAATAACAATAACAATAATAAGAAACTCAGTTTCAATTACAGCCGCAACTTTCTCGCTGAAATCAAACGAAATACAATTGAAAACGTGGGCGTTCGCTAGCACCATAGATCATGTTTCTAGGCAGCTGTCAAATGGCTAAAAAGAGATAAGAAATGAAGAATGAACGGCAAGCCGAAGATTAAATGCCCTTGTAGAACATATGGCTAAGAAGTGCATCGTTCACAAAGTCGTCTGAATGAGTAGATTTAATGAGGCTTTGCAGATATGTTCGAAGCATTGTGCAGCCCTTTAGTTAAGATATCCGGAAACCAGAATAGTTTTCCATATAAAAAGTAATTTTACGATCGATTCTATCTTATGGACCATATAATGGTTCGATTATTCTTATGAAATAGTGCTCCAATCCGACTCTGACATATAAACTGCCTGCCAAAAGTAGAATTAGACCGGCGACCTTGACTATAGCGACTCGTCTGCTAATGCTGATCAAGAATATAAAAATATATATATATATATTTGTATGTATTGAATCTCTTTCTATGCGTATAACCTTTCTGTAACCTTTTATAGACATATGTATATTTAAAGCAAAAGTACAAAGATCTAGCAAAAAAAAAAAAACGATGTTTCTCAATAAGTGGGTTGCCTCCGCTTGACTATTCTCATGGGTTCCCAGCCCAAATTTTAGTTTTAGGCCAAGCCAATAGAGTTTGCAATTAAAGCCAATTTGTTTATATTGCTATAGCCACTTTTTTTCATTGTGGACCTTTAACGGTGTCCGGAACAGAATGGAATTGTGTTAGTCAGGTGCCATTATATACGCTTATCCAAAAAATACATACATATTACATTAGCAAACTTTCGCTGCAAAGCAACAACAACAACAGCGACAACAACAACAACAATAGCAGCGAATCAATGGCAAACAAACGATTTGGCAACCGTTACAATTTCTATGCGCAACATTTTGATTTACAAGCCAAAAAAAAAAAAGTGGTAGTAAAAAAAATTCCAAACACGCTCGAATTGGCTGCCAATTGGCAAATATTTTGGCTCGAAACTGGAATCGAATTGGAAATTGGGCGGCAGACAGGCGGCAGCCTTCGCGTTTCGGCCTTGAACTTCAGATTTACGGAGCGACTTGCATTTGGCATTTAATTAAATTGAGAGATTTTGGCACGCAGAATCGTGACAAAATATTTTGCAAATGCCAAAAATGTTGTCAGTTTGACGAGAATTTGTAGCTCGCAAACGGAGCAAAACAAAAAGCAAAAATCAAAATAAAAAACTGACTGACGTTTTTTATGGCCTGCACGACAATAAATTGGATCGATTTGGCAATCTAAATCTAAACAATATGGCACCAAAACCCGCTAAATCATCAACTGCTCAAGTCGAATATATGTTCGTAAACTGTCGAAAGTCACATTAGAGAATAGCATATCATAGAAGATCTTAACCGAGCAGTAAGCATTCTTAACCAATAATGGGCAACTATTATAACCTTCATACTTATACTAGTTACCAATGATAGAACTTTTCGATAGTTTCGATAGTCGATTTTTTTGGCCATCAAGAGCTCAATTTAAAAAAAAAAGTATAATTTTACTCAAAAGTCGATAATTATCGATGGTTCTATATACAGAAATATGGTGTTTATCCGTTTCGAATAGCTCAAAAAACCTCCTAAATACAAATAAATTAACTCATAGGAGCTAAAAATAGTAGCAGCAGCAAACGTTGATTTCAATTAGCTTATAATCCTAAGAGCTCGATCGATAGTATGGTCGAAAATTTTCCATCTTTAGTATACGCTACAATAGGCAGTTATTTCCAAATTGCGCCGTGTTTCGCATAGAATCAATCGATTATGTCAATCGGAGACACTTTATAGCGATCTTATCGACGATATCGATAATGCCTAAGAACTATCGATAGTTGCAGGAAGAATCGTTTATTTAAATCTTTGGCATAATCTAACAAGTATAGCTATATTTTGATTGATACCTTTCCATCTCTTGTATACGTAAATTCTCTTGGCGAAAAAAAAAACCAAACCAGGCATCATTTTCCATACACAGGTGGCGCAACAAAACGTTTCCAAGCCGCTAGACTCGACGCGATTCGAGTCGACTTGGTGGATGTGGCCCAACTTAATATGGGCACATGCTTTAGAAAAAGAAATCTTCCAACAAGTTGTCGACAAAGCAAACCAAACCGAACCGAACCAACGGCGGCGGGCCAACACCTATGCCAATATTATTAACGTGTTTTTGTATAGTTTTAATTAGCATAATTTACATGCAAATGCTAAATAGAATGAGACGACGACGACAACGCTGGCCAAGAGGGGATAGATCGACTGAGATCTGGCTGGCTTAGACATTAATGGGGTAGACCGTTCAGCTGTCTAACTAATGGGGGGAGGTGCAGTATCCATTGTGAAATGTGTCGAGTGGTTTTGAAGTTTGATTTGACAGCTGAGACGACGACGATTGCGACGATCTCAGGCGTGTTCCAGTGTCAAATTAGCCTCCATTATGAATACCGAAGGTGGGAGCAGTTGGAGGAGGTGCAACCTAGAGGCCAGCGGGGCAGTTTCGAGAGGCAAACGAGAGAGAACGAGAGGGAGAGCGAGAACGAGAACGAGACGTGGCTAATAACAATAATAACAGCGATGATAAATCATAAGACAATAAACGCTTTTCATTACAACTACAACGTATTTAATTGTAATTGCAATGCAGGCGCTCAACAAATTCAGCAAATACGATAAGAACAACCGCTAGGAGATACCCTGTAATCACAAAAACTACGGACGAAACCAAAAAGTCAAACATATTAATGCTGTATTTAGCCTCCGACAACCTATGGCTTAAAATCTTCGAGTATTGATTAGGAAACATTAGAAATCGATATTTATCGGCATTATGGAAATGATAGCAAAGGAAATTAAGTAATATGTAGCTGTATAAACCATATAAGAACCTACATACCAAATTTGGTATCTCTAACTCGTAAACTCTCCGAGCTATGCTTAAAAGGCGTTTTTTAATAATCGATATTTATCGATATTCGGCATAATCAACCCATTTGCAACGCGTACAGGGTACTCAAAATTGTAATAGAAAATTGTAAACCAAACAAAAACAAAATAAAAACATGCGCGTTTCTGGCTTGCCAAGCGATCGATCGACCGATCGACCGACCGCGCGCACCACCCATCCACCCGCACAACAAAACGCGATCAAAGACGGCGTCTCTCCAGATCCAAAATGGAGATACGCTGCCGCCAATTGCCAAGCGGTTCTCATTGCCTTTTCCGTGTGTTGTGCATGTGAGTGTGTGTGTGTGTGCAGCACAGCTCCAAAAGCGGACAACGGCAAAGCCGCTGGCGAACTGGCGCCGCGCACTATTGCGCGCGCGACTCAAAACGCGCGCGACATTTGCATTGAGCGCGACTAAAAGCGCCAATTGCAGGTTTCTACCAGTTGTTACCTAGCTGCAACGTCAAAATTCAATTGGTTTTTAAACTTATAAACTTAAACGTTCAATAAATTGTTGCAATTGTTCCCGTAACCCCTCTCTCTTTCTCTCTCTCTCTCTCTCGCTCTCTCTCTCTCTCTCTCCTGGAGCAACAAATGCCAGCAACAATTCACGCTAGTAAATTCCACAAACGTCGCGAAACATGTTTCGTGAGTTGAGGGTGGGCTGGTGGTGCAGACGGGGCGAGCTGTGGAAGGGGTTCTTTTAGTGATTTATGCATGCACGAGGAAACCGACTGAGCTACTAACTCAACAGCTGATCAACTGGATTAGCCAACTGACAGCGACTGACCCCAACTGGAAACGGAATTCGTTTTCCCCCCATTTTTCGCGTTTCAAGGCGGAACTTGCGCAGATTTTCACGCCTTCATTTTTAGTTTGTGGCAAAAAAAAAGTTTCACTTTGAGAGGCCGCAGTCAGCGAGCTGTCTTGATTGACTGACTGGCTGATTGACTGACTGACTGACTGACTGACTGACTGATTGACTGATTGTGAACCTAGTGACTGGGCCAACAACTGGTTAACTGACGGCTCGTGAGCGGGTCACTGGCGCTGGCAAATTGAAAATTCGCACGCGCTGCTGCCGCACCGCTGGCCATCAGTTGACCCGCTGTCGCTGCGACGCTGGCTTCGACTGGCTTCGACACCATTTCAAAATGTGAAATTCAAATTATGAGTCAAGTCAATAAATGAATGATGCGCGTGACAAAGTGAGGATCATTTTCTTTCACATGTTGTTAAATTGCATTGAGTTTTCGCAATCTTGTTGCAAGCTGACTTTTTACACGCAACTTAACCGCCTGTCAAATATTTGACAGCCAACCTAATTTATATTTTCGCCTAATAGGGTCAACATATTGTTAAATCACATTGCAAAGCCGTGCAGCTACTTGTTATTATCAACTTTTAACATGTTGTCAAACTGCATTTTATACCACTTGCGCATTGTAATTGCAATTTCTGTAATTTGCCAACTTACATGAACTTTGACAGTTACTTAAAATCAACAATTTATAATAATTTGAATAGAATATATTAAAAAAAGCGATCAATAGTCTGTTCAACATCGCACTGAATGCAATTAAATGTTGCCTGAGTGGTTTTTATTTGCCAAGCACCATCCATTATAACCACTAATCAGCCAGCCAAGCAGCCACTAAACCATTTGGCTGGCCACTATAAAAAACCATAACATAGTCATAAAGTACTTACAATAATGGCAACGGCAACAACTAATTTAGAACAAATGGTTTTAGCTTGAAAAACTAAATAAATAAATAAGTAAGTACGAGTGCGCTCCAGAAGGGGGTGCACAACTGGAAGATACCCTAAACCCAGCGTCAGGCGACTGCTTCCTCTTCCCTCTGCCCCAAAGTATGTATAGA
This sequence comes from Drosophila lacicola, assembly GCA_035045355.1. Taxonomy (NCBI): domain Eukaryota; kingdom Metazoa; phylum Arthropoda; class Insecta; order Diptera; family Drosophilidae; genus Drosophila; species Drosophila lacicola. Next base: position 24,441,511 of record JAWNPB010000148.1, on the reverse strand, counting down.
AAAAGTACTCTTGATTAACTTCGCGGCTTATAGTCCGCCTGAATGGGTTGAGTTCCCTAAGAAGTAAACTGTTCTTAATCTTTCTAGCCTTTAAATTGTTCAAGTTATATTAAAAAAAATCGTCTATCTGGTAAAAACGATTAGTTAATTATGATATACGAGAAACAAACTAAGCACTGCAAGGCCCATGCGTTATTTGTATCATTATGGTATAAAAATGACATAATAACCAAAAGATAAATATTAATCAACTCTCTTACTGAATACAGGGTATCTACATAGTCGTGCCAACAACGGCCTCTCCTCTTTGACTTGTTTTTGTTTTACGACATTCTGCTTTACAGTCCGTTAAGTCCAGGTAACAGACTGATGACTTTTGGGCGAGCGGGGAAGGGTGGGGGGGGGGGCAAATACTATCGCATTGTGTGCTTGCTGGTCAGCGGGGCGTGGCAGGCTGAGGTCGCTGGGGCGTCTAACAAGCGGCCTTTGTTAATTTGCCGACAATAATAATAATAACAACAACAACAACAACTAGGGGCAATATTTATTGTCTTGGCAATATATTTATGCAATAATTGCATCCAAGTGGTGCCATTAATTATTTTTTTGCCACGCTAAATTCCGCGTCACCCTACGTACACACCCCCCCACGCCCGTCTACCCCTGGCCGATCTCTATGCGATCTCCCTCCCACGCATTTTACCTTAAGTGGTTTTTGTCCGTGCTAAATGAGCTGCGATTACACAATGCGTGCTGTTCGGGTTGTTGTCCGCGCTAAGGCGCCCGCTGCGTTTTGGCCGCATTTCCAACGGTGACCAGTTAACAGAGAGGGGGTTGCTTATGTTGCTTATTTGAGAAGTGGGGAGGGGAGTTGGATTGCAGACATTGCGGGTGGTCACCGCCCGAAGCTCGAGTTGAAGCTGACAGCAACTGTTGCCGTTGCCGTTGCCGTTGCTGCTGCACACGTGTGCTGGTCATTTGGGGGCGTGGCCAATGCTTGGAGCGCTGTCGGCAAAAGTTCTCTATTTTGTAGCCAAAGTCGTGTTGTTCTCCATAAACGTAATTTGATTTCGTCGTCAGAGGCTGTCAATAAATGCCGCTAAAGATTTTCATACAGTTTCCTTAGATTCATTTCGATTTGTTTCTCGGCTTGTTGCGCATTTTATTTAAATTGAAACTCAACAAAAACAAAATATACATATATATATGTATATGTATATGTATGTATATTAAATAAAATAAAACCAAAGAAAAAGCGCTTTGAAGTTGCGCCGACGCCATAACGAGCGGACATTTCTGCTTCTGCGAGCATTGCTAAATGCAAATTAAAAGACGACAGCAACAACACGAACAACTACAACAACCCGAACAACAACAACAACAACAAGTCACCCACAAGACTAGCTAGCTGCTCCCAGGGAGGGGCTGGGGAACTGCGGCTGTGCTAGGCACTATATGGACATGTTATCACACCAATACCAGTGCCCCAACATGGAAGCGACTCTTGTCAATTATGCGTCGATTCGCTACGAGCTAAATCTTCTGGGTGAAGAGAAACTGGCCACAGAGCTGGGGTACATTGGCTAGAGCAGGCGGTTTCTCAGTCAGCCTAATTCAGGCGCTACATGCGCAATTGTCATAGTATTAAACGTGCTCTAGTCGGTAGTGCGCGACTAGGAGATACCCTTTAACCAGCTGTCATAATAAATATCCTGGCTTACTAGCTGTACATCCTTCACATACACACTTAGTTCATACAGCAGCTACCTTTTCCTTTGGGAAAAACACACTGAACTAACTTCGAAGTTCATTCTCCGATCCTTATTAAACTTCCAGCTATTCAATATATCATCCAAAAGTGTGTACATGTCCAGGCTACGCTCCTTTAAAACTAATTGGTTTCTCTTACAATTCTGTTGAAAGTGGAGGAAAGTTGTTAATAGTAGAATAATTTGTAGCTCAAATCTACTCTGAAAATCAATTTAAATCAGTTTTGAGGAAACGTAGCCAGCTAGCTTGATAATAGAAAGAACTACGTTCCTAATTTCAGATCTCTAGCTTTTTTAAAACCTGAGTTACAAGCGGAAAAGCGGACCGTCAGACGAATATATTAGATGACTTCTTCTGCCTGTTACATAGATTTGCACCAAACCAATTCAACCAATTTCTGTGGGTACAGGGTATAGAAAGTTGCTCAACTCGACGACTCGAACGATTTAAAAATTTCGGACTTTTTTTTTTTTCAAACAATCGAAACTTGAATATAAATAGAGTTCATTCCACATTGTGTTTACTTTTACACTAAAAATGGGTAAAATATTTTTAAAGAGCATTTGCAATTCGTTGTGTTTCGTTCAAGTTTCAGGTTTCTGGCGCGTTTGTTGAGCCGCCGATAACAATGTGACTTTGTTATCGTTGCAGTCATGCCATGACACGATCCTCGGCCCCAGCAACCCGAACTGCTCCCCCCAATACATATGTATATATGTTTATATATATACATATACATATATATATGAGTGGAAACTAGCGAGTTGGTGGGGAATCTTAAGCGAGTCTTGCGACGACTGCGGCGACGGTTGCTGCATTTTAATTTATTTTGTTGTGCCATTTTACGCAAATTGAGGACAGCAACAACAACAACAACTATAACAACAACAACAACAACTATAACAACAACAACAGCAACAACTAGTACCGCAATGCGGGCGTATATAGTATATTTTTTGTATATATGTACTTGTAGTTCTTGCTGTTTGATAAGAAATTGTCATTTGCCTTGATTACCAAGAGACTGCAAATGGAAATGTGACTGTGACTGCGACTGCGACTGCGACTGTGACTGTGACTGTAACAGGAAGCCGATTTCCTTATGCAAAGTGCTGTAGGGTTTTTCCTTGCCCTTAGAGTAAAAACATTTGGATTGGCTATATTATATACATTTAATGCATTTTACATGCTTCAAAGCTTCATATATGTTTTATAATGATTTTTTTTTTCCAATGTTTGCTCATTTCAATTTTAACATATTATCTTTAATTATTCTCTTTACAGGTAAGCATCCGAAAGATGGACAATCGAAATGAAAAGTAACTAAATGGGTGTGTAAGTTAAGAATAAATGATATCGAGGAACACAAATTATATATTCCTATATCTATAGCACACTCTCAAGCCATCAAACCCTTTGTAATACATTTAATTTATGTTTAAAGTACAAAAACGTTGCAACATTTGTGAATGTTTCGATAGAGTGAATAACTAGTCAAAAATCTATTTACTATACGATACGAATGTATCTACTATGTTATGGTACACATTATTGTCGAAAAGTTATCAAAAAAAATTAATGATATTGACGATCATTTGACTATCATTTAGATATTCAGCTATATATGAATATAGTTGAAAAAATTAGCCGGATGCGAGGTATTTTAGCTCAACAGGTGTTCGATCCCTAAAGTTCGTGCTCACCAGCATCAGGCATATCTACTATCATATCATATAGTACGCCCTATTTATTCCAGCTGATCGATTTACTCTAAGGAATGTAAATAGACGTTCAATATAAAATCGATTTTCCAATCAATTAATGAATGTATACATATCCATACATTGCGACAAAGTACGTCATTAAAATTCGTTAATCGAGTGCGAATACTCTTATCAAATAACCGAATTATCTACTCTCTACCTACCTATAAAGTACATTGATTTGTAACTCTTGGCAACTTTGAGGCTGACTTAACGGCAATATACTTACATATGTATATCTATCAGGCCACGCCTCCTGCCAACTATTTGTAAGTCCGCGTATTTGTTGAGCTTAAATTGTGATAATTGAATTTGCCAGCTATTTGTGGTCACGTTTTTGCCGTCCATATGTTGGACGGGGGCGGTGGTTGGCACGCCCACTATGTACGTGGTTCGGTTGCCTCTCCCCCTCCCCCTCCCCCTCCCCCTTCAATGCCAATGACACTGCGCCCCCCTACCTTAGATCTCTAGTCCCAGCTGTTGCGCAAACTGTTTAACACAATTTGGCCAATAATTGTTAAGTTGGCTGTTTTTTAATTTTGCCACCTTTTGCAGTTACTTTTGTGCTTCTATTATTATTTTTATTTTCATTAAATTTTTGTTGATTTTTTGTGGGTCAGCGGCAATTCAAAAGTTTACCAATTGCAGTTAACCAATTAGCGAGTCACAGTTGTCTGCCGTGGGTGATGGTAGGGGGAGGGGGGGGGGGGTGTGTGTGTGCGTGCGTGCGTGAAGGGAAGGGATGGGAAGTTGTCGCCGAAATGCTTTTCACTGGCGTTGACCGCAAACATTTTTGCCAATGGCAGATAATTGTTGTTGTTGCTTAACAAAAACCTTTAAAGGTTCACGCACACACACACACACACACACACATTTGTCTTGGTCTTTGTCAGTTCTTGGCCTAAATGTTTTGGGCCATTCGCCTCGTCTCTCTCCCCTGCTCGACCAATGTGTGTGGCCGGTCGCGCTTTTTATTATAAAATAATTGACAACTTGTGCGCTTTTATGGCTCGAACAACAATGAGAGCAACAAAAAGTCGTCTCAAGTAAAAGCGAACCAACTACAAGAAGAAGAAGAAGCAGCATCATCATCATCATCATCATATAAGAGAGCGTAACAGAAGAAATGAAAAGCGCAGCGAAAGGGAAGGACGTACGTGTAAGACGCGGGTAATGCGGATGAGAGTATTGGAGTGCGGTGTAGAGGGGGATGGGGAAGGGGAAGCAGGGGGGGGGGGGGGGCTAGAGGAAGGAGGCAGGCAAAAAGTAGGCATCAACTGCATGTAGAAGTCGCATGGCTTGAAAAAAGAAAGTATGCAGCTTGCAGAAAAGAAAGAAAGAAAGAAAAAAAGCTCGCGTAGAAACTTTCTGTTTGCAACAAGCAGCCAAGAAGAAGAAGAAGAAGCAGCAGCAGCAGACTGCAGCCAGACGCGAGATGCGAAAGATTTCAGCATCAGACAGAGTTTCATTTCTAGGTCTCTGCTCGGTTCTACGTGAGATCTAGATGGGCGATGGGAGACCCAGCATGCTCTGATGCTGACCAGAGCTCCAGCTCAGTCTAAAACCGAACCGACTTGAATCCGGAATTATTACTATTTACCTACCATGAACCGTTAACTATATCGAATTAGTTGGATAAGGAAGAGCTGAACCTTTACCAGACCATATTTTCTCCCAAAAATAATTTGACTCCAAACTATTTTTATTTTGTGCACTTGAAAATATTATTTCGAATTTTTGTATTCTCTGAATATGAAAACATAAATAAATTAAAATTAAAATTAATTAAATCTTGCTTTCAAATCAATAACTGGATGCATGGCTGTGAAAATAGGGACAAGACCGACGGACTGAACCACGGGATCGCCTTATTAGTGAAGAGTTTTCTTTTCTTTTGGGCACCTTCTGAAATATAACTAGATTTTTGATACCCCCCAAACCGCGTCAGTTGAGTTGCAATTCAGATTTAACAAAATTGACTAAGTCTTAAATTTTATTTTGGTGCTGTCTACTTGTTCAATAATAAGTCGGTTTTATTGATGCCACAGTGCCGTTTGCCTGTTGCCCAACAGAATTGCATGAATATTATTTACAACAAGTTCGTGTTGTTGTTTTTTTTTTATTTGGCGTTGTATGCGCCTCTATTATCTAATCGGCAAATGGGCGTGACCGGGGGCGCAACACATACGTCGTCGGCGGCTCTCGTAAGTGGCTTTTGAGTCCAAAACCAAAACGCACAATGGCTATGACAGAAACAACAGCAACAACAACAACAACAGTAACGATTATGTACAGCGGCAGCTGCTGTGCCTCTTTAAATGAAAGTACTCGAACATCAGATACCCTGTAAAGCACATGGTTAAGTGTTGCTGACTTTGAATCGAACCGTTTTCTGCCCGGAATATCGGTTATTTATGCTATCAGTCGAAATCAAAAATGTCTTTGCATAAGAAATGTGATAAATCATGTTTTGGAATAAGGAATTAAGGGAATAATAATTTAAGGAATAGCTGAAGAAATAGCTAAAAACGAAATATGCAGATGCTCTCTAAATGTGTCCAGTCTATACTTGGGATGAAAGGCAACAATTGGGAAAGAATTTGACTATCCGGTTTAGATCAGGACCTCTTTAGCAGGAGAGTACATGTATATTATATAATATGTTGGAACTTAAAATAGCCCATTTGGTGTCATGTTACATTAACAGGGTATATACGTTTAACGTGCAAAACATTTCATGGTTCAATGCCAAACGTCGGCCAAACCCAAAAGGAAACATTTCAAGTTACAGCCACGGATTGGTTCCACAGTTGCTTTTTCTTGGCTGCCCGCTTGATTGTCTTAGTGGGTCTTGGTAGGTGGCGCATAGCTGACGATTAGCTGACAACGGACGGTTGGGCAACCTGTCAAGAAGTGGTGGCGACAGGGCGAGTGGGGATGGGAAGGGTGCTGTTGTTGGGGTTGTTCAGCTCAGACAAACGATTGTCGCTTAGTTGTGGTAATTATTATGTCAGCGTTTGGACAAAGCAGCGCCGTTTGGAGAACTGTCTGAAGTGGACACCGGCTGGTGATCGGTGATCGGTGATCGACGACGCCAGCGGCATTTGCAATTAGCTGTGATTTGCATACGGAACACAGATCCGGGGAGTGGGCTGTTGCTGCCCGAGGGGTGCTCAAGAATAGACAACAAAAGTGAATCTAATGCATTTACATAACAGTCGCCCGACAATGAGGAAGAATTGTTATTTCTTGCGTGCCATACAACTGCCCTGCCTGTCGCCTAATCGAATTGTCATTTTTGCCAATAAAAACAAAAGTGACAACGTGTTCTTTTTCAAACAAGTTAGCAGCACCATAAATCAGTTGATCCGTAAAAGTACCTACTACGAGTGCTTAGTACTTCAATACTAGCGGGTATTAAGCGGCTTTGCCCAGGCCAAGTATTGTTTCCACAAATTGCTTGGCCTCCATTTATCACCCACCCGTGGGAAATCAAAATCTTGCGTACCTCACATCTCTAATGTCATAAACAAAGTTGTTTAAAAACTGACTGAAATCGATCAGATGAAAAAAATTAAGTTCCAATCAAAGTTTCCCGCACATGTTTCTGCCTTGGGTTGGTCTTATAAAATCCGCGAAACACATATTTTGTCTTTCATAGCTCGAAACCGAACCGAATCACATTAAACATTCCCTTACGCATCAGTTTTTCACCCAAGATTGTGGATCTAACAAAAAGCATGAAACACGACTCAAATATAAATGTTCATGAAGATTTGTGAAAATGACACAACGATGTGCTGGGTGAAAATGTTCAAAGCCTCGTCTTAGCATCTTAGCATATCATCGGAAAATTCAGTCAGTCAACCAATCGGTCAGAATGTTCCTATATATGCATATATACAGATTGTCCAATCAGATAGATTTTGCAATGGCAGGGCTATAAATCAGCCTAACCCATTGGTATTCAATACCTGAGTACAGCTCATGGACGTCCTTTCAGTCCTGATAGCTTACAGCACATTTGCTGTCATTCATTGATTCCATAATATGCCCCCTTCGATCGGATGCCTCTGGAAACTGAAATACAAGAAGGAGAAGAAGAAGAAGAAGTAGCTGTCGTAGAGCGAGAGAAAAACAGCGCGCAGAAAACGCGTTGGCGTCGCGCTGTTTGTTGCTGGCGCCACTTGGGCAGCGCTACAGCTGCAAGTCGCACACACACACACACACACACACACACTCACATACACACACACTCACACTAACACACAATACTCAACACACAACTATAATTTGTTAACTAAATTGCCGCATGCACAATTTATTTACGATGCAAAATAATTAATCTGACGTCTGGCCAAGACGATGGAACAATGCGGGGGGCGTGCGGCTGGGTCGTGGGTTGCGGGGGCTGGGGGGGTGGGCTGGGAAAGGCATTCGGTGCGGCACCTGAAGGACAAGCGAATCATTTGCCTTGCCGCTAGTTGTTGCTGCTGCTGCTGCGGTTGTTCTCTCTGTCAGTTATTGTATTTCAGCTAGCTGTAGATAAAGATTCGAGTAAATATATAGCTATAGATACAAATTGAGTATCTTTGAAATTGCTGGTGATATTTGCAATTGTTGTTGCTACTTCAATTAGATTGCCAACAACTCACCCAACAGTCAAAACACCTTTTGAGTCCACAATTCACGTTACCGTTTGGCACGGATACATCCAAATGGCACAATTCCCATTGCCGAATATTTCATATATATTATACTTATTTAGATAAATTATATCTAAAAAGTCGTTTGATCAAACATAAAATCATGTAAAAACAGTTACTAGTATTAATTCTTTAAGTCAGCGTTGAGCTGTTTACAGTTTTTAATTGTTTATTTGTTTTCTAAGTTGGAAATCAAATTATTTCGACATTATTGTGTTCTAATGCTTAGCTCCGTTCTGGAGTATTTTAGATAATCGCATTCTTATACTTAGGTAATGCACAGCCTACATTCTTAACGTAATTTGTGTTCCCATCTTTAGTAGGAATATATAGACTATATTTCAGTCCATATAATGCCTAATAACTAAGATAAAATTAACTACATTTTCAGCTAATATATTTCCTAATTGCTAGCAAGATTTGGACTATATTTAAGGCTATATTCCCAATTGCTGATTTCTCAAAAGAAAATAGATCATTTTAGTTTTTGAATCAAATGAAATGAAAATTCGATTATATAGCTAAATACTGTTAAATATTTATACGAAACGAATGACTGTAAGCTATAGTTGCGATTTGTGTATTTAGTAAAGTACAAAATATCAGAGAGGGAGTAAATAAATTTGTTATATATTATATATTCTACTTTTTTTAATTGGAAGACACATATACATGTTTTGATACGGCACACTAGTTTCCGCATGCTCTCTCGCTCGCTCGCTCTCGCTCTCTCTTTCTCTGTCTTAGTATGTCTCTCTCACCCACTTCAAGGCCGCCTCCAAGCAGCCGCAGCCATAATGAATGAAAACATAGACAAATGACAAAGAAAATGAAGTCGACGAAGAAAACTATAACAATTTTCCCCTCATAAATTATGCAACATTTCCTACTTGCAACGAGAGCTATTAATGTTGTTGGTGTTGCTGCTGCTTTTGTTGTTGTTGTTGCTGTTGCTGTTGCTTTTGCTGGGCTCTTGCATAGCTAGTGTATTTTTTTTTTGTTGCTAGAGGCGTCAAAGAGCGGGCCCTGCAACGGCGGCAGCCGGCTAGCCACAAGCGGATGGATGCCACAGCAACAACAACAACAACTTCAAGAAGAAGAAGAAGCAGATGATGATGGAAAAAATGCGGACACCGCTGCGAAAGTCGCGTCGCGTCGCGCCGCACAACCGCAACACACAATTGCAAGCAGCCACGGCTAAAGCAAAAGTGTTGCCAATTGTTGTTGTTGCTGCTGCTGCTGCTGCTGTGTTGGCCAACTCCATTTTGGGCCACAACATTCCATTGTCTATTTTGTATTGCGCTTTGTCTTTGGCCGCATTGCCGTCAGGCCTTCCCTAACTAAGTCAGCCAGCCAATCAGGCAGCTCCCTAGCCAAAGCTCTCCCACACTTCAAACAACACAACACCACAAAGCCAACTTTAAGCTGGCTAATATATAACATTGTTGTATATAACTTTTCCTTAGCCAAACGCTGTGAAATGTAATGCAAATGTTGCAAGCTAGCGCGCAGCCAATCGACCTGCCGCAAAGGGTTTCTCTGAGCCCCAGACCCCACGCGCCCTTTTCCCCCCTTAGCTGACCAGCTCTGTTGTTGTTAGGCAGGCTAATACAAAGGGAGGGGGGCCGCCCGCAAAAAAGCAATAAACAAATCAGGCAACAAAAATTCGTTAAAATAATAAACGAAAATTTTAATTTCAATTACAGAAAGCACAAAAAAAAAATACTTTTCTGGCTCTCCGAAGATTGAATACACTTGTTAAGATAAGGCTTAAAAGTGCCTTTATATAAAAAGTTTATGGCCAACTGATTCTTAATAGAGTATTCACATAATATAGCATTCCGATTAGTTATAGCTTTGATGATAAGTTGCTAGAGTAGTAAAGCTCGTAATAGCTGAGTGTGATCAAGATAAATGGAGAAAGTGAAGACTGTTCTAGATAAAAACTTAATTATGTATACAATATGATATTGTGATCCGATGCTTATCACATTTGGCTCATAGTAAAGCTCTTATGCAAAGCTCGTTTAAGATAGGTTTACAAAAACTTCTCTTAAAAGAACTTATTGGTATGAAAGACAAACGAACAGACTAGGCTACTGATACTGATCGAGAATGTACTTATAAAACCCTATTCTCCTTCTATACGTTACATATTTCTGGACAAAATAACTATACCCTCTGCAAGGGTATAAAAACTGACAACAAGAATGCTTGAGAAGTTGTTGTTGTTATTTCTTGGCTCAGTCGCGATAATATCAACACACAGAAAGACAAAGATAGCAATAGGCGCGGGTGTCAAGAGGATGGTGGGTGATGGGGAGGGGCAAGCATTGGGGGCGGTGGCTCAGGAAGAAACTTAAATTGAAATTTAATTGAAAAAATGGCGACGACAATCGAAGAAGCGTGGCAAAAAGCAAAATAAATAAAAATGTAAGAAAACGAGAGAAAGAAGAAAAAAGAGCTACAGCAATGAAATGTAAAGAAAACCGAGCCAAGAATAAATAAACATTAATTTGTTGCTGCTTTAAGACAAATTTTTACTATAAAATGCCAACATATGTGCGAGTGTGTGTGCGTGTCAGCGAGTGTGTGCGAGTGTGTGTGCGTGTGCGTGTGCCTCGCTTCAATTGTGCATATGAATGAAAAGATCGTGCGCATGAATGAGCATGGAGCATGGAATACGAGATGTCTGGGATGGGGTGCTTGGGGCACGGGAAGCAGCAAACGGGAACACATTGTGGCACATGAGGAGCATGAGGTACAAACTGTTGTTGTTAATTTGTTGCTGTCTGGGTGTGTGTGTGTGTGTGTGTGTGTGTGTGTGTTTGTGTGCGCGCGTGAATGAATTACGACTGCAGTTGCAATTGCAGCGTATAAACACACGCACGCACGCACACACACACACACACACACACACACACACACACATGCATAAATACATTAATTCATGTATGAATGAAAGGCTATCGATGAATGATCAGTGATCAATGATCAATGAGCTGCTTGAATGACCAGCGATAAGCCAAGCTGACAAACACATTAAATCTTTACTCTGTACTAAACGCAGAATAAGCAGCAAGAATGCCGCATTCCATGGATTATTGATTGACGATACTTATTGGATTGATTGATGATTGACCTATAATACATTCCGTAACTAGGCTGCACTTCTTGCTAGTTCGAACCTAACTTTAGATTCGGTTCGTAAAGCTGATCCTTTTTCATATACAAATAGGGAGTTACTTATGACCTCTATCCATATTTGTCATCCTCCGAATCTAGTGAGATAAATACAGTAATTGGCGACCGATGTTTTATGGCATGAAGTAGATCACCCTCAAATTATTTAAATGTTAAATTTCGGTTCAGGTTTTGGTTCGCCTAATTTTTGAACAAATGGTTTGCTTGAAGGTTGAAGGACTGTTGCATTCAAGTTCTTAAATCCACTGAAACAATATATGAAAACAATACCCAAATAGAGAATAAGATAGTCGAAATTTGTCAGTCGGTAGAGCCTTCTAATGCCGGCGCTGTCATCCACAAGAATTATCTCGATCTGTTTATCTTCCGTTTGAGCCCGAATTGCTTATGCTTGTCGTACATATTTTTCACTAAAGATTATACTTTGAGAAATTCCCAAAGAAAGATATAAGTTGCCAAATGAGCTTCACACCAAACACTTTTAATTCCCAACTGGCTAAGACAATGACAAAGTTCTTTTAAATACAAATTAACAAGAACAAGACAATAGATCCCATATTGATGCTGATTAGTGTTTATCGAAATATTCGTTTCGATAGGTTTTACGGCTAAAACAAAAGCTTTACTATCTTTTCCGATTTGTTTATTATTAAAGGTGCGGCTAAAGTGTCAGCAATTAAATATCGTTAAATTTGTTCATTGATCATTGTCGATTAAATGTCAAATGAATTGTTCGATAATAATATACACATATTCAAACTTATCGACAAATTATCGATAAACATAAATGCATTTAATCTGTTATTCAGAGTCAGCAGCTGCTCTGTGAACAACTGTACTCATTGATTGAGTTGTTTTGTCGCTGCGAATGGACAAAACCATTGAGAAAATCCACTTGGACAACTTACTCCTCCAGGCCTACGCCATCGGTTGACCCATTTGCGGGGCAGCGATCGTGTCGGTTTGCCCTGTTGTTGCTGTTGCTGCCAGAACGGAAATAGCAACGCGTGTTGCACACACACACACACACACACACAAAGACAGGCACACACCAACACACTCATTCAGAATGCAGGCACATGTAGAAAATCTTTACGCATGATTTTGCCTCATTTTGTTGTTGCTGCTGCTGCTGCTGCTGCTTCTGCTTTACGCGCCCGGCAGCATAGAAATGCAGCAAGAGCAACAGCTGCAACGTCACGCCAATTGACCCAGCCACACCCCCGCCTCCTTGACATACGCGGCCTGCATCCGCTGCCTGCTGCTGCTGCTGCTGCTGCTGCTGCTGCTGCTGCATTGATTGGTTTCACAGCGCTGCACGCACGGCTGGAGCGGGAGCGGCAGCGGGAAGGAAGCGGTACATGGATGCTACGTGACGAGCATTAATGCAGCAACCAATTCCGCCAGCGCCAGCTCCTCTCATATTGTTGCACACACACACACACACACACACACACACACACTCAAGTGGGCCGCCCTTGCGTCCGTGCGTAATGAGTCCAATGCCAGGCGGCAATTGTAAATTGCAGCTCTTTGTTGCAAGTTGTGGGCTCAACTTGAATTTTATGGCTGCTTTCAATTAGCCCAGCGACCAGCAACTTTTCTGATATGTTGCAACAACAGCGGAAATTAAACTGCCGCCAAAATAGCAAATCACAAATCACCCACCCACCCAACCGGACCCCAATTCAAATACGTTCGAATGAAGCAAGCCGTCTGCAAACTGAAAATAAAACTTCACTTTTACTCGAAACCAACAGCGGACGTCGTCGCAGATGCCACAAAATGCAACATTATCGGCATGTTGCAATGTTGCACGTTGGCACAACAGCAACTAGCTAACATTTTTGACGTTTTTTTTTTTCGATTTGTTTTGTTTTTTGCACTTTTTCAATTGTTGTAAAGTAAAAGCTGGTCAGCCACATGTTTGACCCATTTTCAAGCTGTGCAACTCCTTGACTGGCTGACATCATAATCATTAACATCATTATCATCATCATCATCATCATCGTCGTCGTCGTCGTCCTCATCATAATGATGATGATTAGCTGGCCATGATTTTGGTCAGTTTGCTTTGCGGCGTTGACCGTTGCCAGTTCCTCAGCTCCCATTGCCAGTTAAAAGTTATAAAAATAAAAAATAAAAAAAAAACAAACATAAAAAGTAAATAATTAACAAACAATTAATATGGTCGCACGGGGCGTGGCATTCAGCGAGGATAGTACGAATGAAATTCCGACGTGAGTTCTTCGACCGCTCAATTGACCAGCTAAATGTGGAAGGTTTTCGTTTTGATTGTGTTTTAATTGCGTCGACAATAGATAATGCATCGATAACTGCAATCACGATCGATTAATGAACACCTATTGATGACAGATAACAGCAACAGTTATTGACGCATTTCGAAAACCAGACGATATATATACATATATCGATAGTTACAAATCGATTCAACAATAGTTTCATTAAGAATCAATAGCACATCGAAAACTGATGTGTCGATTGTTAACAATGGGTTTAAAAATCGGTTTTGTTAACTGTAATTGTAATGCCATGGCTGCAGACTCGTATTTGGCATTTATCGATTAATTGTCGATAGCAATAAGTAGTTATTATACAGATACAAACAAAGACACTAAATAATAATTACAGCTATGCATTTAATCGCCAGAGCATAACTCAACGTTTTTGCATATTATATTTTATCAAGGAATCGATAAAACATCGATAATTGGTGTGTCGATAGTTGAAACGTGTGTCAACAATCGGTTAACATTATTGTGCTACCAATGCTGAAATGTCAAATCGTTTGATTGATGCAGACATGCATTTGGCATTTATCGATAAATTATTGATAGCAACAAGTAGCTATTAACTCGATATCAATAATTATCGATCAATAATTATAATTACACACCTAATTGTCTTATCGCTCAATGATTTTGCATTATAAGCTGGCTGCCGCTTCTATTGACCACTTGGCCATTTTAGGTGGCATGCAACGACGCACGACAGTGCAAATAGTCGTCATAAGTAGAAAGGCGGCCGCCGTCGGACAGCTCTTAAATCTTAACTCTTTCTTTCACTTGGCCAATGCAGTCAGTCAGTCAGTCAGTCAGTCAGCCAGTCATTCAGTCAGTTAGTTAGTTAGTTAGTTAGTTTGTCAGCCAAAGCCGGAGACGGAGATCAGAGCCAGCCGGTTGCTAGACAGGCTTCCACATGGACTTTGAGGTTGCGTGTCTGCTGTCGTGTTTATTTATTTTTTTTTTGCGCTTTTCATTTTATTATTATTATTGTTGTTGTTGTTTTTGCATTTATTTTTCTAATATGCACACAATTTATTTGTACGGTGTGTCGTGTCTTTTCTTTCTCGTTTTATTTGTATTTTCTCGCTGCGTTTCAATTATTATTTTCTATTGCATTAACCGAGTTTATTATGACGGGCAGTAGTACCAAGTGCAGCTGATGGAGTTGCTTTTGGGGTTTGCATATTCAACAGCTAAATGATAAATTCCCATTTTTGGTTTATTGTCGGCAACAATTGATTCTCCAGCAGCTGGCTGGCCTAAGCGCAACAATGTGCATTTTCTCTTCATTCCAGGAAGACATCGCAACAGCATGCCTCTTGGCCTGCCTTTCGGCCTGGTTCTTCAGTTTGCAGCGTCAACAATTCAATCCGGCGTTTGCCTCTTTCTTCACGATCTCGCCGGCCATTTAGCGGCCGCTATTTATCAAGCCACCCAGTTGGTCGGCGATGGGCAGAGCCATGTCGGGTTCTGGCTAAAGAGACACGCTAATGGCTCAACTAACCAGACGTAGACGTCAGTTTGCAGTCCAGAGACGTGAGAACCTTCTTGGCGGGGCCAATGGCCAAAGCAATTAACAAGCAGCGACAACAAAGTCGCCCCACTTGATGTTGATGTTGATGGAGGGGTGGGGTGGGGCGTTGGGCATCGACCTAAGACTGCATTAGCTGTCTTACTCCTCTGACCGCTCTCTCTCTCTCTCTCTCTGTCACTCACTATATGTCTACTCTCTATAAATCGCGCATTGTATTTCATTGTGCGATAAAAGTTGGCTGCATTCAGTCGCCGGCTTCAAACGCGAGGCAATGAGCAGAGTTTTAAAGCCTTTTAACAACGAAAAATTGCTGCCATGAATTTCCCACATTTTCCGCAACGCGGCAACAGCAACAACAGCAACAACAACAACAACAACAAACTCGTTTCCATCAAAGAGAAAAAAGGCGACTTTCAATAGCTGCCCAATGCCCCCCCCCCCCCCCCCCCACTCTTCTACACTCCCCTCATCTTCCCAGCAGCGGGCACTGCATTCGCATTCATGTGTGAAAAACATTTCATTTCCACTTTTCCCATTTGATTTTTCTCATTTTTGTTTTTGTTTTGGATTTTTCTTCTTCTTTCTTCCCAGGCCTCGCACAAAAAATTAGCATAATTGCAACAATGGGGAGCAGCGTTGCCACCACGTCGAAACTGCGCTGCACTCTTGACCTGTCCCGTAACTAGTTAGCAGCTCCAACTCCAACTTCAACTCAGCTGCAAAACTGCCTGAAATTGCAGCCGTGCTTAGGCTGAGGGGGGGGGGGGGGGGGGTGAACCCAGTGGGGGTGGCAGCCAAACTGGTTTAGTCATGGCATATTTTTCAAACATACACAAAAAAAAAAAGGAAAAACATTTCGTGTATTTTAATGCATTTTGATGACTGTTTTAATAGTGTGTGTTAAATTTTTGTCTCGCTCTCTCCCTCTTTCTTTTAGTTGCTTCATTTAACTGATTCACTTCTTGGCGTTGCCAAAGAAATACATTTTTTCTTTTAAATTTGTTCAAGAGTTGGAAATCTGCTTGAACTCAATTTGGCTGCATTTGTTGCTGCTGTTGTTGTTGTAGCAGCCTTGGGCGTCTTGGACACTCGACTGCAATTTGATGCACTCGCATTGGAGGAGCCTTTCCCTTTGCTGTTGTTGTTATTATTATTGTTGTTGTTATTAATACTTTGACTTTGGCCTTTTGTGGTTAACATTATCCAAACAAAACGCTTGGCACCCACAAAAAAAGCAGTTGATTGACAGAATTGGGACGCATAGACACGCACACACACGCACACACACACACACCATTTGAAATCTGCATGCGTGAAACTTAACGAAGCGTTAAAGTTCAAAGCGTTAAATTACATGACGAACACTGAACGTGGTTGGACTAAATGCGCGGGAGGGGGGTTGGACTTTGGCTAGGCGAAGCCTTGGTTTTGACTTTGGTCACCATATTATTTTTTTTTCGCCAGCATCATCAGCCCACACACACGCAACATGCAATAAAAATACCAACAAACTAGCAGCGACGGCCTTGAAAGACCCTTTCAACTCAGTTGCCAACCAGAGAAACGCGCGCTCGATTACATCATGAGGTCAGCAGCGAGCAGCGAGTAACCAATAACCAACTTCTCGGAAAGCAGCAGCAGAAGCAGCAGCACGGCATCAGCTGCTGCTCTTGATGATGCCACAGTGCAGAGCGCAGCGTTGCCACATTGGCTGCCTGCCGAGATTAACAGTTAGAAGCGGCACTGGCAGCATCATTCTTCGCCGTGACTCATACAATGGGAACGCTTCTCGGCCACCAGCCAGCCTATATGCACCTACCCAGAGAGCATCACTTTCTTATCCAACGTAACACCCGCTCCGAACCCCTGCCCCTGCCCACAAAAATATGTCTGCTCGGCACTGCGTCACCTGCGTTGATGACTCAGCGCACAGCAATGATCAGAAGCTGTCGTTGTTGTTGTCGCTGTTGTTGTTGTTGTCGCTGTGCTGTGATGCTGTGACTGGGCATGGAATTTTTGTGCGCGCCTGATTTGATTTTTGTAGTTTTCGAGTATGTTTTGGGCATTTATTTGATTAGCTTTGAAACTTATTTAGCTGCAGCTAAGTGAGTCAGTAGAACAGTTCGTGTAGAACAAAAAGGCGGAATCATGCGTGAACCCGCCGTAAATCGAACCTTAAACCAGATAAGCTGACTCAAGAACAGCCGTACTCTAAACCTAAACACCTCTAAATCGTATCTATTTCATAACAATATTTTAATATTATTAGTTGGACATATTGAAAAGGATTGAGCCAAAAAAGCCTAGATTTAACCTTTAGGCACTTGAGAAGAATCTGAATATAATTATTTATATATAAATAAACTAAAGCAAGATTAGGTACGGTGTAGCATCAAAAATCAAATATAAAAAATTTTTTGGACATTTGAAATTTTAGTAAGGATTTAAGTAATCGGAATGCATTTAAGTTTCTCAAAAAGTTGAAATTCCTAGAGGTTTATGATTTGGTAACAGTTACCGATGCCAACTGTATACAAGGGAAAATAAGTTAATGGCCTCGCGAGTTAAGATATATGGTACAGAACAAACCCTTAATTCCAACTATAAAATATGCAGCTAGACAGCAAAAAGAATCCTCAACCAGAGTGCGTTGCCTAACCCAATTTCCAAGGGCGTTACATCAGAAGACAAGAAAAAATCTTTTAAATCTCTCACACACACAGACACATATATATATATACATATATATATGTATCGCCGCATTAGTTGAACTGTCGATTTGGGGGCTTATGTAACGCGTAAGCGGCTTATAAAATCCCGATAGCACTCCACATGCAACACGTTGGACCCAAATGGATGACCAGCTGGACAACACGGAATTTGGATGACCTTCACTCTGATACACATACGCCACATAAACCAGCTGCAGCAGCAAAAACAACAATTTTTTAGTTATGTTCGTTTCCAAAGAAACTCAACAATGCTGACAACGTCTCGAAGACTGCATTCACTCTGCATGCAAAGCAGCAGCAGCAGCAGCAGCGGCGTCTTCCTGTGCCCCTTCCCTCTGCGTATATCCGCATTATCAGCATATAATGGCAACAAGAACAACAACAGCAACAATTATAATGACAACAATAACAACAACAATAATAATCGTAAAAAATATACACATCGAGGTACATATATTTTTACATTGTTTGCATAAAGTTGTGAAAAGTTTGTTGTTTTTTATTTTATATACCCTGTACATCATAAGCTTTGGGTATGCTAAAGTTATGTCAGTAAATGGAAGGACTTGTTTCAACCAACTTGATTGATCTAGACAGTTTTATCTCGAATCGAAATTAAGATTTTTTAATTTTGTGATGCATTAAAAACATATATATGTACCGATTGCTGACAGCATCGATAGATTTTGCCATTATCGATCGATTCAATTGTACAATAATACAATAATATTCTTATGTATTCTTATCTATAGATCGATAGTGACGACTATCGAATACCGATAGTTTACCAAAGTGCAGCCAATCGGTAGTATCGAGTGGAACAACTATCGATAGTTTAACAGAGACTTAGCATATTTTGTAAAGACACTATTGGCAAGAGTTATCGATAATATCTATGGTGAAAGCAATTGAAACTATTAAATCGTGCAACTGTCGCTCGTTTTACTGCGTATGCATGCGAGCCAACTCAAGACGTAAACACAGGGTGTTTTCGTATCAAGGAAACTTTAACTATCTTAAGAGTCTATCGGGGGTCTATCGATTGCAATCGTGCACTATCGATAGTTGTGACACTAAATTTGTTACAACTTTATGCAAAACATATTTTAGACATGTGCACAGGGTATTTTCCTATCAGGCAAACTACGCAACAATTGGTATGTTGTCTTTTCGAACAGTTGTTGCTGTTGCTGTTGCCGTGTTGTGTTGTGTTGTGTTGTGTTGTTACTTGGTTTAGCTGCGAGACCTTGATTATGTGCTGATGACACGTACAACATGTTTGGGTCTGTCCTCAAATCGCTCGCACACGTTATTTTCATTGGGTCTATGTGGCACTTGGGGTAAACATTTTTACGATCTTGCGCTGCTTGGCGGCAGCAATCGCCTCAAGTTGTCGCATGTCGCATGTGGCATGGCTATCAATTGATCAGCTCACATACAGAAACACCCGCTTCATATGGCTCCCACTAGTCCTCCATTCTTTTAATGGACTCGCGGTGAAGGTCGGCCCAAAGAGAGCTTTGGCCAAATATCAAAAGCAAATATCAGCTGTGGCTGCAACAGCTGCCAATGGCCAATAAATTCGTTTTGCCAGTCTTGTCTGCAATGGTGGCATGTGCGGCAAGTTATGGATATGCGGCATGTGGCAACCATTGGCATTTGCGGGGGCCCAGAGGCGATACATTTGCAGCAGCATGGCAGCAGCATGGGGTATGGGGCATGGGGCATGGGGCATGGGACATGGGACATGGGGCATGGGGCATGTGTGCTCTATCTACCGACGCCACAAAGCTTGAGGAATGCGTCTTATCAATAGCCAGACAATCTCAGCCGCAGCAGCAGCAGCAGCAGCAACAACTGGCTGACAGCTCAAGGATAACAGCAGCTGGAAAATAAAGTCTTGGCAGCTGCCTGCCAATTGCCAGCTAATTTATCATAATTAAAGCCGCTTTACAAATGCACCCAAAGCAATCGCTGCACTGAGTGCTGGCAGGGGGCAGGGGGGGAAGGGAGCACTCGGGCAAGCCCCAACGGAAGGAAGGAAGGAATGCGAAGGAGCTCGAGTTAACTAACTGACAAGCCTGACACAATTTCAAGTGAGTGTCGGTGTTGCCTTGGTGTGTGTGTGTGTGTGTGTGTGTGTGTATCTGTGTGTGTGTGGAGCAGAGCAAAGCCTAAGGGATTGACACAGGACAACCCGTTGTGAGCAATGTGCAGTGTACAGTGCAACAGAAAAGTATGTCGATAAGGCAATAATAAAATTATGATATAATCTTGAAAAAATTATTATTATTGACAGTTATAAAGTATCTACCTAACTTGAGCTCGACATAATACTATATCCGTACATTAGCCAGGGTTTCGAAACCGGATCCTCATTTGCTTTGAATAAAACAAAGTGTGACAAAGTAAAATTGGATCTTACTAAGCTTCAAGGTCAAACGTATACACAAAAATTGGTTCTCCGTTGGCTTTCCTGCTTGTTTTTATTAAGACTACATTTAATTTAAGTTTGTAAAGATTTAAAAACTTTTATTGATTTGTCTCTTTACGAAGAAGGAAGAAGACTTATCGAAGATACAATTTTTTTTTAATTGTTGTGGAAGAATTGTTCTTGTTTTAGCTAATGTTGGAGTTTGCTTTTCTAGGGTTTTCACGTCCTGATGAAACAAAATAGACTCATCGAGTTAATAATTTTCAATCGATAGCCATAGACTTGTGCAGCTCCTTCTTTTGTTTTCAAGCGAGTTTTGAAACTAATTTGTAAGTTGCGCAACTCACTTTTTAAAAGCCAACTGCCAGCATAGAATACGCTTCAAACATTTTTCAACTGTTTACATACTGCTATGAGTCAGTGTTCTTTTGCTGGGCTAGCTTCCTGTCTATGCACAATGGAAATGATGTCAAGTGCTGGAAAGCCCCAAAGGGCCGAGAGAATGCCGAATGCGCTGGCGAATATATACATATATATGTATATATATATATATATACGATTGTGAATAGGTGGATTGTGAATTGTGGATTGGGTTCTGGATGTCGTTGACGCTCTCGTGGCGTCGACAACCCCTTGGAGTGCCTTGACGTGTGCTTAATTAAAAAGACAACCAAAGCTTTTGCATATGTTGTTGTTGTTTTTGTTGTTGTTGTTGTTGCCTTAAATGGGATTTAGCACATTGCATTTGCAGGCAAACAGCATGATTAAAAGTAAACAGCAAAAAATGCACATTGAAATCCTTGGCTCAAGCGGCGTATGCGTAATTATTTTGCGTGTTTGCCTGACGAGAACGAGCAAAAACAAAAACAAAACAAAAAACGCAAAATTATTAAATTAATTAAATACATTAAGCGATCGCTGCTGATGTTGCGTTAAGCGCTGACCAAATTTGTTCAGAAATTAAAAAAATAAAACGCGCGCGACGCCCACGCGTTTTGAGCGCGGTTTCCATATGTATGTGCTGTTCACTTTGTTTTTTTTTTTTTTAATTTATTTCTATATAATGTTTATTTTTTTTTTTGCTTTTGTGCGTTCACCAAAAATGGCAACAAGCGTCAAAGTTTTTTCGTGTTTGCCAAGACGCATTAACAATTGGCACATTTAACGGAAGTTATGGATGTCAATTTGTAAAATAGGGAAAGCTGCTGAAATGACATGCGTACAAAATGATTACAAATTATAAGACATGATTCAAATACAGTCGTAACTGCTCTATAACGCACTTGAGTCAACATTAGATTCGTGAAACAAAAATGACTTAAATATACGATTCAATAAATGTAACGAGCAGCTTAGAAATGTGTTAATAATAATACTATTCAAATAGATATCAATAAACTAAAACTACAAACCAAAAAACTATCTCTATACAAATTTGTTTTAAAAACATCCAATGTGCTCAAGAATTAAGTTGGTTAAAATCTTGGCTTTTGCCAAAAAGTTTTCCATAGTAAAAGGCTTTCGTTCGTTTTAGAGAAGTTTTATCGTACAGTGAACAAATTCGAGATTATCGCGCTTAGACTTAAATATTGGAATATAATAGTTGGTTTGTATTTAAGTATTGATGTTCTGAATATAGTTGACTTAAATGAACTTTAAAAAAAATAGTTTATTATAAAAATGTACCAAAATATATGATCGATCAGCTGGCTCGAGTTTCGACTGTACTCAAATTTAGATTGGGAATTCAACTAGCTTAGATCTAAGTTACCAAGAATGGCAGCGATAAAATTCTGTTTGAAACCAACTTGAAAACTAAAGTGCATTCGTCATAGGCAGGGATGACTGTATCTAGCAGAAACTTCATGCCAGAAAAGCTTGAGCTTAAGTTTGAGGATCGCATCCCCGTGAGAAAGAGAGGTTTAGATTTTTTCAAGTTTGACTATGTTTTGATGCTCTATTGAAGATGTTGCACACATTTTGAGCGCCAAGAAACGCGCTTGTGTACCCGAGCGATGGGAATGTGCGTCATGTGGCACGGTCTGGGCAATTTAATTGTCACATTAGTGAGCAGGCATCAAATGGGCGACACTGCGCCCGAGACACTGTCCATGTCTATATAGTTAGTCACCTTAAGGGCAACTATTTGCTTGGCTGACAGCCGCCAGATGATTTTACTCGACTGCACTTCACACACGAGACTTGAGGCGACTCGCGGCCACTCTGCGGTTCAATGCACCCGGTTGCACTAAAAGCAGCAGCAACAACAACAACAACAACAACATGCGGCAAGCACTTTAACCGCACTTTGTCGTCATCCGCATCCTTGTCATCAACATCCACATCCACATCCACATCCACATCCATACCACATCAACATCGTCGTCATCGTCATCGTCGTCTGTCAAAGGCAAGATTCTTCAGCTGTTGTTAAAATGCAGCAAAGCCTGCAAAATGTTATTGTTAGCTAGAAGTGTGGAAGTGTTTGAAGTGCGGCAAGAGAAGAGTAGAAGAGAAGAGTAGGGGGATGGGGGGGGGGGGGGGGGGAAATGCACAGTAAATGCTACTGAGTGCACTTTTCAACTAGCAAATGCATTTCACCCACACGGAACAGTCGTCAGCTAAATTGATGCACACGACGTCTCTCTCACCTTCGCTGCGGCTGTGCCTCACCTCACCTTGTCCTCTCTTCTCGTCTGCCGCTTTTGGGCAATTGGAGCTGCAAGTTGCTTACCTTTTGGCTACTCGACTGCAACACCCGCCTAGCAATTTGCACCTTGTTAACAAACTTTTATTTGAATGTAATTTATCTTATTTTTTTTTTTCCTCATTTGCAATACAAATTTGCGTAGCTTGACATTGTCGTTGTTCGTGTTGTTGTTGTTGTTGTTGTTGTGTGGGCGCCATCGGCATTGTGCAACTCTCGTATTTTTGCAAAATGCATTTAATGTTGTTATTTTTGTTGTTGCCCATAACCGAAAACTGACCCGCACACAAGAAGCCCAAAATAGGCTCAATTGGTGGTCCGTGCAAAATCAAAATAAAGATGCATTCGTTAATGGCAGCAAATCAAAGACCTCACCAGGCCCAGACTTCAAACGGGGGACGGGAAGCTAAACTCAATTGAGCAAGTAAACAAACAAATCGAATAGGAAGACGCAACCAACGCAACACTTGAATAATTGAGCGAAAGGCCAAACGGGTGACTATCGAATAGACCATTGCAGCGAAATGGAATAAATATCAGAAGAGCGCTCTAAAGTGACCGACTAGGTAATATCCTGTAGCCAGCGTCAGGCTACAAGTTGGACACATTTCGAAACGCGAAAATGATTAATCATATAACTGGCCTCAAATATGGCAGCTGACTGTCCAAAGCCCGAAACTGTAGCGTGAGGTGCGACGTATCGAAAATGTAAAATATTTTAAATCTCCGTGTGCTGCACGAGAATAAATATAACAAATTGCTTGTCCCCAGCTCTAATTTACTTCGAGCTATGCTTAAAAACCTTGTTTCAGAATCGATATTTATCGATATTAAAGCTTATTTCCATTGTTGCACTTAATAGCATCTCTAAAGGATTGTAACTTGCGTCGAGTTACTTAAAACCAGCAAAAAATTGCAGGTTAATTGCTTGAGTCATTAAAGTTTCCACCCATTTTAGCGAAATTAGAAAACGATCGATCCCGATAATTCTATCGGATAGCCCAGTCGTGGCTTTTCTTTAGTCAGCGCTAGCAGAAGTATAATTCACATTCCATTGCTCCAAGTCTGCCGTTAAACAGCTTTGATCTGCATCGGCATCAGCAGCAGTTGTCTGTCAAATATATACCCCCCCCCCCCTCTCCTAGCCTCTTCTCCCCTACCAAACTATCTAAACACAAACAACGCAAATTGTGCAATAATTTTGCTGCTCCATTCGAAATCCAGCGGCAAAGGTGAATGTAAATATTGAAGCAGCTTGCCTCAATCTTTTTACCACCCCCGCTGTCGCTCTAATACCTCTACCTCTACCGACACGCCCCCCCCCCCCTCGCCCTCGCCGCCCGCACATTCCGCTACCCCTGCCAATAACAGCAAGCCGATTAGGCACGTGCACGCGCCGCGCGTTTTGTGAGCGTTTTTAAACGCCACCTTATTTGGTCGTCTCCGTTTTGGCGAATTGAGAATTGTGCGTCACATAGATGGAGCCAAACCAATGCCTTGTATGTGCCTCTGCCCAGCCAGTAAATGCCAAAAGACCGACTCAGATCGATATAGCTGATGGTTCCCAAATCTGAATCTCGCTCGGATCGATCCGATCGCTGTCGCTGCCAAAGCTGACCATTTTAGAAGCCGCTCGATATTCAAATTCACACTTGACCAAAAGCCGCAAAAGCACAGTGGAGCATTTCGGCCAAGTTTGTTGATAAAAACCTAAATATGGATGTCTTTTAAGTTGGATAACCGCAATTATTATTATTATAATTATAAGTATTAGGAGAATAATAATTGTAGATTTTTATTGCATATTTAAATTATAATGTAAATTAAAATTAAGTTTAGTTAATACAAATATTCGACTTTGATTATAGAAACTCGCAGGGCAACACAAAAGAATCCCATATTACGACTATTTTTAAGCACTATTTTGCCTATGATCTCCACAGTTAGTGAGGCTTATATCGTTGTCGCGATTTAATGAACCATTAAAAAAGGGCAATGCGCGTGGGAGTGGCCGGCCAAATAGCACAGCACAGCACAGCACAGCGACGTTGACCAACCATGAACTCACACACACACACACACACACACTCACACACATAATACACACACACATATATGCATGCACAGTTGGCCCGTTAGCCAGAATGCGCCCTGTGACAAGGTTTTTAGACTAACCTTTAAAAGTTCACTAACCAGCTGCTGCTGCTGCTTCTGCTAAGAACTGCTGCACGCCCACGCCCACGCCTCACCCTCGCAGCCAGCCTCTGGTCACATCTCCAGTTAACAGCTCAGCTGCGTCATCTGGCAACAACAACAACAACAACAACAACTTTCAAGTCGTGCCTTACGTAACAGCGAGCCACTAAGCTTTATGGCCGATCAGCAACAACAAGACTCAAGACCTTGCCCAATTAGTCGCAGTGCTGCAAAAAAAAAAGAAAGAAAAAAAGAGAATAAGAAGAAGAAAAAATATTGTAATTAAATTAAAAATAAAATATAAATACACAACAAAAGCTGTGTATAAATGCACCTGCAACCAGCACGGAATGCTGACGGAAGGAAGGCTTGGCAACATGTTGCCAATGCCAGATGCAAATGTTGCTGGCGCTAATTGAATATAGACGCAATCTGCACGCATCGTGCCTGGTGCCTGGTGCCTGGATTGGTGCTCGTGTCTCCCATGCATCTTCGGTGCGTGGCAAGCTCGAAAAAATATTTCACCTTAATGGCCACAACCGCAGCAGAGAACGTTGTCCTCAAGTGGCGACACATTTGACAATTTGTGAATGTTGCTGCAGGAGATGCGGCAGCCAACAGCTCGGCGTTGTCCGTTGGCTGTCAATGTGGTCGGGAGTGGGGGGTGGGTTGGGTGGACGAGGGGCAGGCAACAATTAGAAACCAGTCCGTGTGAAGGCGACGACAGCCGCCCAGCGCCTTATATCGTTCTTTATGGCATACCCCAACTAACAGCTGGGCATATTGCTCTTGGCGCGGCTTTTGAATTTCAATTCTTAGCTATTCGCGAAACTTTTTAATTGTAAAATCTTTGATATATTGGGTACAACAAAACTTTATTATTTCTTATGCTGGAAATAAATGAACTTCAAGTCTTTGGCCTCTAACAAATTTGAGAAACATGTATAAAAATTATATAAACAAATTTAAAAATATAATAAAATTTAACATTTTCTAAAATATAAGAATTGATATGAAATTTCTGGTATAAAAATAGTTTCAGAAACACAATTTTCAGTTCGAAAAAAACTTTTTTCAAAGTAATTCGCAAAAGAATTAGGAAGATTATTAAGCGCGAAATATGTAGGGTAAAAAATAGTTTTATGCCTTTGCTGTGCTGTTTCTTCCTCATGCCCGTTGAAAGAGTTTGCGCCTGGATGGAGGCTTGCGTGATGCGTCTTCAGCTTGTTTTGGCGCTGTCTGTCGTGGCTCCCGAGCTGCAGCTGCAGCTGGAGCTGGAGTTGGACCTGGGGCTGGGGCTGGGGCTGGGGCTTGGCCAACTACTTACCGACATATTTGGTATGCCAGATTTGTCGCTGTTGTTGTTGTTGTTGCTGTTGCTGTTGTTAGTGTTTGCCGGAAGCGCAATTGCTTCATTATGGCACGTACTTTGTCAAAGGCGTTTCGACGACGCGACTTTGACGTCGTCCCACCCGTGCTCTCCCCTACCTACCGTTTCGTAGCCAGCCTTGTTGTCATTCCGCTCTTCGATGAGTCGTTGAGTCACGTTGGGATGTCTCATGGCTATGGATGTCGCTGGCCGACAATTGGGCAGTCTTTTATGAATGAAACTAGAGGCGCGTGTGGGCCGCCAGTTGCCCGTTGCCAATTGCAGACCGACTGCAGCTGGTCTGGTTTGCTAGCCAAAACTAATCCGTTGTCTCTCTTTTTTCTTTTCTATATTATTGCAGGGGCAAATTTGCGGCTGTTCGCCGGGCGGTACACAAGAATACCGGTTTGCATTTCGCTGCCAAATTCCTCAAGCGACGCCGACGCGCACAGAGCAGCGACAAGGAGATCAAGCACGAGATTGCCGTCCTAATGCTATGCGAGGGCGAGGACAACATTGTCAATCTGAATGCGGTGCATGAGACGCGTTCCGACACGGCCCTGCTGCTGGAGCTGTAAGTATATAACCATAACAATTATAATATTAATAGTGGGATGCATCAATCAGATCGTTGATTGATTGATAGCAAAAGAATTTATCGGCTATAAATACCAAACACACAAATACACAAGACTTTGAATTGAGTTCAGTCTCTTCAACAGTCTCATGGCAGATGGTACCTTATTCCCCAGAACTGTTTGACCGATAACTAACTGAATGATTGACTGACTGACTGGCCGACTGATGGACTTACCATTTGGCCGCACACACAAATGCGCTAGGCAATGATTAGGTTCTGTTCCTTTAACATACGCATATATCATGTTAACAGTTTACTATTTCCGTAACGCTTTTAATGCTGACTGACTGATTGACTGACTAAGTGATTGACGTAATATTCAAACGATCACAAATGCGCTGTGCATGAACTGCGTTCAGTCACTTTAACAGCCGCATAGCTGATGTTACCCCTTACCGTAACGCTGTTTCGGATGACTGACTGATTGACTGACTGACTGATTGATTGATTACCTAACTATTTGACTAGGTTCAGTTTCTTCAACAGACCATAGGTGCTGTTAACATCACTTTTTCCCGTAAACTGTTTATGCTCACTGACTGATTGATTGCCGGACTGTTTGATCATGCGCTGGCTACGACCGTATTAAATGAATCTCCTATAAGCGGTCGGATCCCTCTTATTTTATTTTTTATCCAAACATTGATTTGGGTCCAATATGATATCGTTCACTCTGCCTTAATTACTTTGTTGAAAGGTTTCCAGAACAAATAAAGCAACACGAATTCAATTGATTTCTGAAATCCACACATACGGGTGGAAAATGGGTGATAAATTCAAAGAATTGCATTGTAGGAAAAGGACTAGGTCCGGGCAGAACTTGTTAATAGTAGCTAGCTAGCTGATATGCACATACAAAGCAAAAAGAAAATATGCTCATTCCGTTCCTCTCACTATTAGGGCCACTGGCGGCGAGCTGCAAACGATACTGGACAACGAGGAGTGCCTCAGCGAGGCGCAGGCGCGCCACTGCATGCGGGAAGTGCTGAAGGCTCTCAAGTTCTTGCATGACCGTTCCATTGCGCATTTGGATCTGAAGCCGCAGAACATCTTGTTAGCCGGCGAACGCATTGAGGGTGAGTGATCAGTTGAGTGACCAACAACTAATTGAGGATTTCCCTGACAAGCCGCTGCGCTGCCCCTTTTTGTTTACAGATGGCCTCAAGCTGTGCGACTTTGGAATCTCGCGCGTCGTCTGCGAGGGCATCAATGTGCGCGAAATGGCCGGCACTCCGGATTATGTGGCACCGGAGGTGCTCCAATATGAGCCCTTGTCGCTGCTCACCGACATTTGGTCGGTGGGCGTGTTGGCCTATGTGCTGCTATCGGGCTTCTCGCCCTTTGGCGGCGACACCAAGCAGGAGACCTTCCTCAATATCTCACAGTGCGCTCTGACCTTTCCCGACAATCTCTTTGGCGGCGTCTCTCAGGCGGCAATTGATTTCATACGCCGCGCATTGCGAATTAAGCCAAAGTGAGTACACTTGAATCTTGAATTCTGTAGAGAATCTTTAACTAATTCTCTTTCTCTCTCTCTCTCCCTGTCTCCCTTTCTCCGTCTCTAGCGATCGCATGAATGCCGCCGGCTGCCTTGAGCATGTCTGGCTAAAGGATGAGTGCTCTTTGCACAGACAAATCTATTTGCAAGCACAGAACGATGCTGACTTTGTGCAGGATGATGAGGATGAAGACGATGATGACGAGGATGAGGAGGAGGAAGATGATGAGGAAGAAGCAGCACAGAACGTTTCACAGCAACAGCAGCAGCAGCAGCAACAGCAGCAGCAACAACAACAACAACAACAAGAAAACAGCACAACAACAGCCAGCAAATCGCTGCACAACGGGCATAGAGCACACTCCAGCTCCAAGATACCTATTGCCACTAGCCACAAGCTGAGCCCCAGCACAGAGACAACAACAGCCATACACACACTGCCCCAAGCACTGACCATGTCGCTGGCGACAACCACGACTGCTACTGCATCGACGAAGCCCACACAGATTGTGACACCAACGCGACGCGCCTCCGATTCGGATAAAGAGAACACATATACGGCGACATTTGTTAAGAAGCCGGTGGCCAGCACGGCCACCATACAGATTGGCAGCAATGGGCTGGAGGAGACAACAGTGATTGCCACATTGGCGTTGTTCCCGGATGCGCCCACCACGCCCAAAGTCATACGCAAGACGCCCGCTACGGAGGCCAGTTCGGCCACGTCGGTCAAGGCGCTGGTTAAGAAATTTCAACTGGAGGAGCTCGAGGCGCACAGCTCACCCAACAGCACATTGCCGCACTGCTCCAGCGCCGCCAACAGCAGCCAAGCGTCAGCGATCACGACGCAACTACAGGTCCAGCAGCCGCGCAAATGCTCCGTGCCCAGCGTTGTGTTGCCAGCAACCAGCAGCAGTGGCAGCAACATGCGGCGCAGCGTGAGCGGCACTGCCAGCAGCAGCAGTAGCAGCGGCAACCACAGCGCCAACAGCAGCAGCCACGGTGGACGACGCGCCTCAGAGCCGCTAACCGCTGTCCACAAGAAACAGCACAGCAACAACAACAGCCCAAACTCCATTTCCAGCAGCAGCAGCAGCAGCAGCAATAGCAACAGCAGCAGCAGCAGCAGCAGCTGCAACAGCAGCTCGGGACCCACGGGAGCAACAGGCAGCAGCACGGCGCTGCTGTTGAATGGACGATTGCCGCAGGCAGCGCATCATTTGCATCATCATCATATGCACCATCATCATCATCACCATCATCATCATGTGGTGATTGCCGCCAAGAATGCGGCTGCTGCTGCCACCAACAACCTGAGCTTGGACCAGGGCATCATCTGTTAGCTAAGGGCCAGCCGTGCGCGCCGCAATGCCAAAAGTTTCTTTCACCGCTTCCTTTGCTGCATGTAACAGTGCCTGAACGTGTAGGCGTGGTCAGCCAGCCCCTAGCTGGGCTGCTGCTGCTGTTGTTGCTGTTGTTGCTACTGCTGCTGCTGCTGCTGCAGCTGTGGCAGCTGCAACTGTAAGCCGCAACGCCGACGCCTGCGCGTGCTCGGAAGTTTTGTTTGATTTTGAGTTTCTTAGTTAATGTTATATAGCGCCTAGTTGATCTAAAAACAACCACTGTACCACACTATTGTACCACTGTACCACTAACCCAGCCGATTTCCCAAGTAACCTAAATACTGTTTAAGTTTATCTGGAAATATATCTATATATACATAGGTATATACATATGTAGATGGATATATATCGTGTATTTCGTAAGAGTTGCCGTTGTCTTTGGCAGCACACGGCTAACGGTTAAATTAATGATTACTGATCCCGCGGCAGACAGAGATGTTAAAGGAAAGAGATAGATTGCTAGAGCGAAAGAGAGAGAGAGAGAGAGAGCGGGTGAGTGCGTGTGTGCGTGAATGAGTGAGAGAGAGAGAGAGAGAGAGAGAGAGTGAGACCGAGATGGAGAGCATAGTTGAGAATGCGCTTAGGTTGAAACTATTGCAAGTTATTGAAAGAACAATTGAAATTACAAAAAGTAAATGATTTGAGACATATCAGTCGTTGTGTTGTGCGTGTGTGTGTGTGTGTGTGTAGTATTTCGTTAAAGTCGATGGGCAACGTTTCACATGTTTCAACGAATTCAAATACGTCAATTCAGGACAAATTTAACGTCTGCATAGCATAAATTAAATAATACAAATTATACAACTAAAAACATTATATACCAAAAAACAAAAAAAAAGACGAAAAAAAATAATCAGCGCGCAGAAAGTTCAGCAATATTTGTTGATCATTTTTTATATGGATTGTGAATTTGTAGCTGAATGATTTAAATCGTATTTATATACATACATACATATATATATAATGTTGAGCGCCATTTGGTAATTGTTTGTTACATGATTCACATACAGCATATGCATTCATAGCATAGTTCATGCATTAATTAATTATAACCAAAATACGATGAATATATTATATGAAGGTAGTCGCAGTTGTTCGCGAAATGGTAGTGGATAGATGAAAATTGATTGTTCACGAGTTAATGCATACATAATATATACATACAATACATTTACATACTATACATATACATTTTATATAGAGAATGTTATCAGCACCGAGCTAAGAAACGGCAGAAATGAAAAAAAAAAAGAAAATGTTTATTATATGCGTGTTCGTGTTCATTACATAATTGTCGCCTGGGAGCCACATAGATATGCCCCGTACATACTTGAATATGAAAACTTGACTATTATATGGTATCAGAAATTATATACATATTTTGAGTTTTGGCCCCGCCCCATATGCACCTAATGCCTATGTTTAATTATTGCACATTCTCCTCACTCGCTCCACACCTCCAACTCCTCTCTTTCGGTATATACTTATCTTGTTTTTAGTTGCAAACTTCTGAACCCAAATCGGTTTTTGTACATATAATATATATATATTTCAAGGCCCAGACCCTAGGCACTAGCTTGGCGTGATTAAAAATTTTTTTTTTATTCTTTTTGCATTCAAGAGATATATGCATAAAGTTGAGCAACAGTTAAGTATGCATTATGTATTTATTAGGCAAAGTGTTTGTGTGTGGTCAGTTAATTGTTAAATTGAGTAATTAATTTATCATAATTACGGTTAATTGAGCGCCCTTTTTTATTTTTATTACCATTAAACAATTGCGTAAAAGTAATTTTCTTATTTAAATAACCTTATACCACATTACTTTTTTTTTTCTTCGTTTACTGTATATTAATAGTTAAATGCAAGAGCGCAGCAACAATTATAAGAAAGAAAACATATTCGTGAATTGTGCGTTTTATTTTATAGTAATTTTTTTTAATTCACTTTTTGTGTTTTTAGAGAAAAGGCGATCATGAAAGGAAACAAAGATGAAAATTCTATATTATATTATATATAGTAATTATTTTATAGATAACTAATTTAAAGTATATTCAATAAAATTAAAAAAAAAAAATATGTATATGCCCAAATATTTATATGGAAACGGAAAGTTAATTGGATAAGTTTTCATTATATGTATCTGTAATCAGCATCGGGTCTACGACTACTCCAGCATACGCATTGGTATCTCATAGTTTTCATAGACGCCGGCAAATTTGATCACCCAGCCGATGCCGTCATAGTTGACCGACTTGTGGAAACGCACATACAGCTGGCTACGTTTGCTGAGGTAGACGCGGGGCCTATCCCCGCCGCAGAATCTTCGCATTTCCTGAAGGTTGCCAGGCTCGTCCCCCTCCAGAATCAGCAGATAGTCCGTGTGACAGGTGGCCTTCGAGCCAAGATTGAAAACTGCAAGAATATATGTATATACCCATATATATGGCCCAGCATTGGGAAGCTATGGAGTAGCATACTCACATTCAAAATTGAGCAGGACACGCGTGTTGCTCGGCACCCGCACGCTCCAGCGGCAGTCCGAATTATTGCGCAGATTCTGCGGATAAAACGGATTGGAGAATATGCCCTCGGTGTTGTACAGCTTGCCACCGCAGCCGGGTCCGTCCTGGACGGGCGACGCGATGTACGTCACGTCGAAGCTATTGAAGAAGCTGCCCGTCTTAAAGTGCAGCCGCAGCTGGTTGGTCGTGGTAAACAGGCTCTTGCCCGTGTCCAGGTAAGCGCACTCACGCTGCAGCGACTTGTTGGTGGTCTTGTCGAAGACTTCAACGTACTCCACATTACAATCGGCTGAGCCAAAGATCACCTCGGCAAAGTAAAGACTAATTGTGTAGTTAGCTGGAGCCACGATTTGTGCATCGCAATCGGTGCTCTCCGAAATCTTGATACGTCCCTGTAGACCGCCATAGCTATACTGACAGCTCGCATCTGGCACTATGAGCATTCTAAAGCCGGGCCTCGTTACGGCTCCATTGGTACGGAACTTGATGTACACCTGTTTAGAGTTGGGATAGTAGTCATCGGGCAAGCCGCTGCCACAATATACATGCTCCGTGGCATAGTCGAGGTAGAACTGGACATGCTTCTGCCCATTGAAGATCACCTCATTGCCATAGCCCTGTTCTACCAGCTGTGCATCCTGTGTACAGAATGGAAAATAACTAATGTAGTACACAATTGATAGAATGTATCTTGTACTTTTAATATAATAACGTTTCCATTGTTACTTTCAAACCGATTTTAATGCATAGTTCCAAGCGATGAATCTTTTCCAATTAACTGTGTGATTTCACTTTAACCAATCAGAATCGAGAAAAGGTTCTTTATGGAGAATATTTGCAATCCTTGTTCGTAGCAATCTAAAATCCATATCTACACGTTCTCTGGCATTTCTTGAAAAGAAAAAACCAAAAACTCTCTGGTTGGGTTCAACCGACTGGTTAATACTTGTTCAGAGCCCAATAATAGCTTAAAGCAAGCGATCTATAAATGTTTGGATTAGCCTTAATAGTAGTCTTCAGATTGTGAAAGATACAAATCTATACGAATCATCTACACATATTATCTAGATGAGTTCGTAAACAAATTGCGTTCCTACGGACAGATGAGCATTGCGAAAGGCCAATATGCGGAATATTTCCTTCAATTGAAGGCAAGAGCTTTCTTCTGGTTCTTAGGGCATTTCGAAAGCTGGACTAAGTTCTTACCTCACTGCTGTAGATTTTTATAAAGTCCGAATCGCAGCTACCCGTCGCATTGGACGCCTCCAGGTCGAGGCTAACAAATTTGAGATGCAGCGATATTTCGCTCTCGATCTTCCACAGGCAGAGCATGTTGTTGTCGTAGTTGCCCTGATCGTTGACCGGCGAATGAATTTCCAGGGGCTCCTTGCCATCCAGCTTAATCAAGGGATTGCCGCACTGCAGCGGCCTGGCCGTGACGACCAGCTCGAAGCCCGTGTCGGTAACCACGCCGTCGGTAACGAAGCGCATGAAGAGAACATGGCGCGAGGCGCTGAGCTTGGGCGGCAAATCTTGGCCACAGAATCTGCCAATTTCATCGGCAAAGGGTCCGGCGCCGTCGCGCAACTCCAAATAGTCGGCGGTGCAGCTGTTTGTCGCCTCCACGTGGAAGCTGCGGAACTCGACGCTTATCTGATACCCAACGCTCGCCTGGAACACAAAACTGCAGTCCAAATCATTCGCATAGGAGCCGACAAACTTGTTGAACGTATAGCTAGCATTATGCTCGCCCAGAAAGATGCGCTCATCACAGTTGGCCATGAGCCGCACCAGCGCCCGGAAGCCGCGCGACGGATCCCGCTCATCGGAGTAGCTATGGATCAGCGCCCGATTGTTGGATATATGGAGCGTAGGCAGATTATCGGTCAGACGGCCGCAGAAGCGGGCCATGCGCTGTTTCTCATCCGGCACGGGACTGGCGAAGACCTCCACGCCATCGTAGCTGCACTCCTGATTGCCGGCCTCAAAGTCCAGCAGCTCGAACTTGATGGTGAACTTGTGGCCCGCGGGCGCCGTCAGGTTCCAGTAGCAGTCGCTGTTGTGCGGCATTTGGTTGTCCTGGTGTTGGCGCGGCGACTCGACCATCTGCGAGGCGCTAATGACACCGCCGCACAGCCTAGTGCTGTACTCCAGCTGGAAGCCACGTCCGCTGAACGAGCTGTCCGAGCGCAGCAGCATGCTGATGGAGCGCTGGGCGCGATAGACGTGCTGCTGCTTGACGCCGCACAGCAACGACTCCTGGTTGCGGTCGCCATTGTCCCTGGTGGTCACCGTCAGGTTATCGAACAGACACAAATTCATCGGCGAGCGCTCCAGATCGAAATCCAGAAAGCTCACTATCACGCCCGGCGCATTCGCCTCGAGCGGCCGGAACGTGTAGTTGCAATAGAGATTCTTGGCATAGCCCTTGGGATAGCCGGGACTGCTGAGTACCTGCGGCTCGGCGGTGGCTGCCAGGACGCCGCCACAGTTGCGCTCAAAGCGGGCTGTGAAGCCATCGCCCGTGATGGCGCCGTCAGAGCGGAAAATCAGTCGCATCGACGAGCTGGTCGAGTTGATAAAGTCCGGCGGATTGCGGCCGCACAGCGTCTGCAGATCCGTCCAGTTGCCAACGATCTCGTCCGCCGCCACGCCCACATTATCGCCGCGCTGCTGGACGCGCAGGTAGTCCTTGGCGCATCCGTTGCTGCTCTCAATGTAAAAGCGCCCCAGAAACGATAGCCCAATATGAAAGCCTGGCTCGGTCTCAATCTCCCAGATGCACTCCACATTGTTTTTGTACTGTTCACTAAAGTCAATGTAGCGATAGGGATAGGTCAAGCGGCCGCCGCAGCCGCTGCCATATTTGACGGTCACATTGAAGGTGGAGTTGTGATTGGCATTGGCTGGCGACTCGACATGGTATTCCAGGAACAGGCCGCGCTCCACGACCAGATTGACGGACGTCGCCTGATTGCAATAGCGACCCATCAGCGGCGAGTTCTGATCGGGACCGCTGTACAGCAGTAGATAATGGAGCTGGCAATCGCCGTCGAGATTCAGGCTTACGGACACTTCCAGCTGCACATCCTGGGGTGACAGTGGCTCCTCGGCCGTTTGATCGGGTCCAACGGCCCAGGCACAGTTCACCGTCTGCTCGCCAATTAGATGGCTGGGCTGGGAGATGGTGAGATTATCGCCGGGCTCCAAGGGCAGGATGCCACCGCAGTGCTGCAGGCTGTAGGCCAGCTCCAAAAGATTCAAGTCATTGCGTGGACTGCCTGTAATGGTCATGTCGACGGGGAACGGCAGACGCAGGCTGCGATTCGCCTGACTGGCAGTGCGATCGCCGCAGAGAAACAGCGGCAGCAGCGGCTCACTCTCGTCCGGGCGTACCAGCTTGAGGGGCGTCATCACGCGGCACATGTGATTGTTGCTCATGAAGACGGAGCTGCTGTTGTAGCCGAGCACCTGCAGCAGCAGCGTGCTGTTCTGTGGCGGACGCAGCTCGTAGCTGCAGTGCACCAGGCTGCTCTCGTTGGTCCGGCTGAAGCGCATTGTGGAGCTGACATCCAGATTGAGGCGTCCGCGGCACTCGCTCCGGCCAAAGGCGAGGAAGCGCAGCTTGATGCCGCGATGCTGGCTAAAGGGCAGCAGGAAGGCATCAATGCCCATTGTGTTGTCCGTGGAGATGACCTCGGCGGGCGGATCGTGCGCATAGCGACCAATTACAGACTGCAGCTTGTGATCGTTGGAGAAGGAGATGCGGCCGCGGAAGGAGGTGTGCGTGCTATTGGAGCCGCCGCCACCGTTATCAAAGTCCAGTATCTGCACCTTGACGCGCCGTCCCTTTGGCACCTGGACGCGCCAGACGCAGTGCGTCGGCACGCGCACACCCGCCGGATAGTTCGGCGTCTGCAGCACACCCTGGCTGGCGGTAATGGTCTCGCCGCAGCGTGCTCCGATCGCGCTGTAGCGCAGCTGAAAGCTCTCCGAGTTGCCCAGCTGGCCCGTGGGCATGCGCAGCCGGATCACAATCTTGTTGGTCTCCACCAGAAAGTGTCGATAAGTGTTGCCGCAAATCTGCAGGCGATCGCTGACCCGCTCCTGGTTCTCTTCGCCAAACGGCTCCATCTCCTCCAGCTGGAGATGCGTGTGCCGCGTGCAGTTGCCATTCTCCGGCAACGGCAGCTGCATCACCTCGAACCTCAGCTCGATGGTGCTGCCCCGCTCCACCTCGATGGTGAATACGCACTCCTTGTACTTGCTCGGCTGCAAATGCAGCTGCAGCTCATCCAGGGTGGGTGAATGGATGACCCCGCTGGCGCTGTAGTAGCTGCCGCCACAGTTGGCCAGCTGGAGGAGCGCCGTGAAGCCCGGATGCGGCTCCAGCACGCCTGTATAGAATTTGATGCGCAGCTCGCTGCCAGATGAGTAGACAATGTCCGGCTTTCGGTTGCCACAGAAGCGACCCAGCTGGGGCATCAGCTCGGTGCTGCCATCGTTTAGCTGCACAAACTCCCGATCGCAGCCGTTCTCCTCCTCGCTCCCTTCACTGGCGCTGCTCGGCGTCAGATCAAAGTCCTGGAACTGCACCGAGATGCGATGATGGGGCGGCGCACTGATGCGCCACACGCACTCCGAGTGCGGATTGGGCAGATTGGGGAAATTGGGTGAGCTGATAACGCGTCCACTGAAATTACCGCTGCCCTCCTCGAGCACAATGCGGCCGGAGCAGGCGTGACCCAGCTCCTCGTAGTGGAAGGCGGCGCGAAAGCGCGGAAACGTGCTTTTCTCGAATTTGATGTAGGCCCGATTCGAGCTAGTTTCCAGGACATCGGTTATGTTATTCTCGCAGTACTTGCCACGGCCAAGGAATGGCGAATCCTCCGCATAACCGTTGCGCACCACAAAGAAATTGCGGCACTGAGACCCATCCCCGACCTGGCCGTCGGAGCTGAGCTCCGATTCCGGGAATGTGATGCGTATCCGCTTGCCCTGGCGCACGCGTATCGTCCATATGCAGTCCAGCCGCGAGATAAAGCTGTGCGACACCAGCTCCGTGATGTTGACCAGACCACGCTCAGCGGTCAGCTCGGAGCCGCACTGGGTATGCACCAAGCTGGCAAATCCCGTCCTATTCACGCTGGCATCCGTCACAAACTGCAGACGCAGGTACGGCTTGCCATGATACAACATGGTATCGTTCGGCTTAGTGCAGGTCTTCACCAGCTTCGTCCAGTGCTGCATGTCGCTGCTGCTGGACACTATCAAATAGTCGGCATAGCAGCCGTCGCCGAATTGCTCCATGTCCACGGCAGTCAGACGCAGTGCGGCATGCGCGGCCGGATTGACCGGCACCAGAATCCAGCTGCAATTCAAATTGGTCGCATAGCCGAGCGGATAACCAGGCGAATTGAAGCTGATGATGCTGCGATCGAGTGAGACCAGCTGCTGGCCACATTGGCGCGTCTGCAGCTCGGCGGTGCGGTTGGAGGCCAAGGCCTCCTTGGACAAACGCTGCCAGTTGAGCTGGAAGGGACCACGCGTTGCGGTTATATACAGCACATTGGTATTGGATATCAGCGGCTTGTACGGCTGGACCACCAGCTGGGCGCCAATGTCGGTGTAGCCATCATAGAAGCGCACATGCTGCTGATCGACATCGCGCAGATGATCCACATTCACCAGCACCACATAGTCCATGTCGACGGTGATGCGCCAGCTGTACAGCTGGCTGCTCTCGAACTTGCTGGGATAATGGGGCGATTCCACGGTCCCCTGCGTGCCATTCAGTTCGTTGTGGTGCTCTGCAGGATCACAGCGATCAGAGACAGTTGAAGGGTTAGGCTTAGCGGAGTAGGAAGGTAGGGAGGTAGGGGTAGCTACTTACCATAGTTATAGCTGGCCATAAAGCCCTCGCCGACAACATCGTCATTGCTCTTGAACTTGATCCAAATGCTGCCCTTGGAGCTGATGGCCGCCGGCAGCTGATTGCCACAGTAGACGCCAAGGAGTGGACCGCGTGGCGACTCTTCGCGCAGTTCCAGGTAGTCATTGTTGCAGCCATCGGATTGCTCCAGGTCAAGGGATTCGACGGTGAGCGACAGCGAGTTGCCCGCGCTTGCCTCCAGCACCCATTCGCACTCGATGTTCACCGGATAGCTGTCCGGATAGTAGGGCGAGGTGAAGCGGCCCGATAGGGCGTTGTATCTGCTGCCGCACAGCGTGTCCATGGTCATGTAGTGGCCCTCAAACTCGGCGACCAGCGCCAGCGGCACACTGATCGTCAGCGCCTGGCCGCGCGAGATCACCGCCGGCGGATGGGAGCGACAGAACTGTTGGCGCGGCGTGCCGCTCGCCGTGATGCCCTCATAGATCTTGATGCCGTGCGTCATGCAGTCACTCTCCCGCGGATAGCTGGCCGAGCGCTCATCGTGCAGCTGTATGTGCGTGGGCGTAAAGATGATGTGCTTGCTGGGATCGGTGGCCTGCAGCACCCATACGCAGGTCTCGTTGCGTGCCACCTGGTGCGCCAGGTTCAGGTACTGGAAGTCCGTCTCATCAATTGACAGGGTCTGGCCGCAGGACTCGTGAAAGTGCAGCTGAAAGCCGCGGCTCTGTATCGAATCGTCCGTAACGAAGCGCACGATGGCGCGATTTGTGGCGGATTCGTTCCTTGCATTTGCAAGGCCCGTGCTGCATAGCTTGAATATCTGGCGACCCTCGCTGTCGTCCGGAGTCTCGCTATCTGCGTCACTGTCGCTGACTCCGTCGCTGCCGCTCATATCGTAGGCTGCCACATAGTCCCATGAGCAGTCGAAGCCCGCCTCAATGTCCAGATCCTGGAAGTCAAAGATGATCGTGTGGTGCGGCGACACTTCCAGCAGCCACTCGCATTCGCTGTTGCGCGGATAAGGTTTCGGATAGCCAGGCGATTGAATAATGCCTCTTCTAGTCGACAGCTTGCCACCGCAGGCTGCAAAAGGAGCCACAATATTGAATACGTCCAATAAATCCCACCCGCAACAAAATCATTCAGTCAACCAATCAGTCATTCGGTCAGTCGATCCGTCATGCAGTCAAGCTGATTGGGTCACCAAATTGCTGCTCGATTTGAACTGGCAACCTGCCGCCTGCTAGCTCGACGTGAAGACAACTAAGCCGGGCAGGCTTACGACTTCAGCTTTATAGCTCGAACTGTACGAATTTCTACTCGACAGTCAATCAGTCAATCGGTCAATCTGTCAATCAGTCGGAGAGGGATTTTTAGCTTTCAGATGTCAACTTACAACTCTTAACCACGCGATATGTGGCCTCAAAGCCACGTCCATTGTGCGAGCCATTGGAAATGAAACGCACGTGCAGCTTGTGCCCGGCGCTGGTGAAGATCAGCTTGGGATTGTGGCCGCAGTGCCGTTCATGGACATCGACCTCACGGAAGCTATTCGAGATCTGTGGGGGTAGGGCAGAGAGGTTAGTCAGTGTTGGCAAATGCCGACGATGCGAGAGTGCTGACCACAAGGGCGTCCTTGGTGCAGTTGACGCTCTCCTCAATGTCCATGTCGAGGACGGTCAGCTCAATGACCTGGCCGAGCGGTGCGTGGATGAGCCAATAGCACTCCACGTCGTTGGGATACATGAGCGGATACTTCGGAGAGCGGAAGGAGCCGGTCTCGCCGCGCAGCTCCTGGAGGCAGCCCTCGACGCGATACTCCAGCCGAAAGTTGATGCTACTCGTGTTATGGACAATGGTCAGAATGTCGCCGCTGGCATTGTGCATGCCCAGGCCGACAATGGGCACCACACGGGCACCATCGACCAGGTAGAGGCCACCGTCGGCGTCTGTGGGCAGGCGATTGGCGCGATGATCGAAATGCGAGATCTCGAGACGGATCTGATTGCCGCGCGGCGGCTGCAGATGCCAGCTGCAATTGATGGCGCCCTCAAAGAAGGCTTCGCCGTAGTTGAGGCTCTCGATGATGCCCTGGTTGCTGCCCAGTATGTGCTGGCAGTCGGCGCTGTAGGACAGCCGGAAGCCGCGGTCGGCATTGTTAATGTCTGACTGAAAGACGACAACCGCCTCGTTGCTGTCGATCTTTAGCACCCGATTCGCCTCATCCGGCATGGTGCACATATCATGGTATGTGCCATCGGAGAGACGACTGCTGCTGGGTCCATTGTAGATGCGCAGATAGTCGTAGGTGCAGTCGTAAAGATCCTCCAGCTGCAGATCCTCGATGACGATTCGCAAACTGGAGCCGGGATGCACGCGCAGCTGCCACTCGCAGTGGGCATTGTGCGGATACGGATTGGGATAGTTGGGCGAGGTGATGACGCCACCATTACCAATAAGCCGGCCACCGCAGCCGTTGGCGAAGATGCGCCACGACAGACGGAAGCCGCGAGCGACACCGACATCATCCGTGTGGAAGTGCAGATAGAGCTCGTGCGTAAAGCTCGGTATCCGACTGGGTATGCTTCTGGCGCAGAAGCGTCCGATTAGGCTGGACTGATTGCTGCCACCGTTGCGCACCTCCAGCCAATCGCCGCTGCAATTGCGCGTGGCGGCCAGCTCGAACAGATCCATTTGCAGCTCTAGCTGGCTGCCCGGCGGCGTGCTCAGCTGCCAGATGCAGTCTAGCCCATTGGTATAGTTAAGCGGATAGCCGGGCGAGTTGAGCATGCCCGTCGAGGCATATATGCGACCGCCGCAGTTGTCCCGATCCACGAACCGATAGGAGAGCTCAAAGCCGTTGGACGCATCACTGAAGTCCGACACGAACTTGATGGTCAGGAGACGGGCATGGCTCAATAGATCCTCCGGCACACGGCTGCCGCAGAAGCGTGCCAGGGGCGACACTGGATCGCTATCGCTCCCAATCAGACCGTCATAGACCTCAACGTAATCGTAGCTGCAGTCCGAGTGGTCCTCCAGATCAAAGCTGAGCCAGCTCAACAGTATGCCCTTGCTCGGCGGCGCCATTATGATCCAGTAGCAGGTCGCATCGTCGTGGTACTTGCCCTGCGGGTTCACCGGCAGCCGTATGTTCTGGCCCTCCTTGGTGTGCACACCGCCGCACTGGTTGCTCTCCACTGGCACAGCGCGATACTCGAAACGAAAGCCACGACCCTTGCTGGACGGCAAGGTGTTCAGATGCAGAACCAGCATATTCGTCTGGCTGACATATTCCTCGGCGGGCAGCGTCCTACCGCAATAGGGACCCAGTATGGCCCGATTGAGCCCGTCGTTGATTCTGACACTGGTGCCAGCCGCGCAGCCATCAGCTTTACTGGCATTCACCTCCTCCCCCTCCTCATTGTCATCCTCCTGCTCCTGCTCCTGCTCCTCCATCATGCCGTCCAATAGCTGAAAGTCGAGGCGCTTGAGCGTGATGACCGTATTGGGTGCAGTGAGTATCTTATAGGTGCAGAGCCGCTCGCTGCTCGTCAGATTGGGATAGCCCGGCGAGCTAATGGTGCCACTGGGCGCATCATAGGTCTGCGAGCAGTCCATGTGGTAGTGCAGCTCGAAGCGATCGACGGTGGCAGCTCTGGGCGAGCTGCTGGTGTAGAGGATGCGCATCCGATTGTAGAGCGAGTGGATGCTGGGCGGCAAGGATCCGCTAGGTGCGCCGCAGTGTTTGCTCTGGAGCACATACGAAACAGGCTGTGCATTGGGCACGTCCAGCACGTCGTATAGCTCGATGCAAGCGTCCAGCGCCAGCTCAAAACTGCGGAAGTCCAGGCTGATGGACTCGCCGATGGCTAGGCGAATCTCGTACTCGCACGAAATTGCATCGGAGCCGATGTCGTAGGTGGGCGAACGTATGGAGCCCTCCTTGCTGGTGTAGACGCCACCGCAGCCCGGCAGCCGCTCCTCGGCGGAGTAATGCAGCTGAAAGCCCAAATCGCTGCCCGTCTCATCCGAATGGAACCTTATGAGCGCCTCGTGTGTGGGCAGCATCAACGGTGCCGGCTGCTCCCGGCTGCAGTACTTGTACAGCTCCCGCCCAGAGATGGCATCGCTAATCTGCAAGTGCGCCCATCAATCAGCCAATCAGTCAGCCAGAGTCAATCAGCCAGAGTCAATCAGTCTGGGCCCAAGCCGGAAACCCATACTCACCGAAACAAAGTCAAAGTTGCAGGTATCATGCTGTTCCAGCTGCAGGGCAAAGAACGTGAGCTTAATCCGCTTGTTGCTGGGCGCCACCAGACGCCACTGGCAGTCGCGATTGCGCGGATAATTGCCCGGCGAGCCCGGCGAGGCCAGTGTGCCGTGCGTCTCGAACTCGACCAGGCCGCCGCACTGCGGCGCCATCGATTGCCAGGTAAGATCGAAGCCCGCGTGCGCCGTGGAGGCGTCCGAGCGGAACCATAAATACAGCTGATTGCTGGAGGAGATGATGTTGCCGCCATGCGGCATGTGATTGCCGCAGTAGCGTCCAATGATCTGCGCCGCCGCGGAGCGGCCATCGTTGATCTGCAGCCAATCGAAGCGGCAGTCCGTCGAGTCCTCCACATGAAAGCTGTGGAATGTCACATTCAGCACCAGCGATTCGTTTGTCCGTATCACCCAGGCACATTGCGCATTGTGCTCATAGCTGTTGCCCGCCGGCGGATACCGGAGTCGTCCGCTCAGCCCGGACAGCATCGCATTGCAGCTGCTGAAGCGAACATCGCACAGCCGACCCCGATAGCCCGGCTGGCACTGGCAAACAAAGCCGTCGCCGGCTCCGGCTGTCGGCGTCGTGCTGCAGCGGCCATCGTTCTGGCAGGGCTGCGATGTGCACGGATTGGGCAGCGGGTCGCAGCGTGGCCCACGAAAGCCGCGCTGGCAAATGCACGTATAGTTTGAGGGACCAGCATCCATGCAGACGCCTCCATTCTGTCATAAATGAGACCAAGAAAGTTAAGAAGCTTGCAGTCGGCATTGCCCAACTGCTCAATACCCTACAGTTTATGCTACAAGCTGGTGGAAAAGATGTCTTTCTGAGTGAGGCTATTTACTCTGAAACTGAAACTGAAACCCTCACGTAGTGTTTAGGGTACCGACCGACATGTCCTGCTTTCGAGGTATACATATATTCCAAGTTTCTGGCTTCAATTCATCTCAAAAGATAAACTTGACTATGTCGACTTTCGCAGGGTCGACCAAGGCTGGGATGGACTGGTGCCGAGACAAAGCCACATGAGATTGTCCTACACTTCTAGGAGTATCATTGGGACTGTAGATCTTACACAAATGTGGGTGAAGCGTTGGTCAGCGCCGCTTAAGCTGGGCCTTACCTCCCCACAAAGGGGAATAATATGTCCGACCAACATGACCAATTGAATGGTACCAAAAAGATGCTGCATTATAATTATTTAGGGGGCGGAATCGCGAAAAGCGATTGTATGAAACGATTTTATGTTTACCATCCAATTGGCTTCAAAATCATTTTCAAAGCGTTTGTAGGAATTTATTTGATACGTTCTTGGGTGGCAAATGCGGGTCAAGAGACGAAAGTTTACTCTTCAGCTTCTTACATATTTTTAAATAGAAGTGGAGTCAAGACGGGTACATTTGAATAATATCTAAAATGCTTAGCACAAAACGTTCCACGGGCAAGGCCGGGCAACACCCGCTAGTATATATATGTATACATATGTATTGAATATTGGTTTTCTGGTCGTCTATCCATCTGTCCAGTTACAAGATTGATGCTCGGGATATAGACATATTTTATATAT
The DNA here is from genome assembly GCA_035045355.1 of Drosophila lacicola. NCBI lineage: Eukaryota > Metazoa > Arthropoda > Insecta > Diptera > Drosophilidae > Drosophila > Drosophila lacicola. Next base: position 24,396,991 of record JAWNPB010000148.1, on the reverse strand, counting down.
CGTCACGAAATGTGTATCCAACTAGCCAGTCAACTATGCGATTTGTCGAGTCCTTAGGTCAATATTCATGAAACTTGACAAAAATCTATCGAGTTTTCTACTATCGAGTTTTTCAAGATTTCGGGATCAAACTCATTAGTTAGGGGAAGCATTGTGATCCGGACAAAGAACTCCCATCAATATCGGAATACTATATATGTGCCATGGGAGCGATCGGTCGAAAATCGATTTATTGATTTATTGAAGATATGCTTGTTATACCCTTGCAGAGAGTATTATAATTTTGTCGTGAAATGTGTAACGCATAGAAGGAAAAATCTCCGACCCCATAAAGTATATATATTCTTGATCAGTATCAACCGTTTCTATGCGAACTAGTCTCTCAGTTTTAAAGCTATCTTTTTGAAACTTTGCAGAAGTTCCTCTTTCTATTGCACGCAGTACATATGTCGGAACCAGCTGGATCGGACCACTATATCATATAACTTCCTTAGGAACGATCGGTCTAAAATTAAGTTGTATGAAAACCTTTTTGTTTTTCAAGATTTCTTAACCATACTCGGCATTAATTATTTTCCCTATGCTTCTTAGATATGGGCAAAGCACTATGAGCATTATGAAAAGGTTGGGTCTGCAAGGGTATTAAATCTTCGGCGTGCCGAAGATAGCCCTTCCTTCTCGTTATTATGGGCGGAAGGGTGGTTCGACACTCCGAATAGAAGGTTTCCCATGTGATATGCCAAAGGGGTCCATCTGAATACTTACCAAGCAGGGCAGATCGTTGCAGTTGTTGTTGGTGCCGCGCAGGCAACCATTCTCGCCGTAGCCGTTGCCCACCATGCCGATGGGACAGCTGCAGATGATCGTATTGGAAATCTCCGAGCAGATGGCCGCCGGATGGCAGAGGGAGGCGCGCTGTGTGCAGCTCGTAAGGCCAACGGCATTCGGGCTGCCGTTGGGCGAGTCGCTGTTGCCGTTGCTGTTGCTGTTGCGTTGGCAGCTGCGTCCGTCGCCCGTCCAGCCGATGGGGCACTCACCGCAGTGGCTGGAGCCATAGCTGTTGATGCACTGCACCCGCGGGCTGAGGCTGCAGCCGCCGTTGTTTGTCTCGCATTCGTTGATGTCGCGGCAGCTGACGCCGTTGCCGGTAAGGCCTGGCGCGCAGGGCGCACACGTGAAGCTACCGGGCAAATTGATGCAATTGGTGGAGCAGGGCGTATGCGCGGCCGCCGTGCACTCGTCGACATCCTCGGTGCAGGTGGGCGTCAGCCCATTGCTGCGCCAGCCGGGCTCACAGATGCAACGATAGCCGAGCGCATCGCTGCTGGACACACAGCTGCCATGACCGCACAGTTCCCAGGTGCTCGCCGCGGCACAGTCCGTTTTCCGCTGGCTGCAGTGCATCCCGTGCCAGCCGGGCGCACACATGCACGAAAACGAGCCAAACTGATTCACACACTGGCCCCCATTCTGGCAGCCCAGATCCGTGCCCTCCAGCAGCGCACACTCGTTCACATCCCGCTCGCACCTGTTGCCCTGAAGGATGCGAAAAATTGAGAGCAGCTGTCAGCGTCTTCATCTGCATCTGCCACTCGACCCCATGCCTTACCTCAAAGGCAGCGCCGCACTGACAACGATAGCCGCGGTAGGTGTTGAAGCAGGTGCCGCCGTTCTCGCAGGGATTGCTGTGGCAGCTGTCCAGCTCCAGATTGGCCTTCAGCCGCTGCACCTTGTTCTCCACATTCCGGAGGCGTCCTTGCAGGCGTCGCTGCAGCAGTCGGCTGGCTCGTGTTCTGTACAAAATATCAAAAAATCGCACATGTATCCCACATAAGCCTCACGCCGATCCGGTATACGTTCCACGTACATCATAGCTACATCTTACGTATCCCACTAACATCACACATACATCACGCATACATCACACATAAAACCCACTTAAGCCCCACGTACACCGCACGCACAAAGCACGAACATCCAATGTACATCCCAAGTACATCAAACATTCCACGTACATCCCAAGAACATCCATCCAACATCGCACGAACATCCCTAGGGATGTACCCTAGCTATAGGCAGACAGACAGACTCATTTGAATCATTTAGATACTCTGTCAACGGGGTGAAAAAGAGCATATTTGTTTTAAGTGAACCTGGAATATTGATGTATATACTATTTTACGCATGCTCGAAATATCTACAATCCAAGGCTTCAAGTTCCAAATGGACTAAATTACCGCAGGAAACTAGGAAACAAATCTAAAGGCAGGAAGCTGGTTCAAACCGGAACCCGAACATCACACCACTTTTCCGTATTGATCCCAACAATCAACTGTCTGTCGACACATTTGCAACGGTAAGTATTTCGCTAACCTGTTCTGAAGCAGACGAGCAATCGTGTTTAGCCCATTGGGGCCGAGTGCCTGGGACCGGAACTCGGTTAGCTGATCGGCCAGGTCGCGCAGATCGGCAATGTCATCGGCGCCACTCCACTCGTCCTTGGCGGCGCCCGTGGGTCGTTTCTTGTTGCCACTGATGGGCATCAGCAGCTCCAGGACATCGTATTCCTCATTGATGATCAGCCGCGAGCTGCCGCTCAGCCGAAAACTGATGTTGCGATTGGCGCCAGACTCGAAAATCAGATTGCCATCCTTGCTGATGATCTTGGGCCTGCAAGTGGATGCCAGTTGAGACCGGTTTTGGGGCCCAGTAGCAGGCGCTACTTACGAGTTGACAAACATGTGCACAGGGCAAAGCAGCAGCAGCAGCAGCAGTAGAAGCAGCTGCAACTGCAGCTGCATCTGGATGTGTCCTAAGCGTCTAAACATGCTTCACGCAACCAGTTGCACACATATTCAAAGCACAGAAAATTAAAATTTAATATTCGAAGAAAATAATTAATCCCAGATCCTGCGGCACGTTCACTTGGCTTGACTATGAATTAAACTCTGTCGATGTCGGCGCTCGCTGCCTGCGACGTCAGCTGCGGGGCGTTTCTGCGCCGCGCTGCAGCATGCCGCATGGTGTACGCCCACCAATGATAGCCAGAAATTGAGCCCGTAGTACGACAAGACGGTTACCCTCTATATTTTTTTTTTTTTTACTTAAAAGGTACACATTTATTTCAGAGCATATTTATCAAACCGCTTGCTAATAATATCTGGTATAGTAGCACATACACATATATAAATATTTGTATATATATGTATATATATGTTGTTGGTTCATAGATGTATACACTAGAATATAGGAGTTTAATGAATGGGTGCTTTGCTTAAGCTTAGTTCAAATGTAAAATTATGGAGCTGAGTGTTTGGTTGCCATTTCCCCACGTACCTGATTCCGATCAACGCCTATCATTATGCTCTTTCCCAAATTATCTTAATCTTAGGTTAAACTAGCTATTAGTTAAACGGATCTCAAGCTAAATGTTTATATAATATAACTTTTAAATCAATTACTCTTGAGTTATTATTAAATCACATCAAATATTTAACAAATGAAAAAAAGGATTTCAGTATTAATAGAAATTTTGTATTTATTTAATACAATTATTTTTTAGTATTTCAAGTTGCATATAAAAAAAAAAAGAAATTATTTTTTGAGTATTTTTGTTTACTAAACTTGTTAGTTAACCGCCATTGGAAAGAGCATAGAAGCTTCGGTGTTTATCAAAGTTGTAGCATTTTATAAAATTTTTACAAATAAATTTCTAAATAACAGACCAGATTCTATGTATAAACGGGTGTGTGTGTGTGTGTGTGTGGGTGTGCACATGCATGTGTGTGATTGTATGTGTTTACATCTGTTGCTTGATGCTAGTTCCTTGTGTCTTTGGATGAATTAAGTACAGCTAGACTCTATTATAAATCGGGTGCTGAGGACGCTACAAGTCGTGTCCAAAAGTCTATTTGGTGTTTACGTTTACAAATGCACAAGAAATATACTTTTTTATATATATATATATATCTATATATGTATGTCTATGGAAAACTAACTAAGCAAGAATATGCCCGAAACCATATACATGATTGGAACTCAAGAACTGCATTGAAAAGGTAAAAACTGAAGTGAAGATCCGATTTTTGGTTGTCATTTACATTATGTGTTAAGATTTTGGCATTGGGTAATATTTAAGAAGCTACATTCACTGGCTTAGCTGTAGACACCTGAGTGTCCCAGTATAATCTCATATATATAAAAGGTTAGAAGACCAAACTAATTTGTGAAATATGAGTGTGCACACTTGGCAACATAACATGTATAGTGTATAATTATAATATATATATATATATGTATATTATATATATAGTTATATATATAATTAGAATCACAATAATGAAATGAATTGTGTTAAGAGTTAAAGTACACATAAAGGTAATTATTTAAAATTATGTGCAGACAGTAAACATAAATATATATTTGTTTATATTTACGCTTGCACATTTGCAATTAAGCAAAGTTCTCAATTGGACCTGCCTGAATAACAATTCTCTTCTTCTCAAGCTATACAACTCTAATTACAGTAGGCAACAAACACGTACACAATAAATAAATTAATTATTAAAAATATATATAGTTTATAATTGAACTTTTTGCTTAGGTTGACTGTGCTACACATTTCTTCTCTATCTTGCTTACTATCCCTCTGTCTCTCTCTCTCTCTGTCTATCTCTTTCTCTGCCGTGTTGCCTGTTACTTGCGGTTACTTGCCTATGGCACAGCTCTGAATAAGTATAGAACCAGCTTTTTAAGTTTAATTGCAGCCTCCAAATGCATTGTTGCGGGTTTTTCAGTTTGCTGTGGGCGTGGCCGTGATTACATTGCTCTTTGTCCGTCTTATGTGCTCCGACTTGTGATAGAGAAACTTGTAGCTAGGCTGCTTCTCCGTGTACTGCGCAAACATATCTAGACGATATACACAAAAAATTATTTGAAAAATCTTTAGAACTACCGAATCTTTAAAACTACAAGACGAACCGAAGGAGACGTGGCCAACATTGGCGGTGTCCAGCGCAAAGAAAAGTGCCTGCGCCTTTTTCTCGTTCAGCTTGTCGCCGCCATGCCGCAACAAACGCGTGAAGCTCTCCCTGTCTATCTTTTGACTCGATTCACTATACAGCTATAATAGAAAATATAATAGAAGGATTATAAAGTCAACGCTGCTTGGGGCAGACTTACTTTAATCAGAGCGCGCAAAAACGTTATGACGTCACTGTTCTTCAGTTTACAAAACAGCGAGCAGAGCAAAAAACTTTTCAGACTCACTGTGCCCTTGCGACGCTATATTAAAATACAGAGGATAAGAGAAAATGATTTTTATCGCAAATTTGGTCATACGCTTACATGATCCAGTAGCGCAAAAAGCTTGTGCAGATTGGGATTATTGAGATCCACTTGGAGTAGCTCAGCAAATGTGATAATGTCCAGTTTGTCAGTGTTAGTAAGCGTTAGATACATCTCGCAGAGTTCCATGTCGCGCTTCGAATCCAAGAGGTCAAGAAAATCGAGGGTGCGCTCTATTTCGACAATGTCACCAGGAAATGGAATTTTCATTTCACGAGCACGACTCATAACGATGACATCCTCAAATGAGTAGTCGGACGTGGGCACTCCTAATGCCCTATAAGATATTACAATAGTGTTATTAGCTCGAATGATCAATCAGTTAAATCCCTCAATCGGACAGAACTCACTTGGCCATTACTTCTCGTACATTGTTCGCATAGAGATTGGCATCGGCCATCTCAGCTGGGGAAGGCGTGTAAACGGGAAGGTATTCGATTTCACAGCGGTTATAAAACTGTGTCATTGTTAGCCAGAGCAGGCGGAGGCTGTGCACAAAGCAAAAAGGAAACGTTAGCTGGAGCTCGAAATTCTGCTGTTATTTTCAACACTTACACGCCCGGCCCATCCCAGGTCCAGGTGAAGGTGTCAAACTTGTTGGGATAGCGGAGCAGAACTGGTTGTACGGGCACGCCCGGATAGAAGGCGCCGGGCTTAAATTTAATTAGTGCCGTGCGATTTGTGCATGTGCCCTCGGAAAAGATGACCACCTGAGGCCAGTCATCGCTGGAACGTGCACGATCGACAATATGACGTATGGTGTTCTGCCTAGAGTTAGGATCTTCGCGCTGCACATAAATGGGCTGAGCAAAATTAATGATGCGACCCAGCAGCGGTATATCCGCCGTCTCGCGCTTTGCCACAATCGAGGGCGGATGTCCGGAGACCACCAAAATGGAATCAACGTACGAAGAATGTGGCGCCACAACCAAAATGGGCGCCTCCCTGGCGGTGGCCGGTGTGCCCTTCGTTTGGATATAGTGAAACGAGCCGGATGTGTACACCATTCGCATGGCACGCGCTGTCCAGTACTGCATATGTCTACAAGTGAGATTAAATGTGTTAAATGTGTGTGTGTGTGTGTGTGTGTGTATTTGGGTTGTGTCTTACCTGCGCCAGCCACTGAGCGGCTTTGCCTGCAGATCCTCCATGGACATGCCGTACAGGCCAATGCAGGCGAACATCCATGCCGATAACAGCGATAAGATGCAGCTCACCACGCGTATGGGAAGCAGCAGCACAGTCAGCACATAGATCTGGAATAGATAACAGTGATTAGACCGTTGCCAAACAACGTTCGCTTTCCGTTCGCTTATCAGGCTGCGTAGTGTAGCGTAGCAAAGTACAATAAGGTTCGGCAATGCTAGCTGAACTTTGAAATGGCAATGGCACAAACCAGCCAGCCAATGTTTATAAAAAAATAAATAAAAAAAAAAACCGAAATGGAACTCAAACAATCTTAAATGAAATTAAATGGCTTTTTGCCACCATGTGACGTGTACGCTAAAGGTCAATATTCGGTTCTGTTTACACACTCAAGTCTGCACGTTGACAGTTCCTGGAAGTGCGGGTTCCGGATTTTGAACATTTCTGATCGACCTGCCTGGTCGATGGGCTTATGGTTCCGTCACTAATTGATCAATTTAGGTCAATTTGGAATTTGTTTACACATGAATTGATAAAATATTCAGTTTTATGTTTGTTATTTCCTAAAAATTCAACAGTTCTTTCATTTATTGCTAATATTTTGACTTTTATGTGAAAAGACTTGAAATGAGAACATTTAAAAAATGATTTTGTTGTCTGCCTTATTTAGGCTTCAATTTTATTAGGTTTCAGTTCTTATTCATAGTTTTTAATTTTAATGACATATACAAAATTCAAAGACTGACCTCAAATAAAACTGAAATATGAAAAATGCCTTGTGCTACATATTTCCGTGTTTTGTTAAACAGTTAAACATTTCTTCTGCATTTGTTTTCTGTACTTCTGAGAATTAAAGATCGTGCCAGATAAGTGGCATATATGTATAAAGGTGCCAGTATGTAAAATTCTGATCGCAAAATGATATCTGGAAATCATTTTAAAAAGAAGCTTTTGCATTTAAGTAGACAATAACAAGTAAGAGGTTCTAGTCGGGAGCTCCCGAGCTCCCTCTTCTTCCAACAGGCGATAGGTACAACATGAAAGATACTTGATATATATGTAGAATATACTATTCTAGAAGCTACATGTCAAGTTTGGTAACTCTAGCTCATATCGATTTTTATCGATTACTTTGAAACGTGGCAAGTTATCGAATATCGGATACAAACTCGATCTGCGCGGGGACTAGGAGGACCTACAGCTAAAGTCTCTAGCTCTTATAGGTTCTGAGATCCTTGCGTTCATACATAGGGACAGACGGACATGACTAAATCGACTCGGCTATTGATGCTGATCAATAATATATATACTTTATGGGGTCGGAGATGCTTCCTTCTGCCTGTTACATACATTTGCACAAATACATAATACCCGTTTTTACCCATTTTCATTGGTTTCAGGGTATGAAAACAATCGCGAAGTGAGTTTGTTGTTGTCTTTTTAGGGTCGCGAATGAGTGCCAAGATAGAGATATGTGAAGTCGGCAACTTGCCCAAATTAATGCCAATACATAAGTATATGTGTATATGCAGTTCTGCAAGTGTGTGTGTGTGTATAAATAAGCATGTCATTAACAGAGCACGACTCGAATAGTGTGAGTGCCTCCTCGACCTTGATTTAACGATCAAGGCAAGTGGAACGAGCCATAACTCGTTTCAACGGAAGATGAACTAAATGCGCCAATATGCAAACGTATTTATAATTATATATTTTTAATATATATTCGTGGGTCAGGTTAAATGCCTTAGAGGTCGCTTTAGTATTTCGAATATTCACTAAATTATTGTCTAAATTATTGCCAAATTAGAGTGTGTCATGCTAAAAACTGTCTCAACGAACATGTACTTTAGACTATGACATATTCAGAGATAAGCATTACGATCGGGTGTGCTAATATATATATGTATATATGGCAGATAGTTCAACAGAACAAACGTCTACACTATATATATTTATATTTTAAATATACAGTGTCCGAAGTATCTTATATTATGTGAACTTGCATTATGTGATCTTAATTAACTTAAAGATTTACCATTCGAGCCAATTAACAGCTTTCGGTTCGGTTCGATTGGTCAAGCTTCATTTCCACAATACAGCTCATGGTAAATTATTTTTTAAAATCACAATGAAACAAGTGAATTTCGATTTAGGCCCCACATGGTTAGATAAATATAATGATTGGGACCAAAGTTCTTTATACTTTTGGGATGGGAAACTCTCATTGTTTGGCTTAAGATTCAATTCATTAAAGCGGATACTTTCTTCAAAAATATATATATAAGAAATATCGATGTATTTAAGATGATTAACTCTCAATCTCTTGTAGCCTCCAACTTTTAAAATATCGCAACGATCATGTGTTTAATTATATGAAACCAATCATTTATGACACCACAATCCACCGAAGCGCATTTTAAATGCACAAAAGTGATTTCATCTGTGACCAATGTGAATCCCCCGCTCCTCTTATGCAAACTGAACTGTAGAATAAACAGGGTGTTTTTTTCTTCTGTTTATTCAACTGGCATGTTACGATTAGCAACTAGACATAATAGAGTGGACCTGGAAAGGGTGGAAAGTGGAGGGGTGGGCGTGTAATTGGTCGGACGATAACAATTATAGCAACGGGAAACGTGCGAAAAACGTTTTCGTCTATTCAAATTCGAGACTGGAGAGCAAAGAAATGCAAATCAGTTTTATATATGTTTACAAACCAACTAACAAACTATAAATAGATATAGACAGACTGATTGATTGGTTGATTGACTGATAGGTAATCAGGGGAAGCTTTTCGCCCAGCCGGCTTTTAAATTATTTACAAGTTCTACATGCAAAATTAACGAATACGTGTTTCTGCGTTTTAAGATAATCGGTAAGCTATTGGTTTTTTTTTTTCATGGCTTCAAACTGATTTTCAAAGCACCTCATGTAAAATTGATGAGTACGTGTTCATGAAAATGAAGCTAAAACTTTTGTCCGAGCTTTTGCTTGCGAAAAAAACAGTTGCATATTTTTATTAGCTCTGCTACCAGGAACAGAACTTTTTCACTTCCGGTCAACCAACAGCCAAAAATAAAATGAAATTGATCATTTTTCAAGACATTTCAAGTGAATCCAATTGTGGTACTTATCGGGAAAACGAGACACGCACCCATCTCTAATCAGGCAGAAGCACAAGGTGTGCTTTGGCAAGAACAACAACGTCAAGTAACGGCTACAACGAAATGGCAGCGAACGCCCCAAAGAACCGGCAACGAAAGCAAAAGCAACAAAAACAACAACAACAACAACAGCAGCAAAAAGACGACAACAAGAAAATCGTACGATTTTCGCTGCTTTTGTTTCTTCACAGCTAATTCGCTGCGGCGCTTTCGGCGCTGACGTAAACAGCGACGTTGGCGCCGGCATCGCGAAACTATGGCCCTGTACAAAGGAATATCGATAATGCAAAACGTGTTGTTATCGACATCCTCGATGGCTCAAGTTGTTCAAGTGCAATGAGGCATACATATGCAAATGTAAGTGTGTATGTGTATGTAGTTATAAGTGTGTATATAGAGCGTTGCACTTAAAATATTTGCGGGTGTGTGGGTCTCTACACACAAAACAACAACAACAATAATAATAACAATATCAATAGCTATTCAGAACGCCCGTTGGCTTTGCGCCCCTCAAACTGCCCTCTTGATTGGATCTCATCCACGTCCCACGCAGCGAGACGTCAGCTGTGTTTGAACTGTTTTGCATGAATGAAGGCATTGGGATCTGGGTGCGGGTGCGGATGCGGGCAAACGGGTGAAACGGGGAAACGGAAAGCTCACCTTGGCCACCTCAATGTGACTGTCGATTTCTAAGCGATGCACGAACGGATTGATATAGCTGTACCCCTTTGATGCCCAGGTGTCCTCCTCGGAGTCGCGCTTGGACATGTTGCTGCTAATGCTATTGTTGGGCAACGCGCTGCTGCCGCTGCTGCTGCTTCTGCTTCTGCTACTTCGAGTGCTGCTGTTGTTGTCGTTGTCATTTTCCAGGCCATCCCCATCGTTCGATGCGGGTGCATCGTGCGGAGACCGACGTCGTTTAATTGAGGACGTTGTCATTGCTCACACGTACATTCACTTGCTAATCAAACTTTTTCAAAATATTATTGTCTAACTTTTCTTAGGCTAGTGGCTTTGGTGTGTGGCGCAAAAAAAAAACAACAACCAGTACGTCCCGCTCTACCGATTCTTTTTTGCGTTGCCAGCAAACTGAAGTGCTGGCTAACTAGCTAAACAGTGTTGGGCAAATAAATTATATCGATGACATACCTATCGTCGATAGCTCGATAGTTCGTGTTAGCACGTTGCCACACTGCAACAGCTGACCAAATTAAATATGTCTGGCAGTATTTAAATCGTTGCGATATTTAAAATTTGATTTGATTTTAAAATTCACAATATATTTAATTTTTAAATGACAGTTACTAGTGCTATGCTCTAAATTTAATTATTGTTTTGAGCTCAGCAACATATGTAGGAGGAGGTGCATACATATATACATGCAGATATGTACTTGGAGACTTTGTTGCCCGTGAAGTGCCCTCCGCGGCTTTTTAATCACATGTCTGACCCGGCAGTTCACGGTCTTGCCAAGCCTGGCGACTAAGTCGACGCACATGTGCCCGAAACGTGCTGTCGAAATTGAAGTCTTTCCAAGGCGGCTGTCATGCGGTTTGAATACTCTGATTATGTGTGGCATATAATTATGTATAAGTACATACATGTGTGTATTTGAACAAGGCATGTTTTAAGTGCTGGCTGCTTTTCAAAAAATGTGAACCAACCAGTTTCTGTTATACATATGTATGTATGTATGTTCATATGTATGAATGTGGTTCATAGAGACATATCAGAGATATCGCATGCTAAACGGGTTTCCTCTCTTTCTGTTTTCAGATTAATATTCACGCTATTATTTGATGGTGGCTTTGTGGGCTGAAGGGCACAGCTGGTGCCTCATCGCAAAACTGTTACTGTTATACGCACGCGTGCATTTGACCTTGCTGAAGTTTAAAGGCTGATGCAATCGGAGTTTGGGGCGATAAGCCGACAAATTTTTGTACATATGTACATACATATGTATGTATACACATGTGTTGTCAAGCGCAAGTGCCCGGCAACTGGTTTTGCCAAAATGATGAGTAGCTTATCGTAATACTAATCAGTGAAAATAATATGGCCACGCCCATTTATCATTATAGTCGGAAATTAGCGAAATGCTTATTCAAGGCTGTATTTACCGTTTTGCACGGTCCATGGAACTGTATTATGTACATACATATATACATTGTATATACATAATTCTAAAATTTCTGATAGTTCCCTGTGTTGTTCGTGGCTTTTTGCTTTTTTTTTTTATTTGTTAATGATTATTCTTGTGGCCTGGCAGTGTTTTTTATTTTAACCATTTTTTGCGGCCCGACGCTGGCTGCGTGGGCGATAGCCGCAGCAGCGTCACGTGAAATCATTTTAAGTTGCCAAAAATCTGAATATTATAATTAATGTCTTTTGCGTTGAGATCGAAGGCCTTTTGGCCAATGCGCCAACAGGCGTATACGCAATGTTCAAAAAATTCCGTTAGCTGCCGCTGCATTGACCCCTGGATTGTGCGAGCTGCTGTGCGAGTTTCACAAAACTCGGCACTTTCGACGTCATCATCATTGACGTCACAGAAGGCTCCGCGCGTGGCCCCAAACCACAAAAACAATTGTAATAAGAGAGCGCGCACGAAACAAAAATCAATTATTCTGTATGTACCCCACTCACACACACACACACACACACAAGCAAGCGTCGGCGATGAGCAAGCGCAAAGCAGCGCGACCAACCTCTACACAAACACAAGCACAAATGCGTGTATGTAGGTACATGTACATATGTATATGTATATATGTATGTGTGTATATAACGGGGCGAGCCCCCAAATCTGGATTCCCAAATGCGGACAACAAATAACTATACGCATAGCAGTGCGGCCGCTGCTGCAGCGCGTTGTAAGCTGACGTCGCAATATTGAAATCAACAAGGAAAAACAACTCTAATTTTAGACTTCTACGTCGGATCTTAAGTGGTTCGCGGAACTCTTGATTTTTTTTTGGCTGCGTTCACTTTACTGGCTCGCAAGGCATTCAAGCCTTTCCTTTAGGCTAGGCATTCAATATCCACTCGACTCTCGAACTGGTTTTCTGAACAGAAACAGGGTTTCGTCACTTTTTGAAATAACCGTTAAAGCTGCATTTCTGCACTCAACTTGCACTCAAGAGCGTCGCAGTCGCTGCTCTCTTCTTTTAGATCAGAATCTGAAACGCTGAATCATTGCATAGGCACACACAAGGCGCGGGGGTGGATCTGCTTCACACATACATACATACAAATAAATGATTAGAATGCTTAGCATATGTGTATGTACATATATATATGTGTTTGTATGTATGTGCTTGGCGCTATCATCTCGTGCACGTCCCTAAACAATGAGATTACATTAATATTTGACCCTACTTGCCCTAAGTTGGCAACGTAGGCCTGCCCAGCCCCTGTATAGTCGGAGATGACGCCCACTAATAAAACAGCAGCGCTTGCGTTTTGTTTTTCTTTCTTTCTAAGCAATTTCCGTTAGCCAGATAAGAGCAAACCAGTTGTATTTGTATTTGAAAAGATAAACATTTCAAAAATTTTGCTGGTTGTGTTCGCAGCAGCAACAGGAGAGTTACATACTATACCGAGATCTTGGTTCTCTTTGTCGTGGCAATAGTTAAGCTACTAGCTCTTAAAATAAAATTTTCCGTTCCCTTGTATTTCTAAGCCTTATAATTAACAAATCTTAAGTGATAAGATTTCTTCTCGTTTATGACCTTTGTGCACCTCCTAAATATTGTTATGTATGTACATACAAGCGTATTGTTTTCAAATTCGGTTTGGTCCAATGCAACATAAGCACATGCATATGCATATGTACATATGTACATACTATGTATGTAGGTATGTATGCATATGTATATACAAATATTCACATGCGTGCATACATATGTACATGTATACATGTGTGTGCATGCGCAATTTCGCATGCAACACAGGCGACCTCCGAAGGCGCGGCTCACATGATCACAAGGCATCCGCGTCATTGCCGTTGCTGCATTCCACGACAAAGAAATGACGAAATACGGGTGGCGGCAGATGCAATAGCAAAAAGCAACTGAGGACAGACGAGCCTCTTTGGACAACAACAACAGCACCAACACATAGTCATGCATATTTTTATGCATGTCTTATTTATACATATGCATATGTGCATGTGTTTTAGGTAAGTACAAATGTGTCATACACGAGTCTATGAAATCAAAGAGCAACAAACCAATAATAAGTATAATGAGTATAACAATTTCCTTAGAACTGGGTGAGTGAACGAACGACGGCGTGAGCGTCGAGAGGTTAGCGCGTGTTGAGAGAAAACTGTTTGCTGAGAACGGAAGCCAGGGAGAGAAGCGTTGGCTGGAGTTGCAAATACAAGCACATAGTCGGTCAGGCGATGCGTTTAACAGTTGTTGAAACGCGCACGTCGACGACGGCACGTAAAATACACCTATATTCACACCATGCATGTGTATATATGTATACGTATATGTGCATACACACATACGTACGTGTGCATACAATCATATGTATGTATATGCAGTAGCGGGTGAGGCTAGCACCAACAACAAAATGCGAGACGAGCCCCACGAACGCCAAAAGCAGGCAGCGACCATCGTCAGAAAATTCCATACTGAACATACACTTTACTACGTACGTATGATGTATGTATGTACATATGTACATTCGTATACACTCAAGGAGAAAACAAAGAGAGCCTGGTGTGGACGGCAGCGACAGCTATGCAAACTTGTTCCCCATATGTATGTAAACTGAGCATAAACTGTTATACGCCAACAGCAGTAGCAGCAAACCCAACTGAAAATATCCACAGTCACTGAAAGATGTTAAATGCGACCGGTCTATAGCGACATTTAAATAACCTGCATTTTGAGCGATTGCTTAAATTGTTCTCCCTTGTTTACAATTGTTGCGGAATGTGTTATACATACATACATACATATGTATGTACATATGTATGTGCATATGAAGCTGCGAGAGGGCAGGCTGCTCATATTTTATGCTTGAGTATTTCGGGGTTTCCTAATAAGCCGCTTGTGTAGTGTGCAATGGCTTGCTGACGATGGCAAAAAGGCAGTGGCAACACTCAACGCACACCTGACCGCTCTCTCGTCTCACCGTCTCCCGCTCTTAAGCAATGTTGGCCCGTGAGAGCAGTGGTGACGCTGCTGCTTCTGCCCGCGTCGCTACCCGCCCCTACTATGTACAACAGCCATTCATGAGGCGCGTAATCACTACATGTGCTCTCTCGCTCTCTATTTTTATGCGATTGGCGCTAACTCTTGCTCTCTGCCGCTCTTTCGATATGCACACTAATGTACATGATATTGTATCTTGAACGCAGGCCCAGCAGAAACTGCCGCCCTCTCCAATACGATTTTTCAATTTTGACCTTCAAGGTTCCTTCAAAGTACATACACTACGTACACACGACACACACACACGCACACATGCAAGCAACGCACAGACGCTGACGTTGACGGCGGCAGCGCGCGCTCCGCGTCGGCAGCGTCAGAGTCAAGCAACTGGCGAAGCTCCACGGAGAATAATTCCGTAACAAACGTTTCACAGCAGCGGACGCGTGCAGCGGACAAAAATAAAACGGCCGAGACAAAAGCAAATAGTATATGTATGAGAAAAGAAGCAACGCAAAGTCAACTAAAAGCGAAAATCGGCAAAAAAAAATAAAAATCAAATACAAAGCAAACAAAGGTAAAAGACAATAAACTCGCACAAAACTAACAAACGAGGCGGCAAAAGACAAAGAAAAAAAAAAAAACCCGAGCGAAACGCGCGTGAGCAAAAAATAAAAAACAAGTTGCTGTAACAAATTATATTTATTTATTTTTTTTGGGTGCCAGTGCCTGTGACTGCCTGTCGGCGACTGTCAAACTAAAGAAACTGCAAGTGCAAACTATAACAGCAACAGCAACAGCAGCAGCAACAGCAACAGCAACAGCAACTGCAACTGCAACGACATGGACCAAGAGCAGCTGAATGGCGCGATGCGCAGCGTTTCTATAAATAGCAACGGACTAGCCACAAATTTGAATGGCCATAACGGCTGCAAAGGCAACGATGAGACGGACAATGCGAGAGTTCTCGGTGGCAGCAGCAGCTTCAGCCTCAGCAGCAGCAGCGCAGCGAGTAAAGCGACAAATGCAGCGACAGCGAACGCGAACGCGAATGCAAATGCAATTCAAATACAAACATCAGCAGCTGGTGCGAGTGCAGCGGACAAAAAGAAAATGGTGCACGAGTTATGTCAGCAGCTGTTGCTAACCGATGAGCAGGTGCAGGAGCTGTGCTATCGCATATTGCACGAGGTGAGGCGTGGGCTGGCCAAGGATACGCATCCGAAGGCGAATGTCAAGTGCTTCGTTACGTACGTACAGGATCTGCCCAATGGCAATGAGCGCGGCAAGTTTTTGGCCCTCGATCTGGGCGGCACCAATTTCCGTGTGCTGCTCATCCACCTGCAGGAGAACAATGACTTCCAAATGGAGTCGCGCATCTATGCGATACCGCAGCACATTATGATCGGATCGGGACTGCAGCTGTTCGATCATATTGCCGAATGTCTATCCAATTTTATGGCCGAGCATAATGTGTATTCGGAGCGTTTGCCGCTCGGTTTCACCTTCTCGTTTCCGTTGCGCCAGCTGGGCCTGACCAAGGGCCTGCTCGAGACATGGACGAAGGGCTTCGACTGTGCCGGCGTTGTCAACGAGGATGTTGTCCAGCTGCTCAAGGATGCGATCGCGCGCCGCGGCGATGTACAGATCGATGTCTGTGCCATACTCAACGACACGACCGGCACCCTGATGAGCTGCGCCTGGAAGAATCACAATTGCAAGATCGGCCTGATTGTCGGCACCGGCTCCAATGCCTGCTATGTGGAGAAGGTTGAGCACGCCGAGCTCTTCGATATGCACGATAATCGCAAGCCGCACGTTCTCATCAACACGGAATGGGGAGCATTCGGTGATAATGGTGCACTCGACTTTGTGCGCACCGAATTCGACAAGGACATCGATAGCCACAGCATCAACCCGGGCAAGCAGACGTTCGAGAAAATGATCTCGGGCATGTATATGGGCGAGCTGGTGCGCCTCGTGCTGGCCAAGATGACCCAGGCTGGCATACTCTTCAATGGCCAGGGCTCCGAAGTGCTGTTCACGCGCGGCCTCTTCTTCACCAAATACGTGAGCGAGATCGAGGCCGATGAGCCCGGCACATTCACCAACTGCCGCCTGGTACTGGAGGAGCTGGGCCTCTCCAATGCCACCGATGGCGATTGCGCCAATGTGCGCTACATCTGCGAGTGCGTCTCGAAGCGTGCCGCACATCTCGTCTCGGCGGGCATTGCCACGCTGATCAACAAGATGGACGAGCCCCATGTGACGGTCGGCGTTGATGGCAGCGTCTATCGCTTCCATCCCAAGTTCCATAATCTGATGGTTGAGAAGATAACGCAGTTGATCAAGCCAGGCATTAGCTTTGATCTGATGCTCTCCGAGGATGGGTCCGGGCGCGGCGCGGCGCTGGTTGCGGCTGTTGCCTGTCGGGAGGATATACTCAATAGCAAGTAAACGATTGGCAAACGCAATCGAAATCGCAATCGTAATTGTAATCGTTATCGTTATCGTAATCGGAATCGGAATCGGAATCAGCGTCGCAGTTGCTAACTAAGCAAACCCAATCAATTCGATTCGAATTCAAACAAGGTTCGAATTCGAAAATTCTTAAGGCGAAAATGAGTTAGTTTCCTTTTGTCGCCGCTGCGGAGGCGCCACTCGCTGTCGCCAAGTAGCGCCAACGCGGGGCGCTTCTTAGTATTTAAATTAGGCAAGTTCTTAGAAAAAAGTTCAGCAAAAAAAAACTACATAATGGAATGTGTATGCTTTAGCAATTGTTTCTTTTCTTTTCCCTTGTTTCATTCTTTTCGTTTTATATCTATCTATCTCTTTCTATATCTATCTCTTAATTAAATAAATTATTTGTATGTCTAATTTATTTGGTTAAATTATCTATTCTCGATTCTGTAAGAAAAAAAGCAAAACAATTGTTAATATATTTTACACACGCACACGCACACCCACACACACCCACACACATACACTTGCGCATATTCATACATATAAGATATATGATTTAATATATATCAAGCAATTTCTTATTAAAACGGCAAACAAGTTAAATGAATTTTTCGATTGCGATTTGTCAAAATTCACATAATTTAAGCGCTGAAGAGAAACGAATCAGATGAACAAAAAAGAATGAAGAAAACAGGCGAATCGTGTAGCGCGCTTTCATGCGCCGCCAAAAGTGTTATACTGTGCTACAAGCATCATCATATCCTAATCCAGGACAAGACAAATTCGAAACTACAAAATCGCACATTGTTAATGAAAATACAAAAAAACAAAAAAGGAAAATAAACAACAACAAAAAAAAAACAACTAAAAAATCGAAAACACAGAAAGGAATGTGTTTTGTAATTGTAAAATGTTTATATTATATATTGTGAAGCGTTATATGATAATACAGCTTATTAGCCACTATATTGATTATAATGATGTATTTTTTGCTTTGTTTAGATATACATATATACACATATATTTTTTTTTTTGTTATTAACTTTTAAGCAGCTAAACAATTGTTTTATATTGTTTCTATATACAAACATATGCATATATATGTACATACATATATATGCAGATGCGAGCTATATGCCTAGTTTAGTGCTTAATTATTATGTAGTTTTAAATGTTATTCACGAAGAGAACAGGTCCCCCATAAAGAGTCCTATATATACAAGACAACCTTACATATGTATGTTTACGAAAAGAGAATGAAAACGACAAAAACAAAAAAAAAAAGAAGAAAGAAACACAAATAAAATATGAGAACACATTTGATCATTTTCCTGCTAGCTGCAAGCGTAATTTTATTTTGGTTTGATTTTCAATATTCTTAGTTGGTATTTTTTATTTTTCGCTTATTTCTCCACATTCTGTTGGTATTTTAAGGCGTGTTTTTTTGGCAACTGCGCGCAGGCGACGCATTGCATGTTGAAAAGAGATATATTTAAAAAAAAAAAAATTCAAAGAATATAACCAAATTTTTTTGCCATGTATTTTTAATAAACTTAGCCAAGCAAACAAAAAATAAAACAACACACTGTTTGTTAAGAAAAAGAACCCAAATCAACAACAAAAAAAAACAAATACTAAAAAGTGTTACTATTTTTCATAAAAAAAAACGGTAAAGACAAAACTAAGCCATGACAAATTAAAAATCAAGGAAAAACAGATAGAAACTTAATCCAAAGTGCGGCGCAGGCTGATATCCAGTTCAAGCTAAAACTGTAGCTAAATAGAGGTTTATGTTAAGCTACACTCACACACACACACACACACACACACACACACAGAGGCACAGAGTATATCAGCTGACAGAATTAAGCCGAGAAGAAAGAACAGCTGATGAAACAACCGAACAAACAATATGAAATGATTTCGAAACAAAAAAAAAAGAAACAATAAAAACGATTCAAAGAAAAAGCCGAGAAACAAGCAAACGAAAACATTTGTGTCTTTTTCGCAGACATGTTCAATGACGTGTCTTGCACAGCGTCCTGGGTTTGGGTGCAACAAAAGAGCGCTAGAAGTAGACGTCCGAGGACATGTCTTGCAGGCCGTCTACAACGATTTGCCAGCTGGAAGGCGACAAGGTCACGTGAAGATCACATGATGCAACCCTGTATTGTTATGTAAGTCTCATTGGCCGGTTTTGCGAATCAAATTGCCCAGAACAGAATTTCTATAGAAGAGGGCATTGTCAATTGATGAGCTTCATCTCGTTCCATTCCGCTTCATCGATACCAATTGACAGGAACAGCAACAACAACAATATATTTATATATACACGTATATATATAGAAAATTAAACACCATCAATGTCGGCTTAGTCACAAGTCGAGTCTGGCCCAAATTAAGTTGCGAATGGAAATAATTCAATTCGTAGCGTTCGACGCATTTGAATTGCAGCCAGTTAAAGATCGACATCGATCGAATTGACTTTGCAGCCGAGTGGAGTCTTTCGGGGTAGCGGGGGAGGGGGGGGGGGGAAAGGGGGGAATGACGGCGGCAGTGACAAGTTCCGGACGTAACCCGCGCCCGGTTTGTCGTCAAACCAAGAACATTTATTACGAGACGCTGTTCAAATAGATTGATTTATTGTTGTTTGATTTCTTGATATTTGTTGTGTTAATACCCTTACAGAGTGTATTCAATTCCGTGTCACGGACTGTGCAACGCATAGAAGAAGACCTTATAGAGTATATCAATTGTTGATCAGTATTAACAGTCGGATCTACATACATATATAGCCATGCCTGCCTATAGGAACGATTGCTCAAAGATCATGTCGAGATATCTCGATATAGATATGTAAATATCTCCAAACTCAGCATTTACGTGCTTTACCATTCCTCCAAGATATCTGCAAAGCCATAACAGATCGTGTACTACAATATAACCATGGCTCTCATAGAACAGATTCATTCGAAACTGATCTTTTTGCATAAAAAATATGCGCAAGGGTATTTAATCTGCGGCGTGTTTTTTTCTTGTTTTCTAATGAAAATATTTGAAGTTTCATTTGGGTTTGCAGTCGTATCGTATCGATACAATTGGTTGGCGGAAGGGGAAAAGGCGAAACTATTGGGAACTTTCGCAAGTTGCGCGAAAGTTGTTTTCAGAATTGCCAGCCACATGTAAATTCCCTGACCCAGACTGACAGACCCAATCCCCAGTTCTGGATTGTGCTGTTATATACATATATATTTACACATACATACATATATGTATGTAGATATATAGAATGCATTGCCCAGCTCACGTTTCAAAGGCCTGCGGAATCATTTAAATATCAACGCAATAAAAATTCAAATGCAAATTTTAATACGACGAATTCCACTTGGATGTGAATGTTGGGGCACGACTAGTTTTACTTGGGGCCAAACACAGTTTGTTGGCGACATTTTTTCTTATTATTTATTTTATTTTGTTTTATTCGAATGTTTTAGCTATAATTCAGAAAAGATAAAAAAACAAACACTTAATGAAATTGCAAGTTTTTCTAGGTTGACAGGTCAAGAATTAGACAGCTAGATCATAGACAGATTGATGCGAGAGTTACGAATTGAGTAAAAGTTAACGTGAAATACGCGGCGTATACTTGATGTGGCAGGCAGATATTGATAAGGGCTTCTGGGGAAAATTAGCCATTAAAAAGCGTTATCAGATTCTTTTTGTGCTCGATGAACTTTACCCAGTTCGAGTGGCGTGGTCGAGAATGCTCGACTAGCGGATGCCCTGTCCGAAACATCTGAAAAGATGGAGGTACTCACATCAGAGAAATCGATATTTGCATAGCTTCTCGACTGCTTGATAATGCTCGACTTTTCGTTTGTGAACACACGGTATTAAAACATGTTCAAATATATCCCTAATAAACCAAATATCTGCGTATACGTATGATCGTATTCTTCTTATTAGTGTATACATAATCCATCTCGAGAGCATAGTATATGTGCTTACATATGTACATATGTATCTGTGTGTATGCATGTATGTATGTGTGTATAATCCTTGTCTGGTCGCCTGCGTCAGTCCGAAGAAACTATTTATCAGCAAATACTTTGACATTTGGTTTTTCTTTTTCTTTTCTTTTTCTTTTCGTTTTTTGTTATGTGTGGCGATCTTGAGTTAATTTAGCGTCAATTTAGCAAATATGCTTTGTGTTTGTTTCGCACTTTGTTTTTGTGCGGCAATAAAAAGAAAGAAAGCAAAAAAAAATGTAAAAATAAATATCTAAATTTAAAGAGCAGTATAGTTATATTTCTTGGGCATTTTCTTATTTTTACTGAGCATAGAATGAAAACAAAATACGCAATTAAAAATCGCCAGAGAAGAGCGGAGAGAGAGAGAGAAGAATGAGAGGAAAAGCTAGAAAAAGGGAGAATAGAAATTGCAGATTCGTGTGGGTTGGCAAAGGGCGACAAAGCGACAGGCACGCCCACTCACAGTAACTATGGGCGTTAATGCGATGCCGAATACCCTATAATTGATATCTTAGGTCGGGTACTTTTTTTATAAAGCTGATTACAGGGTATTTGTAAAACGTCACATATCCCTTGCCGATTATCGTGTCTTTTTTCTGCAGATCTAGCTTCTTGGAAGGTAATGCTTCCAAATAGAGTTTTCGGTTTTTTCACAATTTTTTCTGCCAAGTTTTTTAGTTGTGGACCTTTTCTAGGTTTTAACCAAAAATGAATTGGGTTTTCGTACGTACAAATCTTATATTCTAAATTAATGAACATTACGTAAACGTATTTTTTCCAGTCCGCACAATTCGCATATGTACATAAATACTGTTGTTGTTTCATATTGCAAAGTTGGCAACTCTGTCAGACAGCGGCAGCAGTTGGCAATTCCCATTCCCACTGGTCTCTTGTCTTCTTTGGCGCGCATTCTCTCTCGTTCTTTCGCTCTCTGTTTATCTTCCCTTTCGTGCTGGTTATGCAAATGCCAAATGCAACTTTTGAGAGTGTGAAAACGTAAACGAATACGAATCATGTGAGTGCCAGCAATAACGAAAACATTGCACTTAATCATATGGAAAAGTGTGCGCCAGCGATTGTTGTTGTCGTTGTCGTTACAGTTGTTGTTGTTACAGTTGTTGTTGTTGTTGTTACAGTTGTTTTAGTTGCATGCCAAGCAATCGGCGGATGCAGACAACGCAAATCGAGATACGAGTCAATAGAGTAACAACAGCTAGCCGAAACTAATTAGAAACTATTAGTCGAATATGTCTGTATGTATATGTATGTATGCATA
Organism: Drosophila lacicola; assembly: GCA_035045355.1. Taxonomy (NCBI): domain Eukaryota; kingdom Metazoa; phylum Arthropoda; class Insecta; order Diptera; family Drosophilidae; genus Drosophila; species Drosophila lacicola. Next base: position 24,374,400 of record JAWNPB010000148.1, on the reverse strand, counting down.
TAAACATAAATATATGTACAAATGTATATGTATATATCTAAAAACTTGTATTCATTACGACAAATTTGTTGTGATTGTTGTTTTTTTCACCTGTTGCAGTCAAACAAAAATGTGGCAGAAAGAAAGAGAGAGAAGATGGAGGGCAAATGCATACACACATATGTATGTATGTATGTATGTATGTATGGTATGCCCTATTGACAATTTGCATGGTGAATTGCTTTCAAAGTAGATATTTCACCACGAAACGATCACGAGCTGTTATCTACTGCAATATTAAACGGTAAAACGCAAAATCTAAAGCTTTCTTTAATAAATGCAAAGAATTGAATTAATTTACCACATTTTAGCACACATATTTTCGAAGCGCTCCATATGTCTGTATGTACATATGTACATAGTTGTCCACAAAAGTGATCGAATAAAACTAAAGCGAAGATCCCGAGAAGGAGCCCGCCCATCCTTCTTCCGTTAACTGTGCCTTTTCCCATCATTAACACGTAATACATTTGCTGATTAGTTAAAGCTGTCAGAACTGTGATTAAGACTTGACTGTGTAATCCCATACAACCACTTATGTATTCATCTCTATAAATACTTATTAATGGTAATTGCAATTGGCCCTGGGATCAGTAAGTACTTAATATCGCTGGACTAGCTATAAATAAAGTGAACAGGGCTAATTCTCGCTGAACAAATTAATATCAACGATAACAAAGCTTATCTCAAATCTCCAGTAGCTCACTTGGACTCTAATTGCAACGCTATTGGCTGTATGTACATACATACATATATACATGTACATAGATCGATCTCACATACATATCTAGAAATGCAAATGTATATCTTGCACTCAGACAGATTTCGCAAACGCTGCAGTTTTTGATTTGCCACTGCGCAAAAGGCAAATGAAAATAAAAAAATAGATGTGGGCTTTGAAGACAGATCTTTAAGACGATGCTGGGTTGGAGCGAAAATGGTTTTAATCGGTGCATGACGCGAAAACAAACAAGAAAGCAACAACAGCAGCAGCTATAATGGAAGCTTATAATTACGGATAGACAGGCAGCTCTCACATACAGAGGCTAGCAAAAACGGTAATTATGCTGCTGCAAATTGGCCATTGGGTCGACGTGGCTTGCCGAAAAAAAAAGAAAAATGGAAACGAGAAAAAAACAGCGACATACACTAAACCCGACCCGACCGCGACGCAGTTTTCACATTGTTGTTGTTATTGTTGGTTTTTTTTCTTTGGATGATTGCCGTTATTATTTTATTACACACAACTGCAAATTATTTTGTGCGGTTTTTTTTTTACTCTGCCCAAATACATATGTATGTATGTATGTATGTATATGGAAACGGTTTTTTATTGTCAAATTAGATTATGAGCTGTTTTTAATGTTTAATGGAGGCGCTGTCGCCGTGTCCCTGCTGGCGTCGACGTCGACGTCGACGTCAGCGTCAACGTTGGCACTCTCATTGTTCGTGCCTTGCAAAATTTTATAATTAAAATATTGCACACAATGTTTTTTTATTTTTTTTGTAAACATTTATTATAATTGGCTGGTTTTTTTGTTTTTTTATTTATTGTTATTACTTCTACTTCAGGAGTAGTATTTCAATTATTTTCCGCAATTAGCACAGGAAAGTGAAAACTCAGCGAACCAAGGGACAGATGGGAAGTGTTGAAAATGGTGGAGAGCAAGCCGACGTCGCAATGCCCTTTTCTATAAAGAGACAATATAATACAAATGTAGGACAAAATTGTGTAGTCCATTAAAATTGTATTAATATTTTATAAGTTTTAGATGTCGACTCTATATTTGCATTGTTTGTTTGTTTGTTTTTTTTTTTGTATAAACATCTATTTATAATGAGCGTAGCAATATTTAAATATAAATAATGTGTAGTTGCTATAAACTAGTTTTTTGTTTTTCTTGTTTAATTTTTATTTGTTTTAATCAGAATTATAAGTCATGTAAGCCTTAACAACATTTTGAACAACAAACTTTAGTCTCCGAGCCGTATAATTATCCACAATAATTAAAGAAAGAAAACTAATTAGCTAAGCTCGTATTTATAGTTCTCCAAAATAGGTACAATATGTTTACAATGCCTAAGAATTTTATATAATAAGTATAGGTAAGAACACATTTCAATTAACGTACAGCATTTATACTGGGTCTCGGAAAAGTTCTTAAATTAAAGAATAACCAATATAGGGTACAACAGATCTTAAGAATTTGTCTGGTTTAGCGACACAATCATGAGTTATCATTGGAACATTGCGAGGCCAAGTGAAACCGAGGTTCAACAGCCGATAACCGATAACCTTCGGCCAAAGTCTCTAACGAATACGGTTTTTTCCAGATCTTACAAGATCACGGCCATGCAAAGCTGTTGATTATGATGGGCGGAGAGGCTCCTAATCACTTAACTAGCCAATTGGTTGGGCACCAATACAATACAATTGAGTCCCCAACAGCAACCCAAGCGGAGGGGGACGCCTTGAACTACATATGTACACATGTATATATGTATATATAGTACATAAAGTCGAAATTCGTTCAATTAATGGCATCTGCTTCGAAGATGTGCCTAGAGAAATGCATGGCATACAATTTTATTATATCAACGAAGCACTTGAATCAATTTGAGCCCCCAACCGGACTTCTAAGCAGACTTACAAATTTAGTTATATACATATATGTATATATATAGATGCATGCATCTGATTTGGTTCGTAGTTCCCCCGACGGGAATATCAATTGGCATTGTATGTTATGGAGATCTTGTGCTGTAACACTAGAAATCGCAAATTGTCTGGTGTGACTGTGGTGTGGTGTGTGTGTGTGTGTGTGTGTGTGTGGGGCCTATAAATATAAGAACGTAAACAACCAATATATAAAAACAATAAACAATGACAAGCTATAGCAATAACTGAAACAACAACCACATTTGCCTGATAACCACGAAAAGTGTCAGCGAAAAACACATGGAATAGATCACGTTTCTGCATTTCTCATATAGCAGAGCCAGAAGTTTGGGCATATTAGTTTCGTGGCACGTTTGGGGCCGAAAAGCTTTCAGCTTTTCAAACCCTTAAACGGGTTTCTTGGCTGAGGCAGAGACGAATCTAAACCTGAACCGAATCATATATTTGAAAAAAAAAAACGATCTCGCTTTTAAAAATAATATTATGAAACTCGTAATTTCAGTACTTTAAAAAACCAAATCTTGAAATAGAAATGGTTCGGTTTGCGTTGGTTGAAAGATCGGTTCATAGCACAATAATTGAAACAAACATTGTTAAATGCAAATTTTGAAGCATGTACATGTTTAAAAACTCATATTATCTGTTAATATAATAAAGATTTTCATAATAAAAAAAATAGTACAATAATTGGAATTCCGGGCTTAAGCCAAGTTTGGTTCAAGACCAGTTTAATGAGTCGCACCTCAGAGCAAGGCATTGCTTTGAACTTTGATGGTTCACGTCGAAAACCTTATTTCACAAATGTGTTGAGCTGGTAAAAGGTTAACATATGTTGGGTGCAGGTCATTTGGTAGGCCATAATGCCGAAGCCAGTTAGTTAGACATGCCCGTTAGCATGCATTTATGTAAATGTATGTATTTGTGTATCGTTCGGTTTGTTGTTTATGCACTATCATTGTTTATAGACGGTCGTTCATTCATTCAGCGAAATTGTTTTGATTTTGTCATTTAACAACTATTTTGTTATTGTCTACAACTGCAATTGTTATTGCCACTGCAACTGCGATCGAATTGCACCCATTTCGGACGGTTCAAAGAACAACTTGCCAAACGCAACAAGATCACATTCGAGCATCATTCCGGCTAATTTCGATACGTGTGTTATTATTAGGTAGATGCCGCTCTTGACAAGAGTAAATAACCTCCGGATAAATATAGCTGATAAAAAAGGCTACATGCTAGTAAAGTTACAAAGTCAGAACTGCAATTTAACTAAATCACGTTATGGATTCATCAGTCAACAAATGAACAAATGTCAGACACTTCCCCCGACCTGTCAAATATTTGACATGCACATTCATATGCATACAATGCATTGCACATTTGACAGCAACAAATTTCTCAATGCTCTCAACTTAAAGATGAAATAATTCATTTTAAGCTGTAGTAAAATAGACGAAAGTGAATATATATTGGATATATATATTTTTAACTCATTTGCTGCTTCTACCTTTTCTAAGCTTTTTTTTTTTTTTGGTTCATGGCAATACAATTGTCAAGGCTTAAATAGGGTATTTCATTGTGTGTGTGGACAAGGTGATAAACTCTCCTTTTCTACGGGAGAGTGGGAGGTGCTATCAAAATGTGAAGTACATAAATACCTAAGTTTCTGCGAGATGTGATTATGAATGCTGAATCGATATTTATCGATATTTATCGATGTTGGGCATACGTTGTTATTTAATCATGTTGTGCTCATGGAACTTATATTTAAAATATGGTGCCTCTAGCTGTCATTATCTGCAAGATATGCCAAAAACAAAAAGCGAGCGCGCTGAATCGATATTTATCGATTTTGGGGAATTACTGATAACTTGATCATGGCAGACTATACTACAGTATACCATAATTTATATACGACATTTGCTGCCAATAGCTTTTACAGTGAACATTGAAAATGGGCGCATCGTAAAAAAATATGAATCCGTTTTTTATACAACTACTTTGTTGGGCCTGGTTACGTCTCATTGACTATTTGAGAATGCAATTGGAGACGGCAATCGTAAATATGTCTGTCTGAGTGCCAATTTCGCCGTAAAAACTGCGCAATTTGTGAGCACACATGAACATTGGTCAAAAGTCAAGACAATCCCAGTCCGAGTCGCGTCGAGTCGAATGCAGCCTCGTACGAATGCGAGATGGCGTCTGTATAGAGATCCCCAATTATTCATAATCACATTCACACACAAAAATCTACAAGCACAGATATAAACATAAACAGCTCGCGGCACAATCTTGTTTATGATTATAAACAATAAACACATTTATAGCTGGGCCATATAGACAATGCGTTCAGGGAATGGTATGCGAATTCTCTGAGTGAGTGTTTCAAAGAATTCACGAACGCTTTTGGCCCAGCGGCAGGTTGGGTAGTTGGCTAGTTGGGTTGAGGCCCTGTCAAGCGAAATGTGTAATTAAAAATGTTGCCGTATATGTTAGATAAGTAAGTGTCAAAATACGTACATTATAATAATAGAACAACAAGCTGAATAGGTAAAGAGTCGAATCTGAAATACACTAGGTGATAGCGAATTCACCGGTTAAATCCTGAAAGAATTACGCGACGAGAAGTTTTCAACGAGTAACGAGTTCCTGAAAGTGACGAGTAAACGCTAGCTACGACTTGGATATTATCTAGTTGGGTTAAATCCTGAAAGAATTACGCGACGAGAAGTTTTCAACGAGTAACGAGTGCTCAAAAGTGACGAGTACACGCTAGCTACGACTAGGATATTATCTGGTTACGTTAAATCCTGAAAGAATTACGCGACGAGATGTTTTCATCAAGCAACGACTGATCACTTCGCAAGTGAAGAGTACGCGTTAGCTACTAATATATTAATATCCTGACAGAATCAAGCAACGAGAAGTTTTCAACGAGTAACGAGTGCTCGAACGTATTGTCTAGTAAGTATTCTTAATTCATATAATAGTTACATTAATACATTTACCAAACTGGTATTCTAATATTTTGTTCAATTTGTTGGATATGAAACAGGCAACGAACGGAACCCTAAGTAAAGGTTAGAACTGTGAACCGAAAATGTATGTTGGTCTTGCAGCCATGACACATATATATAGATATTTAAAAATTCGTAATTACAGATCAAAAACGAATTCCTAGAGTAATCTAATGTTGAGTACACGTTAGTTGCTATAAAATAAATATAGAACGAGTGCACGTTAGTTGATATACTTAGCTAGCAGGTATACTTGACGAGTGACGAGTAGAAACTAGCTGTTATACAAAATGAGTAACGAGTAGGAGGTTGATGGCTACCAGCCGAGTGCCGAGTGAAAGCTAGTTGGTGTTCAGTTTACCAACAAAGGGACGAGTAGGACCTAGTTGGTAGCTTAGCTGGGGACAAGAAGAAGCTATTTGGTTATTAAACAAGTGACGTCTAGTTCCTCAAAAACTATAACTAAGATTGGGTATCCCACATGCATAAATGTACATACACATATGCATATGCTTATATAATGCTAGTTGCTAATCTGAATGCATTCATATTGTAATAATTTAGACTATGAGGGGGCAACTGCTGAAAATGTAAATGCATTCGACTCAATTTAATGTAATCGCTGCCAATTGCCCAGCGTTGGCTGAAAGTGAAAGTGCAAAAATCGTGCGTCCGTCGGGCTGTTATATTGATAAGGACGGTCAGGGAACTTTCGGGGTGATGGCACTGCCCGGGCAAAATTAATTCATGTTTTTTTCGAGCGATAATCGCCACTTGAAATAGCGCTCAATGGGGCTAGAATACTATACGACGTAAAAATAACACTCAGATCTTTATCGGATGGTTCCATATAAATGTAAATGTGTATATCCGTGTATATACATATGTGTGTATATCTAGACCACTTGACTAGTGCTATAGTACGATCTATATAGTATGTATGTAAGTATATACAGGCTGATTGATTGCCCAAATGGGCATATGTTCAAGTGCCCGGACGTGTGCTTATCAATAATCAGCAACTTAATCGACGCTGTGGAAAATATGGCTAAAATGCACATATCGCGATTTTCTGGGTAGTATATATCATTTCCAGCGAATTCTTTTTTTGAGAACTTGAATTTTGAGCCTGGCTATGAAAAACCAAATGGAATGTCAGCAAGTAGATGGGATACCTTAAATGATGCCCAGCCCAATCAATAGCTACCTTGCCTCACCCGTTTGATGAATGTTTCGACAACAACAACAACAACAACAGCAGCAGCGGCAGCAGCAGCACATGCCGCAGGAAAGGGCAGACAACTGAAGCTAACCGGCTAGAACTGATTCCGGTTACGGTGCGTGCGCAGTGGAAATTTTTACAACAAACGACACACTGTGGGGGGGGGGGGGGGTCGAGAAGCTGCCGACTCAGGCGATGCGAGGAAAGAAAAGCGAATAACAACAACTACGAATAAGCATCCGCAAGGCAATTGACATTGACTTTGCGTTTTGTAATGCGACTGCAATAGAAACAAACCGAAATGTTGTAATACATATTATTTAACCGCCTTAACATAACCTCAAACAGAGATAGAGAGAGATCCAGAGAGAGGGAGAGCGAGAGCGAGAGCGCGCGACCCTAGGTTGAGAGCGAGCTTGTGCTGCGTGTGTGTGGGCGTTTTTGTCGGCGTAGGCAGCTCACAGATGTCAAACTCTCAAAATTAGGTGAAAGGACATTGGGTGGCGCCATGACGTATGTGGCAATGCCGTTTGTATAATCGCTTCTATTAAGTGAACCAACCCATCCACATGAATGACACATTTATATGTGCCTACATTTGTATTGTTTTATATTGAACTTCTATAAAGCATCCATATATATTTTAAGTAATTTGCTTTAATTTTACATTCATCTAGAGTGCGGCACTCCTGACGGACGGGCCTTTGTTCGGCCTGAGCAATGGATTGCCCTTGAGTTTGTCCTTTTCGAGCGCCGACGCAACAACGGCCGCTGCGGCGGCAGCGGCGGCAGCAGCGACAGCGGCAGCACCAACTGTTATACGGCGCGCGTGCAAACTGGTTTGCTGTGCCTGTGTTCGTATAACAACGCCCACTAATATACATATGTATGTATATGAATGGAAAACATCGCGGTGTGCGTGTGTGTAGGAGGCTCGTCGCCGGCACTCATAGACAGTGTTGCGCAATTTTGCCCCGTTAGAAACGGCTACAACTTTACCAGAGGAATCTCTGACCGTAAAAGTATTTATATACAATCGATTGACACAATTTATTTCCGTATGTCGGTTGACCCACCTATATAATGCCGTAAATAGCTGTTTACTTTAAGAAGCGCCCACTCTACTTTTCAGATCATTTGATGGGGATGAAATTACGCTGATTGAATTGCAAATGTACATAGTGAGTTATAGCTAAACCGGAAATGGCGAAAAATACCAATTGGAAATATAATATGGGTAAATTCACGGTAATGTACGTTATTGTATATAGTCGTACGTCAGTAATATAAAGTAAACAACAAAGAATGCCAGTTTAATATAGGTGACAGCTGTCGGTGGTGTGGTAATACGATATAACAAAATCAACAGTGATACCTGACATAATGTACATTTTTCGTCTACTTCTATGAAAACCTAAAAGTCTGCAAAAATATGGTTTGGTTTCGGTTGGGGCTCGGATTTCAACCCAACTTATGTTCGATTCATGATAAATCCATAATTATAGTTTTCGGGCTAAAACCGGCTCCGTTCTAAACCATTTTGCAACCTGTGTATTTATATTTGCTAGCGAGACTTTTTGATGATATCGTACAGCGATTTCTTCCTTATTTATAAACATTGCAATTCAAACAAAATTCAAATTAACGAACGCCATTGAAGTCCGACAGAGCTGCCAGATCACACGAAAATGTACAAAACAAAGCAGAGACTGCTCAACACTGGTTGCGAGCAGCTATACGTAATCTATCGCCTATCGGCCGCCAACAGCTGAGCAGTTGACGAAAACGCGAGGGGCCGCCTGCTTATAAAACACCATGTCTTTTAGTAATTTATTAATGAAAACCGGCGTAAATGGCGGTTTGTGCGGCACACAAACCACAGCGCTGCTGCTGCTCAATATGAGCACGCGTCAGGGGCACACGCTGCGTGGCAAGCCGCCCGGTGTGGCACGAACGCTGGAGCAACGCCTGCGAGGTATGTGCAATTGATGTAACCACAGCTCCCAACTACTAACTGACTGACTATTGGGCAATTATGCGAATAGATGAAAACATCAGCGATCCGGAGATCGTTGCACGCATCAACATTGGATTTCCGCAGCTGAGGCCATCGCGAGCGGCACAGTTAAAGACGCGTCTGGAGCATCTAAAGGCACAGCGTGCCAGCAAGGAGTTGGAGCAGCTGGCGCGCAGCAATAAATGTGAGTAGCTCTTCGGTTTGCTTGACCAATTTTTTAACATCCTGACCTTGTTGCGTTTGCAGTGCTGATCGATTTGGACAAGGTGCAGGAAGCCTATGTGCAGACAACGGGCCAACATGATCTGCGCCTACTGGCCGATCACTATGGCATCTTCGAGCATCTGTTTGGCAGCGCCTACTTTGTGCCGCGCGTGCCGCTGAGCATACGCTATGAGCTCAATGCCAACACCTTTAGTCCCGTCTACAATGGCAATGTGCTTAAACCCGCCGAGGTGCTCAAATCGCCTTTGGTCATCTTCGACGGTCAGCTGGATCCCGTAACGGCCAAATCGGCGCAGGGTGACAGCTACTGGACCCTGCTGGCCACAAATCCCGATGCACACTACACCAATCCTGGAGCCGAGTGCCTGCACTGGTTTATGTACGTTTCCAAAAGCGCAGCTTTTCTTGTTCCTCACTCTATTTGTAAATATGCACATATTTTTAATAGTGGGAACATACCAAACGGCAAGATCGGCGAGGGCGAGGTTCTGGCCGACTATCTGCCGCCCTTTCCACCCAGGGGCGTGGGCTATCAGCGCATGGTCTTTGTGCTGTACAAGCAGCAATCCCGCCTAGATTTCAGCGCGCACAAACTGGCCGCAACGGACTACAACAATCTGGAGAAGCGCACCTTTAGCACACTGGACTTTTATCGCCAGCACCAGGATGAGCTGACACCGGCGGGACTGGCCTTCTACCAGACCAACTGGGACGAGTCCCTCACACAGTTCTATCACAATGTTTTGCGTAAGTTGGCCAGGCAATTGCTAAATTGCATTCGATTTTAACCAGATGTGGTCTTTTGCAGAACTTAAGGAACCGGTGTACGAGTACGACTATCCGAAGCCATATCTAGCGGATCAGAAATTCTTCCCGCTCAGGCAGCCATTCAATCTGTACATGGACAAGCATCGTGATAGCAAGCAGTTAAACAAGGAGTACCTCCAGCGCAAGCTGTCCCAAACGCATCCGTTCGAGGGTCCAGAGCAGCCGCTGCGCTTCCCCAATGCCCATCCCATACGCGATGTGCCGTCCTGGCTAAAAACGGAGATACGCAAACGGCGACTGGGCACCGGACGCGTTCAGGATTACTAAACCCAACCAAGTCCACCAAATGCACAGCTGCTCGTTCACATTTGTTAGTCGCGTAATTTTTGTTGTTTTTTATTTTATTTTGATTAACAAGTTCATTTCTTTTGCTGGAAGTACATGGAATTGAACGTTGCGCTCCCACAAGTAACATGCCGAGTGAATCGTGTTTATAAATTACATAATAGTTTAAATAAATACGTACATAAATAGAGGAAAGCTAACCCTATATATATATATATATATATTTATGTATCTTCTCTATGGAATTGTTTAATGCGTTTAACAAACGCCCCGCTCGAAGGCGAAGGCTTCTCCTTCTCCCTCTCCCCCTCTCTCTCTCTCTATTTGTGTTGCTCTAATTAAATTAGTTTGTTAGTTCTGTTTTTTTTTTGCTTGCATTTGGCAAGAGCTGATTAATTTGTGTTAATTTGTTTGTTTGATTTTTTTTGGCACAGTTTATATATGTCATATATGTTTCTCATAAGTACTCGGGGTCACCTGCTTTGACTTAGCCTAACAACAACAATTTGCAACCGGAAATTCTGTGGGGCCTAGGTCTGGGCTTTGCCATAGGCGCCCACAGGTGGCCTATACATGGCCGGCAGCATAATCACCTGAGGCAGATTGAAGGCATACTTGTGCTTGCCAATATTCTTGTAGACATTATCCATGCGTGTGCCCTCGCTGCAAGACGAAATACGATCGATTAGTTTAGAAAAGCAGTTCAATTTGATTTGGATTAGATAGAGTATACAACCTGCGCATGGTGCTCAGTGCGAAGGGCACATGTTTGGCCGGCAGCTGGAATTCGCGCACCAGGACACGGCATTGCTCCAGGGTGACGGCCATGCCGGTGCGATCCTTGGCACTCTTGCAGGACGTAAAGCGCAGTCCGCCCATCAGACGACAGGCATCCTCGGCTAAATGCAAGATCTTAACGTTTTTGGACACATTGGCGCGCAGCTGTTGCTCCATATAGCCGAGCAGCGATTGCAGCGACTCCCATTCCGATGAGCTGGCATCTGCCGCGCCCGTCGCATTCAGGCCCAGCTTGCGGTAGCGACTGAAGTACTGGCTCAGCCGCACATAATTGTCCAGATTGGAGCGATGCTGTTCCCGTGTCTGGCCCAGCGTCGCCTTCTCATTGATGCCAATATTGAAGAATACGGGTGTGATTTTAAAGCTAATTGTTGTGGTGGGCAGCACGTGCTCCGGCACCGGCAGCAGCACCTCCAGTGCCTGGCGCGAGCCCGTTATGCGCGGCATGGGCGTCACCTCGCCCTGCGCCGCCGCCGCCACCAGCGTAAAGCTGACCGCCGACAAATCCTCAATGGCTATGCACATGTCGCTCCACATATCCGTCTCGGAGCCGTACAGCGACAGCAGACCCTCAAAGTACGCCAGCGGGCCGAGTTCGCGCAGCAGCGACAAATAGGCGCTATCCAGCTCTCTGCCCCACAGCCGGAGCATCAGGGCGCTGACCAAAGCCGTCAACTGTGCGGGATCAGAGCAATGTCCATGTCCATATTAATTAAATACTATTATTAGAGTTTTTATCAGCTAAGCTATAAAGCTATAAACTATCGACCTGACCTTCAGCTATGACTATAAAAAATCCAGACCCGATCCTGACTGAATGTGGCTACTGCGATTTATTTATCGATAACTCCCCCAAACAGTCCACAATCGATAAATATTGGCATTTATCGTTCATCGATAACCAATTCGAACTCGAATCAAAAACTAGGTTGATTATGTGCAAAAACCGAACTATTGACAATATTTTTATACCCTTGCAGAGGGTATTATAACTTTGTCGTGAAATGAAGCAGAAATCTCCGAACCGATAAAGTATATATATATTCTATGCGAACTAGTCTCTCAGTTTTATCGTCTATCGTCATGAAACTTTGCAGCAGGTCCCTCTTTCTGTTGCACGCAGTACATATGTCGGAACCAGCTGGATCGAACCACTTTATCATATAGCTGCCATAGGAACGATCGGTCGAAAAGTAGGTTCTTATATGAAAAACTTTTTTGTTTATCAAGATATCTTGACCAATCTCAGCATTTTTTAGTTTCACTATGTTCCTCGTATATATGCGAAATCCGAACAACATCGGACCACTTTATCATATAGCTGCCATAGGAACGATCGGTCGAAAATAATGTTGTTGTATAGAAAACTTTTTTGTTTTTTAAGATATTTTGACCAAACTCGGCATTTAGAGACTTCCCTATGCTCCCTACATTTATGCAATATCTTATTTAAATCGGACCACTATATCATATAGCTGCCATAGGAACGATCGGTCGAAAAGTAGGTTCTTATATGAAAAACTTTTTTGATTATCAATATATCTTGACCAAACTTGGCATTTAGAAATTTCATTATGCTCCAGTCATTTATGCAACATCTTATTTACATCGGAACACTATATCATATAGCTGCCATAGGAACGATCGGTCGAAAATTAAGTTGTGTGAAAAACTTTTTTGATTATCAATATATCTTAATCATACTCGGCATTGACTATTTTCCCTGTGCCTATTAGATACGGGCAAAGCACTATGAGCATTATGAAAAGGTTGGGTCTGCAAGGGTATTAAATCTTCGGCGTGCCAAAGATAGCACTTCTCTCTCGCTTTGGTTTACATGTGTATTCCTAGTCAAACAAATGTATATTCCCATCTTGAAATAACACTTGAAGCATAGAATCTTACCGCCTGCGAGAAGCATACATCCCGCCGGTACATGATGCTCGCCTGGAGGCGATTGCAGCGCACATCCTGCTGCAGACGCTGCACGGAGTGCATGAGCCGGGCCGTTTTCAGCAGACGATCCATGGCATGGCGCAGCTTGCGCATGCTGGGACGCAGCTCACCCACCCAGTCGGTGGTCAGCGCGAGATCCAGGCCGTCGGTGAATTTGTTGCCCTTCTTGGGTGCCGGTGCCGGTGCCGGCGCTGTTGCTGCAGGTGCAGGTGCAGGTGCCAGATCGAGTTTCAGCTGCTGCGACGGCGCAGTTGTGGGCGCGGCTATCACATCGGGCGCCTGCTGGGGCGCCACCGTGAAGCCCTCGCGCTTTAGCGGCACTTTGGGATGCCGCAGCCGGATGGCAGGACTGTCGCAACGGCCGCAAAAGAACTTCAGCTTGCTGACCAGACACATGACGCTTGCCTCGATATTTAGCTGCGTTAGGTCAAGTGGCTCCGGCTCCTCGGTGGGCCGATAGTAGTTCGCCGACGGCGAGGAGCTCATCAGCTTGGTGTCCAGGAAGCCAGCCGGCGGCTGCGATGCCTGCGCCATCTCATCCAGATCGATTAGCTGCAAAGGCGACAGCGCTGGGGGCACGCCCTGCCAGCTGGGTGGCAGCGATTGATATGTGGCCTCGGCCTGCAGCTCAGTGCCGCATTGAGCCTCCTCCTGGCAGGGCACAGCCTGGTGCTGCTCGAGGGTGCGCAGATGCGCATTGTAGCACTTGACCACATGCTGCAGCGTGTCAATGGCATTGATGTCCAGCGAGCTGGAGGGCGACGAGTTGCTCGGATGCCAGCTGTTGGAGCGCATCAGCGGCTGTCCACGTGGCCAGAGATCCGGTGGCGCCACCACGGGCGTAGCAAAATCCTCCAGTTCCGGTGATTTTAGCTCTAGTGCGCTCAGCTGCTGGGTGATCTTGCGGAACGGCGACATCGGCTCCATGAGCACATTGTCCGGCTCCTCGATAATGCGATGACGCTCAATGAAGGTCACCGCCTCCTCCACAATGCTCGGCTCCCAGATGTTGAGCAGCGTTCGTGTTTTGCCCACCATCTCGTTGCACAGCGGCATCATGTCGCGGGCACTGCGTCGGCTCGCCAACTGCAGCAGCTGGGACATCAGCTCGACAATCTCCTTGCGCAGCTGCTTTGTGGCCTGGACAGCATCGTTGGCCGCCTGCACTTTGCACGCGTTGCTCTGCTCCAGCTTCCATGCCTTGCTCTCCTGCAGCAGCCTGCCAAAAGCAAAAGAGAAGAGAAGAAGATTGAAGGATTTAATATCGCGATTCACAAATTGAAGATCAATAAATTAGGGGCATTTTATTGCCCGTCATTACCATATCCACACAATATTTTACATTTCAAGTTTCGACGATTTCTCACACATTTTCCACCCTTATGGGTGAAATATTTCCAATACCAATACCAATACCAATTCAAGAAGAAGATTGAAGGATTTAATATCGATTCACAAATTCAAGATCAACAAATTAGGGGCATTTTATTGCCCGGCATTAACATTTCCACACAATATTTTACATTTCAAGTTTCGACGATTTCTCACACATTTTCCACCCTTATGGGTGAAATATTTCCAGCTCCCACTATTATTTCTATTCTTTCAAGATAAGGTACCTTTTATTGCCCGGCAGAGCTTCAGTTTTCCACACATTTTTGGGCTTTTTAAAAAGTCTTTCTCACGCATTTTCCACACTAATCGGTGAAATAATTTGAATACACTCGCTATAATGCATTGTCTTTCTGTTTTCTCTCTCATTATAGCTTTATTTGACTTTCGGTTCTCTTCAATGCATAATATAATATCAAATCATATTTTTATTTACCTACTCGTCATTTCTATGCACGTAAATATTTTACTTATAAATCAAATAATAATGTAAGATTACAAGGAATAAAATGCGGTGGTAGCTCGGGAAGTAAAGTCTGCTGACGATTGAACAGGAAGGTTTTAGAAATATCTTCAGGAGCGGATCTACCATTTTTTTTTATATAAAAATAAAAACCCTTTGAGGGAGAACGGGAAATTGTAAATTAGGATGGGAATTGTTTTACGAAATATTTGAAAATATACGAGGAGTCAATATTTGAATCTGAACCTGAGTACGAACCGCACCCAAAAGCATGGAAGCTGGTTCGAACTGTGATCCGAGCCAACTTGTTAGCAGATTCGAGGGATTGTTGATAAGCGCAGGGCGGATGGATACTCACTTGATGAGGCCGCCGCACTTGCGACCCTTGGCATCGTGGCGCGTAAAGGCGCCGACCGTGACAATGTCGAGGACGCCGCGGCGCTGCAGTGCATCATTTTGGGCCCACATGCGCTGAACGTGCAGATTGACGGGCAGAAACTCGAGAGCCTCGTCCGTTTTGGCCGCGGAGCGTTTGTAGTGGACGCCGTCGCGCATCAGCTGCTGGATGTTCTGCTTGGCCTGCGAGTAGTCCTTGAGCAGGCGCAGATGCTCCTCGAGCAGATTCATTTGACGCCAGCGCCACTCGCCGCTCAGCTCGCCCATGCCGGAGATCTCCTGCAGCAGCTCCTTTTCGCGCTGTATCCAAATGGAGAGCAGCTGCTGCGGCACCGCGCAGCACAGTCGCGACTCCAGCAGCGTCTCCAGCACACTGATGTCCGCGCCCAGCGACGAGTGCAGCCGATACGAGTGCTGGCAGGGATTGACGCAAACGCGCCCCACTCCACACTGCTGTGGCACAAACAGGCGCACGCCCAGCTTCGGCGGCAGCGATTGACTGCGACGATGTCCTACAGAAGGGCAAAAGTTGGCAAATCATCTGCCGGATCCATAAGCTATAAACTCACCCTTTTGCCTCGAGGTTTTGCTGCTGCTGCTGCTGTTATCCGTGGCCTGCTGAAAGAACTGTGTGCTGGAGCGCGGCGGCGTTGGCTGCGTCAGGCCATTCGTTGTCCTTTCCGGGTTCAATTCGTTGTTGGCCGCCTCTGGCGCCCAGGAGGCAAGCGTAATGAAGCCGCATTCGCCGCGCGGCGAGCTCAACGGCAGGCGCAGCCGTGTCGCGTCCTGTATGACGCCCAGCGCCACCTCGGCATGGCCCAGGGGCAGCGAGGTCAGCGAGACGCGCTCCCGCACATCGTGCACACTGAACCGCAGGCGTGTGGATGCCCTGAAGCCGGCGCTGCGCACGAAGCGCATGGTGCACAAAAAGTGCGGTGCCCGTTCGCGCTCCAGCAGCTCGGTGCGCGCATGCTGCCGCCAGAGGCAATCCTCGCCGGGCTGCAGCACCGAGCAGATGACACGCGGATTGGGCGGACGACCGAAGCTGTCCAACGGCAGATTATCACAAGAGATCGCCGTCTCGCAGATGGGCAGCTCAGAGAGCTCCAGATCTGCAACACGAAATTGTAACAGAATGGATTTGTGTGGAAATTAAAGGGATTTAGTTGCGGCATCTACGACAAATGGAAATTCTATGGTCTACGTTAAATAAGAACAACAAATCAATTGATTACATTTTTATAAACAAAATAAAGTTTATTCTTCGAATAAAATTCATTTCTCTCTCTCTCTCTCTCTCGCTCTTTCTCTGCCGCAACGAATCTGTCTCTGACTCTACGTACCCAAGTACACGTGTATATATATATAGATATACTTTATATATACATCCTACTTGCTGATAGAGTTTAGAAAAATTGAATTGCAAATTAAATTTAGAAATTAGCTCAATCGGGCAATTTGACTGTCTAATATCTTGCTTACCATCTATAAATTCATAATAGAGCCATACAAATATGCTCTAATGACACGTGCTTCAAATAACTGTTGAGCATTAACAACACTGATTTAATCCAATTAATCAAGCTTGAGACTTAAAGCTCACCTATCTTCCGCCTGTTATCTTAACCTCGCTTTACTATTTATAAGCTGAGTTCTACATTTTTTTTTTATTTCAATTATTTATAGTTTAAGCTTTTAGTTCTGTTCACTATTAGCAGACTTGCATTTTATACTATTCCTCTCTCACTTTAATCGAATGTTAAATATACTCTTTAAACAATATACATAATAAAAGAAATGAGTCCAGCTTAAAATGATTGGGTTCCTATTGAGATCTCATTTAAATTCGTTTCACTTAAATTCGCATCGGCTAAGATAAGAAAAAGCTTTAAGCTTTTGTACGGTTTGGCATGAATGCAATTTTTTGACTTGTACACTATTTCGTTATAACTTTAATTTAAATAAAGTGTGACTTGAAACTGATAATAAAGCTTAAGGCCTCACTAGTGGACTATTATTCCTCTTTCACTTTAAACAGTTATGCTACTTTCAGCAAGTGTCATTATAGCATGTTTTCTGCAATCTTTGGTTTCGTTCGGTTAATGGCCGCAGATTGTGAATACATAACAGCCTACTAGGAACTAAATATATATATGTATACCTATTGATGCAAATGGGGAATAGTGTTGGTTAACTACACAAACAGTTTTAGATTTGTGTGTGTGTGTGTGTGTGTGTGTGTGTGTTGATTAAGTCGTGTGCAACTGTGCATAGAGTATTGGAAATGAGGTATAAAAATTGGAAAAATTGGATTACAAACTAAATAGTTGAAACATTGACCATGGCTAATTTCTTTGGATTATTCGTGGTTAGTTGACGGGCAGCCAAAAAAGAAACAAAAAAAATATTTCAAACAAACAAACAATTTCCAACATGACAGTCCAGCTTAGAACTGTATTAGATCACCTTCAAAGGGCGCCTCTGCCGTTGCGCTGGATGCCGACGCCGACGCCGGCCAGGAGTCGGGAAAGATGGAAGTTGGCAACGGCAGACCCTGATCAATGCGATTGCCCATGGCCGTCCGCTTGGCCGCTGTGGCCGCCGCAATCTGCTCCTCCAGCTGTTTGATTTGCAAGTCGATCTGTTGATGGGAACACGCCTCGATGCTGCGCACCCAATCGAGACGATCCGCTGCACTGTGCGTGACGATGCGTTGCGAGGGGCTGTCCTTAAAGTCTATACAATACAAATGTTGTCTGCGATTAGTTGGCCAACTATATGCATGCTGCGCCTTACCTAGATCAAACACGTAGCCCTCCAGCTCGGGCTGCTCATGGTGTATGCGTGGGCGACAGTCCTGCAGCACCAGTACGCCAGCGACCGAGGATTTTGGGTTCTTGTCCTTCAGATAGAACAGCAAATTGCCACGCAGTTTGCACCAGCATTCCAGTTTAACTGTTTTTTGGAAGCGCACGAGCGCAAGAGACAAATGGCAAAAGTGCATAAGCAAAAAGGTGGAGTGAGTGGTGTGAAGAGCGTGGAATAGCGACTGATCTATGGTGGGAAGTTCCAGTGTGAGTGTGTAAGTGTGAGTGTGTGTATGTGTGTGTGGGTGATAAGCATTAAACAAAAGTCATAAATGGACAAGTAACCCGCAAGTGTAGCCATAAATAAACATGTAGTATGTGCGTGTGCGTGCGTGTGTGTGTGTGTGTGTGTGTGTGGGTAATTGTTGATTAATACGCGCTTGCACTCACCATCGGTGCGCCAGAAAATGCCCTCCTGGCGCTCAGTTATAATCAGCAGACCCTCCTTGTCGAATCTGGTTGATGAATTGGTCGCCAAGCTAGCCAGCTCCGATCTATTAAAGCGCATGCTTAATGCCTAACTGGAAGCGTTCACAATGGGCAACTGGCGACGTTAATTCTGCTGGCGACAGCTGTTGGCAATTGTAATTGAGAAATTATGCGTTTGTTTATATCAAATTGCGGCTATTAAACGTATTTAATGACAATCAAGTGTTTAGGTTCTCTGGAAAAACTCAAGGCTGACAGCGCAACAACACACAATTCGCACGCACACACACACGCAATTTGATTTAATTATAAAAATGGCTTGCCTCAAGCCGTGTCCAAAAGCGGGCACCTAATGGGCGGCCGGACACACCTTATAATAACTGTAGTTGCACGTTTAATAATTCAATAAATAATACAACGGCAAAGTGGCAGCGAAAACGGCTAAGACGAAAACGTAGAAGAATAAAGGAAGGGCCACGGCGAGGGCGAGGGCCAATTCGAGGGCGCGGGCATTGCATGGACTGGCAGGTGCCGCACGTTTATGTTATATGGAAGATGTACATACCTTCTCTCCGCTCTCTCTATATCTCGCTCCCTCTCTCTCTCTCTCTCTCTGTCTAGCACACACACTCAAAGTAGCACAGCTGACGTTGACAACAGCATCCCTGGCTAAGCGGCGCTTCAGGACGAACACAAAATTTTCGTATATATAGCACGTTGACCTGAACTTGAGCAGCAGCCGTTCACAACAACAATTTTTGGCAATTGCACTGTTTTTGTTGACTGCCCAGCTGGCGACGCTTCGATAGCGTTATCAACTGGCGTATGCATTGACAGCCGCACTCCTGTTATCGTTTTCCTGTCGTAATTGCTTCCGTTTTGAATATGTACAATATATTCACATAATTGCTTTAGTATTAAAAATTTAAAATTTTTGGCTTGGCATTCTTAAATCTTGTATTGATTGTTCTTTGAATTTATTCAGCGCATTGAATAAATTCAATGTTTATGTTAATGCCTCTGTTAAGCCAATGTTATGGCCAGATGTTTGCTGACAGGGCTGGCGATACTAATATTTATTGTAGTTCACGATTAAATAGATCGATAGCAAAACTGTTTCTGTTTTTCGTATTAAAATAATGTGATATGCATTGCTATCTGGTATTATCCGTAAATATAAAATGGAATTTTTATATAGCAATAAATATATAATTATTTTTTATTACATTTATGTCGGCACAAGCAAACAATTTGCGAATTCGCTGCGCAATAATTATTCTCAAAATCAGTTCATATATCAAACTAATTTACAAATTAACTTAAGTTTATATATATATATTTCTGAATAAGATCATATTAATATTTTTTTTTTCAAATTTATATGTTAACTTCACAGTGACATTTTAATCTTAACGTTATGTTAATTAACGGTTTTATGAATAGAATATTACAAATTTTGCAAGTAATTAATTAAAAATGACAATTTGTAAGCGTGCGACATTGTTGTTGTGTGAAAATATATATGTCATATCATATATGTATCGGTTTCAGTAAAATCGGTAATATATAACAGCGCATAGTGTTATTATTGTAGTGATTAAATCATCATGTTAAGAATTGTTTATATTTGATATACATAAAAATCAGCTTCGAAGGTTGCTATTACTTTATGTCACTTATTTTTTGCTTTCGGTCTAACATATTTTATATAGAAAATTAGAGGTAAGTCTTCTAAATTTTTCTTAATGTAAACTCTTACATGATCAGATTGATCGTACTGTTAGATTAATCGATATAACTTGCATCAGAGTGGATCAAGTTCTTGCTCGCAGCCAACTTAACGCGACTGACGTATGCGTTCGCAGCCAACTTAGCGCGCAAAACAGCTGTTCGTGTGGTGAATACGAATCGCCGATACTGTTTCACATTCGTAAAATGGCGTCGGAGGTAGCGGTTGAACAACAAGACCAAGAATTTGTAAGTGTACAAAAAGAGAATTGTTGAACCAATTGGATAGATACATATATGCTAGTAACAAAATGACACACGCCCTAAAACAGTGCAAAATGATGTGTGTAAATGCAGCAGAGCAACAATAAACGACACGAATTGCGTGCGTGTTCTCAACTGTGCGTGTGTGTGTGTGGGTGTGCGTGCACTCGTGTGTGTGTGTGAGTGTATCGAGCGTGTATTGCAATGTGTTTCATCAAAATCTGTTGCGGTGTTCGGCTATTGCAAAAAGCTGTGTACATTCTTAAATGTGTATGTGTGAAGTATGCTAGCACGTGCTATTTACAAATAAAAATCATAACAGCAGGGCCCACGATGCGAAGCAATACATTCCTTTACAGTCGCCCACTGTGCTATCGGTGTTATCAGACAATAACAACACAACAAAAAAAAAAACAAAAACAACTGGCGTGGGGAAGTGGAAGCTAAAGTATGCGTTTGCGTGTGTGTGTGTGTTTGTGGTTGTATTGCTTTGCTTTGCGTGGTGTAGCAAGTGGTTGCAACAACAAACGCCACACGTTCATGCCGTTGCTCTTGCTCTCTCACTCTGTCACGCCGTGGTAAATCGTTGCTGTTATTATCGCTGTTAATTTCTCGCTCGCGCTGCATTTAGTAGGGAAAGTGATTTCCGTTGGCTGCACTTTTGGTTGTTGTTGCTGCTCTTGCATTTTACACTGCCTGTTAGGTGATGAGCGCTCGCAAAACCAGTTTACAGTTAGTGCAAATCTATAAAGATCTCTGGTCCTCTTGCCTATCTTCCACTCTTTTCCTCCCTGCACCTCCTCTCTTGCATGCTCAAAATAGACTTCCTCCAGCTGACGCAGAGTTCATTGTTTGCTTAATCGCAGCAGCGACGAGCTGAGGCGCCAGTTATTGTAACTGGAATGGGCAGTGTTGCCGACCTTGCACGAAGCTGCTTGAAATTCCGACGCGCACACGATATTCACACCATAGCCACACACACACACATGCGCACACATACACGCAGCCGTACCTGGTCCAGGGCAGACAAACTTTTGTGTATTATTGATGCGCATTTTGTTTATATGTATATTGTTTACTTATTTTTCCGAAGGCGCCAATGCGTCCATTTAGGTTCGGTTCCATTGAAGTGCCTTCAATTTGATTCCGTTTCGCTGGAATTTTGTTGCTTTTTTAATCTGCCCAATTTCAAAGTAAAATCTACGCAATTTCCCACTTATTTGCGAATTTGTTTAGAGCGCATTTCATTCATTCATTTATTCCCCAGCGAATTTGTTTATCTACTCGTCTGTGTGTATACTCTACCACACGCAGTGTATATGCATACATATCTTAAGTTTATCTTCAAGTTACATATATGTAAATTTTCTTCAATGTTCAATTTAAATGATATCATAACATTATTAACAATGGTATTAAATCATTGCCATTTTTTTACTCCTATTTTCACCCATATTCCGAAAAGTGTGAAATACGTTTTAACTACATTTTCCTAAAGATTTTGAATAAGTTAATATAAGATCGGATGATAAACAACCAAATTTCATAAAACAGTTTTCCTCTAGATCTCCAGCCTTTGTTTTTATTTTTAAGAAAATCTGTTTATAATAGTTAAATTGTTGTATATATATATGTGTGTTTAAGAAGCTAAGTTACACATGAATGTAACGCTGATTTAGAGCTAGATGTAATGGAAAAGAGTATCTTTTGAGTCGAGCACCCTTGATTCCTTACTTGTATACCCTTCCATCTCCAGCTATCTTCCAAAATTTACGCACGTCTTTTTTTGGTAGACAAAGTCCGTTGGATCGGGCTAGTAATTAAGTTTTTGAAATTAAAAAATGTATATTTTTATAGTTTTTTTTTACCAATGTTACCAATTTAGAATACTCTTTTGTTACTCAGGTCGGTATTTATCAGGGCTACAAGCCCAAAAAAATTGTCCAGCGACTATTTAGAGTGATGTTTTTTAAAATGTATTGGATTCTCTTGAATTCTCAAAAGAATATTGACAGAATTCCCGCTAAACCAAACCAGTTTTGAACAGAAATATGGTTCGGTTTTTTCTTTTTTAAATTGGGAATTCCGAACATGAACCGATTCGGTTTCCGATCCCTTGGAAACCATTTTCTTCCATAAATGATATTCCTCAGATACTGAAACAAAAAAAATAATGGGGTTACAAATAATATTTTGCTAAAATATTTCAATTTAAAACCGAACATCAAGTGGATTGAATAAGAGTTCAATAACAATATGGATATGGATATGCACACTTATGTATGTAGATATGTATGTATTTTGTTATTGCACAATTTGTGTATATTTTGTATGCATAATTGATTTCACTTGAACTGCAATTGCATAGCGTATTGTTGTGTTGCATGTTCGTTAAGGCTCGCTGAATAAATCAAATTGCTCATAAAAAGAGGCAGACGCCAGCCCCTAGTTGAGTGTGTGTGCGTGTGTGTGTGCCTGTGCGTGTGTGTGTTGTTATGAAATATTTGTGTCCCATTGCATTTACTGGTTGTTTATCCTTGTGCCCGGACTCTGAACCCCAATGCTGCCACACAATGGGGCAGCCAGAAAAAGTACAATAACCTTTTTGGCACCCAGGGTGAGGGTGTGCGCAGCTAAGGGTCGTGCCGTGGGTTGGCGGAAGGGGGGGGGGGTTGGTGTGTGTGTGTGTGTAGGGGTGTAATGCACTTTTTATACCCCGCACCCAGAGAAAATAGATATGAGGTATAACAGACTAAAGAAGGCAAGGCATATATATTCTTGATCAGGCCGACAAGGTGAACTCCCTTCCTATCATGAACTCCCTTCCTTATATTAATATCAATAACTATCGATTTGAGTTAAAAGTCCTAAAGGCATATCTCAGCGATTGTGGGAACTAGAATATACACAGACTAAAAATATAAAAATATAGGTTATAGAAGTCAGGTAGAGTATATTTTGCGATAGCTGAGAGCTGGTTACAGGGTATCTATTCGTCTCTTTGAGCAAACTATTTTTTTCAGCCTGATGCTGCGACCACTTTTCATTTCGCTTGCCTTTTGCTGCGGCTTCTGACTGATTGACTGACTGACTGACTGACTGACTGTTTTCCTCATTTGCGTTGATTAAGCCCTCGAGCTGCTTTCAGATAACAACAATAACTTTCATAAAATACATATTTCCATATACTCATATATATATATATACATACATATATCTGTACATACATACGGCGTGTAAAAACATGAACAGCCTGACTGCCAAATACTCTGTTCACAGCGTAACAACAGATAAAAGGCAAAGGGTTTAAAACTGTGAATATACAAATTATAGTTTATAGACTCTACAGACTTGCGGGGATTAACATTAATGCAAATGTTATTATATTATGTCGACAATTCCAATTAATGTCCTACTATGAACCGAACCAGTTGCCCAAAAAACAAACGAACCAAACTAGAGTCAAACTAGATTTTTCTTCAGAACTGATTTGGTTTCAAGTACAAAACTTTTGAACTAGAATTTTGGAAAACAAATGAAGTTTTGAACCAAAAACTTGCTAAATAGTTGTGTAAAACCAGGTTCGCGAAAAGCAGGAAGCTGGTTCGACTTCTGAACCGAACCAGCGTTAAAACGTTTGTTGATATGCAGCCCTGGTGTTGACTTTACTGAAACTGAAACTGTGGAACAAGTTTAATTTTTACAAAAAGTGGGCGTGGCTAGGCTAAATTTCACGTCGAGGCGGGCATTGTGCAAAATCCATATACTCTGTTTCACTAAATGAACAGAGTATAAAAACAAAATGCGATGTGCAGCAAACACACACATATGTTTGAAAGTGTGTGTGTGTGTGTGTGTGTGTGTGTGTGTGTGTGTGTGTAGTTGAAAATAGGTCAGCACGCTGCGGCCGTCGCTATCACTAGCAAACACACACACACACACACACACACAAAAGTCGCAGCTCCAACAATTCAACATGCACACACACACACACACACACACTGTGAAGGCAGCAAAATAGAGCAGCAACCACCCGACCAAAGCCCAGGCCCCTCTCTGCTCATTCCCCTGTTGCTGGGCCTAAAACCCCAAGCCAAAAAACGGAGCCCCATTCCGGGTCTGTCTGGGGGCTAAGACGCTGCGCCCAGGGCCTAAATGCTTAGTCACTCCACCTAGGCGAAGTATTCAAAAATACACAAGCGAAATTGAACCAAAATGCAAACAGCGTCAACTACAACGAATGCCGCAATACTCTACAGTCCACATGCAAATTGGGTATATAGTTGGTAAACAGGATAAATGACATATATTTGGGCATCTAGTATTTCAGGCAGGGGAATTACATAATCATGATTTTATTAAAAAAAAAAAATACAAATTATCCCTTAACTATAATTAAGTATTGCGCAAACAATTGAGCATTTCCCACAACCCCAAAGTCAAAGAATTAATATTCTGCATCGTACACAACTTGAAGAGGAAATTCTTTAAATAGTTTAAGTATATAGAATTTCAGTGAAAGTCTTATTCGATTGTTATGCCAACAAATTATTATTCGTTTGCTTAAAGAATTTTCTAGGAACTGTATTCTTTTTGTAGGAATCCTATAAAAGGAAAAAATGTACTGAAAGTTTTGTCAACAAAATTGTTTTTTTTTTTTAAATTTAAATGTTAAATGTTTCTGAAATTATTGTTTTTTATGTAAATTAAAAAGAAGGGTTTGACTCGGTTGATTTAAAAAAAAAACTAGTTCGGTTCATAGCAAAAGATAAATTGAAATTTTGAGTTTGGAATATTTCGGCTTAAAATTATTAGAAAAAACAAATTGTATAAATTATAAATTATTAAAAAATTCATATATTGCCAATTTGTCAAAACAGTTGACATAGCAAATGGACTTTTTATTTTTGGTGGCAGCGTATCTGTAAATGGAACGCACAAAAAATGGCACAAAACGAACCCTTTTAATATAAAATGTTTTTTCTTCTTCTATCGTCGAACCACACAATGCAAGCCTTCTATAAAGCTGTATATTTATAGAACTTTGAGTGCCGTATATATATATATATATATATATAATCATATATATATATATATATATATTCATTTGTGGCTATTGCGTTGTACTTTCCCATCGGAGTCGAAATATTTTCGGTATTTGTGCACATTTTCCTTTTGTGTTTAATATGCTTGGGGTTAAGCTAAATAAACTTGTATATTTCGGATTCAGGAAACTTTCATATATTTCAATTACAAGTCTAGGACGAGCTAGAAATAGTAGGGCAAGGCATACTGGGAAAGTATGTGACTTAAGACTAAGCGTATTTTCTGTTCGATCTAATATATGTATATACTATCTTCAATTTGGGATAAAGCTAATGCCCCGAATACTTTTTGTATAGCGGAGTAATTGTAATTTTTCTAATGTCTTTTGAGCTGGGCTATTTAGGTCGTGGTTTTATAAAGTGTATACATAATAATATTTATTATATGGCGAAACTTAATTTATGACTCTTTCAGACTCTTTCCACTCGTCATCTTGTTTTGTTTAAGCTTATATAAATTATAATTAGCGCGCATTATAAGCCCGGCCATGCCCGTGGCAAGATATTACATTTTCACCCAGTTTCCGCCCGTGAAAAATTCAATTCCGCCCGTGCTATCGAGAACTCTACTCTACTCTACCAAAATTGCTGAAACATGTATTTATTAATTTTTTATGTAGGTCAAACAAAGCGGAAAAACTTGAAAACTTCTTTGATCCGCAATTTTCAACCAAGGAAGCTTGGCTTCTGCAAAAAGTGGGAAACACGCCACAAATGAATTTTCATAGAGATTCTTAGAAATCTTTGAACCTCATTTTCACCAAGAAGGATGGATTTTCCGAAAAGCGTGAGCCACCACTCAAATGAATTTGGACAAAGAGCTTTGAAAGTGAGGCCGATTGGATGGTGAACAAAAAAGTGCAAAAGTTTTTCACGCTTTTCCCACATTTGCGGGTGGAAATGCCAAAAGCCCCTCGTAGCGTGCACCTCCATCCTCCATAACTACAGTGAGAATTTCAGCTTCCTAGCTTTGTGCGTTGATCACCAATCAATCAATCAATCAGTCAGTCAGTCAGGACAAACAGTTTTATATATAGAGTTTAAAATAGGCAGGATCGTGTTTTGGTGTACTTATCAAATGTGATTAAACGACGATCTTGAGAATATGGTAGTTGGCTTCGCAGATTTCTTTTATGCTTATTGCTAAATTTTGGGTAAAGCTTCTTCTACATTTGCAGATGAATTGCGAGCTTTAACCAAAATTTGATTTACCGATGGATTTTTCTAAACTCAAATACGCTGCACACAAATGGGTCAATGCACAATCCGGTGTGAGCTGCTGTTCCATTCCACTGCATTCCATTTTATTTATGCATAATTGAGATAGAGCAAACAAATTTGTAGAAATTATTATTTTGTTGTTTTCGTATTATTCTTTTGCAGCGCTGTTGTTGTTGCCGTTTGCGTATTTATTCCAATCGCAGGTTGTTGAACTCCATATGTGACCGACCGGCCGAGTGGCTCGAGGCCCTCAGACTTCGAGACCCTCGTGGGCTGTTGCTGCTGCTGCGGCTGCTGCTGCTGCTGCTGCTGCTGTTGCTGCTGCTGCGGCTGCTTCCGCAACGCTTTCTTCTTCTAGACGGGCGCTTTATCGCCGTTGCTTTTGCCGCTCTAGCTGTCGGTGCTTTGTATACCCTAGGAGTAGAGTATTTTGGTATTGTCACAAAATGTGTTACGCATTCAAGTTGACATCTGCAATCAGTTAGGTCAAACTAGCCATGCTCTATCTATGCATATATTTACCTGACTTTTGCTTTGAACTCCCTCGAATCTAATAACTATTTCATACAAGACTTCCAGCTCGATTACGCTTTTAACATTATTAAATAATATACTTTTTGCCTTTTGCATTTTAAGCTGACCAAACTTTTGCAATTTCTTCAAGCCTTTTGGACTTTAAGTTCTTAAGTCTACTACTTAAATGCATACTTAACATTTGTTCGCCGATTACATATAACTAAACACTTCGGCTTTACAACCTTTGACCCACTTTAACCCCATCTTTCAGTCAGCCAATCATTTATTCAATTAAAAAGCCAGCAAATGGATAAGAAAAGTAATATAGGGTATTTGAACTTCGACACTCGCAAGCTCACTTTTTGTTCTTCTACTTTTTCCTCGATTCGCTCGCTCAATGAGCGCAGTTAAAAGTTCAGCTCATCTGCGTTCTTTTGGCACGCTGTTATTGTTGTTGTTATTTCTAACAGCGGCTTTAACAGCGGCAGCAGCAGCAGCAGCAGCGGTGCCTTTGTCTGACGTTTTATTTCCGCTGCCGCGGCTTCTGCTGCTGCTGCTGCTGCTGCTGATGCTGCTGCTGATGCTGCTGTCATCTGCCATCTCTTGCCCATTGCGGCGTGCTCAAGTCTTCGTTGCAATATTTTTCAATTGCATTTTGTTTGTGATTACTTTGGGGTCAGTCACTGGGCGACGACAACGTGTGCTGTCCACATCTCATCTTCAGTCATATGTACAGCGCTTTCCAAATTGCCGTAGGGCTGGCTTTCAAAAATTGTTGCAAAAATGTTGTTAAAACCAAGTTGAAAGAACTCTAATAGAGCGTTGATTATATCGCCGGACAGGCCTTGCTAGTGGCCATTGTTGTAGTTGTTGTTGTCGCTGAGATTTTTACTCTGTCTTTTTGATTGGTTTGACCGATTTACATTGTGAAAAGAAATGAGTTTTTTTTTATTATTATTATTTTTTTTCTTTCATTTTCTATCCATCTAACTTCACATAGTACATTCATGCATGCATGTAGAGAAGAGCTTTTATTTTTGTCTTTCGCCCTACATTTGGTCCGTTTTTTTTGCCATTTCTGATAATTAAAAAGCAGCATTTGCCTTTGCTGCTGCGGCTGCTCTTATTACTATTATTGCCGCTCTGCTTTGCCTTAAAAGCTGGCATCTTGCCCAACGCTTACAAATAACCTTTATTTCCATGCACATACAATGCCATTACCAGAGCTTTTTGTGTGTTCGAATTTAATTAAAACTTCAACTGTTATATGCCAAAGGGGGGTAGTCTTGCGTTCTCGGCAATTTAGCTTTTTCTATGCTGATCCGCTCTCTCTTTAGTTGCAATTCTCTTAAAGCTCATCGTATTTGCATAACAACAAAAGCCTGCAGGAGGTGAATTCACAAAAACCCACCAATATACGCGCACAATCGAGAGCTTTGTAAAGAGACAAACTCCGCTGAGTACTGCAAACACTTGCATAATACTCTTTGACCAGATCTAGCGCAGCAGCGCGAAGAGCTGGATGCTTTTGGATGCTTTGCTGTTGGTCACGTTTAAGCGCAACGGCATCTTGGTCATAAAATGTCACATCATCGTGTAGTCTCTCCAGTTGCGTAAGCAGAGCGAGCTGTTGAGAAGAGGCTCCACTAATCCCATTCGGATCACTTTCTAAGTGGGTTGTTACGGGGTGGATGCTGCTTGCTACCGTACCCCCGCCCCCGCGCTCTCTGCTGCTGGTGTTGTTTAAACTTGTTTGGGCTTAAGTTTCAGGGCTGCAGCAAAACTATTATTTATCTCAAGAGAGAAAAAAACATAAATTTGTGGTTTCTTTTTGATGCGGATTTCTGGCTTTACACATATGTAAATATTAATTTCTTAAATATATATATTTTTTAACGCTGGCTTCGTCAACAATAAAAGAAAAAAAAAACATTAAAAAGAAAGTTTTTAACTTGATATATGCATGCAGCGGCAGCAGCAGCAGCAGCAGCAGCAGCGGCGGCAGCGACATCGACGCGTGATGCCGCAGCTTTTGTCTAGTGTCAATGTCACGCCCCTCGTCTGCTTAAAGCAGGCGTTTAGTTTAAATAATCGATGTGGCTATACGAAAGCATAACAATAATAACAATAATCATGCACAAATGGTAGAAAACAAATCCGAACCAGACCAGACACGGACAACAGTAACAGCAGCAGCTGCCAACGGCGGGTGAAATTTTTCTCCGTTTAGACGGCGAAATTTCTTAACACTTTCATAAGAAGTCATAAAATAAAGCGTCCGACGAATGAGATAGAGGGAAATAAAGAGAGAGAGGGAGAGAGACACAGACAAACAGACATATATATATGTATGTACTGTGTACCTACCGTAAATTAAAGTTAAGCACAAAAGCTGCTCAGCGAGGCGTGTGCTTGACTTTTGACTCGTCAAATGCGCACTTCATTTCGCGCAAATGAGCTTCATTTCGATTCATTTTAAGTTTGTCCACTCTCTGCGCATTTCCTTTGGCAAACGTGTGTGCAAGAGAGCAAAAATAATTTAGAATTTCTACAAATAGCAGCTGTTAGCTCACAGACATTGTTTATCCTTAGCTTAACATTTGCAAACTTGGCTCTTCCTCGCTCTCTCTCGCTCTCTCTCTCTCTCTTACTCGGACTCTCGCTAGCTGACATTGAACTGTGTCAGTGGCAGCAGCAGCAGGCATAGCAAAAGCATGTAATGGGGCGGGCTGCTGCGTCGGCGCACTCACTGGGGCTGGAAGCTCTACTACTGCTGCTGCGCCGTGCGCTCTGTTTGCGCTGCGCTGCGCTGCTGGCTCTGCCTGCCTGCCCGTTTATTGTTTGCTGGCGGACAACTTTGCTGCTGCCTGCTGCTGGCCCCATCAGTCGTCGTCGTCGTCGCAGCCGCGTCGCGTTGTTCATCTTGTCTCTTGGTTGTTGCTGAACGCGCGCGCGCGTGTTTTTTCTTTTTTTTTTTCCGCTATATACTGAAAAACTGAAAATCGTAAATATAAATTAGAATATATTGTGCATCTACTGTTGATCAATAATGTGCTTATTTTTGATGGCATTGTTATTCGGTTTGGTTTTGTTTTATGTGAAAAGTGCGTTATAAATGAGATCGTGTTTAACAAAATGCATCAGCCGCCACAAAGCAAGGATACACCAGGAGCAGACTACGATTATGCTTATGCCAAAGAGAGCAGCTGCCATCGGCGCCTGTTCATGTGCATTGCCAAGGTGCCTACCCTTTCTCTCTTGCACTCTTAATTCTAATTCAAATTTTGACTTACATTGGTGTGCATTGTAATTACCAATATGCTAACTCTCTCCTCTACTCTCTTAATACTGTTTAATTGAAATTTGTGTTGGAATATGCTAAATCATATTCAACATTCCACTCTTATACCTAAAGCTCCAATTAAATTTGTGTTCATTACAATTTGCAAGCTGCTTACTCTCTCTTCCAATCTCTTATCTATGTTCAATTGCTGATTAGCATATTCTACTCTTAATAGTTTTGACTAAAGTGCTTACTCTTACTTTCCCTCCTTTGAAGATTGCATTTTTGACTAGCTTCATGAGTAAAATGCTATCTCCCACTCTTACACTTTAAAAGCTCGTTTTTAATATTAATTAATAATCAAAGTCTTATCTCAGTTAACTCTGCTTGGGCATTGCCCATTTTCGGCGATGCCCAGGTTGATTGGCTATTAAACGACTGCGGCTTTTGTGCTTGCCCGCTGTGTCGTCCCTTGTCCCCAGTGCCTATCCCTATCGGTTTAGCAACCCTGCGGTGCTTGTCAGTCTCTTTGACTTTGACTTTAGCTTGTCGTGCGCTTTGCTCGCACCCATCACTTGCAGATGCACTCGCCAGGCGTGTTTTTTGTTGTCGTTGTTTTTGTTGCGCTATTTATAGACGCGCTTCATCAGTTTTTGTTGGCGTTGCCTTTGCGTTTAGCTTTGAGTTTACTCTTTACCTTTCTTTAACTCACCTCAACTGAGCTGTCAGTTGCAGAGACCCGACGCCCGACGCCTGACTTTCAGTTTGATTTCCAGTTGGCTCCGCTACCTTTATCTATTCTTCTTTAGAATAATGCTTCAACAGCGTGTGTGTGTGTGTATATATATGTATATATATTTATATATATATGTATCTGTTAATAGCGCAGTGCCGCCCTGAGAGCTAATAGCTCTAAGCTTGAGAAAGCTGTGTTATATGCTAGGTAGCAAGTTTATTTATGTTAATACGCTGTTCACAAAGTGAAATGAGTATGTTGGTTTAGTATTTTTTTGCTTTGTCCGATTAAATATCATACTTGTACATTATTTAAACGTCTTATTTACATTATCAATAACATTATGTTAAACCCATGTTAGCGATCTGTTCGATTAAGTATAATACTTATTACACTATTCCAAATTCAACAGTTGGTTTACATTATTGTCAATAAAACGTTATGTTAATCCCATTTTAACGACCTGTCTGATTAAGAATCATACTTATTACACTACATTATTGTTAATAACAGATTATGTTAACCCTATGCTAGCGATCTTTCCGATTAAGTATAATACTTATTAGACTATTTCAAATTCAACAGTTGGTTTACATTATTGTCAATAATATGTTATGTTAATCCCATTTTAACGACCTGTCTGATTAGGAATCGTACTTATTACACTACATTATTGTTAATAACAGATTATGTTAACCCTATTCTACGGATCTGTCCGATTAAGTATAATACTTATTAGACTATTTCAAATTCAACTGTTTGTTTCTATTATTGTCAATAACATGTTATGTTAAGCCCATGTTAGCGGTTTGCAGCATATGCAAATTAATGACATAGGCAAACACACAATTCGGAACTTTTGCAATTTTCCAATACTGTTAATTGCCCTGCACTTCTTAAGCGTAAGTTATGTTAATAAATCTCAGCTTACAGCTGCGAAAAAAATAAAAGCACCACCACTACAAGCAATTTTCAAATAGTCGCCCAACTCACATTTTTAACGTTAAGGAAACGTTAAGCACATTTTTAGAAAGGGGAGACTCTTACAAATCTGGGAGTAAAAAAGGAATCATCCTTATTCTTAACGTTTTTAAGTTATTTAAGGAACTTTACTAAAAGTGATAAAATTGGGAGAAAAAAATAATAGCACTACTTTTTAAATATGGGTTTAAAATTAAAAAAAATGAACGATAAGTAACGAATTCATTAATTAACAATTTTGAACTATCAATACTAAATCTATATTCATCATTTAATATTTAATACAGTGTCCTTTGTTGGCAATAACAGCTGCGCAGCGTTTTGGCATGGAATAAGCCAAGTCCTGGCATCGTTTTAAGGGAATTTTGGACCAGGACTCTTTAATTTCTTCCCAAAGTGATCCGATAGTGGTTGGCATGGAAGCAGCAACTGCCTTCTTCACGTCGGACCACAGATTTTCGATGGGGTTCAGGTCAGGCGACTGAGCAGGCCACTCCAAACGTTCACAGAGTTCGCCCTGAACCATTCCTTTGCTTTCATGCTGGTGTGTTTGGGGTCATTGTCCTGTTAAAATACCCATAAGAGCAGCATTTCGTATTCTGCAAAGTGTAGCATTACTGTCTCCATGATATTCATGTACACATGCTGATCCATGATGGTTTTTATCCATGGTATTGGACCTACTCCATAGTAGGAGAAGCAGGCCCAAACCATTACACTACACCCTCCATGCTGTATGGTTCTTGTGGTGTACTGGGGTTTGTATTCTGTGTTCTTTGGACGTCTAACGTATGACCGAGATCCCTTTCCACCAAACATACTCATTTGGACTCACTTTGGACTCACTTTGGACTCATCTGACCATAGAATATTCCTCCATTGTTGGGATGTCCCATTTGCATGATCCCTGGCATACTTCTTGGGCTTAATAATATGTGTCGCGTTTAAAAGTGGTACCATTCTTTGGCTGCAGGCTTTTGAATTATGTTGCCTAAGATATTTGCGAACTATTTGGGCAGTCGCATTTATTTAGAGCTCAATTTTAAGCTCAGTAGCAGGCTTGAAGGGATCCTTCTTGCTCTGACGAATCAGTCTTTTGACATGAAGAGGGCTCATAGATCTATTTCCTCCGCGTGTTTCAGTTTTTTCTTCATAGTTTAAGGCGTTTTTAATCATTTTAATAAAGCATCATACAAATTGACCAACTTCTCTGTAAGTTTTCCGTCCAATATCAATTTTTTGATAAGATAGCGCTTTTCCGCAGTGCAGTGCTTTCCACGTCCCATTGTAATGATTATTATTAACTTTTATGATAGAAACAATGAAATCTTAGTTAAAACTAATAAACACGTGCTTTCTACAAAGGCAATTCCGCGATATATGGGGGATATACTAAAAAAAAAGCTAATGGTGCTATATTTTTTTTCCCTGTTTTTTGGGGGTTTTTTCTTAAAATCCCTAAAAAAAAATATATAGACCGAAATTTGAACAACGGTAACACTTTTTTTGTTTATGGGGAATACTAAACAATTTAAAAAAAATAAAGATTTAAAAAAATCGCAACAGTAATCCAATTTTTTTTTATCAAGTACAAAATGTGTTGTAGTGGTGCTATTATTTTTTTCTCAACTGTACTTGCGCAGTCGGCATATACCGGCTGTTATTTGTATCTAAACAGTAGATAAAAAGTTGGGTTAATTTAAGTTCATCGCCTAGATAAATCTTTGACAATAAGATTTTTTTCGGCTGCTGACTAAATACACGGGTAGGCAAGCAAGCTAATAGCTCCTTTTTAGCGGTAAGGTTTTTATATTCTATATTAATTAGCTAGTTTTCTATATACACTTACATACTGCGGCATCTGGTCAATATAAATAACCAAATCAACGAGCTGGCGGCTCAGAAACAATATGTAAACAAAAGATGTCGCGACTTGAGCGTTGCCACCTTTTCCGCGTCGATAAATCTATCGACTGGGAAGCAGCTCAGCTTAGTTTCAAGTTATCGAAAAATAGTTGATAAATAACCAAGGATCCGATTGCGCGATTCACAAGCGATAAGTTTCGTGTGACAAACATGTATCCTGGACTTGGAGTACGGCCGTCATGAGCACTTGACTTCCTAATAGAATTTTAGTGGTTCTGACCTATGCCAAACCCTTTTGAGCGCCTCCATTGTTCAAGCTGGGGAAAGCTTAACCATGCCAAAAACTATCAATCCAAGATCTTTCCCTATTGAATTTGTGTTCCTTATCGTGAAAACAAATTTACATAATTGAAACCAGAAAGTTTTTTTTACTACGCGGCTGCCGCAAATTAAATACTCTTGCGATAGGGTAACAATAATTGGATAGAATCGAGTTTGGTTTAAATCCATTTCGTAATAATCTTGGAGAAGAGTCTTAAAGAGATGGCACATAAAGTGCTTGGATTATTGAAGAGTTCTTTATTATAAGCTTGAAATAACTTTTAAAGTTGATATATACAATATCTGATGGTATATACAATAAGAGTATGAACTTCGTTGGGTGAATAATATTTAAAAAAGGAAGCAGAACTCGAACTGTTGAAACTCTTGATAATTGACGATTTTTTGAATAGGATCCAAATCAATTTCCGAAAAAAAACCCGAACCAAATCATATTTTCTGTTAAAATGTGACTTGGCTAAAATAAAAAGAAAAATCTTCGATTGTAATTCATTTTTTCCTTAAAGCCAACATCTCGAGTTAAAAGCTTTTAGCTTTTCATTTTTGTTTGCTGCGGTCAGCGTGTTAAGGAAATATGGCGTTGCCAGACCTATTTAGTTATATGAAGTGAAGTTGGCTGCGCTGCTGTCAATCAACTGTGATGTATTCAATTGACTCTAACGACAAGCTATTTAATTCGCTGTCAGTTGTTTTTCGTTGGCGAGAGTGTATCCAATATTCGTAGCTGGCGCGCCGCGTGAGAGCAGCATGATTTGCACGCAAATTGAATTTATCTCAAATTGCTGTTCATATGCAAATGAGCCAGAGACTAAAGGGGCGCAGCGAGCGGGGCTGGGTTTAACAATTGGCCAAATGCCCTGGCTGGAGCTCCAGTTAGTGAATTTGCCCCTTCTTCTGTGCTCATCCAGTTTGGCTTTTCAATCTCCACGCGACTGCGCACAAAGCGGAAGCATATTAAATGTGCCTTTAAAGAGCATATTTTTATGCGAAAGTGTTTGCCCCCCCCCCCCCTGCCTTCAATGCTGCCCTTGGCTACGCATAATGCGACCGGCGTCCATTTCCGGTTGCTGCTGCCGCTGCTGCTGCAGAATCCAACAGTGGAAAACTGTGGCAAATCGCCGGCACTTCTGGCCATACAAAACAGCGGATGTTTCGGTGTGGGCTTTGAATGCGGCAATCTGCCATTAATATCCTGCATCCTGCATCCTGCATTCTGCATGCTACTCCCTGGCTCGGGGCACAGGCAAGACAAATTTCTCTGAAATCCCGTTGGTGGATTGGCTTGAAAATTGGCATAGAGATTGAGAGATTGACGGAGCTGCAAATTGGAGATTGAAATGTTTTGGATGCAGAAACTTCAGACTTCATAGGACTAACATTAAAAATCAACAACCGGCCGGTCAGTCAGTCAGTCAGTCAGTCAGTCAAATTTGATGTATTTAGACACTCTCTGGGTAGATGAAGCTCATGATCAGGCGAGCTCAACTCTGACCCAGCTGACTGCTGATCCATTCAATTGGAGGAACCCTTCTATTATTAACCAAACCGACGATACGTGAACGGCGGCGGCTGATGTTGATTCAATCAACGAACATTTGCTTAGTCGCCCATATTCATTCACGATCAAGTCCCATGTTCTCTCCCTTGCTTTACCCTGTAAATGGTTAAAAGGGGTATACTGTACTTCGATCGCAAAGACTCTAAGACCTTAAATTCGGAACGTAGGATCTTCTCTTGCTTGCGCAGACTAGGTTTATTGCAAATAATCGATAAGTTACGGCTTTTCAACAAAATCGATAATCATCGATATCGATAAGATTGTTGAAAATTTTTCGAGCATATCTTACAAATATCTCTTGGGAAGTATGCGTAAAGAAAGCTTTGGTACTTTGACATTTGTGTTTAAGAGGAAGTTCAAATGTGGCTGCAGGGTATCCTACTAGTCGTGCACTCCCGGCCAAAACGCGTCTACTTGTTGCAATCACGTTTAGCGGTTTGTTTCCGATCACAGTCACTGATTAGTCACTGATTTTCAAAATGAAACGTGTGCTCATTGCTGATCGATGCCGATGTCGATGCGATCGCTGATTAAACACGATCTTTTACATTGATCAACATACATACATACATATATACATGTATATATATATATATGTTGTGCTTGTGCTTGTGTGTATGCAACCGCTAATTTTGATACCCTCGTCCCATTAAATGTAAACGTAACTGTGCCTGTGCTCGAATCAAAGAACATTATAGACTGGAAACTGTCATGCAACAGTGTCTTCGACTTTAATTTCCAGTTGCTCTTTCTTTGTATACCCTGCACCAAACAGCAATCCCTAAAGAGAGGGCATATATATTCTTGATGAGAACGTAGAAAACTTAGGAAATACCAGCCAAAGACTTTGAATTTGTAATTTGAACTATCGATTAGTATGCACAGATATATTTGATTTTAATTTACGATAACATTTAATATCCGATTTGTATTCCCAAATCGATAAATGTTTATTTTCAGATTAGCTTTGCATGATTATATAGACAACATATTTGGAATGTAGGCTCTCGTGTACATGCAGAAAAAAATGTTTTTCCCCTCAAATTGTATTTCACCAAAATCTATGAATATTCAATTCCTGAGAGTTCTTATACTTACTTATAGATACTTTACTTTGTGGATAGTTCCTGACCCATTTTCATCAAAACTGTACAGAAAGTCTTATTTGTAGATTCATAAAGTTGATTTGCAATGCCTGAAGCTATTCGAAATAGTAATCATTTCTATTGCTCTGAAAACTTCATACGAAACGAACAAGAAACACTTAAGTTAATTGAAATTTTCCATGAAGCAGAGAGAAGATTTCGAGAAGCAAAAAGCGCAAAGTGCAGCTATATATGTTTTGCAATATATACAGAGTATCTGCTAGTCGGCGTCGCTTTCAACTTGTCAATCGTGTCTGCTGCCAAGCGGCTTACAGTTTTAAAATGTTTCTCCTTGTGCTTCTTGCTGCTTCTCTCTGCTGCTGCTGCTGTTGTTGTTGTTGTTGTTGTTGTTACTTTGCATGCGCAGTTATGAGCGCCAGTGGAAAAGTTGTAAAAACGTTTCACTTGTTGCTCTATTAACTCGCCACACAGAGCTCTAATGGCCAATAATTTGAGGCACGTTCCGCCTGCTACTCGTCGCAACCGGAAATGCTGTTCTCCTCAAACACACACACACACACACACACTCACACACACACTTGCTCTTATATTTAAGCAACAATATTTGCTGAACTATTCTATGCACATATTGTTTAACAATTTGGCCTTTCTGTTTATGTACGTATTGCAACATGGCCAGCAACAAATGCGGCGGCGACTTTTCAGCTTTGTTTATGTACCGAAGAAGAATAGCAACAATTATAGTCATATTTGTTTAAAAGCAACAAGTCACAAAAAGTTTTTCATAATAAAGTATTTGTATATCGGAAAATCCATTTCAAAAGAGGGTAGCTTAAATTGGGTTAGCTTAGGGTAGGTTAAGTTGTACAACAACAAAACTAGACAGAGTATCTACATAAATTCCAGACATTATAATCTTGGAAACAGACAATCGACTTATATCGATTAATAATCGTTATCGAAATAAGCTTGTTTAATTGCCAAAGTCTTAGCTGGGCTACAGGTTCTATGCTATGCTATATGGGACCGGAAATGTCTGCTGCTTTGCTAGACTAAAAGATACCCTGTACCAAATATTTTTGCATATATATTTAAAAAACTTCATTTTATGAGTTTTCTTGCATTTTGTTGAATACTCTTATTTTAGAGGGTATGTTAGCAACCACGCTGCGTGGGCGTTGTTGCAGCAGTGGGCGTGACCAACTGGGGTTAGTCACATGCTTTCGCCTCGCACAATCTCTAGCAAAAGGTACACTAAAGTGAAAGTTGCCCCAAAAGTAAAATGTTGACTTAAATTCGACAGTCATTTATTTGTATGTATGTGACGTCATTCGATCAGCTGGAATTCGATATTGAAATCGATCTTCATTTCGAGGCGAAGGTGTTGCCGACCTTAGCCAATGGCAGGCCGCTTCTCGAATCATTTGTGGGAATTCCTATTTATTTGGTTTTTCGTTTTTTTTTTTGGTTTTATCACAGTTTTATCAGTTGCGGCTTTCGGGCATTCGAACCTAAGCATATGCATCATCGCTTTATCTGCCACGCCCACCGCTGAGGCTGTGTGTTGATATTTCGTGGAAACAATGGGCACAGAAAAAAAGGTGACGCACTCGCCAGCCTGTCAAAATTATCGCCTCTTTGCAAGCGGCATTTCTTTACACTGAAAAAAAAAAAAATAAGAAAACATTTTGATAGCGCATACACAATTCGACTGTATTGTAATATATTCGCAACTCGCTGCAATCTTAGCTATTCCCAAATGTGTTCATTTTGTTTTCTTGCTCGCTCTTTTCTCGAAAAGTTACGTAATGTTTCGTATAAGTCAGCGATTTTATTTAACTGGTGTTTATCATAATACGTGGAAAACATTTCATCAGCCGGATAGATTGTTTTCTTCTTTTCTCAAGACGTCATGTTCGTGTCTGTGCCATGTTCTCAGCGAAACTCGGCCACGTAAGATGCTCACGTACTGTAATTGGACAAAAAAAAATCTTTTTTTTTTTCGACTTGACCCCTCACTATGTTATATAACTCCGATGTCTATAGTCTGATCTTTATGAAATTTGTAGGTAAAATCTCAACCAAGTCAGCTTGTCGTCCAGTTCAAGTTTATATATAATTTTGACCACCCTTTCTTTGCTTACACAGAAGTTTTGAGAGTGTGCTCATTAAATATGCCACGAGTGTATATATTTAACTTAATTTCTCACAGTGTATCGCTGCAGCTGTAATCGTTGCTGATGACGGCACATGTGCTCTAACCTCCTGTGCGCGCTGACTGCGATGCCTACGGCGACGGCGACGGCGACTGCAGCAGCAGCAGCAGCAGCAGCAGCAACAGTGACATATGGACAGTCGAAACGCGAAACGGGATGACTCAAATTGTTGGCATGCTAGGGCAGCGACGCCTGCGGCGACGGCGACGGCGACGTCGAATGTCGCTAACGCTCTTGACCAATCCAAGCGACGCATGCGTTGTTAGCTTTGCTTCTTGGAATTGTACCTGTCCAGCGATTCAAACCTTCAGCCTTTTAACTGTTTGTCCGTCCGTCTGTCTGTTCGTTCCTCTGCTCTTTCGTTTCGTTCTTTTAGGCTGCCCCCCACCCCTCTCCAGACCAATGCAATGCAGTTCAATAAAGTTCGTTAACATGGCTCGGCTGGGCAGCAGCAGCAACGTCAGCGTCAGCGGCAGCAGCTAGTCATCAAAGCAGCGGCGCGTCGACGTCAGCAGCGGCAAAGCGCTTGCTATCAGCAGTTGCCTTTGTGTTGTTGTTTCCCTTGTTGCTTTTGTTCTTGTGATTGCTGCTGTTGCTGTTGCTGCTGTTGTTGTTGTTGTTGTTGTTATTGCTGTGCGCTTTGTTGTTTAATTTGCTGCTAGATCGCGCTGCCTTTTTTTCCGTTTCAGTAATGAAAGAAACTTTGAAAGCGTCGTGTCGCGAATTTCAGTGTCGCCACAGAAACAAACGGAAAGCCCCAACGGCATACTATACCGATACACCTATCAATATATAGATATATATATATATATATATATATATATAGTGTATAAACGTGTGCCCCTTTTTTTGTTTTTGTGTCTGTTTCTGTGTGTGTTCCAAGGCAAAGCAACATGGTGCATCTCTATCAGCGTCGACGCAACCGTGAACAGGTGGGTGGCGTCAGCGATTAGGTCACAAAACACTCCCCCTCCCTCCCTCCCGAAGAAGCGAGTTGGCTTGGCCGCCGCCAACGTGTAGTGCATGTCAAGTATCTAATTAGCTATCGCATAAAACGCATAAGAATGAAAACCAACTAAGGACCGAAATAGAATTAGGAAGTGGAAGTGGAAGTGGAGGTGGAGGGGGAAGTGACGACACACAAGTGGCTCAACGGGGATTGAGGCCAATGAGACAATGAGACAATGAGCTGCATAATACTCGTGCGGAAGACATTATTACATTACGCCGCTTCAGATTCAGCTCTGCTTCCAGTCCAACACTTGAGCCCCACTTTGATTCTGAGAAATGTTCGCGCATGCAACGGAATACGGAATAAGAGGCCAATCAACAAATACCCCAAGTGGAATCGGATTTGCATTTATTCTGCCGTATTCTGCCGTATTCTGCTCAACATATGCCCCTTTCGATTCCAGTTAACTATGGCGTTTTTACGCATATGAGATTTTCAGGAAAATCTAATTGGACAGCTGTTCACTACCTTTTTTTCTCTGCTGCTGTTGAGCTTTTTTTTTATATGTTTATTTGTATAAGTATACCTGTGCTCGAGTGTACTATAAGCTTATCGGTTTGAGTGCTTGTGAAGGGGTTGAGTGAGGGGGGGGGGGGGCGGGCAATTCCTGCGATTGATAAGCTCCACCACAATTGAGCGTGTGTTAAGATTAAGGAAATCAATCAAAAGGGGGGGGGGGGGGAGAAATTCTGCCAATATCTGTTATCTTTTACTCGGAAACAGTATATTTCAGATTAATCTACATATTATGTGTATCTGCGCTACGAAATTGTATTCATTTATGGGGAACTGTAAATTGTTTCTGAGTAAATCATATTTGAATGAATTTTCACATTAATTATGTATGTATTGCTATCCAGCTTTTACCACAAATAATAATCTATACGATTCGAAAAGTGTTTAAGCTAATACGCAGGAACTTGAGCTTTTAAGAAATGTTCAAGGCGAGTTGTATACTTAATAATCTCTTGCAAATAGTTGGAACAACATATTAAAGGGTGTCTTATACCAGAGTAGTTAGCGGACAAAATACCATAAAAATATAAATTTGTGTGCACTATATAAGAATATATAAGCAAAGTATGCATACATTGTTCATATCGCCAATGTATCTTCCAGGCGATAAGCATTGCTCAGGCATAAAGTTTTCCCAACTCCCTCAATGCATTCCGAAAGCGAGGCACTTCTTCACACCTGTCTACATAGCCTGTGTAGGGTATCTTTTGATTGGAAACTTAATGGCAAATGTTCATTGTAAATGAGCTTAAGACTTATTGTAATTAGTTCGATTTGCCACGCAGCTGTTGTGAGCTGGGATCGGCGCTTTTGACCTCTTCGCTCAGTTGAATAGTACCAAGGTTAATGCAACTGGGCTCCATATGCTTATCGTTGCGTCTATTGGAATTGATCAATCTATTAATGACTCGCATGGCAATTATTTTCATTACTAATTGCACACAATGGCGTAATTTTTCTCAGCCAGTATAATATCATCGTGTGCTCAGCCAATGCTGTTTATTGGGCAAGTAATGTCCCATTAAAAAGACAATACAGATTGTGAGTTTCATGAATTGGACGGGTCTATTAATCATGGCTCAAATGGTTAATACAGCTGTATTGTATATGTAAATCACAATTAAATGCGCAAAACGTGAAAAAATACCCCTAAACTAGCTAATTATAAGAATTTAGAAACAGTGAAAATCAAATCAAATTAAAAAAAAAAATAAAAAATATTTGTTGAAGAAGTTTTCTTAGTTTTCCCGCAA
Source organism: Drosophila lacicola (assembly GCA_035045355.1). NCBI lineage: Eukaryota > Metazoa > Arthropoda > Insecta > Diptera > Drosophilidae > Drosophila > Drosophila lacicola. Next base: position 24,332,080 of record JAWNPB010000148.1, on the reverse strand, counting down.
GTTCTCTAATTAGTTTCCAATTAAAAAAAATATAAATAAATGTGTCAATTAACTAATTGAAAATATTTTGGTTAAGATCTAATGAGCTGCTGCCAAGTGTGGTAGGGCATTTGTATACATGATATGTATATATATATACTATTTAATAAGTATATATATATATAGTATATATTTGTATATAGATGATATGCTATGAAAACCTTGGCATAAAATTGAGGCAGCTTTTCAATGCTATTGATTCGCCGAGAAGTTAATGGAACACACCAAAAATTATCTATGCGATCGAAGTGCTTATGCAGAGAAAGTGGTCGACCAAAAAATACCCTGTACCATTATCCAAAATTATTTAACGGAAGACAATGTAATACATTCACTTGAAACCTATAAATACAAGATCGAATCAAAGGTAAAACATAGACTCTTAACAATATAGGAAATTATTATAAATCTTTAAGAATCTTGACATATGGCAGAAAATAAAATTAAACTTTAGAATAGTTTTCATAGTAATTCTCATCGTATAAATCGTCATGACTGAAAACTTATAGTCAAAGTTTTGGATAGGATATTATTATAATAGTGGAACAAGAGAACAGCTCTTATTTATATTTAATCCTTTAATCCAAGCTGCAATTAGATCCGGTTTATATATAATCTCTCCTTTTGGGCTTGCAAACCGGGTAAACATATTGTTCGTTAAGAATTCCTTTCATATATTCAGTATTTGTCTTTAGTGTATCTTTGATTTGCAAATTTGATGTTATTTAGCGAGTGTTTAATCATGGATGAATGCCTAATTGCCAATGTTGTCATTTTATGCTAATTCACAGGCTGTCAAACAATTTATTGATCTCTGCAACAATTTAGGCGCCAACTGCAGCACAGCAGCAGCAGCAGCAGCAGCAACAGCCGCCGCCTCCTCGAATGCCAGCACATCCAATTTCCACGTTCACATCAATACACAACAGCAGCAACAACAGCAACAACAGCAACAACAACAAACAACAACGACAGCAACAGTCGCTCCAGACACACAAATTTCATCAGCAACAACAACAACAACAACATCATCATCATCGTCATCATCATCGTCATCGTCATTGCCCATTAGGCGTCACATCTCGCACACGACAGCCGTCAAGTTCTTGTACGCCCGCAAGTTTGATATACCACGCGCCGTGTCCCTATATGAACAGCATGAGCAGATACGCCAAAGGGAATACCTATATAACATTGATGCAAGCGTGGAGCCACTGCGCTCCGAGCTGCAAACGGGCAAATTTACAATACTGGTGCGTACCACAAGAACAAACCAGCAACTAACTGAATCTGTAACTGTAACTGAATCTGTAACTGTATCTGTATCTTTTGTTTTAGCCGGCGCGCACTTCCAGCGGAGCGGCGATTGCGCTCTTTACGGCCAATCGGCACAGTCCGCTGAGTGCCTCGCATACGACCACATTACAGGGTATCGTCTATCAGCTGGACTGTGCGCTGCAGGACACGGAGACGCAGCGTGCGGGACTTGTTTTTATCTACGATATGAGTGGATCCAAATATTCGAATTTTGATTATGATCTATCGCAAAAGATTCTCACATTGCTCAAGGTGAGTAGTTCTTCTGCTTACATATTCCATTGCATACTTTTCGGCTGCGATTGAAACTCACGTTAGCAGCAAATATGCCTGAGCTTGGCACACTTTGCCTTGTCAAAGTCTTATGTGGGTCGGCAGGGCAGGGGCCAGGGGGGGGGGGGGTGTGCGTGTCACACAAATTTAAATACATACACAAACATACACATACATGCATACATATGTTTGTCGTCCCCAAAGGCACATCTATTGTGCATTTAATTTAACGTTGGCATTTTGTGTCTTCGAGCTGAAAATTTGGTTTCATTTCGTTGGTTTTGTGGAATACCCTTGCGGTTGGGCATTACAGCTTTGGCGTAGAGTTTGTTTGATGTGTAGCCACACTAGTTTTACCCTGAAACAAAATAAAGTGTATATATTTTTGAGGACAACGAGCTAAAGCGAATCTTTAGTTTCTAATTTCGTCTGTATTCATCTCGTAAGCTACAATAGTTCGCATCTTTAGGTGGAAAATATATTTTCTCGCATTTTTCTCTGTTTTATTTTTATTTTTCCTAATACTGTTAAATGTCTATTTGGAGACATGGTTAGTTGGGCACAACTGGAAAATTATAAAAGCTATACACACAAAGCTTGGTATTAAGTTTCTCGTATGGTTAAATCGGGTTAAAAATGCTTCACTTTTTGAATTCGTTCCACCATTTCAATCTTAAATTGAGAAAAACTTTTATTCTTATGGTAGAGCCTTACACTATCTAGAATGAATCAATCCAAAAATGCAGTTGTTATAAAAATAGAAATAAATAAAAGCCCAAACCAATTAATGCGGCAACATTGCTTGAGGCCTGCACATGAATTGTGGTTGTTGCATTTGCATCTGCCTAGTGCCAGTTGTTTGTGGTAACCCCCCCCCGCAGGATAGCATCAAGGTGCTCCTAGTTGCTGCGTCACTGGAAGAGCCAACAAAAGAGCGACTCGGAAATCCTTTTTTAAGCAGCGCTTCAACGGAAGTAGTTGAGCTTAATAATCAGCGTCGCAACAATGCCAGCGCACACAAACAAATACGTACACGCACACACACACACACACAGGCATACACATGCACACACACACACACACACACACAGAGGCAGCGTCGTGGCGGTCAAATCGGTGCCTTTTATACGCCTACGCCAAAAGCTGGGACCAGCGAATAAGACGTCATTTTCTTTTTCAACTAAGCCGGGCAAAGGGGACCACGCGAAGCGCAGGGGGGCGGCTTGGGGTAGCTACTGTGGGTGCCGCAGCAACAACAAAAAGAACAACAACAACAACAGGTAGCTGCTAATGCAGCACGTTCGCCTGTTTTCCATTTCATTCAGTTTTATTTGCTATTTGCATTCAAGCCGGGGCAACTTATATGACAAAGCCAGCAAATACACACACACGCACGCAATGCATGTGCACGCAGTGTGCATGTGTGGGTGTGCACGCGCACTTCAACATTGAAGAATGCGCGGGATTATGCAGACAATGGACATACACACATGGACAAAAATATATATGCATTAGTGTGCATGTGTGTGCAAATACATTGTACATATGTGTTTGTATATACACTAAAGGTGTTACGAACGCCGGCCGGTAGTAGCCGCTGGCTTGGCAGAGATCAGGTCAAAAGATACACAGATATGTACATATAATTACAACGAAAATAGTTACATGTGTTCATAAATATATGCAAACAACTGTTTTTAAATCAAAACGCAAATATAAAAAAAAAGCTCAACAATAAAATAATTTGCGTGGGCACAAAGCAGCGACGGCGGCAGCAGTAGCAGTAGCAGCAGCAACGCCGGCAGCGCAGCAGCAAAATAGCTGAGAGGCTAAACAAATTGAGAGCAGCACGCGCTCTGCTCTCACATGAGTGCGTGCCTGTGCCTGTGTGCCTGTGTGCGTGTGTGACAGAGTGGGAGAGAGTGGAAACAAATTGGAATTAAGCAAGGTAAAGCACTGCGAATGAAATGTTTATAGTTGCCGTACTTTTCATTTGTCGCTGCTGCACAGTTTAACAAAAGTGCAAATGATCTGTAAAAAGTTCGAAAATTATAGCCAATAAAGTACATTTATTTACGTACTCTTAAAATGTTTTGCCTGTAAAATGTACATGCTTAGCTTATATATTATTATATATGACAGATAAAGCTTTCAACCACTATAAAAAATATGTAATGAGTGTGGCTGAAGTTTACAAATGAATAAATATAATTTTCAAACTTAATTACGCAAAGTTAGAAAATTACTGTTTGAATGTGAAACAATATAAAACAATAAATTGCTAGCCACTGTGCAGTGAAGTAGTTTACGGCTTAAGCTCACTCTCACTCAGTCGCACACATACACAGGGTTTCACAGGCGTATGCGTAACACTTGCTATCTCACATTACGCATACGCAGCGTGTTGTTCCTAAGCATGTGGTCAATGCTAAGTAAAAGCTCTTGTACACACAATAAAATATGGCCATATATTTATGTACACATGTATTGATAGGTACGGAAAGATTACATGCATATTGGAAAGCGATCGTAAAGCTTAATGCGTGGCACATTGCAACAGCTGCTACACAGTAAACATACAAACGCACGCACGCACGCACGCATTCAAAGTCACACTGACACATTTTCACTCTCGTTTTTAGCGCGCTCGCTTGCTCTCAGCTGTCGGACAGCTCAGTTTTGCTTGCTCGCACTCGCACTCGCACTCCCACCTAGCGCTCTCAGTTCTGTCTCTCGAGCAGCTCTCGTAGCGAACGCGCGCCGACGCTTCTGGCTATCTTTTGCTTGATTAACTAATTCAGTTGACGAGTTCTAGTCGAACGTAATAGATTGATTATAAGCAACAGCAAAGCCAAAGAAAGCTACAAAATAAAAACGTGCGTCGTGCGTTATGCGTTGTGCGTCTTGTGCTGTGCGTTTTGTCGTGCCGGCTCGTTAACCGTTTCCGTTACGCCCTGCCATTCTCATTCCTCCCACCATTCGCCGTTAACGTCTGTTGGAAGCAGCGCGCGTAGTTCGGAAGCAAAAGTTTTTGTTGTGTTTTGTGTTAAACTTCAATTTCTTAAACACAAACAACATTTTATATATGTATGTATGTATGTAGGTAGCTGCACTGCTCAACTCAACTCAACTTAATTATCTGCTATATAGAATTGATATTGTTATTTTTAGGCTCTCTCTCATACACACACACACACACACACACACACACATGCATACCCATATTCACAGATTGCGAGAGCTGTGTGCGTTCATTCATTGCTCAGTTGGCTTAAATAAGTATATTGCGTCGATATTTTTTGTGTTATTTTTACAACGTGCGCTTTCTGCTTGTTGTTGCTGTTGTTGTTTTTGTTGTAGTTGCTGTCTGACATTGACGCAAACGTTAAAATATACATACATGTTTGTTATTTGTACATATTTGTATGTGAGTTGAGTGGCTTGTGAACTTAAAATGCAAATTCAAAGTCAACACCAGTATTTACCTCAAATTGTTGTACTACTTCTTTTATACACACATATATGTATATATGTACATCGAGATGTCTGTTTATGCGCGTATTTCATTCAGTTTAATTGAACCTCAACATTTATTTTGTTGTTTTTTGTTGGCGCTTCCGCATTGAAAGTCAAGACGCCAACCATGTGGGCGTTAGGGTTTGCGTCAAGGCTAAGTAACTGAGCATAATTTACATAAATCAGTGACACACTTGTGCCAAGCATGTGGCAACACTGGCATTTGATAGTCTTACGATCATATGTTGTAGTTGTGGCAACCATCAATACAGAGTCGTTGGGGCTGTGAATGCAAATGTGTGTGTGTGTGTGTTTGCAACCCTGGCAATAGCCACCCACAAGCAACCAACCCAGCGGACAGCTGCAAAAATGCAACCGTGCACAATGCAAAAACCAAAAATCAACCCCAGGTGGCAGCAACGCTCTTGCGCTACGCGTGCCAAAAGCAACCCTAACACTAAGCGGTTTATTTTTGACTAGGGTGGCGAGTGCAAACATCAAAGCAGGCCAGTGGGTTGCCGTGCTTTGCGCTCTCTCGCACACACACACACACACGCACACAGACACACATTCACTCTTTCTCTCTCTCTCTCCCTCTCTCTTTCACTGCCACTTTCCTTTGCTGTTTCTGTTGTTGTTGTTGGCGGTGGTGGGAGATCGCGCCTGCGTCAAGAACGCAGCGTTGACGCTAGCGTCGTGTGTTTGCCGTTATAACGTTTAACGCTGCCGCCTTCATAGTCGCCAGTCGCCGCAGTAGCAGCGGCAGCAACAACGGCGACAGAGGCACAACCAGACAAATAGACGTTGTTCAGCTCTCCACGGCGACGCGCACCAAACAAAGTTAATCGTTAGACAGCTCATACATTAAATAAAGTATATGTAGTAAAAACAAGAATAAATACTTTTAAAACGCAGTTAATAATCGTTTAGTGAATCAACAAAGATATATCTATATATATACAAACATATATATATTTAAATAGAAAACAATTTTTTTTTAAATATTTTTTTATGACACAGCAAAAAGTGACAACTGTCTAAAACGCCAAGCCAAAGAAAATCGTAAGCAAAAACGAACGAAACGCTTTTGTGTGCGTGCTTGCATGTGTGTGTGTGTGTGTGTGTGTGTGTGTGTGTATCTACATATGTATGTTAAATGCTGTTAGACGGCGACTGCAAGTGCCACAATTTGTTGTTTGAATATATCCCACAAATCCCATACGAGCTGCAACATTTGATCAGCGAGAAAAGTATCTACAAGTGCAAAAAAGACGCTTACATCTCCCGCCGCCGACGCCAACCGCCCCCTCTCTCTCTCTCTCTCTCCCCGCACGCTGCGTTAACTGTCTAACTGTAATTGTAGCTAAACAGCGTGTCCATTGTGGATTGTTTTGTTTTGATTTTTTTGCACGTTGTGTTATTTTTTTGTTTTGTTGTTGCAAATTTTGGATGCATCATTTGTGCAAATTGTGTAATCGACAACAACAAACAACATTGAGAAGCGCATTATATAAAAACACAAACAACAACAAACAAACAGCAGCGAACAGAAATCTCAAAAACTAACAAATAAAATTGCCAATTGAAATTGTAAAAAAAAAAGAAAAGTCATTGAAAAAAAAACTAAAGTTCTCATCGTGTGGTGCAGCCATTTAATTGTGTAAATATATTCCAAAAGACAGAAACAACAACAAAGCGCTTAAATATATTTGTATATCAATTATAAAACATGCATGCATGCACATTATTATAACTAAATATACATATATGTATATCGGTGTAATTAAACAGACAAAACACGGCCATTCAGGTATCAAAGTAAAACACACAATAAATAATTGACAAATAATATTGAGATATATACTACATATTTTTTGCAATTCTAACATTTCAATTTGAGCTTTAAAGCCAAGTTTAATTTTTGTTTTGCTTTAGCCTTACTTCTATTTTGTTATTGACTTGTATTCTTAACTGTTTTTTTTTGTTAACGCATTTCACTCACATCTATTGTATGTGTCTAAGCTATATACTAATCCTAAACATTCCCACTTGAATATGTATTAATATGTTAAACGATATACTTTTGGTCAACTTATTATAATACTTATAATACTCTCGTTATCAAGTTTGACTTTGTATTTGCAATGTATAGGATCGTGCTTATTTCGTATTTTGATAGCTTCATTAATGCACTATATTGGGATCGTAGGCTGGCAAAATTAACGCCTACTGATTAATCGCCCACAAAATTTAGCTGTCGCATAGCGATTCATCAAATCGAGCTAACGAATTTATCTTAGTCGAAAGAGTCTGGTAAGAGTTATGGCAAAGAATAGCTTGGCGAAGATTAAATATTTTTGTATGTACGATCATAAAGATATCAAATATCAAATGCCCCTGTAGAAAGTCTTACTTCAGGCCGATTTTTCTAATAGCAGCCTTATGATCGGGATCGCATAATCCGATTGGATCGGGCAGATATGTTGTTGATATGTAAACGATGAATTGGTTAAAAATACCTCAAGCACGACTAAAGTCGCTTTAAGCCATACTTTTTTATGTACTTTGACTGATTCTTCATTTATGTAGCTATAACATATTGTTTTACTACTATGGTTTAATTAATAATAATTGTAAATACAATGTTTGATCATGATATTTTGTATGATATAGTGGTCCATTTCATTTTCCGAAATATTTACTGCCTGCAACAGCTGAGAGAATAATTTGCAATGAAACACACAGACAGACAGACAGACACGGCAATTTCGAGTCGGCTTTTGATATTGATCACGAATATATATGTATATGCTTTTTATGAGGTCGCAGATGTCTTCTATGTGACATAATTATAGTTGCATCTGCAAGGTTATTGAAATTTTAAAAACTTATTTATAAAATAAATGATTTTGGCTTTGATTTGTTTGCTGTTCGCTGGAGTAAAGCCAAATGCGGTTCAAAACTAGCTGCAAATAGGGTTTTAGCTAGTTCAAAATGGGGGTTCAACTGCCTCTAAATGGGCTTTAAACCTGTTTAAAATTTGAACTATTGCAAAGTAGGTTTGAAACTGCCTGAAAATGAGATTTAAATTGGTTCAAAATGGTAGATACATTTATTGGCCATTCAAATAGGACTTGAACTAGTTCAAAATGGGATTTCAACCGGTTCAAAATTGAAACTAGTTTAACGAAAAAACTAAACTGGCTGCGGTTTAAACTGGCTCAAAATTGCGTTTAGCTTTATGCGCCATTCAAATAGGATTTGAACTGGTTAAAAATGGGGTTGAAACTGGTTCAAAATGGTATTTAGCTTTATTGGCCATTCAAATAGGGTTTGCACTGCTTCAGCTGCCTCCAAATAGGGTTTCCACCTATTCAAAACTTTAACTAGTTCATAGTAGACTTTCAACTGGTTCCAAATGGGCTTTCAACTCGTTCGAAATTGTGTAAAAAGGGTTTCAAACTGTTTGAAATTTAAACAAGTTTCAAGTTCAAAGATGATTTAAAGCTGTCTCAAAATGGGGTTTAAACTGGTTCAAAATGGTAAATAGTTTTATTGGTCATTAAAATTAGGGTTGAACTAGTTCAAAATGGTATTTCAGCTGCCTCCAAATAAGGTTTCCACCTATTCAAAACTTTAACTAGTTCATAGTAGACTTTCAACTGGTTCCAAATGGGTTTTAAACTGGTTCGAAATTGCGTATAGCCTGATTGGCCATTCAAAAATTTTTCCTGTAAATAGGGTTTCAAACTGTTTGAAATTGGAACGAGTTCCAAATTCCAAGATGATTTAAAGCTGTCTCAAAATGGGGTTCAAACTGGTTCAAAATGGTAAATAGTTTTATTGGTCATTAAAACTAGGGTTGAACTAGTTCAAAATGGTATTTCAGCTGCCTCTAAATAGGGTTGCCACCTATTCAAAACTTAAACTAGTTCAGAGTAGGATTTAAACTGGCTCCAAATGGGCTTTAAACTGGTTCGAAATGATATATAGCTCTATTGGCCATTCAAATAGGGTAAACCTGATTCAAAATGGGGCTTCAACTGGTTCACAATTCCGTCTAGCTTTATTGGCGATTTGATGAATAAGGAATATAAGTAATTTTTATTGAATGCCTATTTTGATATAAACGATTGCATATTGAGCAATTTGCTACAAAGGCAAAGTCCACAAAGTAAGCCCAATAAATTGTAATAAAAATGAGTAAATGCGATGCGAGGTGATGCGCGAACTTGGTTTTCATTTGCGAGAACAAAAGCATCTGCCAGTTGCAGAAGAATGACAAAACCAAATGCCAACAACAGCAACAACAATAAGAACAATAAGAGCCTAGAAGAAGCAGACGCCGAAAAAGTCAATGAAATCACAGCTGTTTGAACATTGGCGCGCACATTTTAACGCTTTTGATTTATGTCCACACGTTGAGTTCTGCCTTTCGTTTCGCTTGCCAACTCATTCACTTTACGTGGTATCTCAGCTGAACACACACACACACACACACACACACACACACACACACACACACACACACACACACACACACATGCACGCACATGAGCTTAAGTAAATGGGCATAGCAACAATAGAATAAACTCATGGCGCATAGTCTAGAGTGCTTAACTAGCAAATACCCTGTACATAAATTCAACAACATAATATAATCTCTCTTTTTATGTCTGTTAACTATCAAATACCCTGTATATCCATATATACATGCATATCGTCTCTTATCGTCTGCAAAAATTGTAAGTACACAAAATCTTGTGTACGATAAACTAACAAATATTTACACGTGAAATAAGCATGACTTTTTCACTAGCTTGGCATGCCAAATATCTGCAGGTCACTTTTCAGAAATGAAAAAAATTAATATTTTATCAAATAAGTTTGCTGCTCGATTTAAATTATTATCAACAAATTTAAAATAAAAAAAAAAAAGTACAAAAGGAAAGCTTTAGACAATATTTTTCAGTTATCTCACCAAAAGTTCCCAGCGCTAAAAAATAGAAAAAAGTAAATATAAATAAACAATTGTGTTGAGTGAATTATTAAGAAAACTAATTATTTATGTGTATATGCAATATGAGAATAAGTGGGAATTTCTATGGCTAGCTTTTCGCTATTCTTTTTGTTTTTATTCCATGTATTTTGTATATCTTATTGACAATTGGCGTCAATTTATCGATATCCGGCGCGTTGATTAGACAGTACTACTCTCTCTCTCTCTTTCGCTTGGCTATCTACTTAAACGTACTATCTGTCATATCGCATCTACTTATCCATCTAGCTGACTATTTGGCCGGTTTGGTGCGTGTAGCGTTTGCCTTTTGGAGCCAAACGCCGACGACAACAAATTCGCCTCATGCCCAAAGCCGGCGACAAGCTTAAAACGCATTACCAATTTTGGCCATGGCTAATTTCACATACAACATCCACACATACATACATACATATTTATTTTTATTTTTATTTTTTTGTATTATTTTTTTATTATTATTTTTTGTACAGCACGCCCGCCCATATGCCTTGCGCCGCCATTTGGCCAGCTCATTGTTTGGTCTTTTGTTTTTGGCCACACACATATTGACAATATGCAAAGCTGGCAGCGCTAACTTAGCAAACAAACAACAAAAAAAAAAAAGATAGCAACAAAAAACATCCGAAAAAAACCATCTGGCGTATGCTTAATTCCCAGCAAAAGACAAGTCAAGTTGGCAATTACTCTAGCGCCGCCATAACCCGGCTACAGCTTAACATCTATGGCATGCAATGGGGCGCAGAGTTTTCCCTTTCGAATACCCTGTGTACATTTAAAATGGATAGCGGGTATATCGATTTGCTGCGAATGTATGTAAGAGGCAGCAGAAAGCTTTCGTTGAAGCCATAAAGCATATTTAGGTCAAATTAAAACAGCCGAGTTCGTCAGCTCATCAATAAATCAAAGCTTTTCTCCAAAATCGATTATTATCGATTTTTAGATAAGCTTTTTGAAGCATACTTCAGAGTTTGTATCAGCTATCAATACCGAGTTTCGTATGAATCAGTTTCTTGTGCAAGAACTTAATCTATGACGAATTGTTATTATGACAGCTATATGTGATAGTCGTCAGATCCAGCTAAATCCGGTAAACAAACAGAAGGAGAAGAATATCGAAGACGTCTTCTCCCTTCTTCTCGACTATGTGCGTAACGAAATTCAAACAACTTTAGGGTATAGAAATAAGCCCTCTCTATGGCAACAATCAGCGCTTCGATTGTAACCAAATCAAATTGTGGCGTTGCCAGAGTTCTTGCTGCAAGGAGTTAAGTTGGCTGCGCAACAGAAACTCAATGCGCTCACGTGGAATTGAAATTATATAAAAAAAAGGAGGATTGAGAGAGCGAGATATTCCTTGCACAGATTCATTTTCATTTCGACGAACCCCAAGGCCTGATAGTTTTCTGCAAAAACTAATAATTACTTTGATGCACATTTCTCAATTTCAATTTTATTCCATAGAAAGGCTATCGAATTCTGATTGCGCAGAAACTTGACATTGAGTTGCATTTATTGAAAAGAAAAAAAAAAATAAATGAAATGAAATGAAATGAAATGAAATTATCCATAAGTCAACTCCCCCATCATTCTGTGGAATGAAAAAAAAAAAAAATACGATTTCAAGAAATTGGAATTGTGCGCAAATGAGAATCAGCTCGCCCTGCCACCTAGTTAGGTAATGTTTGCAATTGCAAAAAACGTGCTGTCATTATATAAATGATTATTTGATTTGATATTCGATCTGATTGTTTGTCCACTATATTTATATATTTCCCATAGCCATACAAGTGTGCAAGGCATATTGATAAGAGTCGCAATTAAAGAGAGTATCACCAGGCCAGTCGCTATGGACTTTAATCTCCTCTCGCAAAACCCTTTGAATCGTTCCCAAGTAAAGCTCTGGGTTATATGCTTTGCAAGGGTATTTAGTCGTCGGCCTGGGCCAATTTGTTTTCCCCCCCACTTTCGGCAGTTGGAATTGCCTTAAAGCTGAGCTGAGCTTTTTGCGGCCTCCTTTAATGCAAAGCTACTTAGAGTTCGAGTTGGTCTAAGTATAGAATAGAGCTGCGGCTGCGGCTGCTTCTGCTTCTTCTTCTTCTTCTGGTTGCTGTTGCCCTCGGAGCACAACAATTTGTGGCAACAATAATTATAAACCGAATCGCATGCCGGAGCACGTAATCAGCGTGTTTCGCTGTGAAGTGAATGAGTGCTAACCATGGCCACCTCTTCATCTCGTGTGTGGCTCTACTTCCATGCTGCAGTCCGCCTTCACCTGTTCCTGCCCGCCTCCCGCCTCCCGCTGCCCCGCTGCCCGCCTCGCATGCGCTCCACTCGACGCCAGCTTGTTGGCGCTTGAAGGCGTCGTGTGGGCGTGCGCTCAAGGGCAGGCTGCGGCTTCACTTGATTTCCTTTGGACTCAATTGCAGCCGGCCAAATATTAGTGTGTGTGTGTGTGTGTGTGTGTGAGCGCGCGCGCGATTATTATTTTCAGCTTTATTTGTTTGAGGCAGCTGCGTGGGTTGTTCTCAATTGCTTGAATGATGATTATGTCAATATTTTTGCTGCTGTTTATTAGGGACAGGTGCGTCATAATGCTGCTTATTACGACAATGCGCATATTTTGTCTCTTGTATCTTATTACGTGCCTCATTTGCCAGCATTTGCGCCCACACACACACACACACACACACACACACTCAAAGCGAAAATATTCCAATTTGTGGGAATCATTTGTGGGCCAGTGGCGCGGCTCGGCTCGTGTGTCGTGTGCTCCCCAAAACAGGCCAATAACTAGATTTAATTATTATTATTGCATATTCGTTCGAATTCATATGAAACTGATAATAAAACTAACCAAGGCAAACGCAGTTAGATCAGCTACTACGCAGAGTTGGCCCGTCAGTCAGGCATTTATTTAGGCCCAGTTCGCAGCCGAGGCGGGTGCATGGATATATCAATCCATATATAAAGTGGTTTTAGCTTAAGTCTAAAGATAGCAAACTATATTATCCACAGTTAATAATAGCAGTATAAATGATTCAAATATTTGCCAAATATTTAAAAGCCCTCGCCAAGAGGCAGTTGGCTTTATTCAGCCCGATTGCTACCTTTGATTTATTTGTTGTTATTAGCAAGAGTACTGCTATCTATATATGATATATGACAGGATAAGAAGTCTCTGACTTACAGCTAACAAAATGATGTCATCTTAAAATGTTCTTAGTTAGTCCATTTACTCTTCTCTTTCTAAGCCTATAAGGCTGTGCCTTAGTTACCAGGAGAATCAGGACGTCTTCCTCCTAGTCAACTGGAGGGCTAGTGAACAGGCTGAGGTGAAGAATGACTTTGATGTCGTTAGTTCCTTTCTTGCTATTTAAGCTCAGGTTCTTCTCTCTCTCTTCCCTCCCTGTCTCTTGTTGTTGGTAAGCTATGATTCTGGTGGAAAATGGGCGAAAAGTCCTGTCTAAACCTTTTCTTAAGCGCTCAACTAAAAGTCGAACAAAAGATATACAGGCGAGTATCCAATGAGTATCCAAGTTTTTACAGCTCTACAATAAAGAAAGTACGAAACTCGAATGCCCTTGATGTACAGTTTGTCAAGGGAATAAATGTATATGTAGCTCGTTGGGTCACCTTTAAGATAAAAGAAAAAAGGAAAAAAGAAAACAAACACGAAACGCAAACTTGGGCAATATTCATAAATGCATAGAAGTAATTAAATCTGGGGCTTATGGTAGAGCACACGCAAGAACAGCAAGAATAATAACAAGGACAACAACAAACCACACAAATAGAAAAGGAAAATATACATATTTCCATTTGTTGTTTTTTTCCCTTGATTCGATCCTAGTCCAACAAATATTTGATGTGTATTTGTGTTATGCAAATTGGCTTCGATTTTCCGTGGCTCGCCGCCGTGTGGGTCAAAATTGGCTGCAACAGTTGTGACATTGAGAGCAGCGTTCCAGTCGAGCGCTTTCCCAGCTGAACTGCTGGAAGGGAACCGTGGAAGCGAAGAAGGAAGCTTCTGGCAGCTGGCTAAATGTGTTGCCTACTTTGCTGCGCCAAAGGCCAAGCTTGGAACGCCTCGACAGCCGCAACAACTGGGCCACAACTGTGCCACAACTGTGCCACAACAGTGCCCCAACTGTTGGAGAACAAGACTTTCGAGTAAATAGAGAGGCCATAAACATGAATTCCCTGCCGCCAACTGTCTCTGGGAAGTAACATTCCCAGAAGATTGTGAGTGCTCCACTGGAATACGTACATATTTGCGTGGAAACCAAAAAAGGGACGGCAATTAGCGCGTTGCCAACTACAACACCGAATTGCATTTCCATTTCTGGCATTTCTCAATCATTTTGCCAGTTGGCAACATTAACAAAAATTCGTTGGCAAAAAATTGAAATTGAAATTGAGATTCTTACAAATGAACATTAATTAAAATGGAAATATGAACTTGGTTGAAAACAAAAAAAAATGGCGAATCCTTAATGAAGCCGCAACGGGTTGGAGTTTCATTTTCATAATGGCTGTTTTATTATTAGAATGCGCAAAATGCGTGCCCTGATTAACTGGCTAAAAAAAAAAATAGAAACGCAAAATTCCACGAAAAATGCAGTTTAATTTTATACTCTTGTCGTGTGCGTCTTTGTGGCAATTACTTTTCATAAAGGCTCGCTGTAAATACATACACTGTAAATAAATACACTGTAAATACACTTGTTGTAGGCGTTGCTCTTGTGCTTGTGGCTGTTGCTATTACAGCTGACCTTAATCTCCGTGCTTACCTAGGTAACCACAAACAAACATACACGTAGATGCCGTTGCATGCACATTGAGAAGCGCCGAGAGGGGCTGAGATTGGCCAATAAACTAGGTATAAATGGCGTTGACACGGATGCAAACACAAGCGAGAAGTGTGCCGGCGCTAGCTGGAAATGGCCGGGCCAAGTGGGCGGCATTTTTGGGTGGTTGTCGTCGTCGTCGTCGTGGTCGTTTTTTTTTTTTATTTTCTTTTCGCCAGCGAGAAATGCCAGCAATGAAACGTTTTTCACATCTGCAACTGGGTGAAGGTTGTGTCGCAGCAGCAATAATTTCATTTGATTCGCCTAGATTGTTGTTGTTGTGCTTGTTGTTGTTGTTGTTGTTGTTAATATTACACTTAATTTAACACGCAGACAGACGGACAGCAGCAGATTCGCGCGAAATGCGGCATGCACCCACGCACAATGCTGCATGAGTCAAGTCACATTTCATTTTCCGCCTGCTTTCACATTGCACTTACAAGCTGCTTTTCCAATTGATCTATTCCGGAGACTATTTTTCAAGTAAAGAAAAGGGTGTAGCTGCCAGCCGGAAGGAGAGACGCCTCCAATCCACCAAAGCATATCTATTCTTGAGTAGATCTAGTCCCCCCCTTCTCGGTTTTCCAGTCTGTTCGATAAATAGCGATTATAGAAAGAAGGTCGAAGAATATTTGAGCTTCATACAATTAGATTGAGAATATTTAGAATAAAGCATGAAACCCGAAAAAAAATTCTTTGAATTTGAATGAACATTGTTTAATATTCAATACTTGGTTAGGAGTTTTCTGTACGACTTAGTGTGCTGTTTTCTTAGATTTTTAAATACTCGAAAGGTAAAATCTTTGTAGGCCATGGATTTTGAATTGCTGCGCAGCAAGTTAAAATCAATATTTATTCCTTGACAAGCTCCATTGCTGTTCAGACGTGTTTTGTGTTCATTTGTATAAGAAATACTTAAATCATAAAAATTCAATTTCTTTTAACACTGTGTTTCCGTTCGTGCCGTTAAGTGATTTATCCAAGTAACTCCAATAAAAGACCAAAGAGACTTGAAACCAACCAAGAAAAAATAATACTTATAAGAAAATCAAACAGTTCACTCGTTTATCTGATCGTAAGCAACTAAGTTCAAGTATTTTATTTGACACAAAGTTGCCGCTTTGATGCTTTGTGAATCTTCCAAAAAGCTATATCCAAATATTCGAAATTAGCCTGGTCTGTGCTTGTTATCCTTGCATTTAATCCCAATTTTCTTGAGCTGACTTCTGTTCTTTTTTTATGTTTTTGATTTGTTTTGCCAAGAATCGGTTAGCATTTTGGCTATTACATGACACTCTACGATGAATATAGAGTCCACGCTTCATAAAAGGTTTAAGTGAGCTTTTGGTTCTTGGTGAACAAATCTGTTTTTATAAAAGAAATCATTTTTTGAATAACAATCAAAAGTTACTTTCTATTGGCCAATTCGAGGAATTTTATAAAAGAATGTTTAAAATCATAAAAGCATAAAGCTTTTAATCAAATTCACTATTTAACTTCATCTTAAGTAATTTAATTCCACTTGCAACAGTGGAAAATTTGGTGGAAATCTTTTTTATACATGTTTTTTCTCTCCAATGATCTCTATAAGAATCCATATGATAGGCGAATTAGATTTTTCGGAAAATCCAAACACTCCTTTCGGAGGCGCAAGGTTGTTTGTGCCCAAAGTTTCAAGTTTTATGCGATCAGCCTTTAATTTATTTTCGAAGCTCAACATAAAAATTGATTGAAATATTGATTTTGAACACGTGGGAAACGTGGGAAACTTTAGCAAGCAACTATTCTGTTTTTTCATCCGATTGACTTCATAAAATATTGAATAAACTGTGAGTCCGAATGTGATGAATGTGAATGTGACCGATTGTGCAAAATTGACGAGCAGTCAGCTGGGTGGAAATGCCTGAAAATGCCTTCAAGGTTATATGGAAAGCATTTTAATATGCCCACCAACTTCTGGGCCCAGCAGAGCCGGCTAATACCTGCCAGTCAAATATAGATACAGATACATATATAGATACAGATACATACATATATAGATACAGATACTCTGGCATATGCAATATTTATGCGGGCCTATGTGGGACGCTGTCTGTCGACTAGCTGACCTTAGCGTGTGTCGCAAGTGTCGCAGCTACAAATACCTCATTATAATCACACGCACACACACGCACACACACACACACACACACGTCACTTATAATATGTTATATATATATAAATAAGCTGTAATTTGTTGGCCAATTAAGATTCAATAATCGTTTCGTCTGAGTAGAGAAAATATTTGTAATAATAATAATTTTTCGTTTTGGTTTCTCTCCACTTTGTTTCTGGCCGGGATTAGGGCGGCTATCCGGCACGGCTGAAGAAGGTGCTGATTGTGACGGCGCCGCTGTGGTTCAAGGCGCCCTTCAAGATACTCCGCCTGTTCGTGCGCGAGAAGCTGCGCGAGCGGGTGTTCACCGTATCGGTGCCGCAGCTGAGCCTGCACGTGCCGCGCAAGGCGCTGCCAGTGCATCTTGGCGGCACGCTGGAAATAGATCACGCCACATGGTTGCTACATTGCCGCAAATCGATGACGAATCGTGAAGACGAACTGCTTGCCAATATTGTGGGTGTCGGTGTCGGTGTGGGTGTGGTTGTGGGTGCACCTCTCGCACCCTCAACAACAGCAACTGGAACGAGCGGATCAGCTGTGACTGCAACCAGTGCAACGACGACAGCGTCGCCGCTGAGCAACGGCAGCGCTGCTGCAACAGCGGCAACAATTATCAGCGCCGTGCACCAGTTGGCCGAGAACAACACAACGGTGGTGACAGTCAGCGGCGAGCAGAGAACGCAGCTCGCTGCCGCCAGCGACGAGTCGGAGCCCAACGAGAACATCACAATAAACGGACTGAGTCCGAGTCACAGGACAGCCGCAGCCGCCGCCGCCGCAGCCGCTGGCAACACGGGCAACTCGCTGCTCAAGCTCAACACGACCGGCATACAGCAGCAGCAGCTGCAGCAGCAGCAGCAGCAGCAGCAGAGCAACGGTGCCGCCGCTGACATTGGCCCAGTGTCAACAGCAACAACGGCGGCCGCGGCTGCGGCAGCTGCTGCTGGCAGCGCTGTCAACGGCAGCGCCGGCGGTGGCGGTGGCGAATTCTGGTCGGAAAATCCGCCGAGCAGCGCCTCATCTGGCTTCAGCGACGACGACAGTCTGGCCGGCCAGGAGGGTGATCCCAAAACGATTGAGCAAATCGTTCAAATGGTGCGCGAGCGCTGCCGCCATGGTCTAATCAAAGAGTATGCGGATATACGGAATCGGGCGCCCGAGGGCACCTTCCTGCATGCGCGGTAAGTCACCCAATCGAATCCAATCGCATCCAATCGCATCGAATCCAATCGAATCTAATACCATTTGCATTTGCAGCATGCGCAACAATTTGACCAAAAATCGTTACACAGACGTCCTCTGCTATGATCACAGTCGTGTGGTGCTCGCCCGCGAGGATGACGACGAGCTCTCCGACTATATAAATGCGAATTTCGTCGATGGCTATAAACAGAAGAACGCCTATATTTCAACTCAAGGTGAGGGGTCACCAAGCGAATCGATGTGCTTCCTATGGCTTCTCAGTCGGACACAACACACACACACACACACACCTAGATAGAGAGAGGGTCAACTATTATTATACTTAATACTCTAGCACAAATAGGGCATATTGGTTATGTACAAACGTAGACAACAGACAGAAGCAGGCAACTCCAATCCCATAAAGTGTATACTATACTTTAAATTTGATTATATAGCTTCTACTATAATTTACAACAGAACGAGCTACCTTCTATTTCAATAATATCGATAGAGAAGAGGTTATTCAAGCACAGCGCGAAAATATACCAGACTGGGTAAATAGATAGATTCTCGTGTAGTCTACACAGATTAAGAGTACTTCACGCTCACGTAAAACTGAACACATTTATATGCCGTATTTAGGCCCTGAAAATCTTATAAGGCTTGGACCATCAATATCGAAGTTATTGCAGTACGTATTTCCCATAATGTGTGTGTGTGTGTGTGTGTGTGTGTGTGTGTGTGTGATTTAGTATGTGCATAGGAGAGAGCGAGAATTTTTGTAATCGCAGCTTGGTACTGTGGTGAGAGTATCTCCTTGTCGGGCACTCCCGACTGGTGTACTCTCACTTCGACTAGAGAGAGAGAGAGAGAGAGAGAGAGAGAGAGAGAGAGAGAGAGGTAACTAATTTGTGGCCTTACTTTGCCTTGCAGGTCCATTACCAAAGACATCCCAGGACTTTTGGCGCATGATCTGGGAACAACATTGCTTAGTTGTAGTTATGACAACGCGCGTCATGGAGCGCGGACGTGTTAAGTGCGGCCAATACTGGGAGCCGACTGAAGAAAGTTCCTTGGAGTTTGGCAATTACCATGTGCGAACAATTAGCGTCGAGTGCAATGAGGATTACACCGTTGCATCCCTTGAATTGAGAAACCTAAAGGTCAGTCGGCGTTTCTGCGTCTCTATTCCTCCGTCTCATCCATCTCTCTCTCTCTCGCACAGACTGACGAAATTCGCAATGTGTCACATTGGCAGTTCACCAGCTGGCCGGATTACGGCGTGCCCAGCTCTGCAATGGCCATGCTCAACTTTTTGCAGAAGGTTCGCGACAAGCAGGCAGAGCTGGTCCGCGCCCTCGGCGATACCTGGGCTGGTCATCCACGCGGCCCGCCCATTGTGGTGCACTGCAGCGCTGGCATTGGACGCACGGGTTAGTATTATACTTATTATATAAGAGCCATGATATCCATGTGCATTAACTAGCTGATTGACGATCAATCTGTAAGCTGTAAGCGTTTACTGTAGTTGCCCTATGCGACTAAGGGGGAAAATCCGCTGGCAACTGTGTAAAATTTGTGGAAAACTGCTTTATGACACTTTTTCGTTAAGCACCCGATCGGCTTTTAAGACTCAAAGTTAAAGATCTTTTAGAAACTGCATTTCAAATGTATTTCATGCTTTTTGCAATATCCACCATTCGTGTGGAAAATGGGCGATGTAAATGCAGGCTAAAGCGGAAGAATCCGCCCGCAACTGTGGAAAATTAGTGGAAAACTGCTTTATGACACTTTTTCGTTAAGCACACGATCGGCTTTTAAGACTCACAGTTAAAGATCTTTTAGAAACAGCATTTCAAATGTATTTCATGCTTTTTGCAATATCCACCATTCGTGTGGAAAGCGGAAGAATCCGCCCGCAACTGTGGAAAATTAGTGGAAAGCGGTGGCATGAAACTTTTTCTTTTGCCATCCCATCGGCTTTTAAAGTTCCCGTTTCAAGATCTTTTAGAAAGTGCATTTGCAAGGTATTTCACACTTTTTGCCATATTCACCCTTTCCTGTGGAATATGATGAATTCTTGGCGCCAAGCTCATAGCTCTACAATATAATTGATTGATATATTGATTGCAACTAACACTCCGATCGACTTCAAACTCACTTTGAAATATGTTTGTGAAGGGTTGAACGCGTAGATGGAAATTGTACTCGGGTGGAAAATGGGTGAAAAGGGCAAAGTTGGCTTATGTATTTCCGGTAGTAAATCATTTATATATCGTAATATCAAAATTATCGTTGACTTACCGCCATGTTTTGCTTTGTTCCTTGTTTCTCTTTTTTTTTAACCAGGCACCTTCATTACGCTGGACATCTGCATATCGCGTCTGGAGGATGTCGGCACCGCGGACATACGCGGCACCGTCGAGAAGATACGGTCGCAGCGCGCCTACTCTATACAAATGCCGGATCAATATGTTTTCTGCCATTTGGCGCTCATCGAGTATGCGATCTCGCGCGGCATGCTCCAAACCGTCGACTTGGCGGGCTTCGATGAGCGGGAACAGGACTCCGAGTAGGCATTGACACACGCAATTAAATCGCAGCCACGCAGCAGCCACAAGGAATACATATTGTATACAGATTACTTATATTATGGTCACTTTTTTTTATAACTATTATTATTATTATTTTTATTTTTATATAATATTATTATTATGAATTGAAATTGTAATTTTGTATTAGCTGCTTCATTCAGACCTATAGGCAAACGATTTATGTTTATTTAAACAATAATAATTATGCCTTTTTTGTAAACCATTTATATATATATATATATAAATTATGTATATGAAAGAGAAAGCGGATAGAGCAAGCGAGAGCGAATGATACAAGTTCGATGTAAGCGAATGGTAATTGTAAAGTTGACTACTATTTTTTTTTTTTTTGTGTATGTTTCTGATTATTATTATATTATTCTAATTTAATATTTATGTGAAAATTAATGTATAGCTGCAAACTGTGCAAAGTAGTTGCTTGACTAATTCCCTAGGTGTGTGTGCACACATATGCACCCGGCGGATAAATGCCCAAGCAGAAAAATTGTACATGCGTGTGTGCTTGTGTGTGTAAGTGCGTGTGTGTGTGTGTGATTCCAATTGGAAGAACCCTTTCTACTTATATATATATGGTTAGCATAATTGCGAACGGGATGTGCATATATGATACAAATATCCGCACACACAAACATCCACACACACACACACACACACACACACACACACAGACGCATGCACACACACATACGAACATACCTACATAGTATGTATATGTATATGTATTTGTATTTATACCAATTTTTATGTAATGTACGTAATTAATATTTAAAATGCATTATTTTCTACGCGAATCATTTCATGATTAGAAATGATGCCTTTTTTTTTTTGAGAAACGCAAACATAATGTATACCCCGCCCGCCCCCTTTCCACATCAAAATCCCAACACCGCCCCCTTCCCATCACCATCACCTTTAGCTTCCCCTAATTAACAAGAATTGTAATTGTAATGTACATTTATTTAAATTAAATTAAAGTTGAAAACAAAAACTTAAACAAAATACAAAAACTAGTTAAAAATAAAAGATCAGCATTATGCGAAATTGCAAAAAAAATACCTAAACGAAACGAGAAAAAAAATCAAATAAATAATAACAACATGCTAAAAACACAAATGTTTATTTAACAGACCGACAAAAGTTAACTACAAGAAAGAAACAAGAAAAACCACAAAGTTCATATGACGCTTAGAGAGAAACGTGGCACAGTACAACGAAACGAAACGCAAGGCCAGGCCTCCCTCCCAAGCGTATAACAGTATAACAAATAGAATTGTACCGTACCGAAACAGAAACAGATCGGAAACAGAACAGTGAATGGAACAGCTCAGCACAGAGCCGCCCCCCTCACCCCCGTCAACCATAATAGAACCATAAAGAAAACCAACCAAAACCAAAAAGAGAAAACAAGTTGATACCGTCCGGCGCAACGGAGGTAACACGGGAGGAGATCCAGAGTCAATAAATAATTAAAGTATTAAAGTATTTAATTATTTATTAGGAAAAACAGAAGCAGGCAACATCATAGCAAATGGTTCGCACCGAAGCGATCGAGATGAGTTTTCATTTGCAATTCCATTAATTTTTTGCTGATTTTTACACTTTTTTTATACATATATATAATATATATACACACAATTGAGTAATAGAAAAAAAAAATAATAATAATGTTTATGCAAATCGCTGCAAAATTCCTACAATCAACTACAAGCAAAAAACAAACAAAAACAGATATATGTATATATGTCTATATAGCTTGCATACATATATATATATTAATGATATAGGCATACATTTTTAAGCATTGTTTAACTGTTGTTGCATACATAACGATAAATAGCCCGAAGCAAAGTGCAAACTAGTTTGAACCCCCAGCAGCTGCATTTTCCACTCCCCCGCAACCGAATCTGGGCCGCCAAACTGTGTGAAGTTGACCCCACCAGGCCCCAGCTAGAAGAGGAAAAGTCCTCCTCAGTCGCTCGTTGAAAGAGAGAAACACACAACATGTAAAATGTACGAAAATACCGAAGATAACAAAAGAATCGAAAATTATAGAAATAGAAAGAAGAAGAAGAAAAAACAAAAAACCGTCTTACTAGCTGTTGAATGTTATAACATATAATGTTTGTATTTTTTTTTTTTTTTTTTATTTATTTTTAGTTTTCTTTTGCTCTATTTATTAGCATTTTTGAATGTAGAACAAAATTAATTGTACATGTAGTGGAATTTTAATAAAAAAAAAACAAAAAAGAAAACATTTTACTAAGTAAATGATATAATATACATATATGTATGTTAAAAGAAGAGTCGCTCTGCATATGGAAATATACATATATATACATACATATACATATATACAGATGACATGCCTTCTTCTTTTTATGATTTTCATGTGCCAGGCAAAACAAAAAAAAAAAAGTAAAAGTAAAAGAAAAAACATAAAAACTACAACTAAAATCAACATATTTTGTATTACCTTTTTAAATACTATAAAAAAAAGAAATGAAGAAAAAAGCATATTAAATAAAACAGGATTATTTGCTTGTTGTGTGAGGCAAGAAACGCTAAAAAAAAAAATATTTAAAAAACATTAACTGGCAGCTTTCTATACAACTAAAGGTATATTTAAAAAAAATAATAAAAGTAATGATAATAATAAAAAGCATAAACATTTTGGCCAAGGCAACTTTGTGCATATATAAAGTATATAAAAGTATTATAAATATAAGTATGTATGAAATAGCTATATGCATATGGCGATTGCCTTTCTATCCTGACTTTACTGTGGGCGTGGCTCTCAAGTATGCATATACACAGCCACATACAAAGGCACACAAACACACACACACACACACACACACACACACACACACACACACACACACACACACACACACAATATTTTTGGTGCGAATTTAGTAGAAGGACAAATTTAAGAGCAAAACAATACATAAATACTTTGTTGGCCACAAGCTCACACACACAGAATCACGCACACACACATATACACATACATACATTCATACACACACACATACATTTGTATATCATTAGAATTTTAAAAGCTGTGATCAACTTACTGAAAAGAGGAAAAGGTAACATAAAACATACTCCCGCTTACATATATACACACACACACACACACACACACACACACACATACATACACACACACACACAAGTCTCACCCAGATTAAAAAGAATAAAAATCATATACATATAACCAATTTAATGAATACCACACTGAATGACACTCAAAATAGCTTAGCGAACATCACGAGAGGAAAACAACTTTCAATTCTTTCAAAGGCCTTTTCGGAATGGGATAACAAATGGAAATGTATTGCAACTCTATTCCAAAATTCAAAATAATGCTCTATTTTTGTAATGCTTGAAATGGATATAAAGTCGAAGGAGCCCCCAAAATGCCACAACATGCACACATACATACATATGTATATGTTATATGTATATGTACATAACCGTCAATGTCAATACTTATATATATAAATATATATATATATATGTTTTTTTTTGTAGTCTCATATTTGTGGCTGAAGAAGAGAATTTATAAATGCATCTGTGGATGGATATATATAAATATATATATATATATATATTACATGCATGTAACTTATAAATGATAAATTGATTTAGCAAAATTTCTTCGTGTGTAATATGTACAATTAGTTAGAGTTACACGCATACACATAAACAGACTCTCACACACACACACAAGCGCAAACTGTGAGGCATCTTTCCACTGAAAGCATTAGCGTACTCACACACTCACACACACACACACACACACATAACAGAGAACAGAGATCGATATCCAGCCCACCCAAATATACGCACCTTAACCTAACCTAAAAAAGAAGAAGAACATGATGTGTTATATGTCTATAATTAGGATTTATAATTAACACAATACTCTCTTCTGCTACTTATCCTAAACATACCCAAATACATTTACATTTAAATAATACTAATTTCAACTAGCACTTCCATGGCCCAGCTCAAAACTCTGTACATACACAAATACATACATACATACATACATACATAGATACATACATAGGAGGACCTAAGTCCGAGTCGATATACTTAAATGCTAATCCGAAACAAGGAAATCTATGCCTAAAGAACGATCGCATAATAAATAAATATTTAAGTGCATATGTTATCATTTCATTACAAACCAAATAAAACAACAAAATATAAAAATACAACAAAAAACAAGAAAACCAAAAGAAACTAAATTGGTATATTTAAAGCGAATTTCATTTGCTGAATGAAAAAAACAAACAAAAAACAAATGAAAAAGAATGTGTAACAAAATATATAGAAAACAAAAGAAAATACATGTTGTTTAATTAAAAACAGTCTAAATTTCGAAAGGTATATCATCCCAAAATCGGATTAATGCACCAAATCTTGTTTAAAAGAACTTTGACAAAAGCTCGTTTTAGTGAAATCCGATGCTGGAAAGATATTCCTTCATTGATTCAAATCAACAAATTAACTTTCGATTTCAGAAGCCAACCAAATAATTGTGATGTAGCCCGTTGCCGTTTTCCCAACTTTTTCCTGTTTGGTCAAAACTTGGAATTTGCTAATCTTGATCGATAGTTCAATATTTTTTTCAGCATCCATTTTACATAAAGTTCAGCAGCTGCTGCTGCTTCAATGCCGACATAAAAGCGCCCCTTTTACAGACAGTGCAGCTGCAACTGTTAATTAACAGCCCTCTCCCCGGAATCTTGCAAGTCAGCAGCGTCCGAACATTTTTTTTGCCCCTGCGCGTATGCAATGAAAATTTGCATAAAATTTTAAATTTGCATTATTAGATAGGGATGTGTTCAAAGCTAGAACGCAAGAACGAAGGCCTAAAGTAAGCACTACTATAGGATTGAAAAGTGGCAAAAAAGACCGCCAGCAATATATTCCAGCAGCATTAGTACGTGGACATTTTTCTTATGCAGATACTTTGCGTACTGGGTTAGAAAATATCAATAAAGGAACAACGACAAATAGAAATTCTGCCCCCAAGTATCAAGAAACCCCACCCCACCCACATTAGTTCAAGGCTGGAGACGGCAATTGCGGCTCTCACGGTGAAAGTCGACACTTTGCAAGCTATGTTCAAGGAACTTCAGGAGACGAATCACTTTCTTAAACAAATGTGTTTGAGTCTTTTGAACGCCAAAAAATGATGCACAGTTCACTAAGCCTCGGCTTGTGGAATGCCCGTGGTATCTCTGGGCATGTGGAGGAGCTTAAGCACTTCCTAACTGAATATATCATTGATGTGATGCTTATCACAGAGACCCGGCTTCAGGCAGGTGTATCCATCTTTATTCCAAGCTACAAAATCCACAAAGCGGATCATCCCAGCAATAGAGCTGGAGTTCCAGCAAATGTTCAGCAGACTAGGAAGAATGTTCCTTATGGGAGGCGACTTTAACGCCAAAAACAGATGCTGGGGTTGCTTTAGAGCAGACGCAAAAGGCACCTGCGTATTAGACGCTGTGCAAAACACATCAGCTGAAATACTAGCGACTGGACAAGCCATTTCATTTAGCCATTTTCTATTGAGTATTCATTATTTATATGTTGCGACGTAATTGAATTAAATAATTGATTTGGAAACTTGAAATGGATTTATCTTGGGTATATTAACTCCGATTTTGGATGTTACTTCCGCACAATACATTTTTCCTGCGGAATTACGTCGCTTTCGTTAGGCGAATTTAAGACGTTTGTAGAACGTCGGAGATATGTCGTGCGAAGTGATTTCGTTACACCGTTAGAGATCTACAGAATTGATTTGAATTCTGCAAAAATTGTGATGAAACCCGTAGCCATATTGGAAAATTTGGTCAACATTAAAAATTTGCATTTTTGAATGCCAGTCGATAGTCTTCGTTGATTATGAATATGACCTTATATACCCGAGATATTCCAATTAAAATAATGCTTTAAGCCTTTAAATGTCTATAACTCGGCTAAATAAACTCGGATTATGGAAAGATATACTTTCTGGACTTTTAAAGCTCCATTTATTATTCAGAGCCAACCAAATTTTCAAAGGAAATCAAAATAATCAGAGTTCTCAATTAGGAGGGGATCAAAAATACAAAGACAGCATTTGGCTTTTCAAGTAAAAGGCTCACATTTATTAATTCGTTAATTATAGTTAATTTATTCAATAAATACACGCACATAATAATACAATAAAACGTTCTCATTTATCAATATATACTCGTAGATAGTTCAAAAAAGCGTTTTTCTATCTTCCTCTAACTCACTTTCCAACGTTTCCTCTGTCTCTCTTTCTCCACTTTGTTAATCTTGCGCTTAACTAATGCCAAAATACATGTAAACAAATCACCATTTATTAGTTGTTTTTTTTTTTGTTTTTTTGTCAATTTTATTTGTTATCTTTTCAATGCTAATATTAAAAATTTGTATCCATTTTCATTGAATGTTTGCTAATAAATTTCGTTATTTTTGATTTGTAGTTAATATTAATTTGTATGCGCCGAAAAAACCAATAAAGCCAAAGCAACGCATTGGACCAATTTGTATTAGGGGTTAACCAGATCATATCATATATATACATATAGTTCTATGCATTCGGTATTTGTGGTATATGGCCAATATGTGTGCCCAGAATATGGACACACATATGCAAATGCATGCACGTATATATGTATATATATATTTATGTATATAGTCGTACAATCGGTTTTTCAATAATTTTTGTAAATTTTAAAACAGTTCACTTAATTGTTACGAATTCAGTATAAGTTTTAGTTCGAAATATTATAACTAACATACGTATGTTCAATCTTTCAATTCCTAAATGGAATGCATAGCTAATAACGCACACATCTAAAGAGATTTTTTTAAGGCTAAGAAATTACAAGCTATTTAAGTATTGGCGTAGAATTTATCATAGGTTTTTTATCACCTTGAATTAAAGTTTTCTGTTTTTAATCAGTTTTGTTCATAGTTTTTTTTTTTTTTTGATTCTTTGTTTTTTTGTATTTTTTTGGTTTTTATTTTTTGGAATGCTAAGAAAAACGATTCAAAGTTTCGCTATGCTTTAACGACGAGCTTCAAGTTGTAAGTTTAAGTTGCAAAGTTCCTTTAGGCAGCTTTTAAGTAAACAAGTTCAACGGAACGAACTTTAGTTCAATAGTTCCAAGTCCAAGAGTTGTGGTTCCTAAGCACTAGAGACTGCAGTTTGTCATTGGTTCAGAGGCGTGTATGCATGTGTATGTGTGTGTGTGTGTGTGTGTATCTTACGACTAATGACTGCAATGTGCGGCGCAATTGAGGTAACGGTAACAGTAACGGTAACGGCAAAATCAAAGCGGCAATTCAAAGTTCAAATTTGCAAGCAACGCGATTCGCCAGCATATAATATATAAGAATAATAATTAATATATATATATATATAATATGATTTGCTGTAGGGTAAAAAACAGTCTGTTGAGCTAATCGATTTGCTGGCAACAACAATATGCCAGCCCGAAGCCACTAATACATACAATAAATACAATGGAAAAAAGCAATATTCATAATAATAATAATAATAATAATAATAAGCAATGCGCTGGCATGAGAAAAAAAAAAAAGAGAAGGAGAAGAAGCAAACACCATCAAATATCACGCATCAGCTGCAAAATTGCAAATGCAAATGCAAAGCCGAATCCGAATCCGCAGCCATATCCACATCCACATCCACATCCAAATCCACATGGCAATTAGTGTCTGGCGGCATTTGGGTGCATTTACTCGATGCCAAAGGTGTTCGTCTCCTCGACGGCCAGCAGCAGCTTCTCGTAGAGCAGCTCGGGCGTGGGATAGGGCGGCAGATCCAAGCGATTGAAGCAGGTGTGGGCGCGGGGCAGCGCATTCGGCTTGCCCCATTTCTCGATGCAGAAGCGCCGCGGTCCGGTGGAGCCGCGCAGCGCCGAGAAGCCCTCGTACGGTATGCTGGATGTGCCCGTGACGAACTGCAGCAGGCGCAGGCGCTGCTCGTTGCTAAAGCGCTCGATCACCTGCCAGAACCAGATGATCACCTGATGGTTGTCGTGATAGCCCGAACGGTATTCGGTGTTTAGGCGCCAATCGTTGGTATCGATCTCGGCGGTGCCGGCTATAACCAGCTCCAGTTCGCGTGCATCAAAGACGGAGACCAGACGCGAGTCAACCACCTCGTAGAAGCCGCGCACCAGCGACTCCGTTTGCTCCTGCACGCCGCGCTCCAATCGCCATTTGATCATCCGCTCCAGATACTCCTTTTTGTTCTTCTCATTCACAATGAGATTCTTGCCGCCCGGCTTCAGTTCGCGCTCGACAACGCGCCCCAGCAGCTCCTCGGTGACGCAGAACGTAAGTCCCAGATCGATGCCAGTGCCGATATCGTTGTCGCGTATCCACTGCAGCGACTGATGGAACTCGTTGTCCAGCGACTCGAGATCGCTTAGGGCGACCGGCAGACGCAGCAGCGCCTTGTAGAAGGGACGCGTGAAGAACGCATCCAGCAG
This sequence comes from Drosophila lacicola, assembly GCA_035045355.1. Classification (NCBI taxonomy): domain Eukaryota; kingdom Metazoa; phylum Arthropoda; class Insecta; order Diptera; family Drosophilidae; genus Drosophila; species Drosophila lacicola. The sequence continues at coordinate 24,302,534 of JAWNPB010000148.1, read as the reverse complement.
ATATTGATGGACCAGAGCTAGGCCCAGGACACGGCCGCTAAACCGGAACCAGTCGTGGCAGTTGTCCACAAATGCCGACAGCGGCGACACCTGCACGGTGTACGTGTCGTTGGCGGAGTACTCGAACAGGCCGTAGTAGGGATTGAACAGTTCGCGGGACAGCAGGAAGAAGAATTCGCGCGAGGGCCCGCCATAGTCCAGGCCCTCCTCGGTGTCCCAGAGCACGGCCAGACGGCCGCGCTGCAGATCCTTCTTGTTGGCGGACATAATCCGACGGAATGCGTCCTCCAGCAGATGGCTGCGTCGGATGTGCAATCTGCAAGCCACACAAAAGCACGACAGCACTTAATCAGAGTTTGCCCAAGCCAACCCAATTGTGGCATCTACTTACTTCAGCTTGTGTGGTCCCTGGCCGTAACCCTTGGACTCCAGCTTGCGGTAGAAGCTGCGCAGCTTGGCTTCAAAGTCGCGCCGGAACGGCGGAGGGGCCCGTTGCGGCATCCGTGAGCTGAGCACCGGCGAGCCCTGTGGACTGCGCTCTTCAATTGGCACATAGCTCATGATCTCCTGCTCGAAGAGGCTGCGAGAGAGCGACAGAGAGAGAGCGAGTGAGAGAGAGAGTGAGTAGGAGAAAGGTCACGTTGAGCTTTGGCATTGAATGCACATATGTCATGCAACATGGAGCTTAACTTATCACTTCTGACCCTGCTCGAGCCGGGGTCAGAGCCAGGCGTTAACTAATGGACACATTTTTCAATGGCCGCAATTGATTAGCTTTCCGTTTTCCCACTAACTAAGCCGACAACTTACTAATGAGACCTATTAACAGCTACATCAACTGTTACAAGTGAGTATCGGGTGCAGCCGACTGCCCAATACCCTGTCTCAGTCCAGTAACAGCTTATATTTATTGAGCTAAATCTCTTTTGATTTATCGATTATCGATTCCAATAATTAGATGATGATTGAGCGACCATTCCTAATATTTTATCGAACAGCTAAAGAATTGATCATTTTTAATTTGTTTCCGTTTTCTACTTTAGATCGTTTTTGTATATATATATTATATCGATATATCGAATATATCGAATAATATTAAAAGAATTAATGTTTCAAGTATCATTTCAGTTTTTCAAATATTTATATTAAATGGTTATCGATTGTTTTTCAGCTCCAAAACGGATTAGTAGCAATAAATCCTATTTTTGCAATAAAATATCAACTATTCTCAACCAAAATCGCAGCTCAAATACATTGATAACAATACGAAATGTATTGCTTACATATAAAACTGAATTGAGGCTAAAAGTCTGTTATTTTCAAAAGGCAAAGTACTGTAAAGCAAAAGCGTTGCCACCTTTTCAATTTTTGTTTCGAATACAAGCAGGGTTGCCACTTAATTCGAGTAGGACTAAGAGGCGACTGTATTGTTAAGCATTCTTTTGTTTTAATTTAATTAATATTTACTAGGAGCAAACATTTGAAATACTTTATTAAATTATTAAGGAAAAAGCCTAAAATTGTTTAACAAATATTTAAAATATATATTTATACATATATAATATAATATAAATATAAAATATGTAGATATATATGCATATATTCATATATCGGGATGAACATGAGGTAGGGTAAATATCAATCGGAAAATAAATTGCAACCAGCATTAAGCTGGGCCTTGATTTTCCATTTGAAAAACACAGCAAAGCAAATGATCGAAAAACAAACAAAAAATAGGGAAATGAAACAAAAAAAAAAACAAAAAAAAAGAAAAAACAAAAACGCAGCCGGAAGAGTTTTAAGTGACCGCAGCGGACCTTGATAAGAGAACTGGGCGCGGGACTTTTCCCAATGGGTTTCATGGGCTCCAATAATATCTGGCACTACGAGTATATTCTAATTGCCGATTCATAATTTGAGTTGCGTTTGTTTTTTTTTTTTGTTTTTTTTGCTCTGTGTTATTTCGCGCTTACTTTTTGACCTTCAACTTGAATTTGAAAATTGGTCAATTAATAATACAAATTACTTGGCGATCGGTCAAGAGGAGGGCGGGGCAAGGGGGGCAAGGGGGCAAGGGGGCAAGAGCGGAGGCGCGAGTCGTTTGGGGCAGCTGCTGGTGCGGAGGGGGCGTGTCCGTGCAACTAGTGACAACAGTTTGGGTGCAATTAACGCCTCTTTTGCGCGGCACGGAAATGACTAATTTCCAAAAACGAAAACAAACTAAAATAATGTTAATTCGAAATGGTAACTGATCGGCAATATAATTTGAGCCGTGTCAAATTACTTTCAAAATTGACTGAAGTTAACAAATTATTAACGGAAAAAAAGAAAAACACAAAAACAGCACAGGAAATTGCAATTAACTTAAATTAAAAGCGGCGAAAACGCGAGCACGCGCCCTCCCGCGACTTAAAACGCGACCGCGTTTTTGCTGCTGTTGGTGGTGCTGCTGCTTTTGGTGGTGGTGTCATCTTCAGTGTTGCTCCTCAAGTGCACTGCGAACCGATGACAAACGTGGATCAGCAACAATTTTGGGTGTGGTCAATTTTAATTGAATTAGCTTTACGATCTTCCGTTCTTGGAACATGGCACAAATATGGAATTTTAAATGAAAGGCGAAAACCTATTTTCATCTAGCAAAACTTTTAAAAAAAAGCTCTTTATGGATATATGTGCGAGATATACCCAAGCACATATATCAGCTGATTAATTCTTTAATTTTGGATTATTTTGTCTAACTATTTGTAGTTCCATTTAATTTGCAATAGAATTTAAAAGTCAAAATTAGTTGTGGTACTTATTATTTTGACCATGACTGTAGGTACACACACACACACACACACGCACACTTTTATCAGAAAGGGCTATTGAACCACTTTGCAAGAACTAACTCATGTATGCACGGCTTATCGGAAAGTAACTAGCCGGATGCATAAATATGAATGTAATAAAAAGAAGCAAATAGAAAACTTCACAATGAGATTTACAAGTGAGTAGAATGCAATCACGAGTACCCATATCTTATATTTATCAACTAAATAAAGTCTCTTTGCTATGCTATATTTCTGCCGAAAGATAAACGACAGTATTTAAATTCTTAAGCTCAATTACATAATCTATGCATCTGTTTCAAAAAATCCACAACTATGAGCGGAAAATGGGTGAAAACTGAGAACTAAAGAAAAAAAAGCTGCTGGAATATTGGCTGTGATTTTGTAGTTAATGCCTTTTAGACTATATATATATATTTCTGCCGAAAGATAAACGACAGTATTTCAATTTAAATTCTTAAACTCAATTACATAATCTGTGCATCTGTTTCAAAAAATCCACAACTATGAGCGGAAAATGGGTGAAAAACTGCGAACTAAAGAAAAAAAAGCTGCTGGAATATTGGCTGTGATTTTGTAGTTAATGCCAATTAGATCATATATATATATATATATTATTAAAGCTATTATTCTGCAGCGATTCTATGTTTCTATCAATATTGTGAGCAACAACCTGCTGTAGCCTCAACTCATGCAAAATAGTAGCTGGCTCTAATTGCAGATCTAGTAACAACATACAAACACCTACATATGTATATACACGATATATGTTATTCGAAGATATTCCCAGGCTCAACTTCAACAAAAAAAAAAAAAACAAAACAAAATTCCAGAAATGTGCATAATAGATGCACATACGTACGTTCGTATGTGCAGTATGCAAAATATGTTCGTACATCAGGAAAATATGAGACGCTTTATGCTGGTCTCTTCAAAGCTGAGCATTTCCGCATCAGCAACAATGACAACAATGACAACAACAACTGGAAAGAACTTACTTGGCCCACATGGTATTATAGGTATAGCTGAACTTGGAAAAGAGTCCCATTTGATTGGCGCAACCCTTGGCTGGTTGCAGGGCCCCGCGCTGGATTCTCAATTGGCGTACTTAAACAATTTAATTAAATTTTCAATTTAACGAAAACACAAAGTTTTCAGCAGCCACAATTCAAATGTGGACGATCCGAAAACCGAAAAAAAAACAACCGACTGATATTTGTGGCTTTGGGTCTGCGCGCAGGTTCTCGAGCTGCGTAGGTGCTGCAGTGAAAGAGAGCGAGAGAGAGCGAGAGCGGGCGAGAGAGAGCGAGAGGGCATGAGAGCAGGGCCCGATAGCATTGATAAGGCATATGGCTAGATGATAAAACCATTGTGGGGGTATTACGAATTTAATAACAAACCGATGTCGCAAGTATGCCAACATCGTGTGTGCGGGGGGGGGGGGGGGGGGGGCAGTCGCTATTGGAGGGGAGTGGGGAGTGGGGAGGGGTAATCCGGTGGCAGTTGCAACAGTTGTTCGATTGCCACCAATTTACAATGTGGCCACAGCCCCAATTCGACGAGTGCCTCGATAAGCGCTCAACATGTTTCGTATTGTTTTTTGAACCCAATTGATTTCGATTGTTGTGCAATATGAGCTGTGCAATCCTCTCGCCGGATCCTTGAGCCTGTCGTTAGTACTGCTGGGTCATAAAAATAGAGAAAAACAACGAAACTCTGCTGCGATACACAAACTGAACAATGTTTTTATACCCTGTGCTCCCTGGCAAATGGCCATAAAAATGGGTATAAAAGAGTTCAGACTTCGATATCGATATCTGCCCCATCTCCATAATATCGATATTTATCGACTTTTTAACAAGGTTTCTTTTTAGCATAGCTCGGAGAATATAAGAGCTATGGAACCCGAATTTGGTAGATAGGTTCTCGTATAGAATACACTGATCCAAAAATAGGTATACCTTTCCTCATATTGGGGTACCATATCGAATATCGAAAAAAAGAAACGATCTGCAAATGAATGAAAAGGAATATTTTATGGTGCGGGGTAGAAGAGGGAACAAAAGGAAGCTAGAATATTTATAGGGTATATTCAAGTCGGCCACACTCGCGACAAGCATTAGATTTACAAAAGATGATTACGACGATAATGCCGGCGATTTGTTTGCGTAGCATTCCAGTTTCAACCAGAAACCCCGGGGACACTTGATAGATAGTTCAGGTTAGCGTCTTCTCTGGGTGGCTGCAACAGAATCGTGAGAACTGCATCATGTGGTAAGGAAAATGTAAGGAAAGCCGAGCTTCCTCTGCACTCTGCAGCGCAATGTTTGGGGCACCATGTGAAAATTGCTTTGTACGCTTTATTTGTGGCCATTCAATGGCAAATGATTCACTTGGCGTTGATCATTCGGCGTTGTATATAGTAAACAAATGGAATGCAAGCGTGTAATACGAGAACTCAGGATGTTGACGTACTTGTCCGTGCCGCTTGAATATGATAGACGGATAGACGGATAGATGGAGATATTCTTCAGATGTTAATCTATTCAAATGCTTTACATAACGCTTTCAAATTCCTTCAGCACTTCCGCAAGTTTTGAGCCAAAATTTCATTTCAGATTTGAAAAACTTGTTTTTCTTAAAGATCGCTTTCAAATTATTTCGAAACGAAGCCAAAAATTGACAAAATTGCATTTTGGACTTTTTATGCTTTGATTTTTTTGAGATCACTTTCAAATGTATTCGAATAAAAACTTTAAAATAAAATCATTATCGCTGTTGCATTTTTGGAAAAACTTTCGTCTCAAGCCAAAGCTTTGTTCCGAAGATCACTTTCAAATTCCTTGAAAAACTTTTGCTAGCTTTCAGCCAAACTTTGAATAGACTTTAAAGCTTGGCTTAAAAAGGGAAGGGGTAAGATAAGTAATGAATTCTAACTCGACACGTTTACAAATATTCGGTCAAGGTTAAAACTAAAAATCTTAAAAATGAAACCTAATCTTGTGAAAGCCTTCTATTCTTAACAGATTGCCTGCATTTCGGACAGCTATCAGATTTTAAAAAGAGTAAGAGATATATGAAATTAACTAAGACAGAGAAGCTTTCACGTCCTTTGTCTCCGGGAATAACTTATTTAATTAGTTGAGTGATCATTCACAAAATCTTCTACAATTTTCTAGTTGAGATAAACATAAAACTTTTTTTTTTTAACTTTTAACTGATTTATGCAATTAATTTATGTGTACTAAACTTTGTTGACTTCATAAAAATTGTACGATAAATTGAAAGCATAATTTAAAAGATGTTGAAAAAAAGTAGGTATTTGTAAGAAACATTTTGGATTGTTTGCGCCAAGTGTTGTAAAGCACTTTTAGGAAATGCATTAATTATGAATCTCTACTCCACACTTGTATGTATGTATGTATTTCACAAAAGCAAGTAATTCCCACAAATTTAGTCATGATCCAAGCGCACTCCGATTATATTTGTTGACACATAGCCGGCTGCTGACCAAGCGAGCGTAGCTAAGATGGGTCTAAGGGTTGCGGGAGGCAGAAAGAACTTGGGATTTGGGATTTGGGCTAGGTTAGTTACTTACACGGCCCACACGATGTAGGCGGCCTTGGATAGAAAGCCCATGTTGTAGCACGCCCGGAGCCTTGACCAATGGATGGTTGAACATGCCGTTGAATGCTTGAAATTCTTTCAGAACTGTTCACGGCACAGATTAAATGTAACAGAAAAAAAAAAAAAAAAAAAACTAGAAAACAAGCTCACAGTTTTAATTTAATATTAAGTAGTTCGGTTTTTTTTCTTGTTTTCGTATATTTATTTATTTATGATTTACTTTTTTTTTTTTCGTTTGTTGTTATTTTGACACTGCGGCGACTTGCACGCGCTGACAGTTAAAATGCTTCTGTTTTTGTTTTTGGTGTCAGTTTTTTCAGTTTAAAGAGGCGCGCGAAATCGAACGAGAACAAAAACAACAACTACAGCTACAATATCGGAGTCAGAGTCGGAATCAGTGTCGGAGTTGGAGTCCGAGTCGGAATCGGAGTCGGAGTTAGTTTTTATTAGAGGCCGAGGCGCGAACCCGGCGCATTTATAATGTCGAATAGCAAACGCAGAATGGACGCGTTTTGTCTAGCGCCCAGCCGATAAATATGGAATTGGAAATGGAATTAAGCGAGCGCACAAAATAAACAACAACTACAACTACAACAACAAAAACAAAGCAAAGAAAATTATTTAATTGTAGTTCTTTTTTTTGTTTGTGTGTGTGCCGAAGTGCAGCCGAAGCGCAGACGAACCATTGCCGAACTTTAAGTTCTGCTGCGCCGACGGCAGCTGCTACGGCTACTGCTTCAAGAACCAATAGACGCTGACGACGCCGACGCTGACCGCGACGGCGGTGTCAGCTGTGCAGCTGCTGCGCAGCTCCGGCTTAAGGGGGGCTGCGGCTGACTCATGGGTGGTGCACTTTTTGATTACGATTGCGACGACTGCCGGGCCGGAGGGCCGAAGCATGTGTGCAACGATGACGACTGTGGCGTTGGTCATGGTTAAAGCTGTGGCTCATCAGCCGATCGCCGGCTGCTATATTTGTATTTGGGGGAGGAGGAGGGGTCTCTCCGACTGGGTCTGGGTCGGGGTCTAGGAGTGGGGGCTTGTAGTTTGACCTAAAGGCGCGTCATGCATTTAGCACGCCCGACTGTGCCAGCCCAAGCCCAAGCCCAATGAACTGTAAACCATGCGAGACGACAGCAACCAACGGGCAAGCTTCTCCTTCAATGGGTCAAATAACAAACACAAATAGACCCTCGACAATAACTGAAAAGCTGAAAGCTTGTCAACGCTTCAGTTGTGACAAAAACGCTGCCCCAATGATCATCAACATCATCATCATCAGCAGCATCAGCATCAGCAGCAGTAGTAGCAGCAGCAGCGTTGCCAATAATGACGATGACGTAGTTGCCACACCCCCCAACCCCGAGTCGGAACGCTGCAGCTGGAGCCGGCGCTGAAACCCTGCCTAGCCAATAAATTATGGTTTATTGGCAACGCTCATTTGCCGCCGGCCGCAGCCCAAAAAAGAAAAATAACTGAAATTGGGTTAAACAGCGTCTCGTTGCGTCTCTTCTTCAAGGGATTAGCACGAAAAAAAAAAAAGTGGAGTGCCAAGCGCAAGGCTAACTAGTATATTTAAATTCTCTCTGAAAGGGGCGCGGCTAAAACTAAATCTTACACATAATTTATGAAAAACAGCAATATGATGATAAGCTGTTCGCACAGGGTGACTCATGTGTCAGATCCGTACAATTAGTGAGTGGGAGTGAGAGGGAGAGAGGTATTGCGATTGAGGCCAGATGTTAAGGCTTTACTGTACATTCAAGTGTTGTGAAAGGAATATTTAATATATACTATATATAACAGGTGTATGTATGATTATGTAAATATACGTTATATTTAAAGTAAGCAAGTATTTAGGGTTTACGCAAATAATATAGATTATATTTTCGGCTTAGTATATTGGGTAGATTTATACATTTATCATACGAAATAAGTAAGTAGATAAAAGGGAAAAACTTTAATGCAGAGAACCATCTTTCAAGCACTCTCTCTCTCTCTCTTTTTCTCTCTCAGTCTCTCTCCCTCTCTCTCATCCCATCGTTTACTCTCTCCCATCTCTCTCCTTCTTTCACTCTCTCTCTTTCCAATAGCTAACTTATATATACATATGTACGTGTGTATTTTTGTGTATTAAGTCAATTCATTATACAGGGTATCTCCTAGTTGAGCACTCTTGAAAAGTGCTTATATATATATTCTCCATCAGTTTCAGCGCCCAGTCGATTTAGCATGATCGTCCGCATTTTTAGTTATTTTGTTCTTTAAGGTATCTAAACTAAACTATCGAACTAATATATACTAAAATTCTCTTGAAAAACATGGAAAGAATTTGGGAGCTTCACAAATTTCCTTATATCTGTAAAACCGCAAGCTTTATACGACTTTCTGTTGTTTATTTTATAGTAAATCTACAGACAAACTCAAATTTCCTAAATTGTAACAGAGCGATAACAGACTGACAGAAGTAAAAAGAATGCAACATTTAAATGGAACACCCTGTTTAGGGGCCTTCCCCACTTTGAGCAAGACTCAAACAATTTAGTTGGAGAAAGATCTTGTTAGATTCGACATCTTAAAAGTATTTACCTATTTATATATATATATATATTTATATTTATTCAAAGAGTCTTGCCCACATTTGCCAAGACGAGCCTTATGGTATATGGAGAATAGTTGAATGTGGGATGCAATATCATCTTATCAACATGGACATGTTTGTGTGGACTTCCACCGGGTAGGTGGAGTGTCCACTCCCACGGCAATGCCAGCTTGGATTTGGTCGCCCGCTTTTTGGGCAATGAAGTGCAATGAAGCGCGTTAATTTGTCTAATTGAATGCAATTAAATCGAACAATTTCAATTAGTTGGGCCTGAGCTGTTTGGCGCTGTCTTAGATAATGCCAGCTAATCTGTGGCTTAATCTGTTAACAACTTGTCAGATTAAGGCCAGCAAATGCATGTGAATATCTCGTGTTTCCTCAATAGTTGTGGTTGAGTCAACATTTTGAAGAAATATTCGCAATTAGACAATAAATATCAGACAGCCAAGTAGCTAATGGCTCAGGAGTTGGTGCTGTCGGAGGTTTGGGCAATTTGTAGCTTTACAAATATTTTGTTAACCTCGCAAAAAGTTATTGCTGTTGTTGTAGTTGTTGTTGTTGTTGCTGTTGTTATTAAAAGTGTTTTGGAAAATAAGTGAACAACCTTCGCAGCGATTTTCAAATGCAATTAACACACACGCCGACGTCGACAGAAACGTCGCCGAGCGCACTGAAGCAGGACGACCAAGTCACCACCTGTTGGTGGAACCACCGACCACCACCAACACCACCAACAGAACCACCGACCACGACCACGACCATCGATCGATCCATCGATCCATCGCTGACGAAGACGCAGCAATGCAATGCAATTTGTGCCAAAGCCTTTGCCAAGTGCATCTGATGGCTATGACTGTGACTGTGACTGTGACTGTGACTGTGACTGTGACTGTGACTTCGACTGTGACTGTGACTTCGACTGGCAGTGGTCGGCACCAAGACAAATTGCTCTAGTCGGGTGTGCCCAACTCGTA